>CM056050.1:458228678-459428678 GCA_029574335.1 Rana kukunoris
TGTGGGCCCCTGGGGGATAGGGAGGGCAAGGGATAGACGATGGAGAGTCTTTTCAAAACTCACAGCTAAAGGTCACATGACATCTGGCAGGGAGAAAAGCTGTGTAATCGATTTTTTTTCTGAAAAAATCACTAAACGTAAATTGCTTTTTCACAAAAACTATAAGATTTCAATCTGAAAAGTCATAGCCTTTTGTTTTATTTACCGTGGTAAACTTGTTTGGTTTGTCAGTGAAAGTATGAAGGAGGAGATACATTTTGAATCGGGTACGTTTTTAAGCAGGAATAAGCATGTTCTCATTGACTTCAATGTTAAAAAAAAGCGACTAAAAGCTTAATATTTTAAAAAAATATAAATAGCACAAAAAAACTTGAAGAAGTCCCATCGTTAGCTGAATGAGATGAACATTTTAAAAGTTGAATGGTCTCAATCGCTGAAAGTATGGCGAAGTTACGCAGAGCCAAAAAACGTACGGAATAATAAAATTAAGACATAAGAAGAATAATAAAAAACGAATAACAATACTGGGAATGCTTATTAAAGCATTCCCACTAATTAAGACAGTGATCAGACTTCTGAGGTGACTTCCATTGAAATCAATGGGTACAAATCGCCTACAAGTCGGATTGAAGTCGTACAGGAACCTTTTCAAAAGTCGGAGCGACTTGAGTAGTGTGTATTAACACCGCTCCCATTCACTTGCATGTGTTTTTCTCTACAGCGCGACTTGGGACGACTTGAGGCGACTTCAAATCGGATCCCAAGTCGCCCCAGTGTGAACCGACTTATTCTCAAAAAATGCTGCAGTGGATAGCACCTGATGAAAAGGCTACTATAAACAATATCAGCAGCTGAAAGTCATGTGTGGTTCACAACGTACGGATGCACATGAACATGAAAACAGAAAGCAACAAACTAGAATTTTTAGAATTAACATTTTGAACTTACCTCGTTTCCTCAAGCTCTGTATCATGGATGGTATTATCATAGTCACTTTCTGGCACACTTGTCTGTTTTTCTACTTTTGACCCCTAAAGTGAGTAGACATTTATCTTTACAGTTGTACACATTTCTAATGTAGGCAAGTTACAACATTATAGAAATCACAAAAAAACAGGAAACAATAGTAATGAACTGTCAATCATTGACACCAAATTGATGGCATTACTCTTGTCTAAAAAAATATTGAATTGGTAGGCTAAATATTAGACTCAATGTTTTATAAGTAAAACAGATTATGCAAATAATTGAACTGAAATATAGCCAATATTAAAGGCTGGGGTCCTTTCTTATGCTAATGAGCGAAAAAGAAGGGACCATTATTTTTAAATTGCTAGATGACCATTTTAGTCAAAACAGCTACACCCTTACTTTATCTTCCATTCAGGAACAAATAAAGGTATATTGTACTGCCAAATCAAATCTTCTCTAGAACACAGACAAGCCTTACTTATGTAAATACACTTACCTTAAAAAAAGATTGTTTTTCTTGTTGTTCTTCTGACTGGTCCTCTATCAATAGTGGCAGCAGGCCAGTGACACATCCAGCACTCCATTGCAAGAGTTGGCAGATTGCATATTAATAGCTAACTTTCACTAGAGAATAAGCTGACATCACAGTTGCCAATACCACTGACTAGATCAGAATCCACCTCTAGATTTCAAGGTTCGAGTAAGTTTGATTTTTCCCTCACAGTGCTGTACAGAAGTACAGGCAAATGTAAAGAAAAAAAACAAGAAAAAAAAAACGACACAAGCCAAAAAGGGAAATGCTATTAGGCAGGCTTTTAAAACTGAATATTAAACCATCTATAAAGATAGCTTTGGGATTGGTTACCCCAAATTTCCAAAAAAAAAGCCAGTGAGGAGGAAGCTGGGGCGGAGCCAAGCTGCACTCCGTGTCTCATAAGGATACACCGAGGTGGCTCGGGTGTGATCACGCACAAGTGCCACCAGAGCAAGCAGCTTGCTATGGAGGCATTTAGCAAGAGGGAGGGGCCAGGAGCTATACAAAAGAAGGATCTTTCAAATATCTGCTCTTGATCTGAGACGAGCACCTGCAGCAATTTGAATACTATTTAAATTGTTCGAGCGGGTGTGTGCACTTTAGTTGGAGGGGCCAGGCGCACCGGTGGGGGATCTGAGAAAAGGAGGATCGGGGCTGCTCTGTGCAAAACCATTGCACAAAGCAGTTAAGTATAACATGTTTTTTTTTATTTTTAAAGCATGAGCCTTTATTATCACTTTAAGAGTACATTACTGGATATGGAGCATCTTCATATCTATGACGAAAGAATTGTCTTGCAACCTTAAATTGATTGAAAACCGAAAAAAAACGGAAGTCCCCTTCTAGGCATAACCCCTCTGTGAAAGGCGGGCTATGATCATTGCGTCCTGTGATGTACTCCAAGAAAAGGATTTTACAGATAAACCAAAAACCCACATTTTCTTTATTGTACACCACCAGACACAGAACATCTTTATATCCAAGACAATAGGGATGTCCCAAAGCAATGAATATGGGTGGGTGGTACAGCAACAAGACAACAGGGTCCAAAGAACCAAAATCTGAAAATATTAGAATCTCACATAGCAGCCTACAACACACTCTGTCCAAAGGTAGTGTCTTCAGCAGCTCCAACATCCACATGGTAAGACATTGTAAAACTATGAACCGAAGACCAGGTAGCAGCTTTACAAACTTGGGCTACTAATGACGAATAGTCAGGGAAGCACCCACACTCCTTGTAGTGCAGGCACTGAAAAAGGTGGAACTTCTCCTTTTAGAACATACGAGTAAGAAATAAGCTGACCGATCCATCAAGAAATAGTAGTCCTGGAAACAGCGTGACACGTTTCCCTGGACCTTCAGGAAGCACAAAGAGGGAATTTAAGTGATGAATTGCAGCAGTTGTCTTCAGGTAAAAGGTCATAGCATGAACCACATCCAAAGTGTAAAGACCCTAACATCTGCAGCGTAGGACAAAAGAGGGCAAAGCAATGTCCTGGCTGGAATAGAACAAAGAAAATGGTCACCTTCCTAGCCTTCAGGAGGGTAAGAATGGCCTAAACAGAGACTCGCTTGTCTCTCAAAACAGCCATGCCGTTTAAGACAGCAACCGTAAAGAAGGATGGAAAATTGGACCTTGCAACGGAGTGTTGGGTCGATTCGGAAGGATCAAAGGGTCCTCTGCCGAAATGTTAACAATGTCAGGCCAGAGCAATCAGAATCACCAGAATACCTTCCATTGATTCGTGTGAAGCAGACGAGGTAGAAGCCTTAACAGTGGAAAGGCATAAATTAGGGAGAACTGGTCCACAATGTCACCAGAGCATCCATTGCAAGCACTTGAGGATCCATGTTCCTGGAGCTGAACCTCTCCAGCCTCACACTGCACTTGGACATCAGAAGATCCACATCTGGTGTGCTGTAATATCAAGTTTCTTAAACACCCCTGGGTAAAGAGCCCACACCCAGAGGCCATTGTCGAAAGCTGAGAAAATCTGAAATGTGGACGGCAGACAGAATGGAAACATTGAGTTTCGCCCAACACAGGATGAGATACACTTCCTTCTGCACAGCCCGACTTCTGATCGCTACTTGATGATTTATGTACACCACAGCAGTGGCATCATCCGACTGGACCCTTACAGAAAGGGAAGGTGAATTGCACTTAAATCCAGGATGTTAAAGGCCAATGACCTCTCATGCAGTGACTGGCATCTGGGTGACCAAGTGGGAAGCCCCTTCATTGTGAAAATAATTTGTTCCTCAGCCATGGAGTTCAAGATTTCTTGTGGAACTGAAACTGAGGTTTGGGCACAGAGCTTAAGGCCTGACATTGGCGAAAATAATGCAATATTTTTTACATTTTGCTATAATAAATATCCCCAAAAAAGATCTAAAAAAAATTATTTTCCTCAGTTTAGGCCGATACGTATTCTTCTACATTTTTTTTTTTACGAAAAATAGCGCAATTAGCGTTTATTGATTGGTTAGCGCAAAATGTATAGCGTTTACAAAAAAGGGGGTAGTTTTATGGCATTTTTATAAAAAAAATTTTTACAAGTAATGGCGGCGACCAGCGTTTTTTTTTTGGTACTGCGATATTATGGCGGACACATCGGACACTTTTGACACATTTTTGTGACCATTTGCATTTTTATAGCGATTAATGCTATAAAAATGCATTGGATTACTATAAAAATGCCATTGGCAGTGAAGGGGTTAACACTAGGGGGCAGGTAAGGGGTTAAGTGTGTTCCTATTTGTGTTCTAACTGTATGGGGGGGGTGGCCTTACTAAGGGAAATCACTGATCTTCTGTTCATACATTGTATGAACAGAAAATCAGCGTTTCCCCCGCTGACAGGAACGAGAGGTATGTGTTTACACACATACCTCCCGTTCCCCGCTCTGTAACGAGCAATCGCGAGTGCCGCGCGCGCGTGCCCCCTAGTGGCCGAAAAAGAGAGGACGTAGAGCTACGTGCTCCCGCGAGACAGTGCCACCGTCCCGCAGTAATATGACGGCGGGCGGCGGTCGGCAAGCAGTTGAAAGGGTAAACGTTCCACATGTTTTATCCACTGACCAACGCTTCTGCTGCAAGATTCTGTGCATGTTTATGGATAAGACTACTAGAAAAGAGTTGCTTATATGCAGTCCTTCAAGGCATCTACTGGAAAACTAAAAGCATTTGGAAAAACCTCCAGGCGACAAGCCCAGATTTCAAGGCTTTGACACATGCCTACAGTGGCAATCAACTGGTTGTGAAGCTACTCCCACTAGAGCAAGAGAGACTTTGAGTAAAGCCTTCAGACATTTGTCCCAGGCATCCTTATGAATCAGGACGTTGTCCACTGGACATAAGGAGCTTAAGAAAAAAAAAGCTGCCGAATCCACCAAAGGCATACTCCATTTCTTAGTGAACTCTCCAGGGGGAATTTCCAAGCAAACCTATTTGGGGTAATAAAAACCATGTCAGGGTGAGGCCAGTCAACATACAAAACAACCCTTTAAATGAGGATGTACAGAAAAGGATTAGGGCTTTCATGGCAGATGCTATAAACCTAATCATGCAACCTTCTGAGTTAGCCTCAGGAAGTGAGAACTTTAAATTTGTTTTAACAACTTCTGCAGCAAAGCGCAAAAAGGTCTTTTAGGTCCGAGATAAATTCAGGCCCTGAGTTCAGCAGCAAATTCCTCAGCCGAGGTTCTTCTGTGTCACCTTTTACCGAAACATTCTTATCTTCTGCTACCTTGTCCTCCACTGGTTCCTCCTCTGTTTAACAAGGAGAGGTGGAAAGCTTTCATTTGCGACCAAGGAGGTCCAAGCCAGTAAGTGTTCTGGAAAGCCAATGCTGTAAACTTGCAATAGCAGATGATAATTCCTCCCCTTACACAGAGGTACTGGAGGAAGGGGCCCTAGAGGTAGTGGAAATGCCAGATAATAGAAGGGTGTCAGCACCGCATGGAATGCACTGACCTCCAGGGGATACCAAGCACAGGGGACTGCGTCCAAGTTTTTCCCTACCTGAAGAAAGTATTTTTGAACCCCTGACTCCCTACATTCCTTCCTCTTTGGCATCTGCGAGCAATGGCCTGTTGATGAATGTTTAGAGACCTTTGGTGAATTAGCAGTTGGCATCAGCAGAGAGAGGTCACCAGGTTATGCTTAGGGGAATGTGTCTTCATTGCCAGTGTCCAATCACCTGAAAGTGGCAGCTTAACCCTATTGTCATGGATATAAAGATGCTCTGTGTCCCATATTGTACAAGAAACAAATTAAGCAGGCATCTTCTGCTACAGTAATAGATATATCCAAGATCTTTGCAAATATCTCACAGTAAACTGCCCAGGATTACAGGTTAATGGATGGCAAAGAAAAACTGTTCCACGTTTTTAGCCAAATGAGGAGAGGCAGTCCGATTTGTACATAACGGTTTTGCCAATATATCCTCAAGAATCACTAGAAATACATTAAGTATGCAAATTGGATCTCAAAAACTCTGCTTCTCCCTTTCAGACCACCTGCTGTATGTTCATATTAAACATAAAATGCTGGCAATGGTCTGCTGGGGATGGGAAGCAGCAGAAAGTGAAAGCACTTCTGCTGTAGAGTTTAAAGAGGAACTTGCCTCATAGTGCTTGAGGCTACAAAGGTCAGTTAGGGCTTGATTTAAAGCCCATTTAGTGAGAATATGTTACTATCTTAATGACAATAGCCTGGCAACATTTTTTTTTTTTTGAGGGGGGGTTAGGTATCTCCAATTAAGAATCATTTTTCTTTATGCAGGAGGAGAAAAAGTAGGGTGTGCTGTTAAATGAGAGGTTCAGTCAAAGCTTGTTTGGCTGTACTTTTCCTGTAGATTACAGGAGTGCAGTTAGTTTTGCACACCTGTGACCCATTTTCAGCAAAGAGCAGGCTCAAGTCCACTCTCTGCTGTCAGTTCAGGCACTACGTCATCATGACCACGGAGTCGGAATCAGCCAGGTGCCTGGACCGATACCCGGCTCAGCCTCCCAGTGAGCCACTGAGAGGCTGAGCCGGCCGGCCTCCCCAGCCACAGTCCAGCACTCCAATGAGTGAGGAGGGAGCCTAGCAGAGAGCTGTGACTGACAGTCTACAGCTCTCTGCTCGGGGAGCTCTGAAAACCGAGCGATCGGCAGTGTTTGGTTGCTCGGTTTTGAGTGCAGAGGCATAGTTGACAGATGCAGCATCACACCGATTCCTAAAAAATAAAAATAAACTTTTCTTCTTTTGAACTGGTAGATAGAAGGTCTTCTTTTTGATCCAATAACTGACTTGGGATCTAAGCCAAACCTAGGAAGCATCTACTAAGTTGAGTATTTTTTTTATCAAGTTTACATTTTAAAATGTCAAAAAAATATTAGTGGGCAATACCAATTGGCTGAGATCATGTGATTTAATGCCATTGTCTCCCAACAATGAAAGTGATTGTAAAGTCTAGTTTTGTTTCCTATTAAAATAACAAACATGTCAGGTTTTGCACAGATCAGCACAGATCTTCTTCTTATTGGGTCCCTGGCTGGAGTTCCTGGCCCCTCCATCCTGCCAAGTGCCCCAACATCAAGCAGCTTGCTATGGGGGCACCCGCGCGAGCTGCAGCTCCGTCTATCCATTCAGACACGGTGCTGCAGTTCAGCCCCAACCCTCTCTCCAGATTGGCTAACAGATTTATTGATTGATTTGGCAGCCAAAGGCGCCATTGCTGTGTCTCAGCCAATCAGAAAGTCCTGGACGTCCAATTCACTTGTGGACATCGCTGGATAGAGATGGGGCTCAGGTAAGTATTAGGGGGGCTGCTGCACACAGAAGGCTTTTAAATCTTAATGCATAGACTTTACAATCACTTTAAGAAGTCAAAATGTCTAAAAAGCTAACATCCACATAATTAAGCAAACAAAACAAGTAAAACATTCACACATCTCCACACCTTGCTTGTTTCTGTGGCATAGCGAAATTGACTAAAAACAGATAAGGATTAACACATGGGCCTCTCATGACCAGTCTGTCACATTTTTTTGGGGAAACACAAAAGGGGCAGTGGGGCTAAAACATTGAGACAAAAACAGCACATTAACCAACAGTTCTTGATTTCATTGCAAGGCTAGAGTTAAAACTGCGGTCAGGAAGAATAATAAGGGCCATTCAAAGCATCAGCTGTGTCAGAATGCAGCATCTGGTGTGCAGAATGATCACAGTGCTGCCGATGCACTGATCCTATAACACACTGTTCAGTGTTTTTTTTTTTTTAAACAAACTTTCTAGAAGTGTCACAGCAATGGAGCAATGAGGTCAATTGCATTGCACCAAGAGATGTTAAAAAAGTTTTGCCTTCCATACTTTTTTCAGTACTCCCACTGCAACAGGGTGTTATGAACTGGCCTGATTTTGATTTGTCTTGCTGTGGCACTGCAGTGATGGATGCTGACCAGCTTACTCCTATCAATTCTGGTATGAACAATCCCTAAAAGGTGAAAACATTTACACATTAATTGTTCTTCATGGTGTTTGGCACCACAAAACATCTTTGACTTATCTCTTGCGCTTGGCCAGAAATGCATCTTTGACATATCTCTTTCACTTGGCCAAATATAGGTTTGATGAGATCAAAAGATATCAGTATAAATTAGAGCTGCACGATTCTGGGGAAAATTAGAATCGCGATTCTCTTGCTTAGAACAAAGATCACGATTCTTTAAAATGGTAAACCTTTATTTTATTAAATTTAATTATTTTTATTTTATCATTTTTATTTTACTTAACTTTATTGCTATCACACAGGAGAAAACAATTTCCTGTGTGATAGCAATTGGAGGTGACAGGTTCTCTTTATTGACCCGGTCACCTCCAAAAACTTGAGTCCTAGCACTGTGCTAGAACTATCACAGCTGAGATGGGAAGAGCACAGCTCACTCCTCTTACTGTGAACATAGGCGGCAGGGACAGGAGACAGACTCGGCGGCCGGGGGTTGGACGGACGGAGACCCGAAGACATAGCCAAACAGAAAGAGGTATGTTGGGAAGACAGATGACTGCACACCTTAACTGTATGTTCCGGTGTTGTGCCGAGAATGGTTCCCCGTCGGAATTGGTTCCCCCTAGCTCTCGGCACCGATCGGAACTCTGCCTCTCAAGCCCTCTGCTTTGCCGCTCCCCACAAAATTCTAATGCTCCTAATACCGCCCTGCCCCCATTCTCAGCACAACACCAGCCACTGAAATTGTCTCTGCTCCCACTCATAGACCAACCTCCTCCTAACCCCGCGCTAGAACACATCCCAGCATTGGACCAGCATTCTGTCTATCACAGCGCAGGGGGTTAGGAGGAGGCGGGGCTGTGTGAGTGCGACCAGAGCAGAGACAGTTTCAATGTGTGTTTTACCACTCTGACGATCCGTTGCACCACTAGTTATGTGTAACCGACGAGGGGAGACATGAGGGGGGGGGGGGGGGGCGGTTAGAGGTGAATCGAGATCACGATCTTATCTCGATTAATCATGCAGCTCTAGTATAGATTTGACCTCATGTCAAAATACAAAATATTATACAACCAAGGTCGGCCATAGACGGAGCAAATTTATTTCCTGCTCCCTGTTCTCCTGGCAGAGAGCAGTACCTGCCAGGAGAACACTTATTACTTGCTGCTATAACAGCCGCTAGTAAAAAATCTCATGTAAAATCCAACAGGCTGGTTGTACCCAAGTTGATCGATCAACTTGGGTGCATTCAGCCTGTCCATGCATTCTTCAGATTTCAGCTGGTTCCCGCTGAACGTCGAATCGTCTATGGCCGGCTTAAGGGGTTATTATGGTACAGATACTTCAACCTAGGTGGGTTCATTTCATAGGCTGTTGCCTACAATGAGAAACCAATTTCCAACTCACTTTGCGTCATTTATAAGTTCATAGTATTCACACAAAATAGATCAGCAGTGTTTGAATGCATAAATCAAGGTGTCCATTGCAAGTGAATGAGTGGAGCAAAGACTTTCTCATGTGAAGTTTGGTTATACAGAACATCGTGCTGCTAGCATTACATGGCTGTGGAGTGTGGATGGGTAGCAGTGAATGAAAGTTACAATGAGTCATTATTGCTTCATGCAGAGAAAAAAAGAGGTTGGTTAGCAAAAATGGCAAAAAGGACAGATGTAGAGCTCTCGTGGAGAAAGTCAAGGTCTCCAAAGAGCAGAGCTAACTTGGAAGGTACTTAACCCTTCGTGTGCTTTCATCTCTTGACCAGGAAAGCGTGGAGGGGAAGGATGGCAGGGATGAAGAGGAGGTCACAAAAGCACTCCTCCCAATCTGAAGGGAAAAAGAAAAACACTCGAGGCACCCAAAAACAAAACTTCAGTCAAAACACTTTAAGAGAATGGACCAGATACTTCCACAGTTATGAATGCAGGTAAAATATTAAGCTGAATACTTTATTATGCTTCTTTATCCCCATTTAAATGTATTAACAATTACATGTTTAAGAATACACCTTTTGTTTAGGGCATTTATAATTATATAAAAGCTTAAATCAGACCTTAAGTAATTTTTTTCAGCTTTCCATCTATTAAATCTTCTGCCCTTGTTGTTTTAACTTTGGACAGTAAAACATTTTTTTTCTGCCAGTAAATACAGCCCACTTCCTGTTTCTTGTCTGGTCATTAGTCTAGGCTTACGACATCATGCACAGCTCTCTCTCACTCTTGTACGAGTTTGCCAGGAAGGGATGGGGGGGGGGGGGGGTTGAGTCATATAAGGGCCAACGAGAGCTGCAGAGATGGCGGTGTGTCTGTGTAAATAAGGAGTGAACAGGTAGCAGCTTCAGCTGCCCACAGTTAAAATTGATGCATCCAGACTCAGTGGGGGAGATTTCTGCAGCATATTTGGCAAGTACAGAATCACAGAGTGTGTGTGTGTGTGTGTGTGTGTGTGTGTGTGTGTGTGTGTTGTGTGTGTGTGTGTGTGTGTGTGTGTATATATATATATATATATATATATATATACACACACACACACAAAGTGGATGGAGGGAAGTTTCAGAATGGCAAAGATGTTTTTATTACAAATTATGTGAGCAGACTGCAGTTCCTCTTTAACCTTGCTTGGAAACACTCAATATTAAACACTCAACAACCAAGGCATAGATGAAAGTAAGGAAACCGAGGATCGTGCTCCAGTCTCCTGATGTCATTTTTGCTCTTTATGATGACGTGTCTGGTGCAAAAAGAAAAAGCTACCCTTATAACTATGTTTGGATGGATTAATACAGTTGTGCTGCAACTGTTAATTCTAGTGTTTCAGTAAAGCAGGGTTCCATTTTTTAACTTGACATACATCAAGATATCTCAAGCTGCTAAGGAAAAAATATATATACATTATATCCTGATTTATGGCATTCACCAAGGCCCCTTTGACATGAGAGGTCTGATCGTGTCGGATTATCCATTTTTCAGACATGCAGACTCTCCATTCCCCTCTATGGAGCACCAGATGTAAAAGGACTTTTTTTTATACATGGCTACTTCTGGGTCTGATCGGCTAAAGAAAAAACATAAGGAAATACGTTCCCCTCTGGCTGGCCAGACCAAATTGGCAGGCAGCCCGGTGTAAATAGACAACCGGTCCCTTTACATGCGGCTACCCATAAAGCAGAGCAGGCCGTGTCCGTGTTGATACATTTCCTTTTAAATTCTAGGAATATAATCTATAATGAAATCAGTTCTTCTAAAAATAAGTGCTTTCGGTGCAGAACATTGCAACCATCTGGAAATTTTTTTTAGGCCTGCTAACTTTTCAACACCTACACCCCTAATTGGGTAATGTAATAAACCTAAAAGTCCAATGTGGACCAAGAGAAGTCACAATAACAGTTGACAAAAATAATGCTTTATACCCGAAATAACAAAATGTAAATTTACAAAAAAACTTTTGTAGACATGGACTGCTCTTGAAAGTCTTTTAGTATGTATGTTGAAAAGATTGTAAAACATCCTGTAACTGGGGGAAAAAAGTGTACACCTTAGTTGGATGCACAACTGTTAGTGAATTGATCATAGCTGGTTTTATTAAAATAACAGTATTAAAAAAAAAAAAAAAAATGGGGTAGCACAAATGCCATTTGGAACAGCAAAGCATGCAAAAAGTGGGAGAAGCACTCTGTTTACTTACATGTGGTGGAAAAGGCTGCAGTCTTTTAATGCCCTCCTCTGGATATGAAACTTCCCCCAATGGGAGGTAGGGTTTCTGAGCTGATCCAGTCTCATACATAGACATGGGTCTACTACCTCGTCCAGAAGGCCGTCTCTTTAGTGATGGTGGGTTGGCGAGGTCTGCAAATTCTGACCCAGCAGGGACCTGATATAGATTTGCTGTGGCCTGTCTCCTGAGGTTGGTGTTTTCACATTGCAGTGTTTGGAGCTGAAAAACATGTTCACCAGTGGGACTTTGCAATTTGCTTTATAATAGATGTACGGTGAATAGGTGGACAAACAGCTCTTCTAAAGTAGTCAAATGTAAATATAAAATTCTGTACATGCTTAAATTAACTGGAGCTAGTACATGCCATTAAAAAGACCACATTCCAGTGTAAATGGAATAAGCAGATGATCAAGCTTTTTTATGAAATATGGAACTTTCACGTAAAGTTATACACCTGTAGAGCTGTTAATAAGATAAGATGCGAGAACTTCTTTCCGGTTGGTTGCCTTTTTATCTTTTCTTTTGGATAAGCCAAGAAAATAAACATATTCTATGATAATTCATGTGTCATGCCAAATATTTCTCGTCCTTGAAGTGAAAAACAGTTCAGCTAGAACTCACTGTTTTACCACCAGACGTCAGCAGTGATGCCAAGAAAGAAAAAATTAAGCAGCAAAGCAAAGCAATAGGAGCGTTGCAATGAACAAATAATCATCCAAACAAATCCAGAAAAATATGTTTAAATAGATTTTATTATCAATTGCTTACAAAATTGTACATAAATGACAGGCAATATCAAATGTCTATCCCAATTTACAGAAAACCTCAAAAGAAGTGGACTGTCTGGTGGTACTGCAGTGTTATGAAATAACACCATTTTCCCACTATATTGCGATTCAGATTACCAGCTGACAGAGCTCAAGACTTATACTTTAAGTACTATGGCTAACAAACTTTACACTAAAGCAGCATATAAATAATGTACAACAGCAGAGATTGATGTAGGCAAAGGTAATGTAATGTAATAGCCAATGCCTTGCAAAAGTATATAGAATTAAAAAACCTATTTACTGAACATAAAAACCTACCCTGAAACACTGTTGGCCAACTTTGTTTACCACTTCCACCCCTTCATGACCAGGTCATTTTTTGCAATATGGCACTGCGTATTGTATGTAAAATGTATGTCATTTTTTTCCCACAAATAGAGCTTTCTTTTGGTGGCATTTGCTACTGCGGTTTTTATTTTATTATAAACAAATAAAGACAGATAAATTTGTATTTGTATTGTATAAAAAAAAATTAATAAATAAAAATTCTTCATAAATTTAGGCCAATATGTATTGTGCTAGAAATCCCAATAAGTGTATACTGATTGGTTTACGTATATATATATATATATATATATATATATATATATATATACACACACATACATATACACACACACACACACACATATATATATACACACACACACACATATATATACATACATACTAGTAATGGCGGCGATCAGCAACTTATAAGGGGGACTTCAATGTTGCGTCGGTCAATCGGACACTGACATTTTTGACACTTTGCGGGAACCATTAACACTAATAAAGTGATCAGTGCTAAAAAATATGCCACTTTACTAATGACACTGGCTGGGAAAGGGTTAAACATCTAGGGCGATTAAAGGGTTAATGGTGTGTACCTAGCCAGTGTTTTTGTGTACAATGTGTGGTGCTTTTACGAAGGACACAAAATCAATCCCTTCCCCCGTCAGAACGGCAATCTGCCTTGTTAACATAGGCAGATCTCTGTTCTGTGCGTTTAACCAATGATCGGCAGGTGACGGTGGACATCCGATGTCTGGCATCCGCAGATCGGCTTTTGCTGCGATTATTCACAGCAGAATCAGCGAACAGTAAATCTCAGTTTGTTTTACTTAAAGTTGAGTGCCTCTGTGTAGTAAATACATCTATCTTTTGGGGATATCGCTTTCCAATAAGTATTTTTATTTTTTGTTTAAATAGTAAAAGCACATTTGTTGCAGATTGTGACATCTAGCAGGGGGTGGTTAGGGGTGTAAAGATCCCTCGCTAGCTGTCAAGAGATTGGGGGGGGGGGGGGAGACGGGGACGGGTTACACCCTTAATATGGGTGTAACATGTTACAAAAGGTGAACTTAAATATTGTGTAACGGTAAATAGAATAAAAAATATATAAAAAAAATATATGATTTTTCCCTAAAATGACCAGTACTGGACTGCCCAAATAGAACTTAAATCCCCCAAAAATTATCCTTTCTAAAAGCTTGGTGAAGATATATAAAAATTAAATTAAGGCTTTTTTTATGCTGCACTATATGCTAAAACTAACTGACAAAAAAAGTAACCACATGCAAAAACATCTCAATAGCACGATTGAAAAATAAAAATCTAAAAGAAGGACAATGGGGGGGGGGGTTAAAAGAGAAGTATGGGTTCGGGGCTTTTTCCTCCATCATACTTACCTAGGTTGATACAGCATTGGTCTGATGCTGCAGCTGTCCCCCGGAGCCTCTACACTGAGAACCAAATGATCGAACATCGATGGCTCAGTTCTCACAGCCAATGAGCAGAGAACTGCCGACTGTCAATCAGCAGCTCTCTCTGCTCTGCTTCCCCACGCTCACTGGAGCGCTGAGCTGTAAAGGGGCGGGGAGCGGTCATCTCAGGCTCTCATCGGCTCGCTGGGAGGATGAGACGGGTATGAGACTTTATTGTCTGGACTGATTTCTGTGAAGTCAGCAGAGAGTGGACTTCTGTGACCTGTTTTTAGCAGAAAGCAGACTGGAGTGCAAAATGAATTGCACTCTTGTGACTCATAGGAGAACCCCAGACAAACAAGCTTAGGCTGGACTTCTCCTTTATTAAGGGCCAGATTAGGGGGTAAAGTTTAATTATCCACTTTCTTTAATAAACCGCTATGTAAAAAATATGGCAGACACATCAACTAGATGCTCAGAAAGTGGCAGCTATCTACAATATACAAATTTCTATACCATCAAACGGACATCAGTTCCAGGAAGCTACAAGCATGGGCTCAGTGTAGGATTTGCTGTTCAGTAAAATTAGTTAAGGGACTGGAACTTTTGCAAGAAAGTGTATATACACACACATTGCCAACCACATCTATTGCTGAAACCTTTAGAAGAATGAATAAAAAAAAACGAAACAAAATAAATAGCATAGAGGCCATCTTAATGAACCAGCAAGCCTAAAATACTACTTGACCTATACAAACGAGCAATAACATTGACAAACATTGCGCCCCAGATGAAAAAAATATTGTTCATGTTAAAGAATTACTGGAATGGCTTCATTTCCACGAGGCACATCGTTTGATGAGAGGGAAAGAGCATTCTGCCTCAGGCTGCATTCACACCTTAGCGTAGGCGATTTTGGGCATTTAGTACCGCGATTTGCAGCGACAAAACGCGTTGTTTTTAACCCCAGTTTTTGTACAGGTCATTGTCGAACGCCGAAGCAGCCCGATACGCACGTCAAAAAAGGGTCCGGGACTTGTTTCAGCTTCACGCGATCGGCGTTTCAGCGTTGAGATGTGAACAGTCTCCATAGAGAATAATGTAATTTCGACCCTCCGGCGTATTGTAGCGTCGCGCTTCAGGCGACAAAACGCCTAGGTGTGAATGGAGCCTTAAGCTCTGTTGATCAGCATTTTACAGTTTAAAGTTTAACTAAAGGCAGTGGATGAAGTATAGAGGGATTAGAACACCCGACAGGTTTTTATTGCTGTCTGTGCTTCTGTCAGGGAGATTTACCCTCTCTATTCGTCTATTTACCATAATCAATGAAAGTAACAGAAAACCACAAATTTGGGATTGTCCCAGGACAGGAATAGAGGGCAAATCTTCCAATGGGGACACTAGATCTGGGGACAGCAAGGGATTCCCTCACTAGATGGATTTTCTCTCACTTTCTGTTTTGGGTATGGGGGCAGGAAGTGAGGAAGGTTTCCCCTAACGGGACACAGATGGCAAAAATAAACCTAACAGGGGTTATAACCCTACCATACGCTATCCAAAATGAAAAAAAAAAAAAAAGTTTTACCTTTAGTTCTACTTTAAGTCAACCTCTAAAAAACAGATCAAACAATATTGCAAAGGCACAAACATAATATACCTTAAAGGAGAACTTAAACCCAAGAACACAATTTTAACATGTTGTACCTTACCAGTCCTTAAATATGGTGGTTGCATTAGTTTTACAGTTTTCAGGCTAAGAACATTTTCAGCAAGTACAACAAAAATCTTGATCCTGCCAGAAAGTGTCCTTTTATATTGCAAACTACTAACACCATTAGATTCTA
The DNA here is from genome assembly GCA_029574335.1 of Rana kukunoris. NCBI lineage: Eukaryota > Metazoa > Chordata > Amphibia > Anura > Ranidae > Rana > Rana kukunoris. The sequence continues at coordinate 458,244,752 of CM056050.1, forward strand.
TATAACGGCGACAAGTTGATATAAAGTAACTAAAGTCCAAGCCTGTGGGGAAAACTATGGCTCCCTCCACAGATGGAGTGGAGCCACCCAGGGACAGAAAAAAAAAAAAAAAAAAAGTGTATCCACGGCAATCTATGCCATGTCTGGCCCCTTCTCCGACCAACTCCCCCCCCCCCCCCCCCAAGGGTCTTCCGGGAGACACACAGGTCCCAGAAAACAGCAGGGACCAGTGGGATAGTACAGTGCGACTTGCGCATGCACAGTGGGGAACCAGGAAGTGAAGCCGCAAGGCTTCACTTCCTGATTCCCTTAACAAATATGGAGGCAGCAGCACCCGAGGGACAGATCGGCTTCTGACATTGCGGGCACCCTGGAAAGGTAAGTGTCCTAATATTAAAAGTCAGCAGCTGCAGTATTTGTAGCCGTCTACTTTTATCCTATTTATTTTTTTCAGCGGAACTCCACTTTAAGGGGAAAAAAAAGGCTGAAAAATAGACAACTGCAACCACGTTATCGAAGGACTGGAAAAGCCATTATATTAAAGTGTGCTTTTAGCTTTGGACTGAGTAGTTAAGAGTTAGAACCTCTGTCAGGTTTTATTGCTATCCTGCATTTTACAGAATTTTCTCTGTTAGTTGTCACCAGAAAAGAAATATAAAGGGGAACAAATATCTAAGATGCCCTTTCTCTCACTAGGGGGAGAGATGTCCTATTTCCTGTTGTGTATACAGGACAGAAAGTGAAGGGTAATCCCATTGATGAGACAAGAAAACCTGATAGGGGTTTAAAACATCCAAAAAACTAAAACAAAACAAGTTTGACTTTATAAATACTTAGTAGTAACTTTTTCAATAATGTTTTAGGCTTACTGGTTCTTTTAGTAATAAATTGAGCCTTTCACTGTAAAAGTATCTGATCTATTTATTTTTTTACTCAAATAGAAAAACTCCATACATTTTTAAAAAGGTAAAAAAAATAAGATTGTTCATGAAAAGAATGACCATAGCTATGAAATCATGCAGCACTGAAGCTGAAAGTAAAAAAATCCCTAAATTCTCTTGTAGTTTTCTAGTGGTTTTGTTTCTTGTTTCTCCTCTTCGATCCATAGAAAAAGATATATGATAACCTTTCCCACTATCATAGTCAGTCTGAATTGTACTAAACTCAAACACCACCAAAAAAAATGACCCATCCATGAAGGAAACATATTGACAGCAGGAGTAGCTCCTCGTCTTCTTTAATTAGTCTTTTTCCAGTAACTGTGAAAGATCAGATATTGATCATACGACCAGCGCCACCATTCTAATTATATACATTATAAGAATATGCTTAAGGAACTGTCCTTGCTAAAAAGTAAAATTTGGCTGCTACTATGATTGAAATAAAATCCTATCAATGAAAAGCAGCAGTCAAACCCTTAACTCCCTTATATTTTATCAGTAGTTTACAGTCCAACTTACATATATACAAATACACAATGTCAAAACCGTCAAGCTGCAATACCAGGATTAAAGTATACCTTGATAGCCCCAATATAAACCAAGCCTTGGGTTGCATAGAAGGCACAATTAGTGCCACATCATACCCCAGGCATCTTCTCTATGAAAGCCTGAACGTTCTGATGAAAATAGTGACTTTCTGTAGGGCTTACTAGAAAATGCATACTTTCTCACAGGGCAATTCTCAGGCACCACCAACTGCATGATAGACTGGGGAAAGGGGACACAAAGTTCAATTTTTTAGGGGGAACTCCAGAGAAGCTCTTGGGTGAGGGCAGATGGTAGACAGGCTGTCAAACTAAGGCCAGGGTAATCTCCTGTCTCTTGGGTCCTTACAGTAGATTGTGGGACTAGTAGCCAATAGATCTTTGGCAATATGTGATTTAGGCTGGGTTCACACTTGTGCAAACTGCATGCGGTTTTCCCACATCCAATTCGCATGACAGGAGAGTGTGACCGGCTCTCAATGGAGCCGGTTCACATACCTCCAGGGCAGCCGCGGAGTGCATTAGAAAAGGGTCCTATGCGTCTTTGGCTCCGTTTCAGGTCTGAATTCTGGCAAAAATTCAGACCTGATTCACAAATGAAATGGAGAACAGGGATGCACAGGATCCCCTGTTGTGAGCTGCGGCCGCAGCTAGTGTGAACCGAGCCTTAAACTGCAGAAAATCCACAAATAAACGCAGGCACAGTTTGCTGGTTGCGTGCACAAAGGGAAAACATTTTTTTAATCTCGTCAGTTGATTCCATACTATCTTAACGAGGGAGAGAAAGACTGCACATGTATTTGTCTGCTCTGCTGTCAGTGGTCTTTAATCAATATCTAATTTTCACCTACTGCCATTTGAGTTAGTAATGCCGTGTACATGACCGTTTTTCATGACGAGAAAAAAAAAATATTAAATTGGTCGTTAAAAGCGGGTCCAGAGCATTTTTATCGTCGAGAAAAATTTAGAACATGCTCTATTTTTTCACAACGAAAAACGTTCGTGTGTACTCTTTAACAATGGGGGAAAAACGTGCATGCTCAGAAGTTATGAGACGGAAAATTAGCATAATCAGCCCAAAGGGTGGCGCCATTCAAATGGAACTTCCCCTTTATAGTGCCACCATACTTGTACGTCACAGCACTTTGCTCAATCATTTTTTATCACGATCGTGTGTATGCAAGGCAGGCTTGAGAGAAATCACGTAGAGAAAAACCGGAGTTAGTCTTACCGGTAACTCTCTTTCCAGGAGTCTTCCAGGACAGCCCTGAGATATATGGCTCCTCCCTCCGGGACAGGAAACACATTCCCCCAAATCATAAAAGGAGGTCCTCCAGGCCTTCTCCTCAGTTCATCCAAGAATTCCTGAAGGCTCTGAAAAACATAACATACTAACACATCGTCAGTACACATATCCAACTCCTGTTTACAAACTATAAACTCCGGGTGGGAAACCGGGCTGTCCTGGAAGACTCCTGGAAAGAGAGTTACCGGTAAGACTAACTCGGTTTTCCCCCCTCGTCTTCCAGGACAGCCCTGAGATGATAAACAAGAAAACTTACTTGTCAGGGTGGGGTAGCCGCCTGGAGGACCCTTCGGCCAAATGACTGATCCTTCTCAGACATCAAGTCCAGGCGATAGTGCTTGGCGAAGGTCGTACAGATTTCTTCCGGAGAGGCTCCGGCCTTTTCCGCCCAAGAACTCGCACCGCTCTAGTAGAGTGTGCTTTGACAAATGGGGCTTGCTTACCCTCTAACTCATAAGATTTAGCTATCGCTAACCTGATCCACCTGGCAATAGAAGACTTAGATGCTTTTTGCCCCTTCCTAATCCCCGAAAAATTAACAAAAAGAGAATCAGACTTTCTGAGTACCTTGGTTACCTTTAAATAAATTAAAATACATCTCTTGACATCTAGAGATGTCCCCTCTGAGCTCGAGGGAGACAGAAAAGTCGGAAGGACAATGTCCTGTGTCCTGTGAAATGAGGACGCCACCTTGGGGAGAAAACTGGGGTCTGTTTTCAACACAACTCTATCCTCATAAATTAACAAAAAAGGCTCTCTGATAGAAAGGGCCTGAAGGTCACTTACCCGCCTGGCGGAAGTGACTGCTACCAACAGAACTGTCTTAAGGGTTATCCATTTTAAGATAGATTCCTCCAGAGGCTCAAATGGACTAGCTGACAATGCTTTAAGTACCAAGGAGAGATCCCAAGGAGGACAGGGTGAGACCTTCACCGGCCTGGATCTAGACAAGGCTTTGAAAAAATTCTTAATAAAAGCATTCTGCTGAAGGGAACATTGAAGAAAGACACTAAGGCCGCAACCTGTACTTTTAAGGTACTTGGGGATAGACCCATATCTACTCCTGCCTGCAGAAAATCTAGAATGGCTGGGACCCCTGGTTGATCAATTTTTCGTTCTTCTGACCAGGAACAAATTTTTTTTCCAGAATTTGGCATAAATTTTTCTAGTAACAGGTTTTCTGCACTGTATCAGGGTTTTGATTACTTTCTCCGAGAAGCCCTGTGTTCTCAGCAACTGTTCCTCAGATACCACGCAGTTAGGTTTAGTCTGTCTACCTGCGGATGAAGAATGGGACCCTGCGATATTAGATCCCTCCTGCTGGGAAGATGAAATGGGGAGAGAATGGCCAGACTTTTCAGAATGGCAAACCAAGGTCTTTTCGGCCAAAAAGGAGCAACCAAAATGAGATCCGTTCTTTCCGACCGAAATTTCTGAAGGACTGCTGCTATCATCCTTATTGGAGGGAAAGCGTAGCAGCTGTTGAACTTCCATGTTTTGGAAAAAGCATCTATCCCTGTAGCCCTGTCTCCTGGATGGATCGAGAAGAACTGGATTACCTTCCTGTTCCTTTCGGAGGCGAAAAGGTCCACCTCCGGTTGACCCCATTTCTGCACTATTTGAGCGAAAACCTCCTCGTGTAGTGCCCACTCGTCCTGACTCACCTGTTGACGGCTCAGATAATCCGCTAGGGAGTTCTGGGTGCCTTTTAGGTGGACCGCTGTCAGTGAAGCCAGGTTTGTTTCTGCCCAGGAAAAAATTTCGTTGGCTATAGCCTGAAGAGCAGGACTTCTCGTGCCCCCCTGCTTGTTCACATATGCCACAGTTGTTGCATTGTCTGTGCGAACCTGCAGATGTCGCCTTTCAGGCTTGTCTGAAACACTTCGATTGTTTTCAGGACTGCCAGGAGCTCTCTCTGGTTTGAGGAACGTTCTGCCTCTCTTGGAGACCATGTTCCCTGGGCCACTGCCTCCCCCAGGTGGGCTCCCCACCCCCAGGCACTGGCATCTGTAGTTACTACTGTTTCTACCGGCAGGGTCCAGGTTAGACCCTTGTCTCGATTGTGACGCGTTCGCCACCACCATAGAGTCCTTTTGACTCGGGATGAGATTGGAATCTAGACCTCCAAGTCTTGACTTTGGCCACTCCAAAACCGAAGCATTAGTTGCTGCAACGGACGTTGATGGAACCTCGCCCAGGGTACCGCTGGAAAACATGCCGTCATAAACCCCAGTACCCTCATAACTTGTCTGACCGAAGCCTCTCGGTTGGACTGTAATTGGGCTGCTGCTTGTTCTACCTTTACCATCTTTTCTTCTGGAAGATAAAACTTTTTCTCTACAGAAGATATCCTGTAACCTAGGTACAGAACCTCCTGGGATGGGGGTCAATTGAGACTCATCTTGGTTGATTATCCAGCCGAGAGAGGAAAGAAAGTTCTGAGCTTCCTGCAAATCCTTTTCCAGCTGTTGGGCTGATCCTGCCACGAACAGGAGATCGTCCAAATAAGGAATTACAATTATCTCCTTGTTTCTCAGCGGTGCTAGAGCTTCTGCCAGGACCTTCGAGAAAATTCTTGGCGATGAGGACAGACCAAAGGGAAGGGCTTGGAACTGGAAATGTTTGATCTCCGAGTTCACTTTCACCGCCATCCTGAGGAACTTTTGGAAGTCCCAATGAATTGGGACGTGCAAGTAGGCATCCCTGAGGTCCAGGGTGGCCCTTTTTCTGTCCCGAGTCCTTTCTAGCGCTTCCTGTAGGCCTGACAAAAAAAGGTGGTCACCTGAAAAGGATAACCCACATAGTTTTAACTTGGAGGCGGCATCACCTGTCCAAGTTTTCAGCCACACTGACCTTCGGGCTGCGTTTACCAAGGCTGCTGATCTGGCTGCCAACTTAACTGATTCTTCAGAGGCATCAGCCAGAAAGCCTACCGCTTTAAAAAGAAGAGGAAAAGATTTTAATATTTCCTGTCTAGATGTACCCCCCTGCATGAATGTGGGTTTGCAACTGAGTAAGCCAACATTCTAGATTTCTAGCTACACAAGTTGCTGCTAGTGCGGGCTTCAGACTTATTGAAGAGGCATCCCAAGCTCTCTTCAACAACAAGTCCCCTCTCTTATCCATCGGGTCCTTTAAGGCCCCAAATCATCAAAGGCCAGATCCGTTTTTCTTGAAATCCTGGCCAAAGGGGCATCTAATTTTGGAACCTTGTTCCACGGCTGAGACCCATCCGAATCAAAGGGGAATCTCCGTTTAAGGGAGCCTGAAAAGAATGGTCTTTTTTCAGGTTGTTTCCACTCCCGCAGAATTGTGTCAATCAGGGATTTGTGTACAGGAAAAACCCTGGATCTATTTGCACTAGACCCCTGATACATGAGGTCGTGCTTGGAGAGCTGAACCTGTTCCTCACGGATCTCCAAGGTATCATAAATAGCCTTTAGTAGGTCTCCTACATCTTCCAAGGACAATTTGTACCTAGCAGCCCTGGAGGAATCATCTTCTGCCTCAGAATCTGATGCTGATCCTGCCTGAGAGGAAGCAATAGACCTAGGCGTCTGCTCCCTGTACTCCTCCTCCTCTTGAGTCTGGGACAGGGCAGGCATACTAAATGCTCTAGGTAGGGACGAGGGGGGACCCTGCATCCTGTCTATCAGTCTTTTAAAAGACTGAAATGTGGACGCCATTTCCTCCTTAACAGAGGATAATAACTGACGGCAAGCAGTAACTGAGTCATCTTTTATCAGACTGCTAACACATTCTGGGCATAACGGCTTGTCCCAACTGGAACACTAGCTTTGTCCCACAGACGGCACACTTTTCTTCTAGGCGGCTGTAGAGTTTTAATCTGAAATAGACACAACCAGAAAGCAAAAAACTCAGTTACAAAAACAGCCTATGCCTGAACACCACTGTGCCTAGCTCCTAGAAGTGCCGTACCCACCACCAATAAGGTTCGCCACCCATGGGGGGTATTTTTGGCCAAGTAGACCAATCTCCCCCCCCAGAGTAAACCATGTGCTCTCACCAAGTTTACCTGGGAGGGACGGGGTGCCAACCGAACCAGGGTCTGGATGTGCCGCTGCAGCTTCCATGGTTCTGGTGTTTTTGTCCTCAGCACTCCGAGATACACCATTAGGCTCCGGCTCCTACATAGCCACTGCCGCGCCTTTTCGAAACATGGGAACGATGTTTCCGGCGCCCCCTGATGACGCGCTTCCGCCCGGGACCTCACTTCCCTTCCTTGGAACGCAGTGGCTCCGCCCCTCCAGCGTTGAACCCGGAAGTGCTGTATCCACAGCGCGGTCCATGGCGTCTCTCGCCTTTCACCGCTGCTTCCGGAGCTTTGAGGCCTGAACACAACTGCCATCAACCAGGGGTCCTACTCGCTCATAGCCTACCTCTGGACACTTACTACAAGCATTGCCCTCATCCAGCAGGCTTCTACTTCACCTCCAGACCGTGCTTCTAGCCAGTTCCCCCCCACTCCTTCCCCCAGGAAAAAAAACTGGGAAAAAAGGCCCCCCCCCCCATCTGCTCCTTATCCCGTCCGGCAAAACAAAAAATTTGAGGATAGGCCTATACCTTCTTTCTTTGGGGGGACAATTTCAACCATTGTCCTTTTTTATCCATGAAAAAAAACCAATCCATCCCCATTATAATATACTTTCAATAATCCCCACACATATAACAATCATAAATGTAAAGTCCAAACACTATCACCCAAATTACTTGATTGATCCCATTTTCGCACCTTATTCCCTTAGGTAACAAATATTCCTAAAACAACAACAAAACCCCCATCCACCATCATCACCCCATACCCTACTCAATTCTTACATAACACGATCTGACCTCACCCGCTCCGATAAAATAAACCCTTTCACACTGAATACCCCTGGCCACATCCTCAGCAAGCTTTACCACCTCATTTAATTCAAGATTTTCACATACAAGCTGGCCTCAATAAACCATTCCTTCTTACACACAAAATTCCCTCAGATCCAGCAAATCCCTTTAAATTCCAACTACTCAAACCTCTCTAATACTTTATGCCTCATCTCCCTTAATCACTATGCAACTCAACCCATTCCCCTTAAAAACTTTGCCTTAAAAACCAATCCCTGTCATCATCTCATTACCCCACTCAACACAAACCCCAACAAAGCAAATCCCCACCCAACACTCTCCCCAATTAAACACTTCAATTCGACCTTACAATCAAAACCACAACTGGTGTTTCATATAAGAACTGCCCCCTGTATTTATTTTCCCTCACCCCTATCCACTCCTATAAATACCATTATTCCCATTCCCTTCTTCTTTTAATTTCTCCATTCCTTTTCCCCCCCCTCATCAGCAACTCCTCATAATATCCCAACCCCCACATGAGAGTTCTCTTACCACACCCCAGACAAAAAAAACATAACAAAAACTATTCATACCACTACCCCCCCCCTATTCTACACACCACCCACATACCCCAATCATTATTAAAATAAATTTACATTTTTCTACTCTAAACCACCCCTTACACCACTCACCCCTACCCAAAAAATTTCTTTCCAAACCCCCCCCCCCATAACCACACTTCATCATTTTTCCTAACCTCAATCCCTTCCCTCACCATGTCACATCCCCCTATTGTCTCACGAAATCCCCCCGATCCTGTGCATGCCTCCAATACTAAATATCAAACCCCCCCAGCCACTTTCTCCTAACTTGAACCCTTTCACAAAACAGTTAAATTGCACCTCCACTGCTAAATCCCAATCATCCACCATTTACCTACCCACACTACAAAAACCTAATCTTAAGCAGCACCTTCTCCTCACCTTTAAATTAAAAAATACCACACAAAAACACTTTATCTTTAATCCTCTCTTGTAAACTCAAATTTTACATTATTGCAAATTTGACCCCAGCACTTTTACTCCCTCATCAAAATCCCCAAAAACAAAACAAAAGAAACCACAGTCCCCTATAATTTCAGTTACCATCAACCCCAAAGCCCTTTTCCCCAAAAAGCCCCAAACCTTAAAACCCAAAACACCTCAAAAACAAAAAACCAAGAAATCTCCATCAACTCAATTACCCACCATAAAATTCCGATAAAACAATTTAGCCAGGTAAATCTAAAAATCCACCATCCTCACCATCACTCAGATCATTAACCTTCATCAGCTATAATTGAATTTTGCTTCGGATGCGGCCCGGGCATTTTTTACATCCATAAAAACTTGTGCAGTGACAGTCCCATCAGACACATCACCTTCCAAACTCTGGGAAGTAAATTATAAATTTTTATATACAATAAGGTTAGCAAACTGTTCTAGGATTTAAAGTAAACCTGTAATATAAAATATGAAGGTTGATATTCCTAGCCACCTTCCTAACATACTGCTTTGGCTGTCAAGTGAACACGGTCTTCAATACAGTTTGAGTCACTGACCTGGAAATAGTAGGCATATTCCTTTTCTTGTTTGTTGCAGGTCAAAGTACTGATGCAAAAGGGTAAGTATAAGTATATGCAGGCAACTACAATTTTCAGAAGGTATAACTGGCCTCCTTAGGAATAGATGAGTTGGCAGTGGGGAACTTTGTAGATCAGCAAAAGATGAATGCAGAGTTGTCAGTGGGGAAACATGGCAAACCAGAGGTACATTTTAGACCGCATTCACACTTGTGTGACTTCAAAATAGTGTCATTTCCATTGCGACTTTGATGGAACTTTTACAGTGGGATGTGTGCTTTGACCAACGTGATTGGACAGTGTGGCTTTGACCAACGTGATTGTTTTGTTTGTACTCTAGAATGCCGCTAGAAGTGTGCAGAACGAAAACATTTTTGGTTTGTGTTTCTTCATTTTATAACGAATTCCAATTTTTCAGAACGATTTGAATCGGTTAAAAATTGATCTTGCCGAATCGTGTGTGAAGAAGTGTTGGTTAAGGAGCGGGCAGGGAAGCTGTCTGCCACGTCCTTAATATCTTAACTCATCAGCTGCGAGCGGGTTTCCCCACTGACAGCTGAACGTAAAGAAAAGAATTGGCGGCAATAAAAATTAAAAGGGAAAAAAAAAATTGATTCCACACAGTATCATGGATAATAGGGAGATGTAATGTAAACATTAGACAGACCTTGTGTGCTAAAAAGGGATTTTTTAATACAGCTTACCTGTAAAATCCTTTTCTTGGAGTACATCAGGGACACAGAGCGGCATATTCATTACTATATGGGTTATATGGAGTACCTTCAGGTGATAAACACTGGCAATCTCAAACAGGAAGTCCCCTCCCTATATAACCCCCTCCCCTAGAGGGAGTCCCTCAGTTTTGTAGCAAGCAGTATGCCTCCCAAAACATGTTCCCATAAGAGGGGTGGGAGCTCTGTGTCCCGTGATGTACTCCAAGAAAAGGATTTTTACAGGTAAGCTGTATTAAAAAAATCCCTTTTTCTTTCTCGTACATCACGGGACACAGAGAGCGGCATATTCATTACTATATGGGATGTCCGAAAGCAATGCTTTAATGAGGGGAGGGAGACATCTTCTCAAAGGGATTTAATTTAGAGGTATACTCAAATAATAATAATAAATCCAACTTAGTCAAGAAATAATTTTGAATTTTTAAAACCAAGGGTGCCCCGATCCCGAGGATCTTAAACCGCAGCCTGTAGTACTGCCTGCCCAAAGGCTGAATCCGCATTCCTTCTCACGTCTAGCTGATAAAACCTTGTAAACGTGTGGACTGATGACCACGTCGCCGCCTTGCATATCTGAGCCATAGAGATCTGATGGTGTGCTGCCCAGGAGGCGCCCATGGCCCTGGTAGAATGGGCTTTTACCGACAAAGGAGGCGGCAACCTCTTCAAACCGTAGGCCTGAATGATTAATTGTCTAATCCATCTCGAGATGGTGGATTTTGCAGCTGCCTGCCCCTTTTTGGGGCCATCTGGTAAAACGAATAACACATCTGTTTTCGGACTTTTCTGTAGCTTTAAGATAGGCCCTCATGGCCCGGACAATATCTAAGGTATGCAGCAACCCCTCCTTTCTAGATGTGGGTTTCGGAAAGAAGGATGGAAGTACCAAATCCTGGTTCAAGTGAAAACTGTATATAACCTTTGGTAGAAAGGAAGGATGAGGCCGGAGAACCGCCCTGTCCTTATGTAGAATGAGATATGGTTCCTTACAAGATAAGGCTGCCAATTCTGACACTCTCCTGGCCGAAACTATGGCGACCAAGAATACCAACTTTCTTGTCAGTAAAACTAAAGGAATCTCAGCCAACGGCTCAAAGGGTTGTTTCTGTAGAGTGGACAGGACAAGATTTAAGTCCCATAGACAAATCGGTGACTTGACAGGAGGATTAATACGCAAGACCCCCTGTATGAAGGTTTTAACCAGCGAGTGGGTGGCCAGCGGCCTCTGAAACCACACTGACAAAGCTGAAATCTGTCCCTTGATTGTGCTTAATGCCAGGCCTTTATCCACTCCTAGCTGGAGAAAACTTAACACCCCATCAATGGTATATTTGCGGGAATTCCATCTTTTGGATTCACACCAGCCTACGTAGGTCCTCCACACCCTGTAATAAATCACCCTGGAGGCCGGCTTTCTAGCCCTAATCAGGATAGGAATTACTGTACCTGCCTAGACAGACCTCTACCCTGAGAATCAGGGATTCAGCCTCCAGGCCGTCAAATTTAGACGCTGTAATGTAGGGTGGAGGATCGGGCCTTGTGAGAGTAGGTCTGGTCGTAGAGGAAGAGTCCAAGGGTCTCCCACTGCCATCTTCAGGACTAGTGAGTACCATGTCCTCCGGGGCCAAGCTGGAGCTACTAGAATGACTGGATTGTGCTCCACTCTGATCCTGCGCAACAGGCGAGGAAGTAACTGTAGCGGGGGAAATGCATATAGAAGTTTGAATTGATGCAAGGGCAAACCAACGCATCGGTTCCGCAGGCCATAGGGTCCCTTGCTCGAGACACAAACCTGTCTAGCTTCTTGTTGAACCTTGATGCCATTACATCTATGTCTGGCATTCCCCACTTCTGGCAGATTGTCTGAAAGACCTGGGGATGCAGAGACCACTCCCCCGGCGACAGAATCTGGCGACTTAAGAAGTCTGCCTGCAGGTTGTCCACTCCGGGAATGAATATCGCCCGAAATGCAGGGTACATAAACCTCTGCCCACTGAAAAATCAAGCTCACCTCCCTCTGAGCGGCCTGACTCCTGGTTCCCCCTTGGTGGTTTATGTATGCCACCGCTGTGGCATTGTCTGACTGGATTCTCACCGGGGACCCCTGTAATCTGGAAGTCCATGCCAGGAGGGCTAGGCGAGCAGCTCTGATCTCCAAGACATTGATGGGTAGCTGCCTCTCCGCCTCCGCCAAGTTCCCTGGCGAGTGACCCCTCAAAGACCGCCCCCCAGCCTACCAGGCTGGCGTCTGTGGTAACTACCTTCCAGACAACGGGGCTGAAGGACCTTCCCTTCAGAAGATTCTGAGGGTTTAACCACCAGGCCAGGCTTTGCCGGACCTTTGATGATAGCGTCAAAGGGGGACTCCAAGGCATGTGCTCTCTTGCTCCAGGCTGCTAGAATGGCTGCCTGTAGGACGCGAGTGTGGATCTGAGCGTATGGTACCGCCTCGAACGTGGCCACTAACTTGCCTAGTAATCGCATACACAGGCGAATAGTTGGTTTTTTCCTGCTTAGAACCAACTGAACCAACCCCTTGATAGCCTCGACCTTTACAAGGGGCAGGAACACCCTTTGCTGTTCTGTGTCTAACCTCATGCCGAGGTATTCCAACTGCTTTGTAGGATGAAACGCTGATTTTTCCCGGTTTAGGACCCAGCCGAACCTCTCGAGGTACTGAACCGTGAGGTTTACTGCTTGTTCCAGACACGGCCGTGAGTGATCTATGATTAAAAGGTCGTCCAAGTATGCTAGGACCATGACCCCTTGGATCCTTAGATTGGCCAGAACTGGGGCTAGGATCTTCGTGAATACCCGGGGGGCCGTGGCCAGCCCGAAGGGGAGCGCCATGAATTGGAAGTGTTGCTGCCCCACTGCGAAGCGTAAAAATCTTTGATGCGGCTGAAAGATTGGTACATGAAGGTAAGCATCCTTTATGTCTATGGAAGCCAGAAAGTCGTCCCTCTGGAGCGTGGCGACTGCTGATCGGACGGATTCCATCCGGAAGGAACGAACTCTTAGGTAAACATTTAAACTCTTTAGGTCCAAGATTGGCCTGACATCGCCGTTGGGCTTTGGTATGACAAAGAGATTGGAATAGAAACCTAGCCCCTGTTCTTGGGCTGGTACCTTTATTATCACGCCCTGGCAAAGCAGGTGATCCAAAGCTGCCAGCATTGAGGCCTTCTTTGCTGGATCGTTTGGTAGCCTTGACTCTTGAAAATGAGGCGGAGGAAACTTTAGAAACTCCAGTCTGTAGCCTGTGGTTACAGACGACCGGACCCATTTGTCGGGGATATTGGCTTCCCAAACTTCTGAGAAGAAACAAAGCCTTCCCCCCCACCCGCGAGAGTGGGGGCGCCCCTTCATAAGGCAGACTTAGGGGCTGGCTTTGTCGGCTTGCGATACCATGGCCTCTTACCCCCAGGGGCCTGCCCTGCGATTTATTGTTAAAGTTTGATCGCGCAGGCGGCCGTCGATACTGCCTGGAATTTGAGGGCCCTGAGACAGGAGAGAGCTGCCTTTTAAATGTAGGACCCCGGAATCTCTTTTTGACTGGTAAAAGGGTACTTTTGCCACTTGAAATAGTCTGAATGTATTTATCCAGATCCTCTCCGAAGAGTCGTCCTCCATGGAAGGGAAACCCTGCCAGAAGCTTTTTGCATGGGGGCTCCGCCGCCCAGTTCTTCAACCATAAGAGCCTTCTCATGTGCACCAAAAATAGTGATAAACGAGAGAGACCTGCTGGATGGAATCCTTTATAGAATCTACCGCAAAACACAGAGCTCTGGGAATGTCAGAAAACTCTTCTGCCTGTTGGGTAGGCATGTCTTTAAGCATTTGTTTTGTCTGGTCCTTTAACGCCTGACAAACTCCAATTGCAGCCACAGCTGGCTGTACCACTGCTCCTGCCGTAGCAAAGGATGCCTTTAAAAGTGTCTCTAACCGTTTATCAACCGGATCTTTAAACATTTGTATGTTTTCCACCGGGCAAGTTAGTGATTTATTCACACATGAGATGGCTGCATCCACAACTGGGAGCTTCCACCTCTTCGAAAAATTTTCCTCCATAGGGTAAATACCGAAAATCTCTTAGGCGGCAGAAAAATCCTGTCCGGTCGTACCCAATCCTGAAAGATCAATTCCTCCAACAGAGGATGGACCGGAAAAACCGCGTTGCTCAAAGGAGCTTTTAAAGAGCCCAGAGAGGATACCGCAGGAACCTGAGGCTCTGGCAATGGTAAATTAAATGCCGAGCGGACCATGTCCGTCAAAGACTGTACCCACAGCCTCTCTGTTTGGGAGTCTGAAAATGGTTCCTCAGAGGTAGATTCCTCAACCCTGAACCCTCTTGGTTCCGGTCCAGTTGATCCTCCTGAGATTCCAATTCCTCCGGAGAGAGAATTTCAGCATCTGAGGATACACCTCTCGGCGATGGGGATCTAGCCCGTTTCTTGCCAGGAATAGAGCTAGCGATCATCGCTGCTAATCTTTTCTCTAGCCCCCCTAGATAAACGCGAGCATCTCCTCTGTGATAAACACAGGGCTGGGTTGATCTGGGCCAGCCTCAGCACCAGACCCCCCTAATGGCTCATCCAAGGCGACCTTCATGGGAATAAGCTGCGGGAAAGTACCGGCATATCATCAGAATCAGAGGGGGGAACCCCTTTGTTTTTTGGTCTTTTTTGTACCTTTTGATCCTGAACCTTTGGAAGCCATAATACAAAATCGAGGGACTCCGCCTACAACAACCGACTGTAGTGGCCAGGAGTACAAAACTAGGGTTTAGGGGACAATAGACCACTAATGCCCAAAAACCAATGGGGGCCCCGTATGTTCATCCCTTTTTCCCCCTAATTTTTTTCTTTATACACCCACTTTTTTTTTTTTTAAACACTACTCACGTCGCCCCCAAATTTAGTTTGCCACCTCCAAAAAAAAAAAAAAAAACATTTTTGGCCTAACAAAATGCATTGGAACAAAGTCCAGCATTACTACCCCTCTCACCGTCCCCACCTTTTCGCTGTTCTGCCGCTCTAAATTCCCTCCCTTCATAAACAGCCACAGACTGAGCAATGATCATAGCCTCTGTTAATAACAGCGAATGAAGGCTCGCCCTTGATGACGCTATCAGGCACGCCCTCCCCCGCCCCCTCATCCTCCTCTACGCCCAACCTTTCTTCGAAAACGTCTATAAGACGTGACGCGCGACCGCGCGCGCGCGTATGCGGAGAAGGAAGCACATGGAGGAGCCGCGCTGCTGGAGACTCAGACTGCAGCTTCAGGCGGCAGAATCAAAACCCCCCGGCCAGGTAGGACTTCCAAAAGGCCCCATAGGGATCCTTATTAGCCCTGGGAAGAGAGCAGCAGGTAGCTAGCAAACCTCTTAGACAGGGGGACCAGTGATGGGGGAAATGAGATCATCCTGTCTTCTCAGACATAGTGAGCAAGGCTGCCAATGCAGAGCATACTTAGCTACCCCCCTTTAGGTCCCCTGGAGAGCCTGCTGTCGAGCCAAGTCCCGCAGGCTCCCCTCTTACCTGCTCCATGCTGCAGGATGTTTGCCTAGCAAAACGGTCCAATCTTCTCCCATCTCCTTGGGTAGCGTAGTAGACCTTCAGGCCCTGGGGTCCTGGAAGGTACCACTGTCCTGGACTATATAGCACCCTGGCAAACAGGAACTTATGGTCTTTACGAAACTCCAAGTCCTGGGCCCAGGGTCCAGCCCTCTAAAGAGGAGCATTATAGGCAAAACCCACGGTTTGGGGCCCCGGGTACTGTCCACTTTGGCACTGAGGCTCCTTGGACAGATCCGGTTAGCCCGCCCTTAATACCCAAGGATGTGGAGGCAAAGCTATTCCGTGACCAACACCTAAGACACTGGCGAAAAAACTGAGGGACTCCTCTAGGGGAGGGGGTTTATAGGGAGGGGACTTCTGTTTGAGATTGCCAGTGTCCATCACCTGAGGTACTCCAGATAACCCATATAGTAATGAATATGCCGCTCTGTGTCCCGTGATGTAACGAGAAAGAAAGTGCTCTGGTCATTGGACAGCAATATGGTCCGGGCTAAAGTGGTTAAGCCCAGTGTACATTGAAGCCCTAACAACAAAACCACTTTGATGTTCACACACTCACTCAAAAAGCCTCTCAACAAAACAAAAAGACAACCTTCAGAAAATATGTAATACTTCATAATGGTAACATTAACCATTTAATATTAAACATTATTTCCTTGATGTGTATATTCATAAAGACAGAAAATAAGCTTATGAAACAGCATGGAACTTTGATTTTTTTTTTTGCATATATCAAAATGGCAAGGATAAATGTAATGAATTATGAATGCCTATTTTTAAAAACAGAGTTATGGTTTTTAAATTAGCTGTTCCTGGCCAGTAAAATGCATTAATAAACCATGGAATGACTGGAAAAATAACTGATTACTGTTGTGTTGGTGTACTGCCTGGTGAGGTTTTTATAGATTGTGAATATTTAGAGATAAAAAGTATAAATTTTCTTTTCGTGTTAACTTTCTAGCCAAGCTCAACTTTTAAATGATGTTAAGGATTTTGAGAGGTTATTTTTAAATGTCGCATCGGAGCCAATGTCAATGCCTTGGGTAAGAGTTTTTGTGGAATGCCTGGGTTATGAGGGTGTATTAACCTCTCATATTACCAAGTATCTGTTATGTGATAGCTAAACATTTTTCCCCAAACATAACTCTATGCTTTTTAGACTTTTTACATTTTATTTTAAGGAATTTAGTTTGCTAGCCAGAACCACATATATTTTTGTCTCATGTAAGTTAATACAATAAAGTCAATGCAAAATATTTATCTGAGTATCATCCTCATTATGTACCTTTTGCAAGCTCATTTAACCACTTCCATACCAGGTCAATTCTGGCACTCCTCTCCTACATGTTAAAAATCTTATTTTTTTTGCTAGAATATTACCGGTACTTAAACCCCCATTATATATTTTTTTTAGCAGACACCCTAGGGTCGTTGAAACTTTTATCTTGCACAGGTATTTGCTGGACCAACTTAAATATTGGTTCATCCCTCTCCAGGCAAACAATGAAACGCAATATATAACAACATTATATGCCCCAGGGCCAGCTAAAACTAATTTCTTCTAACTTAAAATATTTCTTAACACAGGAAACAATTATCCATCCCACCTCTTGGCATCGGCTTACACCTGCTGATATTTCCTTGGATCTATATCCCAAATCCCCCCCCCCCCCCCACCCATAACATTGGTACCAAATTCCACTGGACCTTTTCCAAATTTTGATCCCCCAATATCTCCTGTGTGAAGTGACAATCTAAGGGTATGATACATATACAAGACATTATAACAGACAATAGACTAACTCCAGCAATTAATGTTCTTCAAAGCAAATACCATCTTCTCCCTTGACTTATATATACACATGCAAATTGCATCCTATCTATGGAAAAACCCTAATTCCTTGCATTTATTACACTAGTATGGCCTGGTCCTTCGGTTCCTCTTTCCTACCAAGAAAGAAAGGTATTTGCACCTTTTACAAGTTCCACATTTAATAAAGCCCCCCACTCTAGTTCAATGGGGAGAGAGATCTGGGGGTCACATTCTCTGAGTCACAATGGTTGTAAATGCAATCCACTACAACACTAAAACAGCCAAATGCATTAATTATTGGGAAATAGCCCAAAAGATTCACCATTCGTTGGTATTTAACTCCTGTCCGCCTGGCTAAAATACTTAACCTCCATGATAACCTATGCTGGCAAGGATGTTTAAAAGTTGGATTCTTTGGGAGTGCCCCCACATAAAGAGCTACTGGAGAAGAGTGTTTTATCCTAATTTCTGATAACATGGGTTGCTTAACAAAGCTCAATGCTGCTTTGGCCCTCCTCAGTATAGTTATAGATACAATCTCGAAGAAGAGAAGAAGAAAAAAATGAAGTCGCGCTACAAATAATATACAGTGAGACTAAAATAAATAGTGTCATAAGTGTAAAATAATATATCACATGAACAAACTTTTTTTTAAAAAGCAAATTAAGTGAACAGTTGACATGATGACAAGTCCATATGATAATTATACAGTCCATTCTAGGGATATGTTTAAGTGAGCAGGAAAGTTTCCCAGTGTAGAAAGATCCACGAACAGGTGTGAGTAGTGACAAGACAAAGACTCCACCGTACAAGAAACACTGACCCTTACCAGAGTCTATGATCTCCCGAGATCAATATCAGCAAAATGTGGCATTCATATTCAGCAGGGAGCAAAGGAGACATCCATTCAATGTAGCCAGTAGATGTAATTCAGGCTCAAATAGCGATCAAGTATCACCAATGGTCCCATAAAGAAATCAAAGAAATCACATAGTGTAAAACCATAGGTTTAATGGTAAGAAAAAATGATTGTGCGCAATTACATCAATCCACGTTAAAAACAGCAAATAATAACATAAAATTTGAAGCGGCCGGGTTTGGAGCGTGTTACCCGTCTTCCGGGTCCTCACACGTGATGCGGTGACGTCAGCGCGTCGCCTCCCGACGTTTCGTCACAAAAGGGACTTGGTCACGGGACGAAACGTGGGGAGGCGACGCGCTGACGTCACCGCATCACGTGTGAGGACCGGAAGACGGGTAACACGCTCAAACGCCGGCGGCCTTCAAATTTTATGTTTTATTTTGCTGTTTTTAACGTGGATTGATGTAAGTTGCGCACAATCTTTTTTTCTTACCCATTAAACCTATGGTTTTACACTATGTGGATTTCTTTTGATTTCTTTATGGGACCATTGGTTGATACTTGATCGCTATTTGAGCTGAATTACATCTACTGGCTACATTGAATGGATGTCTCCTTTGTCCCTGCTGAATATGAATGCCACATTTTGCTGATATTGATCTCGGTGAGATCATAGACTCTGGTAAGGGTCAGTGTTTCTTGTACGGTGGAGGTCTTTGTCTTGTCACTACTCACACCTGTTCGTGGATCTTTCTACACTGGGAAACTTTCCTGCTCACTTAAACATATCCCTAGATGGACTGTATAATTATCATATGGACTTGTCATCATGTCAACTGTTCACTTTAATTTGTGCTTTTTAAAAAAAGTTTGTTCATGTGATATATTATTTTACACTTATGACACTATTTATTTTAGTCTCACTGTATATTTTTTGTAGCGCGACTTCATTTTTTTCTTCTATTTTGCTTGGTGTTGTATAACACTTTTGAGACGCTGCTTATTATTTGTTCACTTATTTTGGTTTAGATTTGCGCAATTTTTTCCTGTTTAATAGATACAATCTCATCTGATGTCTAATATTTCACATCTTGTTTGCTGCACGATTAATGATCTTCAGGAAATAGTGAGGATCCGTGATCACCAACTTATGAGATGTGCAGCTACAATTAAACCTTACAATCCACTATCAATTGAATCTGACACTTAAAGGAGTTGTAAAGGAAAAAAATGTTTTGGCTAGAATTAATGGCCCAGATTCATAAAGCAATTACGCCTGTCTAACTGGTGTTAGACAGGAGTAATTTCAAATTTTGCGCGCCGTATCACTAGTTTGAATCCTCAAACCATGATACGGCGGCTTCGGGCTTCGATCCGAGAGGCTTACGTCTTCGTAAAACCTTCGGATCTACGCTGCGATATATTTGCGGCCGCTGGGAGGAGTTTGCGTCGTTTTGATGCGTCGGGATATGCAAATGTGTTTTTACGGCGATCCACGAAGATACGAGCGGTCTTCGCAATCGCTTACGTCTGGTTTTTTTTACGTACTGTTAGACCAGCTTTTTGCTGGTCTAACGGTGCGTAACCCATGTTAAGTATGGCCGTCGTTCCCCCGCGTCGAATAAAATTTTTTTTTTTTTACGTAACTCGTTCGGGAATAGAAATGTCCGAAAACGACGCTACTCAAACAACGAATGACGTAACGACGTGATTTGGCGCAATGCACGGTGGGAAATTTGCGAACGGAGCATACGCAGTTCGATCGCCGCGGGACGCGCCTATTTTAAATCCTTCACGCCCCTACTCGTCTATATGGATTGCGACGGGAGAAATACATTACGCCGCCGTCGTTTTACTGGACAAAATCAACCTGGATTTCACGTAGAGCCAGGTAAGAAACGGCGGCGTAGTGTATTTCTGATACGCTACGAGAATCCAATTCTCTCTGAATCTGGGCCAATGTCTGCAAGGTAGACAGACAGAATAGTGTAATGATTCTGTTAAAAAACGAGTAAATACCTATTAAATTACTTCATCTATGTCACCCTCCGCCCTTCTTCTGTTTCTGTTCTCCTCATTCACTTCCTGGTTTGCGGAGCTCGTTCTGTGAAACGGTCCATCGCGGCACCGTTTCAGCGGACATATCCCCTCGTTTGTAAGTCTCCTGAGCGGCGTACAGCGATCGGATATATCCGATGAAAACTCCGCGACCATTTCTCGATATGTCGATCGGAGTTTGATCCGATGCCGTACACACACACCATCGATTGCCGCCGGACGGCGGTGACGTAGTGGTGACACGTACGCCGCCGCGTCACCGCCACGTCACCGGGCACTTCCCGGATGTGCGGCAATCCATTCGGCAGCGGCGCGGCGGTGGTGGGAGCCACATGTCTGCTGGTAAGTGTACTAACCATCATGTCGGGGCGGACAGATTCCCACGGATAGATTTCAAAGCATGCTTTGAAATCTTCGGGTGGAGAAATCTGTCCGCTAGCCCATACACACGGTGTCTGCTGTGAAACGGTCCATCGACCGTTTTCAGCGACATATCCCCTCGTGTGTACGCCGCCTAACACTAGAGAGCGTCCTGCCGCACAGATATAGTTCCCAGGAGGGCGAGCACGTCACTGACCACCGCAGTAAAGCCTCCCTTCACGGTGGTGAGTAATAATTAGACAAGCAGGAAGTTAACAGAACAGAAAGAAATAGAGCAACTTCTGAGCAAAAAACTAACAATGAGGAAGTGAAAAGTGAAAAGAGGAATGTCTGCAGGTAAAGGATGCATATTATGAAAAAAAAATCCTTTACAACCCCTTTAAGCAGGGCAGCAGCTCTCGCCAATTTCTTAAAAACATGGGGTTCTTGCATCTCGCTGAAGAAATATGACTTTCTTCAGTCCCTGACTCAATGAACCTGTCATCTTAGTTGAACACCGTTAAAGTCTATGGGACACGAACATGAAAAAATCAAAAGTGCTCATTTTAAAGGTTTAATATGCAAGTTATTGTCATAAAAAAGTGTTTAGGGACCTGGGTCCTGCCCCAGGGGACATGTATCAATGCAACAAAAAGTTTTAAAAAATGCAGTTTATATCAGGAGCAGTGGTTTTAATAATTCTTAAAGTGAAACAATAAAAGTGAAATATTCCTTTAAATTTTGTATCTGGGGGGTGTCTATAGTATGCCTGTAAATTATTGCATGTTTTCTGTGTTTATAACAGTCTCTGCACAAAATGACATTTCTAAAGGAAAAAAAGTAATTCAAAACTTCACGTGGCTATAATGAATTGTCGGGTCCAGATACAGATAAAAGTCCCATGTTTTTTTTCAATGACTTTTATCTGTATTGTCGAGACCCAACAATTCATTATAGCCGTGAGTAGTTTTAAATTACTTTTTTTCCTTTAGAAATGTCATTTTGTGCTGCAACTGTTGTAAACATGGACAACATGTGCTACTTCACATTACTATAGACACCCCCCCAGGTGCAAAATGTAAAATAATATTTCACTTGTATTGTTTCACTTTAAGCATTATTAAAATCACTGCTCCCGAAGAAAATTACATTTTTAAAACTTTTTTTGCATTGATATATGTCCCCTGGGGCAGGACCCAGGTTCACAAACACTATTTATGACAATAACTTGCATATTAACCTTTATAATTAGCACTTTTGATTTCTCTCATAGACTTTTAACCACTTAAGGACCCCCGCACGCACATTTACGGCCACAACATGGCTCGTACAGGCACAAGGGCGTAAATTTACGTCCTCGCCTTCGTGCGGTTCGGGGGTCCCATCGGGACCCCCTCTGCGGCGTGCGGCGGTCCCCCGGGCTCTGGGAGCGATCGCCGACGCGCGGGCGGATGTCCGTGTTTTCCGCCCCCCCCCCCCCCCCGCGATCGCTCCCAGCCAATGGGAGCGCTCCCCCTTCGTGTCAGTTCCTCCTCCTGTGTTTACACAGGAAGGAGGAAATGATGTCACCTCTCATCGCAGCGGTGTTTTCCCACCGCTGCTGATGAGAGAAGACACCCACAGTAAGTGTGCACCAACACAACACTGACACACACACACATAGGCACATTAACCCCTTGTTATCGCCCCCCCCACCCCCCTGTCACAGTGTCACTGAATGCAGTGATCTAATCACTGCATTTAGTGTCAGTGTGACAGGCAGTGTAAAAGTCAGTTAGTGTTAGGTCCAGGATAGCCCCCCCCCCCCCACCCCCCCTAATAAAGTTTTAACCCCCTGATCACTGCCCTAGTTAACCCTTTCACTCCCTATTGCCAGCATCACTAAGCGATCATTTTTCTGATCGCTGTTTTAGTGTCGCTGTTCCCGCTAGGTAGCTATTTTTTTTATTGCGATTTTTTTTTTTTTACTAAAGACATGTGGCTGAATTAATTTTGGCCTAAATGTTTTACTAAAATTTCGTTTATTTGATTTTTTTTATAACAAAAAGTAAAAAAATAGTGATTTTTTTCAAAATTGTCGCTCTATTTTAGTTTATAGCGCAAAAAATAAAAATCGCAGAGGCGATCAAATACCACTAAAAGAAAGCTCTATTTGTGGGAAGAAAAGGACGCAAATTTTGTTTGGGAGCCACGTCGAATACTAGGAATACTAATTGCAATATACATCAATAGATGCACACGAGGTAGAGCACATCTCACATAAAAACATTGGGTCAGATTCAGAGAGCCATTACGCCGGCGTTACAGGAGATGCGCGGCGTACGTCTAAATCTGTGCATGCGTATCAGTGCGCCGCATCCCCAAAACGATATACGCATGAAATCTAATTTTTTTCGACCGGCGTAATTTCGATAGACCGGCGCATCCGTGCACGCAAAACTGCGCTAGACACACCATTGATTTGCTAGTCAAATATGCAAATGAGGGAGTTACGGGGATCCACAAAAGTAAGTTGGTGCAGCGCAGGCTACGCGCTGTGCGCAACAGCTGCACGTCCTGTCTAAAATTAGTCCATATAAAAGGTGGTATAAAATTAGACAATCCGTCTACATGTCAGCTAAAGCAACACTGTTAGGGACGAGCTGAGCAGTCACACTTGCAGGACAACAAACTGTATGCCCACATGCCATGGGCATCCATGCTCATAGCTATACTACTGACTTTAGATGAGCAAAGAAGGAGGAGGGCACGGAGGAGGGCACGGAGAGGATTTTTTTTTTTTCAAAAACTTTTTATTTGCTTTTATAAAACATTACAAAAAAATATATACATACATATATACATCAATACATAACATACATACAAATTACAAACACGGTCTCACTATCTTTCAAAAGCCCTTTAAAACCTTGATGGATATAATAATCTAATCTAATACAATATTCTTATCTGATACAAGCCCCTCACTCTTCACTTGATATATCACACACGCATAGACATCTTTGGCATGAGTGATTCTGAGGTGTCTCGCATCTTCAGATTCACCCCTCATGCCATCCTGGAATTAATCACAACCCTGCAGGAGGACATCACCAGCCCAACACATGACACCACCCATGACACCCATGACAGCTACATATACAATCCTAGCCCCATCCTTACAGATTTCGAACAGAACATGTACAGGGACAGCTGGCTGGTTGGTGAGTGACATGGGTGGCAGGCATGACTGTCCCCCCCATGATGCTGAAATCACAAGGGGCACATGCACTACTAACATCCTCCTGTCTTATCCCTTCAGGGTAACTCTGCATATGCACTGGGACCCCATCTCATGACTCCTATCCGGAACCCCCCATGGTACCCTGTTGTATCCCCCAAACTTTGTATGCCAGGTTATCGGTGCATGTTGCATGCTGCACAACTTCACAGTGAGAAAGAGCCTGGAGATTGACATACGTGATGACCTGACCCCCGAACCAGACAATCCCCCCCTAACCGAGGCTACCCCGTCTTCTGAGGGAAGAGCAGCAAGGAGACAGCTCACATAAGGCATCTTTGCACGTTAAACACACACATTAATCATGGCACAATGAGAATGCATGCATGCACACCACTGTGGTCCCTAGCACAGACACCCCACATCCTTATCAAATTGGATTAGCACAAGCCCACCATGCAGCAACGCCACGGCTCCAATTATGTCACTGTACATTCATACACCATTCACACGGACCTGGGGATCACTTCTCCCGGGTCCTGGGGAACCCTTCTCCACCACAAATGAGGGTGACACCCCTTTTCCGTTTGGAATGTCACCCCCACATTCCAAAATCATTTACAAACAGAACCAAAAAGTGTTTTTTTTTTTTTTAAATGACCAGCAAAAAATAAAAATGCCCAGCAAAAATATAATTTAAAAAAAAACACAACAAAGAAAACACAGAAAAGACAAAAATCACTCTGCAAAACAGTCACCAAATATCTCAAAGACACGTCACAAACAAACAAACGCTAATAAACAACAGAACAAAAGCACCTTGCTGTATAGGAAGGGATACAAAGGGATGTACTTTTGCAAAGGAAGGGCGTTTGTGTCTGTCTATTTAAGCTCTCTGCGTAGCTCACTAAGTTGCCCGGGTCCACTTCCAATTTCACTGATTGCGCTGTTCCCGAGTTGTGAGCATGCGCACAGAGGTGCTGACCATGGTCTGCTTCATGTGCGCATGCGCGATCCGGCCGGCCCTTCATTTGCATGGGGTCACGACTCATTTCAATGCAACACGCCCACATCCTTCCCAATTTGAATTACTCCGCCTTACGCCTCGGGAATTACGTTGCACCGGCGCAAATTTCTGCGCAAATACTACGAGCATACTGTGATTGCGCCTCTACATTGCGCCGGTCTAATGTAAAGGAGGTGCGGTACTCCGGTCAAAATATGCGCCAATGTACCTGAATCTGGCCCATTATCTTCACATACATGGATTATGGTTGCAGTGCAGTGCTATATATTAACTTGTTAGCAATTGGCACTTGCAGATCTGCGGAATCGCCAGATAGGGGCCGATTCCGAAATTACTAAGGCATGTTAATAGCGTGATTTTTTCATTTGCAAATTTGCCAAGTTGAACTCTTAATTGCCTGAAATGGGCGCTATTACATGTAAAGCGCCCAGTACTTTCCAGGAATTTAAGTAATTTACCCCCAATGTCTTAGTTTCCTACCATATATTTTTGGGCTTTTGTAGTCTACCCATAAACCATTTATATATACATTTTTATTCTTGGGACAGATAGGGCTTTAACTTGATAACAACCTAAAAAAAAATTTTTATTTAGAAATATTTGTAAATAAAGGGATTTTTTAATACAGCTTACCTGTAAAATCCTTTTCTTGGAGTACATCACGGGACACAGAGCGGCATATTCATTACTATACGGGTTATATGGAGTACCTTCAGGTGATGGACACTGGCAATCCCCTCCCTATATAACCCCCTCCCCTAGAGGGAGTACCTCAGTTTTGTAGCAAGCAGTATGCCTCCCAAAACATGTTCCCATAAGAGGGGTGGGAGCTCTGTGTCCCGTGATGTACTCCAAGAAAAGGATTTTACAGGTAAGCTGTATTAAAAAATCCCTTTTTCTTTCTCGTACATCACGGGACACAGAGCGGCATATTCATTACTATACGGGATGTCCGAAAGCAATGCTTTAATGAGGGGAGGGAGACATCTTCCCAAAGGGATTTAATTTAGAGGTATACTCAAATAATAATAATAAATCCAACTTAGTCAAGAAATAATTTTGAATCTTAAATCAAGGGTGCCCCCGATCCTGAGGATCTTAAACCGCAGACTGTAGTACTGCCTGCCCAAAGGCTGAATCCGCATTCCTTCTCACGTCTAACTGATAAAACCTTGTAAACGTGTGGACTGATGACCACGTCGCCGCCTTGCATATCTGAGCCATAGAGATCTGCTGGTGTGCTGCCCAGGAGGCGCCCATGGCCCTGGTAGAATGGGCTTTTACTGCCAAAGGAGGAGGCAACCTCTTCAAACCGTAGGCCTGAATGATTAATTGTCTAATCCATCTCGAGATGGTGGATTTTGCAGCTGCCTGCCCCTTCTTGGGACCATCTGGTAAAACGAACAACACATCTGTTTTCCGGATCTTTTCTGTAGCTTTAAGATAGGCCCTCATGGCCCTGACAATATCTAAGGTATGCAGCAACCCCTCCTTTCTAGACGTGGGTTTTGGAAAGAAGGATGGTAGTACCAAATCCTGGTTCAGGTGAAAACTGGATATAACCTTTGGTAGAAAGGAAGGATGAGGCCGGAGAACCGCCCTGTCCTTATGTAGAATGAGATATGGTTCTTTACAAGATAAGGCTGCCAATTCTGACACTCTCCTGGCCGAAGCTATGGCGACCAAAAATACTAACTTTCTTGTCAGTAAAACTAAAGGAATTTCAGCCAACGGCTCAAAGGGTTGTTTCTGTAGAGAGGACAGAACAAGATTTAAGTCCCATGGACAAATCGGTGACTTGACAGGAGGATTAATACGCAAGACCCCCTGTATGAAGGTTTTAACCAGCGAGTGGGTGGCCAGCGGCCTCTGAAACCACACTGACAAAGCTGAAATCTGTCCCTTGATTGTGCTTAATGCCAGGCCTTTATCCACTCCTAGCTGGAGAAAACATAACACCCTATCAATGGTATATTTGCAGGAATTCCATCTTTTGGATTCACACCAGCCTACGTAGGTCCTCCACACCCTGTAATAAATTACCCTGGAGGCCGGCTTTCTAGCCCTAATCAGGGTAGGAATTACCTGCCTAGACAGACCTCTACCCCTGAGAATCAGGGATTCAGCCTCCAGGCCGTCAAATTTAGACGCCGTAATGCAGGGTGGAGGATCGGGCCTTGTGAGAGTAGGTCCGGTCGTAGAGGGTCTCCCACTGCCATCTTCAGGACTAGTGAGTACCATGTCCTCCGGGCCAAGCTGGGGCTACTAGGATGACTGGCTTGTGCTCCACTCTGATCCTGCGCAACAGGCGGGGAAGTAACTGTAGCGGGGGAAATGCATATAGAAGTTTGAATTGATGCCAAGGGCAAACCAACGCATCGGTTCCGCAGGCCATAGGGTCCCTTGCTCGAGACACGAACCTGTCTAGCTTCTTGTTGAACCTTGATGCCATTACATCTATGTCTGGCACTCCCCACCTCTGGCAGATTGTCTGAAAGACCTGGGGATGCAGAGACCACTCCCCCGGCGACAGAATCTGGCGACTTAAGAAGTCTGCCTGCAGGTTGTCCACTCCGGGAATGAATATCGCCGAAATGCAGGGTACATAAACCTCTGCCCACTGAAAAATCAAGCTCACCTCCCTCTGAGCGGCCTGACTCCTGGTTCCCCCTTGGTGGTTTATGTATGCCACCGCTGTGGCATTGTCTGACTGGATTCTCACCGGGGACCCCTGTAATCTGGAAGTCCATGCCAGGAGGGCTAGGCGAGCAGCTCTGATCTCCAAGACATTGATGGGCAGCTGCCTCTCCGCTTCCGCCCAAGTTCCCTGGCGATTGAACCCCTCCAAGACCGCCCCCCAGCCTACCAGGCTGGCGTCTGTGGTAACTACCTTCCAGACTACGGGGCTGAAGGACCTTCCCTTCAGAAGATTCTGAGGGTTTAACCACCAGGCCAGACTTTGCCGGACCCTTGATGATAGCGTCAAAGGGGACTCCAAGGCCTGTGCTCTCTTGCTCCAGGCTGCTAGAATGGCTGCCTGTAGGACGCGAGTGTGGATCTGAGCGTATGGTACCACCCGCCTCGAACGTGGCCACTAGCTTGCCTAGTAATCGCATACACAGGCGAATAGTTGGTTTTTTCTTGCTTAGAACCAACTGAACCAACCCCTTGATAGCCTCGACCTTTACAAGGGGCAGGAACACCTTTGCTGTTCTGTGTCTAACCTCATGCCGAGGTATTCCAACTGCTTTGTAGGATGAAACGCTGATTTTTCCCGGTTTAGGACCCAGCCGAACCTCTCGAGGTACTGAACCGTGAGGTTTACTGCTTGTTCCAGACACGGCCGTGAGTGATCTATGATTAAAAGGTCGTCCAAGTATGCTAGGACCGTGACCCCTTGGATCCTTAGATTGGCCAGAACTGGAGCTAGGATCTTCGTGAATACCCGGGGGGCCGTGGCCAGCCCGAAGGGGAGCGCCATGAATTGGAAGTGTCGCTGCCCCACTGCGAAGCGTAAAAATCTTTGATGTGGCTGAAAGATTGGTACATGAAGGTAAGCATCTTTTATGTCTATAGAAGCCAGAAAGTCGTCCCTCTGGAGCGTGGCGACTGCTGATCGGACGGATTCCATCCGGAAGGAACAAACTCTTAGGTAAACATTTAAACCCTTTAGGTCCAAGATTGGCCTGACATCGCCGTTGGGCTTTGGTATGACAAAGAGATTGGAATAGAAACCTAGCCCTTGTTCTTGGGCTGGTACCTCTATTATCACGCCCTGGCAAAGCAGGTGATCCAAAGCTGCCAGCATCGAGGCCTTCTTTGTTGGATCGTTTGGTAGCCTTGACTCTTGAAAATGAGGCGGAGGAAACTTTAGAAACTCCAGTCTGTAGCCTGTGGTTACAGACGACCGGACCCATTTGTCGGGGATATTGGCTTCCCAAACTTCTGAGAAGAAACAAAGCCTTCCCCCCACCCGCGTGAGTGGGGGCGCCCCTTCATAAGGCAGACTTAGGGGCTGGCTTTGTTGGCTTGCGATACCATGGCCTCTTACCCCCAGGGGCCTGTCCCTGCGATTTATTGTTAAAGTTTGATCGCGCAGGAGGCCGTCGATACTGCCTGGAATTTGAGGGCCCCGAGACAGGGGAGAGCTGCCTTTTAAATGTAGGACCCCGGAATCTCTTTTTGACTGGTAAAAGGGTACTTTTGCCACTTGAAATAGTCTGAATGTATTTATCCAGATCCTCTCCGAAGAGTCGTCCTCCATGGAAGGGAAACCCTGCCAGAAGCTTTTTGCATGGGGGCTCCGCCGCCCAGTTCTTCAACCATAAGAGCCTTCTCATATGCACCAAAAATAGTGACAAAACGAGAGGCCTGCTGGATGGAATCCTTTATAGCATCTACCGCAAAACACAGAGCTCTGGGAATGTCAGAAAACTCTTCTGCCTGTTGGGTAGGCATGTCTTTAAGCATTTGTTTTGTCTGGTCCTTTAACGCCTGACAAACTCCAATTGCAGCCACAGCTGGCTGTACCACTGCTCCTGCCGTAGCAAAGGATGCCTTTAAAAGTGTCTCTAACCGTTTATCAACCGGATCTTTAAACATTTGTATGTTTTCCACCGGGCAAGTTAGTGATTTATTCACACATGAGACGGCTGCATTCACAACTGGGAGCGTCCACCTCTTCGAGAATTTTTCCTCCATAGGGTAAATAACTGAAAACCTCTTAGGCGGCAGAAAAATCCTGTCCGGTCGTACCCAATCCTGGAAGATCAATTCCTCCAACAGAGGATGGACCGGAAAAAACCGCGTTGCTCAAAGGAGCTTTTAAAGAGCCCAGAGAGGATACCGCAGGAACCAGAGGCTCTGGCAATGGTAAATTAAATGCCGAGCGGACCATGTCCGTCAAAGACTGTACCCACAGCCTCTCTGTTTGGGAGTCTGAAAATGGTTCCTCAGAGGTAGATTCCTCAATCCCTGAACCCTCTTGGTTCCGGTCCAGTTGATCCTCCTGAGATTCTAATTCCTCCGGAGAGAGAATTTCAGCATCTGAGGATACACATCTTGGCGATGGGGATCTAGCCCGTTTCTTGCCAGGAATAGAGCTAGCGATCATCGCTGCTAATCTTTTCTCTAGCCCCCCTAGGGAGACGGCTAGCATCTCCTCTGTGACAAACACAGGGCTGGGCTGATCTGGGCCAGCCTCAGCACCAGACCCCCCTAATGGCTCATCCAAGGCGACCTTCATGGGAATAAGCTGCGGGGAAAGTACCGGCATATCATCAGAATCAGAGGGGGAACCCCTTTGTTTTTTGGTCTTTTTTGTACCTTTTGATCCCGAACCCTTGGAAGCCATAATACAAAACCGAGGGACTCCGCCTACAACAACCGACTGTAGTGGCCAGGAGTACAAAACTAGGGTTTAGGGGACAATAGACCACTAATGCCCAAAAACCGATGGGGCCCAGTATGTTCTATATTTTTTTTTTTTTTTTTTATATTATATATATCTTTTTTTTTTTTAAACATACAGCGTCGCCCCAATTTAGTTTGCCAGCCTCCAACCTGTTGCCAAAGGGGATTTTTGGCTTAACACAAATTGGAACAAACTCCAGCATGTACTACCCCTCTTCCGCCACCGGGAGTCACTGTTCTGCCGCTCTGCGTCCTCTCCCTTCCAGATCAGCCTCAGACTGAGCCATGATCACAGCCTGCTGTGTATAACAGCGAATGAAGGCGCGCCCTTGATGACGCTGCAGGCACAACACCCCCCCGCCCCCCCCCTCCGAACGGCGCGAAAAACGTCTATAAGACGTGCGCACGCGCGCGCGCGCGTATGCCGGGGAAGGAAAGCACATGGAGGAGCCGCGCTGCTGGAGACCCAGGACTGCAGCTTTAGGCGGCAGAATCAAACCCCGGCCAGGTAGGACTTTCAAAAGGCCCCATAGGGATCCTTATTAGCCCTGGGACCAGCGAGCAGCAGGTAGCTAGCAAACCTGTTTCTTAGACAGGGGGACCAAGTGATGGGGGGAATGAGATCATCCTGTCTTCTCAGACATAGTGAGCAAGGCTGCCAATGCAGAGCATACTTAGGCTACCCCCCTTTAAGGTCTCCCTGGAGAGCCTGCTGTCGAACCAAGTCCCGCAGGCTCCCCTCTTACCTGCTCCATGCTGCAGGACGTTTGCCTAGCAAAACGGTCCAATCTTCTCCCATCTCCGTGGGTAGCGTAGTAGACCTTCAGGCCCTGGGGTCCTGGAAGGTACCCACTGTCCTGGACCTATACAGCACCCTGGCAAACAGGATCTTATGTTTTTTTACAAACTCCCAGGGTCCAGCCCTCTAAAGAGGAGCATTATAGGCAAAACCCCACGGTTTGGGGCCCGGGTACTTTCCACTTTGGCACTGAGGCACCTTGGACAGATCCGGTTAGCCCGCCCTTAATCCCAAGGATGTGGAGGCAAAGCTATTCCGTGACCAACACTTAAGACACTGGCGAAAAAACTGAGGTACTCCCTCTAGGGGAGGGGGTTATATAGGGAGGGGACTTCCTGTTTGAGATTGCCAGTGTCCATCACCTGAAGGTACTCCATATAACCCGTAAAGTAATGAATATGCCGCTCTGTGTCCCGTGATGTACGAGAAAGAAAATACATTTTGCACAGACACAGAAATGTACCCCAAAATATAACCTTCAAAATGTACTGATTAAAAAATATATTTTAAAAAGGAATGCAATTTATACGTAGAATAACAAAATAGTAATGCTCAAGGTGAAGGTTTACATTTAATGCCCCGTACACACGATCACTTTCTGTGATGAAAAAAAATGACATTTTTTAAAATGTCATTTAAAATGATCGTGTGTGGCCAAAATGTCATTTTATGTCTTCTGAAAAATGACCAAAAAAAAATTCTAACATGCTCGAATTTTTTATGTCATTTTTCAAAATGTCATTTTTTGTGTCATAAAAAATGATCGTGTGTGGGCAAAACTACGTAAAAAATTACGTTTTAAACCCGCACATGCCCAGAAGCAAGTTAGGAGACGGGAGGTAAAACTACCATTCATAATGGAGTAAGCACATTCATCACGCTGTAACAGACAAAAAAGCAGGAATCGTCTTTTACTAACAAGTAACCAGCTAAAAGCAGCCTCAAGGCAAATAGAACTTCCCCTTTAGGCCTCGTACACACGAGGGGATATGTCCGCTGAAAACGGTCCGATGGACCGTTTCAGCAGACATCTCCGCTCGTGTGTATGGGCTAGCGGACAGATTTCTCCACCCGACAGATTTCAAAGCATGCTTTGAAATCTAACCGGTGGTAATCTGTCCGCCCGACATGTCTGCTGGTTAGTACACTTACCAGCAGACATGTCGTCCCCCACCGCCGCCGTGCCGCCACCGAATGGATTCGGCGCATGCGCGGAAGTGTTTAACTTCCTGGTGCGGTGACGTGGCGATGACGTGGCGGCGTCAACGTCACCGCCCGCGTCACCGCCACGTCACCGCGCCGTCCGGCGGCGGGGAATTTGATCCGATGGTGTGTACACGCCATCGGATCTAACTCCCGATCGGACATATCCGATGGAAATGGTCCGCGGACCGTTCTCATCGGATATGTCCGATAGTGTGTACGAGGCCTTAGAGTGCCATCACTTTGTTCATCATTTTCAAAAAATGATGGTATGTACGCAACGTCATTTTTGAAAATGAAGTTTGAAAAATTTCGTTTTTTTTTTTCAGGAAAAAAAATGACATTTTTTTCCATCACAAAAAGTGATTGTGTGTACGGGGCATTACTTTAGAACAGCATTTTATTTTTTAGCAAAATATTCAGATAGAGCAGGTTGGGTTGGCAAGGACACAAATTGGCATGATGGCAACTTTCATAGGTTTGCGATTGCTAAAATCTAAAAATTCTAAATGACATTGCATTCACTTACGTGAGCATTTGCCACACATGTCATGAAGAGTCTACATTGTAAGGAAGTCAGAATAAATATGTATATAATCTAATATACAGTGTGTTTTGGGGATCTGGACAGTGGAGATACCATATATAGCTGTGCAGCAATAGTCTGACGGACCGTTTTCATCGGACATGTCTCCTGGGAGATTTTGGTCTGATGTGTGTACACACGATCAAAACAAAAATCCCCACGGACAGACAGCGCGGTGACGTGGCGGTCACTTTGACCCCGCCACGTCACCAAACCAGGAAGTAAAATACTTCCACGCATGCGTCAAATCCAGTTGACGCATGCGGGAGATTTCGGTCCGCTGGTTAGGCGTACTAACCAGCGGACATATCCGACAAACCGCATTCCAGCAGACAAGTTTTACAGCATGCTTTAAAACTTTTGTCTGCTGGAAACCTGTCTGGTAGCCCATACAGACGATCGAATATGTCCGCTGAAACTGGTCTGCGCACCAGTTTCAGCAGATATGTTTGATCGTGTGTACGCGGCCTAAGAGTGAACTATAGCTGGCTGATTGATCACTATAGGAGTGATTTGTTACTATAGGGAGGGGCAGGTAAAGGCTTTGCCTGAGCCTGCATACAAGAAGGAAGTGCTGTTATGTCCCCCATTAAGCATTATGTTTACAGTGATCTGCAACAATTGCACCTATGGAGTGCTGTGTAGCAAGATCAGTAATCACAGGAGCTGGTTGTTTCAGTTCTTGGATGTAATGCTTAAAGAGGGTTCCAGCTTGTTTTTTAAAATAACCCTCGTTACGATCGCATCTAATGCTATTTCATAATAGAATGGGTCTGAAATGTAGCTATTATAAATCATGAGCTTTTAAAATAAACTCACTTTGTAGTCCCCAGTGAATGCACTCCCATCCTTAGTGTGGGAATCTGAAGCCCACTCGTTACTCTTTACGGGATATGACGCTGCTGGCTACCCAGCATGCGCCTCCCAATCTCGCACATGTGCATAAACTACAAAGTGCAGCGTGATGCTACAAGAACCGTCATGTCCACCCCGCCCATTGGCTCCTGGGATATGTGTGTCATGAAACCCAGGAGCCAATGAGCGGTGGACATGACGTACCTCGTTGTCGTACACATGAAGTGGAGGATTAAGCTTGCATACAAGGTTGTTGCAAAAAATAAAAAAACAAGTGTCCAAATAATTGTCACAAACTGATCACAAATGCGGGTGGAGGGAATTGGAAAAAATGCCTAGAACTCCGCTTTAAAGCACTAATAAACCCAAAAACTAACATTATATTGCACCTTACTGATTATTAGGTATGATCCTATTTTTGGCCTTTCTGTGTTCTATTTTCTGGTGATCCAGCCAGTAAGTTTGTTGTTTTTCAATCAAATAAGCTTGCTTGCAGTTAAAGGGATGAGACAAACCATTTAAACACTAGCAGGTGCACTTAAAATGATCAGTATTTATTAATTTATGTAAAAACTTTATTTTAAAAGGAAAAAAACGTTTTGCTGTAACTGATTATAAAGTGTTAGCTGGACCTCAGCTTCAATTTATTACTTTAATTAAATCTGCTAGTCCAACTAACACTCCGCTCCCCCCAGACAGACACTGCTGCTGTTCAAACGTGCTCATTCATCCAGAGTGGTATAGTATGTTACTGGCAAGATCACTATGGGAAAACAGAGGGAACAAAAGCCTAAAAAATACCAATACTGCCACCACAACAAATGATTGGTAAGCTGCAATATATATAAAAAAATGTTTAAGGTTTAACATTTTATGCCAGTGTTTCCAGCCCACATGCTGGCAAAGATAGCATGGGGAATATTTGAATACTCTGGCCCAGATTCACAGAGCAATTACGCCTGTCTAACTGGTGTTAGACAGGAGTAATTTCAAATTTCGCGCGCCGTATCACTAGTTTGAATCCTCAAACCATGATACGGCGGCTTCGGGCTTCGATCTGAGAGGCTTACGTCTTCGTAAGCCTTCGGATCTACACTGCGATATTTTTGCGGCCGCTGGGAGGAGTTTGCGTCGTTTTCATGCGTCGGGATATGCAAATGAGTTTTTACGACGATCCACGAAGGTACGAGTGTCCCTCGCAATCGCCTACGTCATTTTTTGGCTACGTAATGTTAGAGGAGCTTTTTGCTGGTCTAACAGTGCGTAACCCATGTAAAGTATGGCCGTCGTTCCCGCGTCGATTTGAAAATATATATATTTTTTTTAACGTAACTCGTTCGGGAATAGGAATGTACGTAAACGACGCTACTACGACGTGACGACGTGTTTTCGCGCAATGCACGGCGGGAAATTTGCGAACGGAGCATGCACAGTTCAATCGCCGCGGGAACGCGCCTATTTTAAATGCTTCACGCCCCCTACTCGCGCACATGGATTGCGACGGGAGAAATACACTACGCCGCCGTCGTTTACTGGACAAAATCTACCTGGATTCCACATATGGGCCAGGTAAAAAACGGCGGCGTAGTGTATTTCTGATACTCTACGAGTCTACGAGAATCTAATTCTCTGTGAATCTGCCCCTCTGTTTTTATTGCTGCCTGTGTCCTTGCTGGGGTGGTTCATCCTCTCTATTTGTCCATTGACCGTTGTCAACAAATAAGGGTAAATCCTGAGTTTTAGAGTTTCCCTGAGAGCAAGTGGTAGGAAAGTATTCCATTGGTGACAAAGTTGGGTCTCCAAGACAGGAAATGAGAGAATTCCCTCTAGTAGTACATAGATTTAAAAAACATCCAGAGACATTTTAATCCTCCCCTAATGTATCCAAATGTAAAACAAAATTTTTGGACTTTAAGCCTCAAAACAATACCTGGTGATGCTGCCAAGAAGGTATTTTTTGGGCACTTCCTGTAAAAGGGTGATAATGCTCTGCACCTGTCTGCCAGTTGTAATCCCAGAGACAATCTGCCGCAAAGGATTCTGATTGGGACTACAAGCGACTATTTTAACACACATTGCACAGGCATGGTCCAATATCAGGACTATCAGGAAACCCACCTTGCAAATGCCAAGCAACCATTGCTAGAGTGTACTCATATAGAGAGTAAAGGGTTGCAAAGAGGATTCATAAAAGCAGCATCACCACGACGCAACAATAAATCTAAAAACAAGCAAACATTTGGGCAAATACAGTATTTGTGATAAAAAATGCTTTTGCAAATTAAATGTAATTCAGTTAGGGTTTACACCTATTTTAAGAGGTGAAACAGGTGCCTTTAACGGGTTCCCGGCCGGCTCACAGAGATTTACTGCGGCAGAATGTCTCTCCTGGCCGAAATCCCATACATATATGGCTTTGCCCAGCAGAGCCACCAGAGGGTGCGCGCGCGCGCTGCACGGCGGGGAACCTGATGCGCGTGCATGAGCGCCAGCTCAGTGGTTTGTGTGTGTAAACGCACAAATCCCTGTGCTATCAGAGGACAGAAGACAGATCGTGTGTTTCTATAAAGTAGAAACCACGATCTGTCATCTCTTCTAGTCAGTCCCCTTCCCCCCACAGTTAGAACACACAATAGGGAACACAGTTAGCCCCTTGATCGCCCCCTAGTGTCTCTAAACAAAAAAAAGCAACATTTTTGGAAAAAACACAATGGAGTGTATTTACTAAAGGCAAATGTCCCTACCAGTGACATTTACATAGTAATCGGTGCATATTTATAGCACTAATCGCTCTGTAAATGTCAAATGTTAATTTGTTAATTTTTTATTTTTTTTACCAAAAATATGTGGAAGAATATATATACTAAGGATTTTTTTTTTTTTATTGGGATATTTATTATAGCAAAAAGTAAAAGATATTGTGTTTTTTTTTTTCAAAAGTGTCGCTCTTTTTTTGTTTATAGCGCAAAAAATAAAAACCGCAGAGGTGATCAAATACCACCAAAAGAAAGCTCTATTTGTAAAAAAAAAAGTACGTAAATTTTGTTGGGGTACAACATCGCACGACCGCACAATTGTCAGTTAAAGCGACGCAGTGCTGTATAGCAAAAAATGCCCTGGTCATTGAGCAGCCAAATCTTCCGGGGCTGAAGTGGTTAATTATATTAATATCCCATGTTCATCTTTCTAGTTTCCTCCTTGAACTCAGAACAGCGAGGCTCTCATATAATATAAACTGTGATCTTCAACATCAAACAGAGGTGAAATCTATTAAACAATAAGCACAATATTATACTCTACAAAATGAGATCATCTATCCATATACAGTACCTCCTGCACATGCTTCTCCATGTAGTCAAACACATATTCATCTGCATCAACCAAGATAAACTTGTGTCCGTTAAAATTAAGCCTGGCTCCAACGAACAGATCTGCAGCATTGAAGTATTCGGACATCTCACTCTTAAATAATTCCTGCCCTGGTTTCTTAATTCGACATCTTTCCAAAAATTTGCCACCTAGAATTCCTGAATAAATAAATCCATGGTATGAGAAAACTGACATAAAATAACTAAGCAAATACTTGTATCCCCATTACAGGTACTTATAACGTTTATATAAATTGTAAATAGGCCAGGCTTGTATTTTTTTAGATATATGAACCGACCAATTAGCAGTGACTGATATCATGGCAGCCAGAAATTCAACCAGGCATAAAGCAACTCCTATTTACCTGCAGATAATGCTGTGCTTACCATCACACAGGGTTGATTTACTAAAACTGGAAAGTGCAAAATCTGGCGCAGGTCTGCAAAAAAGGAATCATCTTCCAGGTTTATTTGTCAAAGCTTAAAGTGGACGTAAACCCTTCATACACCCAGTGAAGTGAACAGCCCCAGATGATACACAGAGATTAACCAAATCTCCCTACATTGGTTTTATATGTATATCTGCTGTGTTCACATTTATATACAGTTTAGAAAGTTGAGATCGTGTTAGGAGATTTTCTCTTCCTGGTTAACACAGAGTGTGATGTCTGGGCATACAGCTAAGACAGTCAACATTGCTGATTGGAGGAAAGGCACACACCCCCTCTCCTCATAGGCAGAGACTCTCAGGCCACGTACACACGGCAGAGAACCTCGACGGGCAGAACACATCGTTCCGCCCGTCGAGGTTCTCTGCCGGCCGTCGAAATCGGCGACCCGCCCGTTGGGAATGGCAACCAGCCATTCATCCAGGCGGGCCGTCGAGCAAAAAGAGAGCGTGCTCTCTTTTCGCTCGACGGGATTCCCGACGGGCGGGGCGAGCGCTCTGTGTACTCACGGCCGAGGTCCTCGCTGGAATGCAGCTTCCAGCGAGGTTCTCGCTGGTTTCCAGCGAGAACCTCGGTCGTATGTACGCCGCCTCAGAGCTGTTTTGTAATAGGAGCTGCGCTCTGCTAATCTATTTTAGCAACCTCCTTTGACAAAAGTTTCAGGCTGCTTTCGTCTAAAAAGTAAAAAAATATGTCAGTATTTCTCAGGTTGATAACAGAGGAACCGTTCAGGAGAGAGCTAAAGGACTTGGCTCATTGAAGAGAGATAACAAAATACTGCAGATATATGTGCCCAGCTCAGATTTCATGAATCGGGTTTACATCCACTTTAATTAAACAAGCTGAAGTGAGCTAGATGCTGAATGGCTACCATGCACAGCTGCACCCAATTTTGCACTGTCCAGTTTTATCATCACCCCCACAGTACTTGGTTATTTTTAGGCACCTACAAATGGCCACCAGAAAGAATAGGATACATAGTAAAAAGCTAGTAGGTGCAAAAGTACAATGGTCCCGAAGATCATGGGCCATCTTCCATCCCTTTGTGGATAGACAACATGAATAAATGTACCTGTAGTCAAATAGAACCAATATCAAACCACAGTTATTTGTACTTATTAAAGCATTATATATTTGTTCGGTACCTGAATTTCGCTGTGGTGGTTCGAATACAGCTATGGTGTCATCACTTAAGAAATAGGAGATGATGAACTTTCTTTCCAAATCTATGGGGTTTTCTGTAACAAGTTTTGCAACAAATCTAAGAATATTGCTCTCCAGGCCATTCCTAAAAAAGAGAGCAATTAGAAGGTAACTTACAGACTATGGGAAAAACAAGAAGTAGATTTTCTTCTAGAGTGGTACAAAACTTCTACAATTCTCCACTGGCCAGCACATGAGCATATTTAGATTCAACTGCAATATTGAATTATATTTGGAAGGTCACCATATTAACAATTCTTCTGTTACAATATTGAAAATAAAAAATCTGGGACAAATAGTCCATGAAAATATTCACTATTCACAGTTATGGATTAACTACTTGACGACCACCTACAGTATATTTACTGCAGGAGGGCGAGCAGCATGGTGTCAGGTCACCTGTGGCCAGGTGACAAATGCACCTCGATGGAGACAGGGGTGCACCGCAAGGTAGTGAACCCAATAGCAGACTGCTGCGGACGGACAGGAAACGTGAATCTAAGATTCCCCTGGGCGTGGAGTCTAAGGTCCAGCAGGTGTTCACCAGAGCCTCTAGTGGTGAGGATGGCCTTCGCTGCAACTGAACCCAGGTCGCGGCCCCTGGAGTTCCCTAAGTCACGCTCCGTAGGGAGAGAAGCAGCCACTGAGGACACAAGGGATAGTGATGGGTAAGCTGAGGTCGGGGCAACAGGCAGACGAGGGTAACCAAGGGACAGGCCAAAGGTCAGGGTCACAGGCAAACAGGAGTAGTCAGAGACAAGCCAAAATCGGTACAAATCGGTACATGGAAGGTTAACGTAGCACACGGCAAACAGGAACACAAGCTAACAAACAAAGTTGAACAGCAAAGCAGACCTGCAGTGCACTAGTTAATATGGCTTCCTGGGATGGCCTGGGGTGGAGCCATACAGGGAGGAGAGGTGATAAAAGGCAGCCAGAAAGAGAGTCAGGCCTCTAATGGACACATGGAGGAGAAGGTAAGCTGCCAGACATTATTGCATGTCCATGACA
The DNA here is from genome assembly GCA_029574335.1 of Rana kukunoris. Taxonomy (NCBI): domain Eukaryota; kingdom Metazoa; phylum Chordata; class Amphibia; order Anura; family Ranidae; genus Rana; species Rana kukunoris. Next base: position 458,284,552 of record CM056050.1, read on the forward strand.
CATGGGCAGGCTGGCTCACGTACATGTACGTGAGCCAGCCTTGGGTGTGCAGTATGCCACTCCTGCAACAGCTGGACACAGGGGACTGCGGCTTCCAGTACCTGCCCCTTTTGAGCGGCCCTGGGATCATGTGATCGGTATGCGATTACATGTCAACAAAACACAATGTTAACAAAACTGAAATCATGTCATTCATAACAGCTATGCTTCCTATACATTAATATAGTGATTGGACCATAGCTATCACATGGTACCTGGGCCAATCACAGCATTTTGTACCATATGATTAGCTGTAGACAATCACAGATCCCTAGTAATCACAGCTGGTATGAATGTAACCCATTCATGCCAGTTCAAAACATTGCTTTTGAGTGTGATCATAATTGTAACAGCAATTTTTTTTTCTTAACATACTGTCACCAGTCAGTGTCCCTGATCACTGGGACACCAGTCATATGATGACGCTGTGGTGCACTGGTGACAGCATGTAAAAAAAAAAGTGCTATAATTATATAATCAAACCTATTTAATACTGAAGAGTTAATTTCCATTGGTACATAATAAAGATACCTGTCTTTTTCCATGAATTTCTTGAAATCCCTTTGGGGTGGTTTTGGTAACAGACCCAAACAGGAGCAAAGTGAATCTTCTTCTGAACCAAAGCCATTGTAAGGTGGAAGCTTTTTCTCATATTTTGTACGCTGTGGAAATTTGTACTGAACTGGAGTGAAATCTTCTGTGGAATAAAATATGATAATGAAAAACACAGTACTATAATATTTAGGTTTCTGCTGACTAGCATATGTGCACTTTTTATAAGTCTGATCTCTTTATCAATTTGAAATCCTGAGGCTTTATATACAGTACATAAAACAATGAGGTTTTAGGATCACTAAGGCCCAGGGCCGTCATCAGGAATTTTGGGGCCCCTTACACAGCGGGGGGGGGGGGGGGTTTGCTGCCGCATGAAATTGAGAAGCGGGGGGGGGGGGGGTCTGCCACGAATTGAGCGGGGGGGCCCTTTACAAAGAGAAGAAATAAAGAAAAATATATATAAAATGTGTCCTTTAATAAAAAGAAAAAAAGAGAGAAATATATATATATATATAATATATATATATATATATATATATATATAAAAATATATATAATATATATATATATATATATAATATAGGCCCAGATTCACAGAGCAATTACGCCTGTCTAACTGGTGTTAGACAGGAGTAATTTCAAATTTTGCGCGCCGTATCACTAGTTTGAATCCTCAAACCATGATACGGCGGCTTCGGGCTTCGATCCGAGAGGCTTACGTCCTCGTAAGCCTTCGGATCTACGCTGCGATATTTTTGCGGCCGCTGGGAGGAGTTTGCGTCGTTTTCATGCGTCGGGATATGCAAATGACTTTTTACGGCGATCCACGAAGGTACGAGTGTCCCTCGCAATCGCCTACGTCATTTTTTGGCTACGTAATGTTAGAGGAGCTTTTTGCTGGTCTAACAGTGCGTAACCCATGTAAAGTATGGCCGTCGTTCCCGCGTTGATTTTAAAATATATTTTTTTTTTTAACGTAACTCGTTCGGGAATAGGAATGTACGTAAACGACGCTACTCACGACGTGACGACGTGTTTACGCGCAATGCACGGCGGGAAATTAGCGAACGGAGCATGCGCAGTTCGATCGCCGCGGGAACGCGCCTATTTTAAATGCTTCACGTCCCCTACTCGCGCAGATGGATTGCGACGGGAGAAATACACTACGCCGCCGTCGTTTACTGGACAAAATCTACCTGGATTCCACGTAGAGCCAGGTAAAATACGGCAGCGTAGTGTGAATCTGGGCCATAATATATATATATATATATATATATATATATATTTTTTTTTTTTAAAGGGTGGTTGCCATCTGGGGCCCTGGGGACCTCATTTTTTTTTTTTTTTTTTATAAAAGGAAATTACAAAAAAAAGGGGGCTTTCCATCCGGGACCTCTTGGCTCTTTAATAAAAATAAACCTCTGGGCCCTTTAATACAAAAGAAATAAATAAATTATATATATATATATATATATATATATATATATATATATATAATATATATATATATATATAAAAAATAAATAAACATTTATAAAAATAAAAAAAAACCAAGGGGGTTGCCTTCCAGGGCCCTTTAATAAAAAAAAATATAAAACAATATATAAAAAATAAATAAAAAAAAACATTTATAAAAAAAGGGGGTTTGACACATGGGGCCCTATGAGCCCTTTAATAAAAATATATCTATATATATAAAAAAAAAAAAAAAAAATATATAAAAAAAGTAAAACATTTTTATAAAAAAAAGGAGGGTTGGCATCCAGGGGCCCTGGGGACCTCTGGGCCCTTTAGCAATAATAATAATAATAATAAATAAATATATATATTTAAATAAAAGAAATAAAAAAATATATAAAAAATATATTTTTTATAGAAAAGGGGGGGGGTTGTCATCATGGGCCCTCGGGATCTCCGGGCCCCTGTGGACCTCCAGACCCCTAAAAAAAATGGCCCTTTAATAAAAAATAAAATAAAAATATATAAAAAAATATATATTTTTTTTTATAAAAAATAAATACAAAAAAGGGGGGTTGCCATCCGGGGCCCTGGGGGGCCTCCAGTGCCCTGTGGACCTCTGGACCTCGAAAAAAAAAGAAAAGAAAAAAAAATTGGCCCCTTAATAAAAACTAAAATAAAAATATATTAAAAAAATATTTTTTATAAAAATATATATTTTTTTTATAAATAAAAAAAAAAGAGGGGGTTGACATCTGGGCCCTGGTGGCCCAGGTGTACTGCCTGTACCCCCCTGATGGCGGCCCTGCTAAGGCCGCGTACACACGATAGGTTAGCCAGAGGACAACGGTCTGATGGACCGTTTTCATCGGTTAAAACCGTTCGTGTGTAGGCCCCATCAGTTGATTAACCTTCGGTTAAAAAAAAGCCAACTTGCTTTAAAATTTTACCGATGTGAATACCGCTGTACCTAGGGAACGCTTACAGAACGGAAAAGCACCATGGACCCTCGTTAAGGTCCTGGACAAGCTACATGCTGTTATCTTTGCGCTTAGCCTGCTCACAGTTTGTACCCGAAAGGGGTGACAGGTCTAACCTCCTACGGAGGTCATCCCATAGAGGAAGTGCGTAGCTAATATATGAGTGCTATACACTGTTTTACTGCAAGGTGTTCTCTCTCTCATTGCTTTGTAACTTTTGAAATGATTCAATTGTACCATCCAAATGTTCTATCTATGTATAACATGGTAATATTTCAATAAAAATCTATTGTTTAAAAAAAAAAAATATATATTTTACTGATGGACACATAACGATAGGATAAAACCGATCATTAGCACGACCATCGGTTAAAACCCATGCATGCTCAGAATCAAGTCGACGCATGCTTGGAAGCATTGAACTTCATTTTTTCCAGCACGTCGTTGTGTTTTACGTCACCGCGTTCTCTAACACGATCGTTTTTTTAAACTGATGGTGTGTAGGCACATCAGACCATCAGTCAGTTTTCATCGATGAGAATGGTCCGAAGGATGGACTGATCATGTTTATGAGGCTTTAGTTCTTGCAGTATAGACACTGCGAATACAAAGTATATTGGTCAGTGTGCAATTTTCTGTATGTGCTTAACCACTTCAGCACCAAAAAAATTGGCTGCTCAATGACCAGGTAATTTTTTGCGATACTGCACAGCGTCGCTTTAACTGACAATTGTGCAGTCATGTGACACTGTACCCAAACAGCGTACATTTTGGAAAAAAAACACAACATTTTGTACTGTTTGTTGTATTTTTTTCCTCAGTTTAGGCCAATATGTATTCTTCTACATATTATGGGGTAATAAAAATTGCAAAAAGCGTATATTGATTGGTTTTCATAAAAGTTATAGCATTTACAAGATATGGGTAGTGCTTTTTATCAGGACTGCGACATTATGGCGGACATATCGGACACTTTTGACACATTTTTGGGACCATTGGCATTTAGTGCTATAAAATGCACTGATTCCCGTGTAAATGTCACTGGCAGGGAAGGGGTTAATACTAGGGTGTTAACTGTGTTCCCTAATCTGTGTTCTAACTGTGCGGGGAGGGACTCTCTATAGGAGATGACAGATTGTGGTTCCCAACTTGTAGGAACTCACGATCTGCATCTCCTCTCAGAACAGAACAGCAATGTGTGCGTGTCCCCTCTATCCCGCTTAAAGGGAACGACGTACAGCTACGACACTCTGTGGAAACGAGTCGACTTGCCGCAGTATAATGATATTAATATAAAACATATCCACAATTTATTAATTTTTTTATCTAATTTCTTCTGTTTAGGCCAATATATATTCTGCTACATATGTTTGGTAAAAAATCCCAATAACCGTATATTGATTAGTTTGCTCAATAGCGGCTACAAACTATGGGAGATATTTGACACTTTTGACACTTGACACTTTTTTGGGGACCAGCGACATTATTACAGTGATCAGTGCTAAAAAATAGGCACTGTTACTGTATTAATGATACTGGCTGGGAAGGGGTTAACATCAGGGGCGATGAAAGGTTTAAGTGTGTGACTAAATGGTGTTTCAGTTTAGTGGGGGAGGTGCTTTTACTAGTGGAAGGCAAGGATCCATGCCTTCTGTACTGACAGAACGGCAATATACCTTGTTTACATAGGCAGACCGCGATTCTGCCTGCGTACAGAATGATCAGCGGGTGCCAGCGGACAGCGTGTCCGCGAGACACGCTGATCAGCTATGTAGAATCACAGCGTATATATAAGTGATCCTGCGCAGCGCAGCCGTCCTGCAGCAGGAAAACTTCCAAGGGGTGGTCGGTAAGTGGTTAAAAATACTCGAAACTGAATTGTGTGTTACTTTTAAGGGTTAACGAAATGGACATTTGGATGACATTATTCAAAGGAATGTGAGTGGTCTGCTGCAGCTGTGCAGCTTCATAAACCTTCTTGTGAATACACAGCCATGGGGTGTAATAAATAAATTTGTTGCATAATGCAATATTTACTTTAATCAGTGTTTACTGTAATTTAAAACAGTATAAAGGGGAACAGATAACATCAGAATGCATAAAACTGGACTATGTTTACATTCCATTAATGGAATATAATACATCTTATTAAAAAGTGCTGAATAATCAGGAAATAATGTCAACAGTACACTGTCTAGTGGATCACTTGTGTATGGGAGGCTGAGCGAAGAAACTCACATCAACTGACTGGGCCCCATGGCAAATGTCACTACAAGATCTCAATTCTGGAAAGGTACACCTAGAAAGCCGACTAATCCATATTTTACTTTTAAAAATTGAAGCCGAAGTCCAGTTAGATACAAAAGACACACTTTCCTGCAGCTTGTAATAAGTATTACACCATTAAATATCCTTTTTAAAAGCCCAACTCCAAGCATAAATTACATTTAAATGGTGCACTGTGCATCAGTGACCTTACCCCTCAAGCCCCATACACACGACCGGTTTTCCTGCCAGGAAAACTGCGGGGAGAGCTTTTGGCCAGGAAAACCGGACGTGTGTATGCTTCCTTGCAGTTTTCCCGACAGGAAAATTGTCGGGAATCCCGACGGGAAAATAGAGAACCTGCTCTCTATTTTCCTGTCGGAATTTCCGGCGGTTTTAAACCTGGCAGTTTTCTTATGAAGAAACACTACGAGGGAGCATATATACGCCCGGGATTCCCAGCCAAAGCTCTCCCGCAGTTTTCCTGACAGGAAAACCTCTTGTTTTTCGTCGGGATTCCCAGCAGACTTTATACCGCCAGGAATCCCAGTCGTGTGTACAGGGCTTAGGTCTTGGTTCCAGACTCCTCTTCTTAAGCCATGTGGCTGGTGTCATAACGGATCACATGTGCAGCATCATAGAAATTGTAGATTAAACAGAGGCAAAGATGGCAGCAGGGCGTTTGAAGAAATTTGGGGGCCCCAAGTAAAATGGACATGGAGGCCCACCCCCGCAAGAACGCACGCACGCACGCAAAGCCTACATGAACCCCTCCCTATGTTTTTTTTTTACTCCCCCTATGTTATTTTTACTCCCCCCCTCCCTGTGTCCTTCTTACTCCCCCTTCCCGCTCCCTGTGTCCTTCTTACTCCCCCCCATGTTTTTTTTTACTCCCCCTCCCTATGTTTTTTTACTCCACCCCCCCCCCCCCATGTTTTTTTTACTCCTGCTCCCCCTCCCTATGTTTTTTTTTTACCCCCCCGTGTTCTTTTTCCTTCCTTCCTATGTTCTTCTGTACAGCAGAGCTCAGAGAGGGGGAGGAAGAAGCAGTATAAAGAGCCAATCAAGTTTAAGGCATGCTAAAAAGAGGGGAGAGCAAGGTGACAAGGAGATGAGCTTATCTGTGTGCTGCTTCACCTTTCACTGCCCAGCCACAGGGACGGGGGAGGGGATGAGCCCTGTAAGTGAAAATGAAACAGCAACAGAGCTGTTTTAAATTTCAGAACTGAATGGGTAGAATTAAACAGCTCCCATATATGCGTTTTATCTATGTATTTAGTGGTTTGCTAGGAGTTCTGCATTTAGGCAAATGGCATGAATTATTTTCTGTGTTGTTTCCTAGTTTCGATAAAGCCGTTTACTGCTGAGCCTTTTTTGTCCGTGTATCTCTTCTAAGCAGGGCTGGTGCAAGGATTTTTGATACCCTAGGCAAAACCTCATTCGTCGCCCCCCCCCCCCCCCCCCCCGGCACCACCCCTGACTCCACCCCTTTGCCCTGCCAATATATACCCCACTTTTTTAACGAAGCACCAATCAAATGCAGCCTCAACAGCGCCCATCAAATGCAGCCTCACCAGCGCCCATCAAATGCAGCCTCACCAGCGCCCATCAAATGCAGCCTCACCAGCGCCCATCAAATGCAGCCTCACCAGCGCCCATCAAATGCAGCGTCACCAGCGCTCATCAAATGCGGCCTCACCAGCGCCTATCAAATGCGGCCTCAACAGCGCTCATCAAATGCGGCCTCACCAGCTCACATCAAATGCGGCCTCGTCATGTTCAGTACATTTATATTAACCATTATGAGCATAGTCTGAAGTTACTTAAAGGTGTGCATGCTGGTTCTGGTGTATTCCAAAGAACCTGGGTCTCTAAAGCACTATGGTGTATGAAGTAACACTACTACCAAAGGTTAACTGGGAAAGACAAAAAGAGGAATGTAGTTGCTATGGGTAACCAAATCAAGGAACAAGCAACCAGTCATTAAGCAAGGTACCTGTTAAGGTGACAGGTTCTCCGATAGCAAGGGGGTCAGTCTTCTAGCTCCCTCCCTAGGGGTCAGCATCCAATAGCAGCCAGGTCTGAACCTAAGTTACAGGGATCTATGGCCTGATCATGAGGTATGGTCAGAAAAGAGTTAAGTGAGAGCTTGCATAAAGTCTGCGCTAGGTGCTCGGCGGACCCCATTCAATTACCGGGAGTGAGATAACAGAAGTACGCTGAACTGGTGGATAGGGTGCAGTCTCAACAGTGTAGTGACATAGAACAAATGGCTTTTCACAGGAACTCTGCACTGTATTACTGCACACAGTTAAATTTCATCTTTAAATCAGGAACTCCATTTATGTTAGATTTTTAACATGACCGCAGTCTCTGCCTGGTCCCAGTCATTAATGAGCGCTCCATGTGAGAGATCCCCCCACATGGACGGGCACAGATGACTGTGTCAACACACTTGGCGTAGTCGGAAAAGGGACCCGCCAACAACAACCGTGTATTTTAGCCTGTCATAGATTTTGACAGCTGCACCTGTGTCTTCCTTGAATCCAAAAACAATGGAATTTGACGCACGTGGGCCAAAAAGCCTGTGTGCATGAGGCTTTAAATAGAAAAAACTGTCCACTGCTCTAGAGAAGGACCCTTGCTCTGAGTCAGAACTAGAGCTCCAATCACTAGGAAGCATCAAAAGTTGTGTATTTTTGTAATGAAGGGATACAAAAATCTAAAAATATGTAAAATTATAAACTGTAAAAAAGATAAGGGAAGATGGGGAAGAATGGGTTAAAAAATATAAATTATACTGTAGTTACTAAAGGGGTCTATTTATAAAATAAATTGTTGGATGAATGTGAGAATGTGACAAGCATTTGTCCATCCTTGATTAATTATGACTGTATTTTGCTTAGTAGAGTGCTTTCTCATGATCATCAGCGCCATCCATTGGCCATAATGCAGTATGTTTTCTGATTTTAGTATTTCAAGAAAAATACCACATTATAGCCCCTAGATGAAGCTGGAAATCATAGGAAATCACTTTATTAAGCAAAATACATTCAGAAAATTTCATGGGTGGACTAATGCTTGTCATACTGGTCCAAGGATTTTTTTTATAAATTAGACCCCTTAGAGCTAATTACTGGTTGCAGATTTGCTGGAGCTAGCATTTAGTGCATGGCTGTTAACAGTGGCAACATAGCCTTAGACCCCTTTCACACTGGGGCGGGTGTTGGCGGTAAAACGTGGCTAGATCTAGCAGCGCTTTACCGTTATTTTAGCAGCGCTATTTTGCCGCTAGCAGGGTGCATTTAACCCCCGATAGCAGCCGAATAAAGGGTTAAATGTGGCTGTGTAGTGCCACTGCCAAAGCACTTTGCAGGCGCTTTAGCAGCGGTGCCCATTAATTTCAACGGGCAGGAGCGGTGGAGGAGTGTGTATACCGCTATTTCAACGCTACAAAGATGCTGCTCGCAGGACTTTTTTTTAACGTCATGCCAGCGCAGCGTCCCAGGGCGAAAGCACTTTTCAGGCCTTTATAGGCGCTATTTTTGTAGCCCAAAAGCGCCTGAGGGGTCTTTGGCAATGAAAAATTGTCCTGCGAGAGAGACACCAGCTTTCTATATGAATTATGGAGTACGGTAGACTTTGCCAACAATGTAATTTGTTAAAACAAATGACCCACCTAAAATATGTTGATCATAGAATATTATGCTGTTTGGAACTGATTTTTAGCTGGGATGCCTGGAGTCTGTAAGTAACAAGTTTACTGCCAAATGCTCCAGACCGGAGCTCCTTTAATTTCTAAAGAATTATGCCAACATCTTTCAGTTTAATGTGATATTCTTTACTGAATAATGTTTAATAATCTGCTGCATGCTGGGATAATAAACCCTGCAATGTATCACTGCAGCTTCCAGTTGCTTGGTAATAAAAAAAAAAAGTTTTTTCCCTAGCGTGTATTCAGAATTTTAAGAGCAAATTACATTTCCTTACCAATACCATATTTTGTTCTGTAGTAGTTCTTTGTAAAATCATCACAATCATATAGAATTATCATGCGTCCCCAAGCACTGATTGCGGCTCCAATTGTCAGATCACAGTCTTTGTAAAACTCCTGGTGCACGGCCCGGTCTGCAAAATGAATGTTAGTATTTTATGACCTGTAATCAGTGAACACTCAAGGACAAACCACCAGATTCAATTGCAAGTCGCAAAGCATAAATGTGGTTTTTCCTGCATGTAAACAATTCCTGCAGTGGTTTAGGAATAGGATAGATTTTCCCATCATTTTCTCAAACTATAATAAACACTTTTTTACATTTGAAATTCTTAATTTTTATATAGATAGATAAATATAAATATATATAATTATATTTTTATATAATATTTATATATTTATATTTATAAAATATATATACATATATAAATTATGAAACTTTTCTAGTGTGCTACATCTAAAGAATATATTAGCTTACACTTGGCAAGTTTGCTCATTTTTACAATGAATATCTACACATTCAGTAATAATTATATAACCAAATATAGAAAATTCCTGAATTTTACATTTCTTAAAATACTGTATTGCAGCTTAGAATTAGGACTTGCTACATTTGTTATTTAAATAACATCATAGACAAAAATTCCATAAAATGCTTCAATTCCTACTTTAAGATTATCCAGAATAAAGCGACCTCCATGTCCCATTGGGCCAAAAACGTTAAGGACAGTACGTGTAGTAATCTCACCGGGGTTATACATTTTTGTTGGTGCATTCTGTAAAACAATGTTGGTAGACATGGTTAATGCTGCATTAAATCCTTATTCAGATCTACAGCTTTCCATGACCTTTGTCAGCATGGAATGTACTGTACATTTTAAAAGCACAATGTAGTTTTAAACATCAGCTTCAATGCCAAGGTCTGCCGTTTTAGTTTGTTTCCTGAGAGTTGACAAGATGCACAAAAATGTTCTAAATACATAGGCATATATTACAGAACAAGGCAAGACAAACGAATCTTACTAAAAGGGAAGTTACACACAAAATTGATACTCCCATGTTCAAACAGTGATGCCTCGTACACTCGGGAAAACTGACATGACAGCTTTTGGCTGGGAAAACTGTCCTTGTGTATGCTCCATGGCAGTTTTCCCGCCGGATTTCGGGAAGGGAAAAATTAAAGGATCACTAAAGGAATTTTTTTTTTAGCTAAATAGCTTCCTTTACCTAACTGCAGTCCTGGTTTCATGTCCTCGTTGTTCGTTTTTGCTTTGAAATTGCTGTAATTCTGCTCTGATCTCCACACTTCCTGCTTGTCTGGCTCCTTATGAAAAATCTCATGCCAGCTTTTCACTGTGGTCCAAGCTGTCATTACTGTGTGTCTAAAACTCCTCAGAACCAATCAGATTCATTTTAAAAACAAAACACTTCCCTGTATTTGTTTGTTTTTGTTCTGTGCGTCTCTTTACATCACAGAAACATGAAACCAGTTTAAAAGTGAAGCTAAACTGCAGGCACATTATATGATTGATTTTATCTATTTTTAATCATTTTTAAAAGGAATCAGTTATCAGTTATTATGTCTCTATACCCTGTAAACAGTCATTTCAGCAAAAAAAAAATGTTCCTTTAGTGACCCTTTAAGACATGTTCTCTTTTTTCTTGCCGTGATTGCCGGCGGTTCTTTTTCCAGCAGCTTTTCTATGCGAAACACTGCGGTGGAGCATACACACGGCCGGGTTTCCCAGCCAAAGCTCTCATGGCAGTTTACCTGCCAGGAAAGCTGCCTCGTGCCTCGTGTTTCCCAGCGGTAAAAAGCCTGCCGGGAAACCCGTACGTGTGTAAGGGGCATTAAACTTGCCCCAAATGGCCCAATAAAATTGAATAATGTTCCTGGTTATGGGCTTTCCTTGTTGTAGCAGGGGGACAGATGAGAGATAAATGTATATTATATTATTATACTAGGTATATGTACAGTATCTCACAAAAGTGAGTACACCCTTCACATTTGTTAAATATTTTATTTTATCTTTTCATTTGACAACACTGAAGAAATTACACTTTGCTACAATGTAAAGTAGTGAGTGTACAGCTTGTATAACAGTGTACATTTGCTGTCCCCAGTATAAATAACTCAACACACAGCCATTAATGTCTAAAATGCTGGCAACAAAGGTGAGTACAAAAGTGAAAATGTCCAAACTGTGCTCAAAGTGTCTTTTGTGGCCGCCAGTATTTTGTGTGGCCACAATTATTTTTCAGCACTGCCTTAACCCTCTTGGGCATGGAGATCACCAGAGCTTCACAGATTGCCACTGGAGTCCTCTTCCCATCCTCCATAACAACATCACAGAGCTGATGGATGTTAGAGACCTTGCGCTCCTCCACCTTCTGTTTGAGCATGCCCCACAGATGCTCAATAGGGTTTAGGTCTGGAGACATGCTTGGCCAGTCCATCACCTTTACCCTCAGGTTCTTTAGCAAGGCAGTGATCATCTTGGAGGTGTGTTTGGGATCGTTATGTTGGAATACTGCCCTGCGGCCCAGTCCCTGAAGGGAGGGGATCTACTTTAGTATGTCACATAACATGTTGGCATTCATGGTTCCCTCAATGAACTGTAGCTCCCCAGTGCTGGTAGCACTCATGCAGCCTCAGACCATGACACTCCCACCACCATGCTTGACTGTAGGCAAGACACACTTGTCTTTGTACTCCTTCTGGTTACCACTACACACACTTGACACCATGAGTGAGATAACACCAAAATTAACACGCCTGCTCCCCATTCACATCTGAGACCTTGTAAACACTAACGATGCACGTCGGCTAATTGAGCCCAATTTGGAAATTTTCACTTAGGGGTGTACTCACTTTTTTTTGCCAGCGGTTTAGACATTATGAGGGGACAGCAAATTTACACTGTTATACAAGTTGTACACTCACTACTTTACATTGTAGCAAAGTGTCATTTCTTCAGTGTTGTCACATGAAGAAATATAATAAAATATTTACAAGTGTGTACTCACTTTTGCGAGATACTATACATATATATATATATACACACCAGAGGACAGATGCCTTGGGCAATTGGAGACATTCAAACTTTTTTGTAAAATCTTCGCTTGAGAGCAGGCCTGATCTTTTTTTTTTTTTTTAGCTAGTATGGTGGCCAAGCAACTAGTATTTTCAGAAAGAGGTCGAGAAGCCCCCATATTCCTGTCATGGGCATTTTTTTCTATTCTATTAGAATCTTTTTCACAAATTTTCTCTGGAAAGTACAACATGTGTAAAGAACTCACCAATAATAACTAGACATGTGCACACTGAAATATTTCATTTCGGAATTTTTTATTTATTACGTTTCATTTAAAAAACGCATTTGTCCGAAAATTCTAATTAAGGTCGAATCTGTCAATTGAAGGCTTATGGTGTCGAATGTTCTTAGAAGATTCAACGGAGCAGCTAAACTGTACGACGCCATGATCGCACATTTCCGGTTGAATGCTCCGCCCACCAGCTATAGTAGAATTCTAATGTTGTATGACTAGTAATAATTATATTTATTAACTATTATTACTAGTCAACCAACATTAGAATTCTTCTATAGCATAGGGGCGGAGCATTTGACCATAAATTTCCGCTCGTGGCGATCGTATGTTTTTAGGTGCTTCGTCGAATCTTCATGTCTCTATAATGTCGAATATTTTCTCTCTATGTCGAATAATCTTGGACCAATAGGCTGCGTACACACGATCAAATCTGACAGACCGTTTCAGCAGACAGATTCGATCGTGTGTACGGGCGGACAGACAGATTTGGCCAGCCGACAGATTTTAAAGCATGCTTTAAAATCTGTCTGCTGGGAATCCGTCCGTCTGAGGCGGCGTACACACGATCGAGGTTCTCGCTAGAAACCAGCGAGAACCTCGCTGGAAGCTGCATTCCAGCGAGAACCTCAGCCGTGTGTACGCTCCTGGCTCGCCCCGCCCGTCGGGAATCCCGTCAAGCGAATAGAGAGCAGGCTCTCTATTTGCTCGACGGCCCGCCTGGATGAATGGCTGGTTGCCATTCCCGACGGGCGGGTCGCCGATTTCGACGGCCGGGCGAGAACCTCGACGGGCGGAACGATGTGTTCCGCCCGTCGAGGTTCTCGTACGTGTGTACGCGGCTTCACATGTCTGCTGGTTAGTAAGCTAACCAGCAGACATATCTGCTCGCACATGAATCGAATGGATTCGACGCATGCGCGAAAGTGTTTTACTTAATGGTACGGTGACGTGGCGGCGTCAACGTCATCGCCACGTCACCGCGCTGTCTGCCGGCGGGGATTTTGGTTTGATCGTGTGTACAGCGATCAAACCAAAACAGCCCAGCAGACAAATCTGTTCAAATCGGTCTGTCAGACCGATTTGAACAGATGTATTTGGTCGTGTGTACGCAGCCATAGAGTTAGGTTAGGCACATTCGACCGCAGATTCGATAGACACAGATCGCTATTGTCACTGTCATGTCGAATATTCTATCCATATCTAACTGTTGTCGCAAAAAATAATGAAAATAAAGCATTTTTTATGTTGGATCTTTCGAATTTTGGATTCTGCACGTTCGTTATCGTTTGTTAAAACCAACGCCAAAATCTCCAAAATTGGACAAAAATGCATTTGGACAAAAACGAATGCACATGTCTTATAATAACTAGCAGACCCCCAGGTTTGAAAGTCCTGAGTAACGACCCTTATACATGCATGTGCATCTCTACAGCAATCAAGAGATGTCATAATAGAGCCATGTGATATAGTATAATATATGACCTTAAAGTGGAGCTCCACCCTCTTTTTCAACTTTATAGCATTTGTTTTCATACTGCCCCCTTAAATTGAATTGGCACTGTGCTGTGCAGATGAGTTTATTTTCCTCCGCCACGGCCGCAGCGGCATCGCCCCGTCAATCAGTGCTGCGTTGCCTCCTGGGAGATGTTTGTCATCAACCCCCGGGGGCCCTGGCCGCGTAGCATCACGTGATTTCACCCCCCCCGCGAATGAAAAAAAAAACACCGGCGCCGCGGGTTAAACATTGTGCGGTGACAGTGACTGACACAGACAGACTACATATGTAATGGAGTGCCCGAGCGAAGCAGGTAGTGGCTTTTGGGGAGGGGAGGGGGGTGGTGGTTGCAAGCTGCTCCCCTGTCAGTCAGCACATTTGGGACCGGCGCGGCGCAATGATCCCCTTCTCTCATGTCACGTATCTGATAAGTCTCAGGCAGCGGCCGTCAGCCGAGCAGAGAAGCCGCCTCCCCCCTTCTCCTGCATGCACAGCACTGTATAGACATAAAGGAGAAGGATGAGGCGGCTTCTCTGCTTGGCTGACAGCCGCTGCCCGAGACTTATCAGAGACGTGACATGAGAGAAGGGGATCATTGCGCCGCACCGGTCCCAGATGTGCCGACTGACAGGGGAGCAGCTTGCACTCTCCCTCACCCCCGCCAAGCCACAAAGTCCCCCCACCCCCGCCAAGCCACTACCTCGGGCTCTCTGACTGTCAGCCAGATACATTGTGGGTCTAAATGGGGGGGTCTGTATTGTAGCAAGGGGGGTTTGTATTGTAAGAAGGGGGGGGTTTTCACTGTAGCGGGGGTCTGTATTGTAGCAAGGGGGGTCTGTATTGTAGGAAGGGAGGTCTTCACTGTAGTGGGGGTCTGTATTGTAGGAAGGGGGGTCTGTACTGTAGGAAGGGGGGGTCTTTACTGTAGCGGGGGTCTGTATTGTAGGAAGGGGGGTCTGTATTGTAGGAAGGGGGTCTTTACTGTAGCGGGGTCTGTATTGTAGGAAGGGGGGTCTGTATTGTAGGAAGGGGGGTCTTCACTGTAGTGGGGGTCTGTATTGTAGGAAGGGGGGTCTGTACTGTAGAAAGGGGGGGTCTTCACTGTAGCGGGGGTCTGTACTGTAGAGGGAGTCTGTATTGTAGCGGGGTCTTCACTGCAGGTGGGCCTGCATTGTAGGGAGGGGGTCTGCACTGTAGAGGGGTCTGAGTAACAATTAGGGGGCCCAGAACTGTTAAGGGGGGTGCCTGTGTAACATACAGGCGTCTAGAGGTGCAGGGTACTGTGTAATGTAAAGGGGTCCAGAGATGTGGGGGGCTGTGTAATGTAAAGGGATCCAGAAGCGCAGGGTGCAATGTAATGTAAAGGGTCCAGAGGTGCAAGGGCTGTATAATGTAAAGAGGTGCAGGGTGCTGTGTGATGTAAAGGGGTCCAGAGGTACAAGGGCTGTGTAATGTAAAGGGGTCCAGAGGTACAAGGGCTGTGTAATGTAAAGGGGTGCAGGGTGCTGTGTAATGTAAAGAGGTCCAGAGGTGCAGGGTGCTATGTAATGTAAAGGGATCCAGAGTAATGTGTAATGTAAAGGGGTCCAGAGGTGCTGTGTAATGTAAAGGGGTCCAGAGATACAAGGGCTCTGTAATGTAAAGGGGTCCATAGGTGCAAGGTGCAGTGTAATGTAAAGGGGTCCAGAGGTACAAGGGCTGTGTAATGTAAAGGGGTGCAGGGTGCTGTGTGATGTAAAGGGGTGCAGGGTGCAGGATGCTGTGTAATGTAAAGGGGTCCAGAGGTGCAGGGTGCAGTGTAATGTAAAGGGGTCCAGAGGTACAAGGGCTGTGTAATGTAAAGGGGTGCGGGGTGCAGTGTAATGTAAAGGGGTCCAGAGGTGCAGGGTGCTGTGTAATGTAAAGAGGTCCAGAGGTGCAGGGTGCTATGTAATGTAAAGGGATCCAGAGTAATGTGTAATGTAAAGGGGTGCAAGGTGCAGTGTAATGTAAAGGGGTCCAGAGGTACAAGGGCTGTGTAATGTAAAGGGGTGCAGGCACCCTGCACCCCTTTACATTACACAGCCCTTGTACCTCTGGACCCCTTTACATTACACTGCACCTTGCACCTCTGGACCCCTTTACAATGTAAAGGGGTCCAGAGGTACAAGGGTTGTGTAATGTAAAGGCGTCCATAGGTGCAAGGGCTGTATAATGTAAAGGGGTGCAGGGTGCTGTGTGATGTAAAGGGGTGCAGGGTGCTGTGTAATGTAAAGGGGTCCAGAGGTGCAGGGTGCAGTGTAATGTAAAGGGGGGCAGGGTGCAGTGTAATGTAAAGGGGTCCAGAGGTACAAGGGCTGTGTAATGTAAAGGGGTGCAGGGTGCAGTGTAATGTAAAGGGGTCCAGAGGTACAAGGGCTGTGTAATGTAAAGTGGTCCAGAGGTGCAGGGTGCTGTGTAATGTAAAGGGGCCCAGAGTGCTGTGTAATGTAAAGGGGTCCAGAGGTGCAGGGTGCTGTGTAATGTAAAGAGGTCCAGAGGTGCAGGGTGCTATGTAATGTAAAAAAGTCCAGAGTAATGTGTAATGTAAAGGGGTCCAGAGGTGCTGTTTAATGTAAAGGGGTCCAGAGATACAAGGGCTGTGTAATGTAAAGGGGTCCATAGGTGCAAGGTGCAGTGTAATGTAAAGGGGTCCAGAGGTACAAGGGCTGTGTAATGTAAAGGCGTCCATAGGTGCAAGGGCTGTATAATGTAAAGGGGTCCATAGGTGCAAGGTGCAGTGTTATGTAAAGGGGTCCAGAGGTACAAGGGCTGTGTAATGTAAAGGCGTCCATAGGTGCAAGGGCTGTATAATGTAAAGGGGTGCAGGGTGCTGTGTGATGTAAAGGGGTGCATGGTGCAGGGTGCTGTGTAATGTAAAGGGGTCCAGAGGTGCAGGGTGCAGTGTAATGTAAAGAGGTCCAGAGGTACAAGAGCTGTGTAATGTAAAGGGGTCCAAAGGTGCAGGGTGCTGTGTAATGTAAAGGGGTCCAGAGGTGCAGGGTGCTGTGTAATGTAAAGGGGTCCATAGGTGCAGGGTGCTGTGTAATGTAAAGGAGTCCAGAGGTACAAGAGCTGTGTAATGTAAAGGGGTCCAAAGGTGCAGGGTGCTGTGTAATGTAAAGGGGTCCAGTGATGCAGGGTGCAGTGTAATGTAAAGGGGGTCCAGAGGTGCAGGGTGCAGTGTAATGTAAAGGGATCCAGGGTGCTGTGTAATGTAAAGGGGTCCAGAGGTACAAGGGCTGTGTAATGTGCTGGGGCGATGTGATTTGGTGGCAGTGTGATGTGATGTGCTGGGGCGATGTGATGCAATTTGGCGGGTGGGTGCTGCGATGGAGGAGATGTGATTTGGCGGGGGCAATGCGATGTGCTGGCTGGGGCGATGCAATTTTGTGGGTGTTGTGATGCAAACGGGCGGGGGGGGTCTATGCGATGTGGGAATATTTACTAAATGTTGTGCTGTGATCGGTGCGGTGTGCTGTGATCGGTGTGCTGTGATCGGTGCGGTGTGCTGTGATCGGTGTGCTGTGATCGGTGTGCTGTGATCAATGCGCTGTGATCGGTGCACTGTGATCGATGCGCTGTGATCGGTGCGTTGTGCGGTGTGCTGTGATCGGTGTGCTGTGATCGGTGCGTTGTGATTGGTGCGTTGTGCTGTGCTGTGATCAGTGTGCTGTGATCGGTGCGCTGTGCGGTGTGCTGTGATTGGTGCGCTGTGATCGGTGCGTTGTGATTGGTGCGTTGTGCTGTGCTGTGATCGGTGTGCTGTGATCGGTGCGCTGTGCGGTGTGCTGTGATTGGTGCGCTGTGATCGGTGCGCTGTGCGGTGTGCTGTGATCGGTGCTTTGTGAGGTGTGCTGTGATTGGTGCGCTGTGATCGGTGCGATGTGATCGGTGCGCTGTGATCGGTGTGTTGTGCGGTGCGCTGTGATCGGTGCGTTGTGATCGGTGCGCTGTGATCGGTGCGCTGTGATCGGTGTGCTGTGATCGGTGCGCTGTGCTGTGATCGGTGCACTGTGCGGTGTGCTGTGATCGGTGCGCGTTGTGCTGTGATCAGTGCGCTGTGATCGGTGCGCTGTGATCGGTGTGCTGTGATCGGTGCGCTGTGATCGGTGTGCTGTAATCGGTGCGCTGTGATCGGTGTGTTGTGCGGTGCGCTGTGATCGGTGCGCTGTGATCGGTGCGCTGTGATCGGTGTGGTGTGCGGTGCAGATATATCTACATAAATTATTTAGTATATTTACTGGTTCCTGGAAGGAGGAGGGGAGGAGAGTTTTGCATAGATAAGGGGCGGCAACTTCCTCTGACACTCCCATTGCTATTGAAACCTGATCTGTAACATATTACATTGCTTGTGCAGCACTGAGCATGTGCGAGATATGCAAAGCTGAAATCCAGGAAGTCATACAGTCTGGCTTCATGGATTCCCACACTTAAGATGGCCCCAGTCAATTCCTGTTTTATAAAGTATCTAAATGCTGTAACAACCTAACAAAACGGACCTTAGTTTACAGACTAACTTTACTACAATACATTAAGCTTGTGTATTACAGGAGTATTTATATTTAAAAAGTGAAATTGTGGCCGGAACTCCACTTTAAGTATGTTTGAAATAGTGAGCGACATTATATCTGCAGATCAAGCAGCAAAGAAAGCTAAGTTCCCTGTAAAATTGTAACCAGGATGTCACAGGCAGCGATTACAGAAAACTGTACTATACCTTACGCCCACACAGAGATGTGTTTAGCCACACGTAGATGCAAAAGAAGTTCCATGCACCCCAATGCAGGCAATCCCATTGATGTAAATTGGTACACAGCTGCAATTGGGACACAGTCAGGGACGCACACCTGCACCCACACGAATGTCATACTGGGACACAGTGGCTATGTCCGTGCAGCCACTATGTTCCAATTGACATCAATGAGACATGTCTGCACAGTAAAACCATCCCCAAGTAAATATGTCCGTACATGGAAGTACGGTGTAGAACGCTCTGTGCGAACAAGACCTAAGCACTGAAATATATTACATTTGTGTTATTAAGTTAGGATGCATTTTAAGCCTTTTATGCAATTTTTCACCTTGGGAAGTTTTCCTCTGTGGAGAAAGACTGGAACAGAATCTCGGCCAGAATTTGGTGGTATAACTTCTATGATTTCGATAGTGTCATCGGCAGGTAATAATGTAATATAAGCTCTCTCTTGTCTCCAAAAAGGGCACGGAGTGTCATCCCATAAGCAGTAAAATCTCAGAACATGCCTGTCATGTTCCAGGAACTGTTCAGTGTATCTATGCGCTCGTGGGACGCAGCGGGCTTCATATTGTCTTCCATCTAAAAACAACAAATAAAAAACATATTAAAATTAACAGTTTATAGAAAATATTTCTGTAGGAACATTAATGGATTTTATTCAAAATTCAAAAAACCCGCAATTAGGGACAAAGGATTTTTTTTTTCCACCATAGAAAAGCTATATTGGGGGCTACCTAAACTTTTCAACTGAGCATTAGACATCCTGGTCCAGTGAATTTTTTAACTAGGAAACCAACATAATAGGGAACGATACAAGACTTCTGTGTGTTCTATACTTTCTTGTGGAGTCTTATACAGATAACTTGCTTTAGTGGGTACTGTAATTACTTGGAAGAGATGGCTCTGGCTATGACAGCCATGTTGAGGGATGTTGGGGTTTCCAGATACAGCCTAGATTCAGCCTAGATCCTACACACAGAATTTAGATTTTTGGCTTTTCCAAATGGAAATCCTGTCCCTTTTTCCATTTCAGATTTCCCTTTTGAGCTGATGTATAAAACTGTAGGGCCAGATCCACATACAAATAGATCGTTGCAGTGTATCAGAGATACACTACGCCGCCGTATCTTACCTGGCCCGAATCCAGGAAGATTTTGCGCCGTAAGTTACGGCGGCGTAGTGTATTTTGGCGGCGGAATTCAAATCGGGGGTAGGGGGCGTGAATCATTTAAATGAATCGCGTCCCCCGCGGCGATCGAACTGAGCATGCTCCGTTCAGAAATTTCCTGTCGTGCATTGCGCGAAATTACGTCGAAACTTAGTTTTTTTTTTTATTAGCATAAATTAAGTACATTCCTATTCACGGACGACTTACGCAAAAAAAAAAAATTGAAATTTCAAGTCAGCAGAGCTGATGACCCCACTGGAAGACTGGTGCCTGGTAGTGCTTTGCGAGAGATGGTTTTTTCATGCGGAGATATTTGTATATTACCAAGTTAGAGCCTTCCAACCGAGAAGCATTGGAATGTTTTTAAAGTGATTTGGGCAATTTTATTCAGTTATTATGTGAATATATTTTCTTCTTTTTTATTAATAAAAATACCTTGGTGAGCACTATGTCATCTTTTGTATCTTTTTTAAACACTGATTAGTGCCGATCCTGACCTCCCTGGGGCCCTAAGTAAAATGACATGTCACATTAAAGTTGAGAAGCGGGGGTGGGACTGCCGACAGTGTTATGTCACATTAAAGATTAAAGTTGAGAAGCGGGGGGAGGGGGTGTTCTGCTGTCGGTAATGACTTCTCTCATGCAGCCAGAGAGTTGAGAAGCAGGTGAGGGGCCGAAAAATGACTTCTCACCAGGTGGGGCCTCAAGTAATTTGGGGGCCCTCCGCAGCTTTGCGGGGGTCCTAATCGGCTTGCATAGTGAGCCTATAGGGCGGATCGGCCCTGGCACTGATCCATGCTTTATCACCTGAGCTGAGAAAAGTGCTGGATTTACCAAGTGCAAATTCTGCAGAGGATTGGTGGAGGTGTCTGCTGTTACACAATCTGTTATCTTTAAACTGAACTATTTATGTGGACTTGATCATGATTAGTGGTTTGTATCACAACCTCATTCACAAACATTATAGACGAATGGCCTGTTGTATGGTGATTTTGGATCATATGTTATATACAGGTTTACATGTAGCACTATTTTCATTTGGTTATTTATTTATGTTTTTGGTATATGTTTTAGTGCAGCATATTTCTACACACATACTGTATGTTGAGTGATTTTTTGCTTTTGTGCTTGCAGCTTTGGTTTAATTTATAACTGGTTTGCAGAGTCGCATCCTTTAAAAAAAATGCCATTAGTTATACTTTAATCATTCATTTTGTCCTTTCTGATCTTATGTTATGTTATGCTGCCACTTTAAGTGCAGATCGTGCCTATTGGGGTTTATTAATTACAAACTGCAGTCATAGCAAGTCTCTACATAAGGCCTACAGTATCACACAAAAGTGAGTACACCCCTCACATTTGTGTAAATATTTTATTATATCTTTTCATGTGACAACACTGAAAAAATGACACTTTGCTACAATGTAAAGTAGTGATTGTACAGCTTGTATAACAGTGTAAATTTGCTGCCCCAAAAAATAACTCAACACACAACCATAAGGGCCCTTTCACACTGGTGCGTTTTTGCCGCGTTTTTGCCGCGTTTTCGCGGTAAAAATAGAGCTATTAAAACGCCCCCTCCATTGAAATGAATTAAAAACGCTGTAAAAACGCAGTAAAAACGCGGCAAAATCTCTGTGTTTTTTTCCACGATTAAAATCGTGGCAAAACACCGCGATTTTACCGCGTTTTTACCATGTTTTTACAGCGTTTTTTATCACGTTTTTTAATTCATTTCAATGGAGAGGGGCACGGGGGAGTGTTTTATGAAAGTTTTAATAGCGCTATTTTTGCGGCAAAAACGCACCAGTGTGAAAGGGCCCTTAATGTCTAAACCGCTGGCAACAAAAGTGAGTACGCCCTAAGTGAAAATGTCTAAATTGGACCCAATTAGCCATTTTTACCTTCCCAGTGTCATGTGACTCATTAGTGTTACAAGGTCTCTGGTGTGAATGGGGAGTAGGTGTGTTAAAGTTGGTGTTAGCACTCTCACTCTTTCATACTGGTCACTGTTCAACAAGGCACCTCATGGCAAAGAAGTCTCTGAGGATCTGAAAAAAGAATTGTTGCTCTACATAAAGATGGTCTAGGCTATAAGAAGTTGGCCAAAACCCTAAAACTGAGCTGCAACACAGTGGCCAAGACCATACAAACGTACAGGACAGGTTCCACTCAGAACAGGTCTCGCTATGGTCGACCAAAGAAGAGTTGAGTTGAGTGTACGTGCTTAGCATCATATCCAGAGGTTGTCTATGGGAAATAGACATATGAGTGCTGCCAGCATTGCTGCAGAGTTTAAAGCGGTGGGAGTGGATTACTGAAACCACGTCCTGTGGGACCAAGATAAATATATTTGGTTCAGATGGTGTCAAGCGTATGTGGTGGCAACCAGGTGAGGAGTACAAAGACAAGGGTGTCTTGCCTACAGTCAAGCATGATGGTGAGAGTGTCATGGTCTGTGCTGCATGAGTGCTGCTGGCCCTAGGAAGCTACAGTTCATTAAGGGAACCATGAATGCCGACATGTACTGTGACATACTAAAGCAGAGCATGAGCCCCTCCCTTCAGAGACTGGGTCACAGGACAGTGTTTCAACATGATAACGACCCTAAACACACCTCCAAGACGACCACTGCCTTGCTAAAGAAGCTGAGGGTAAAGGTGATGGATTGGCCAAGAATTTCTCCAGATCTAAATCCTATTGAGTATCTTTGGGGCATCCTCAAATGGAAGTGGGAGGAGCGCAAGGTCTCTAACATCCACCAGCTCTGTGATGTCATCATGGAGGAGTAGAACAGGACTCCAGTGGCAACCTGTGAAGCTCTGGTGAACTCCATGCTCAAGAGGGTTAAGGCAGTGCTGACAAATTATGATAGCCACACAAAATATTGACACTTTGGGCCCAATTTGGACATTTTTACTTAGGGGTACTCACTTTTGTTGACATCGGTTTAGACAGTAATGGCTGTGTGTTGAGTTATTTTGTGGGGACAGCAAATTTACACTGTTATGCAAGCTGTACACTCGCCATTTTACATTGTAGCAAAGTGTTATTTCTTTAGTGTTGTCACACAAAAAGATATAATAAAATATTTACAAAAATGTGAGGGGTGTATTCACTTTGGTGAGATATTGTAAGTATACAAATCCTGTAATCTGATCTGAAGTCATCTGATCTTGCATCCATAAATTCAGAAGTTATTGATACCTTTACCATAGTTGTAGCAGTTGCATAAAAGAGATCATGTTATGTGGTTACTTTAGGTGCAAACAGTGTTAAGTGTGGGTTCCTTAATTACAAATTGCAATCATAGCAAGTTTCCACCTAAGGCCTAAATATACAAATTGTCATTTGATCTGAAGTAATCTGATCTGGAATCCATAATTTCTGAATCATTTGACACATCTACCCTCGACATAGCAGTTACGTATTAGAAATAGTTTCTTTCTTTAAAATAAAGGTACATTGTAGGGAACATTTGTTGCCTGGGTTCATTATCGCTTCAGGCTTGTCTCTTTATTGTTTAATTTATTACTTATTTTGGTTATTCTTGATGATGTTAAATTTATCTTAATATTTAAATAAATAATTTATGTTGTGTTTCAAATATACACACATCTATAAATATTTTTGATCTTTTTAATTCTACATTTTTTCGTATGATAACAGAATTAATTTAAACCGTTACCTCTAAGGCCGCGTACACACGACCAAATAAATCTGTTCAAATCGGTCTGACAGACCGATTTGTTCGGATTTGTCTGCTGGGCTATTTTGGTTTGATCGCTGTACACACGATCAAACCAAAATCCCCGCTGGCAGACAGCGCGGTGACGTGGCGGTGACGTTGACGCCACCACGTCACCGCACCAGGAAGTAAAACAGAATCCATTCGACGCATGCGCGGGCAGATATGTCTGCTGGTTAGCGTACTAACCAGCAGACATGTCGGACGGACGGGTTCCCAGCAGACAGATTTTAAAGCATGCTTTAAAATCTGTCTGCTGGAAAAACCTGTCTGTCCGCCCGTACACACGATCGTATTTGTCTGCTGAAACGGTCGCAGATAGATTCGATCGTGTGTACACGGCCTAAGGGTGCACTTCTAGTAAACTAGTGTTAAGAACTGAGACCTTAATGTCAGCTGTACTGCTATTATTTTGACAGATGTCAGACGATGTCTGCAGGCCTCTATTCATCTCTTTGATAAATGGAGATTACTGCATGTTTTACTGTGTATCAGTATAGATTTTTAAAATAGTGGATCAGGAATGCAGTTCTGTGACATTTTGTTCTGATGATTTGCACTATGTAGTGTACACTGCAGTAACCTTTGTTCATCATAGAGGTGAATGCAGGTCAAAAATACAGCTATCAAATTTAGTGCTTGCATCCTAATACATATATGATCCTTAAAGCGGAATGCAATTTCAAGATACAATTTAAAAAGCACACATATAACTAAGGTAGTGAGCCCTAAAAGTTGTAACCCCAAAATGTCATTACATTATACTTTCTTTTTACATTTCCCTTTCCTAGATGTCAAAGCTATGTCTACTACTGACAGCTAGTACTTTCCTAGGAACTGGATGTCTCTGCTTGCTGCATGTCATGGACATTTTCCACTGCTACTCAACCATACATAAAGGTTACAGACCTAAGCCAGCCATACACTAGTAGAATTTTGTTTGAAAATGTAATTTTTTAGAAAATTAGAAGCATTTTCTAATCGTTGGTGGGGTCAAATAGTCATACATTGTTGACCGCAGTGACAAGAAAATTTGAAGAAGCATGATGGAAGAATGTTTTCAAACAAAAATAATTTGTAACAAGGAATGTGGTTTGCATTTTGTTAAAAGCAAACGTTTTTTTTAACAACATACAGTGCCTTGTGAAAGTATTCGGCCCCCTTCAACTTTGCGACCTTTTGCCACATTTCAGGCTTCAAACATAAAGATATAAAACTGTAATTTTTTGTGAAGAATCAACAACAAGTGGGACACAATCATGAAGTGGAACGAAATTTATTGGATATTTTAAACTTTTTTAACAAATAAAAAACTGAAAAATTGGGCGTGCAAAATTATTCAGCCCCCTTAAGTTAATACTTTGTAGCGCCACTTTTTGCTGCGATTACAGCTGTAAGTCACTTGGGGTATGTCTCTATCAGTTTTGCACATCGAGAGACTAAAATGTTTGCCCATTCCTCCTTGCAAAACAGCTCGAGCTCATTGAGGTTGGATGGAGAGCGTTTGTGAACAGCAGTTTTCAGTTCTTTCCACAGATTCTCGATTGGATTCAGGTCTGGACTTTGACTTGGCCATTCTAACACCTGGATATGTTTATTTGTGAACCATTCTATTGTAGATTTTGCTTTATATTTTGGATCATTGTCTTGTTGGAAGACAAATCTCCATCCCAGTCTCAGGTCTTTTGAAGACTCCATCAGGCCCAAACCATGATGCTGCCACCACCATGTTTGACAGTGGGGATGGTGTGTTCAGGGTGATGAGCTGTGTTGCTTTTACGCCAAACTTAAAGTTTTGCATTGCTGCCAAAAAGTTCGATTTTGGTTTCATCTGACCAGAGCACCTTCTTCCACATGTTTGGTGTGTCTCCCAAGTGGCTTGTGGCAAACTTTAAACAACACTTTTTATGGATATCTTTAAGAAATGTCTTTCTTCTTGCCACTCTTCCATAAAGGCCAGATTTGTGCAGTATACGACTGATTGCTGTCCTATGGACAGAGTCTCCCACCTCAGCTGTAGATCTCTGCAGTTCATCCAGAGTGATCATGGGCCTCTTGGCTGCATCTTTGATCAGTCTTTTCCTTGTATGAGCTGAAAGTTTAGAGGGATTCATGTCTTCGTAGATTTGCAATGGTCCATTTCAATATTATCGCTTGCACAGTGCTCCTTGGGATGTTTAAAGCTTGGGAAATCTTTTTGTATCCAAATCCGGCTTTAAACTTCTCCACAACAGTATCTCAGACCTGCCTGGTGTGTTCCTTGTTCCTCATGATGCTCTCTGTGCTTTAAACGGACCTCTGAGACTATCACAGTGCAGGTGCATTTATACGGAGACTTGATTACACACAGGTGGATTCTATTTATCATCATTAGTCATTTAGGTCAACATTGGATCATTCAGAGATCCTCACTGAACTTCTGGAGAGAGTTTGCTGCACTCAAAGTAAAGGGGCTGAATAATTTTGCACGCCCAATTTTTCAGTTTTTTATTTGTTAAAAAAGTTTAAAATATCCAATAAATTTAGTTCCACTTCATTATTGTGTCCCACTTGTTGTTGATTCTTCACAAAAATAATACAGTTTTATATCTTTATGTTTGAAGCCTGAAATGTGGCAAAAATGTTGCAAAGTTCAAGGGGGCCGAATACTTTCGCAAGGCACTGTATGTCAAATCATCAAATGTATTGATGAGAACAATGTACGTTTATTTGTTTGAAAATCGACTACTGTATGGCCAATACTAGAAAGCATCATATGACTAGAAGGAAAATGTATGTAACAAAGTTAATAACATCACCACGGTATAATTGAATCCTTATTTGGCATTGTTTAGATGCCAGCAGTTGCTGGACGCACATTCATGGAAAGTTATGTTAAAAGAAGGGGAATGAAACACAATGCACCCTTTTAAAAAATGATGCTGTAAGATGTAGTAACCAGGATTAAATTACTGTTTTATTTTCATTAGGATATGGAAGAACAGTTATATTAAATAGCAGACTTGGGCAAATCTTTTACCTAAAATGTATCAAAGATACAGAAGTATTTACCATGTAAAATGCAATAAAGTTACACAAGGTGGAAGTTCCTCTCTACTCTAACAACCAAGACAAAGGAAAGCTGAGATCTTTACCTGTTTGCGCATTGTGGAGTATGGGTCAGGTGGAGTAGAGTCTGGTGGATTTATTCGGACTCCAAGCTTTCTTAAAAAGTTCCTGGTGAACTCATCACAGTTTACAATTTTGAAGGTTCTTGAATAAAACACAAGATCTTTATTGATGTTAAATGATCCACGGTATAAAACTGGTCATCGTTGGGAGGCGGAAGTGGAATTCGATGGCGTCTGATTATTGTTCCTTTATTGAAAAGAAAATGTTTTTCCTTAAAAGAGTTGTAAAGGAAATTTTTGTTTTTGCTGAAATGACTGTTTACAGAACAGAGGAGAATTACAGCAACATCAGAGCAAAAACGAACAATGAGGACATGAAACCAGGACTGCAGTAATGTAAAGGAAGCTATTTAGCTAAAAAAAAAAAAAATCCTTTAGTGACCCTTTAAAGTCATTTAACTATCTGCCACAGATATATTATTTTTCCTTCCCCCTGGGAATGTATGATAGATTATTAATGCAGCCGTCTGTGTCTATTTAATACGTATTTACTAAGAAAAATTTGCCAAAATTCACCACATAGACCATGTGATTTTGAAACATGCTCTTAAAAAAGACAGCTATATACATAATTACATAGTTAGTTTGAAAAAACATACAGGCCCATCTAACCAATAGAATAAATAAATAAAAAGAATACCTTCTTATACAGAACCCTATACCCACAGTTGAACCACAGAAAGACAAAAAAAAACAACATATAAAGCATTACTCCAGTGGGGATAACAACATGTCTTCCTCATGCCCGAAGGCAATCTGAAATTCCCTGGATCAACAATCTCTAGTGTTATTATCTATAAATGTTAACTCCAGTGGGGGGAAAACATGTCCTCCTCATCCCCCGAAGGTGAGTCGAACGTAAGTTTGAGTCGAACATCGGGTGTTCACCCGTTTGAACAGTGAATTTTATGGGACATTCTTGGCAAATTTGAGAGTCGTGGAACGCCCAATATATGCACTGCGAGATCACAGTGCATTGAGGTCTGATGATTGGCCAAAGCATGCACCTGACCTTAATGCTTTGGCCAATCACAGCGTGCTCTGCTGAGAGAGCTATAATTGGCCAAATGCAGAGTAAAAGTGTCCGGTAGGCAAGTGGGTAAGAAAATATTAAATTCCTACAAAACCAATTAACTATGCATATTTTTTTTCAAAACAGTGGTTGTGTTTGGAAACCATATGACGATAAACGACACAGCAAGACACAAAATGTTGACATACCCTATACAGGGCCAGATTAAGTACATCATGGGCCTGGTGCTGAGGATTTTGGTGGGGCCTTTTATAAATAATAAATAAATGCGTGGGAATCACAGCGCAGCAATGGAGGGCCCAGTCTGAAAATGTAAGTGTACCCTAATGTGCTAATATGCTGTGCATACTTGTACATTGTGGCATAACCTACCCCAGGGCCTCTAAAAAGTAGTAATGTCAGGAAAGTAGCTGAGATCCCCGATGTTCCTCTGTACATCACCGTAGTAATCACAACATTAAATAAGTTCTAATAATGGGACAGAACAAATATGAGAACTGAGATTTCCTTTAGTTGAACTAACAAGTGTGTCCATTCTAGAGCTGGTAACATTGAGGGTATTCAGTATCATTTTAAAGAACTGTTTTGTGGGTAAGCGACATAGGGGAGGAGTACGGACGGTATATAAGTGGGAAGTATGTGCAGGTGAGTGAGAGGAATGTGGAGGGTCTAACATTGGG
The DNA here is from genome assembly GCA_029574335.1 of Rana kukunoris. NCBI lineage: Eukaryota > Metazoa > Chordata > Amphibia > Anura > Ranidae > Rana > Rana kukunoris. The sequence continues at coordinate 458,313,241 of CM056050.1, forward strand.
CACTATGTACAGGAGAAGAGTGCAAAGGGTACGGCAAAAGGCACAATGTACAGGAGAGAAGTGTGGAGGGTATGACAGTGGGCATCATGTACAGGAGAGAAGTGTATGACAGCAGGCACCATGTACAGGAGAGGAGTGTGGAGGGTATGACAGTGGGCACTATGTATAGGAGAGGAGTGTGGATGGTATGATAGTGGGCACTATGTATAGGAGAGGAGTGTGGAGGGTATGAAAGTGGGCAGTATGTACAGGAGAGTAGTGTGGACAGTATGATAGTGGGCACTATGTATAGGAGAGGAGTGTGGAGGGTATAACAGTGGGCAGTATGTACAGGAGACGAATGTGGAGGGTATGACAGTGGGCAGTATGTACAGGAGAGAAGTGTATGACAGCAGGTACTATGTACAGGAGAGGAGTGTGAAGGGTATGACAGTGGGCAGTTTGTACAGGAGAGGAGTGTGAAGAGTATGACAGTGGGAAGTATGTACAGGAGGAGTGTGGGGGTATGACAGAGGGTAGTATGTACCAGAGAGAAGTGTGGAGGGTATGATGGGGCAGTATGTACAGGAGAGAAGTGTGGAGGGTATGACAGTGGGCAGTATGTACAAGAGAGGAATGGGGATGGTATGATAGTGGGCACTATGTATAGGAGAGGAGTGTGGAGGGTGCGACAGTGGGAAGTATGTACAGAAGAGGAGTCTATGACAGCAGGCAGTATGTACAGGAGAGGAGTGTGGAGGGTATGACAGTGGGCACTATGTACAGGAGAGGAGTGTGGAGGGTATGAGAGTGGGCACAATGTATAGGAGTGGAAGGATGTTTTAGGGACTGCGTAGTGGTTAAGCGGGTCATACATGAATTGAAATTACACCAATTATGCCGAGACCAGCCATAGTCGATCTATGTATGGGCTAGCTGGTTTTACACAAGTCAATCTATTAATCGACTTGAGTACAACCAGCCTGTTTTTCCAAAAACAATCAGTGCTGCCAGCTATAGATAGCAACACTGATCATTGTACTCACTGGCAGAACACAATAACACTACAGGAGTGATTCCCCCATCTACAGGTCAGCAGGTGAGAGGGTGTGTGGGGACAGGCTGGGGAGAGATACCAGCCAGTAGCTGGGTAGGCACTGGCTAGTATCAGAGCCAGATACACACAGGTTACATACGTCGCGATCGTTCGAGCGAGAGCAATAATTCTAGCACTAGACTTCCTCTGTAACTCTAAACATCTAACCTAAAAAATGTTTTAAAGCATCGCTTAGGATACCAAAAAAAAAAAAATCGTGCTAACTTTAGTGTTTTTTTTAATGTATGAAACAGTTTATTTCCAAAAAAAAAACATGTTTGAAAAATTGCTGCACAAATACAGTACCGTGCTAGAGCTGCACAATTAATTGTTAACAAATTGTGATCTTGATTCAACCCCCCGGACATCTCCAATGCAGAGTTTGCTGATTCTTTCATATAACAAATGGAGAGACTTTCAGCTGTCAAAAGAAAATCTGGACAGTCTGCCAAGTTCTTAGCAGAAAACATTGTAACTAACGCTTTCTTCTTATATCAAAGGGATAAACTTCTGTGTGTAAAGAAAATATCCGACTGTCTGCCAAGTTTGTAAACAACATGAAACATTGTAACCAACTTCCTTTTTAGATCAAACTTCTGTGTGTAAAAGCAAGAAATGTAACCACTTAAAGTCCAACACTTGTTTAAAGCGGAGGTTCACCCTAAATATAATATCTCCCATGCGATCCAGCATACTGGCGTCAGCGCCAGTATGCTGGGTTTTTTTTTTTTTTAATAGCACACTTACTGTATTATTGTAGAATTCCTTTTCTGTCCCCCGCGGTGGACGGCTGTAGTATAGCGCGTCACATCTTCCTAAAATACCCGATATGGACTCGGGTAATCTCGGCGAAAATGCGGCGCCTGCGCACAGACCTAGGAGCTGACTGCGCAGGCGCCGTATTTCTCCGAGTCCTATTTCGGAGGGCGTGACGCGCCATAGCCGTAGGACTCGGAGAAATACGGCGCCTGCGCAGTCAGCTCCTAGGTCTGTGCGCAGGCGCCGCATTTTCGCCGAGATTACCCGAGTCCATATCGGGTATTTTAGGAAGATGTGACGCGCTATACTGGCGCCGTCCACCACGGGGGACAGAAAAGGAATAATACAGTAAGTGTGCTATTAAAAAAAAAAAAACCCAGCATACTGGCGCTGACGCCAGTATGCTGGATCGCATGGGAGATATTATGTTTAGGGTGAAATACCGCTTTAAGTTAAAAACCAATATTTTTTGCTAGAAAATTACTTGGATCCGCCAAACATTATATACAGTGCAGAAAATAAGTATTTGAACACCCTGCTATTTTGCAAGTTCTCCCACTTGGAAATCATGGAGGGGTCTGAAATTGTCATCGTAGGTGCATGTCCACTGTGAGAGACATAATCAAAAAAAAAAATTCCAGAAATCACAATTTATGAATTTTTAACTATTTATTTGTATGATACAGCTGCAAATAAGTATTTGAACACCTGTCTATCAGCTAGAATTCTGACCCTCAAAGACCTGTTAGTCTGCCTTTAAAATGTCCACCTCCACTCCATTTATTATCCTAAATTAGATGCACCTGTTTGAGGTCATTAGCTGCATAAAGACACCTGTCCACCCCATACAATCAGTAAGAATCCAACTACTAACATGGCCAAGACCAAAGAGCTGTCCAAAGACACTAGAGACAAAATTGTACACCTCCACAAGGCTGGAAAGGGCTACAGGGAAATTGCCAAGCAGCTTGGTGAAAAAAGATCCACTGTTGGAGCAATCATTAGAAAATGGAAGAAGCTAAACATGACTGTCAATCTCCCTCGGACTGGGGCTCCATGCAAAATCTCACCTCGTGGGGTCTCAATGATCCTAAGAAAGGTGAGAAATCAGCCCAGGACTACACGGGAGGAGCTGGTCAATGACCTGAAAAGAGCTCGGACCACCGTTTCCAAGGTTACTGTTGGTAATACACTAAGACGTCATGGTTTGAAATCATGCATGGCACGGAAGGTTCCCCTGCTTAAACCAGCACATGTCAAGGCCCGTCTTAAGTTTGCCAATGACCATTTGGATGATCCAGAGGAGTCATGGGAGAAAGTCATGTGGTCAGATGAGACCAAAATAGAACTTTTTGGTCATAATTCCATTAACCGTGTTTGGAGAAAGAAGAATGATGAGTACCATCCCAAGAACACCATCCCTACTGTGAAGCATGGGGGTGGTAGCATCATGCTTTGGGGGTGTTTTTCTGCACATGGGACAGGGCGACAGCACTGTATTAAGGAGAGGATGACCGGGGCCATGTATTGCGAGATTTTGGGCAACAACCTCCTTCCCTCAGTTAGAGCTTTGAAGATGGGTCGAGGCTGGGTCTTCCAACATGACAATGACCCGAAGCACACAGCCAGGATAACCAAGGAGTGGCTCTGTAAGAAGCATATCAAGGTTCTGGCGTGGCCTAGCCAGTCTCCAGACCTAAACCCAATAGAGAATCTTTGGAGGGAGCTCAAACTCCGTGTTTCTCAGCGATAGCCCAGAAACCTGACTGATCTAGAGAAGATCTGTGTGGAGGAGTGGGCCAAAATCCCTCCTCCAGTGTGTGCAAACCTGGTAAAAAAACTACAAGAAACGTTTGACCTCTGTAATTGCAAACAAAGGCTACTGTACCAAATATTAACATTGATTTTCTTAGGTGTTCAAATACTTTTCTGCACTGTATATTTTAGCAGAGACAAAAATGGCAATTGCTGCAATATTTTATGTCACACTGCATTTGCCTACTTCAATGAATAATAAAAACCATAAAAACAAAACAGTAAAGTTAGCCCATTTTTTTTTTTTCATTTTAATGTGAAAGATGATGTTATTGCCGTACGAATCGTGAGAGAATCGTGATCTATCTTCTAAGCAAAAAAATTGCAGTTGTCGTTTCAGCCAGAATCGTGCAGCTCTATACCGTGCAACATAAAAAGTTGCAAAGACCACCATCGAGTAATTTTCTAGCAAAAAACAAATGATGATTTTTTTTTTCTCAGTGTGTCAGCTTGTATTTATAATGGCTGCTCTGTATGTAGCTTCTGACAGGCTGTGCAAGCAGGCCCGTATCTCCGGAACCATAAATGATAGCCATCCCATATTTTAACCGGTTGTGGGGTAGGTCTTCAACTGACTACCCCCCAAATGTGGGGTTTCTGTGACCTCTGGTCATCGAGCTACAACCCCTGAAGTCGATCTAAAAAAAAAAAAAAAAAAAAACTTTTTTTTTTTTCTTTTGGGGCAAATGGGCCTATCTTGAGAAAGGGGCCTGGAGCTGCAGCTCCATCAGCCCCTCTGTTAATCCGGCCCTGACCCTATATACTGGTAAGGGAGAAGACTTTATTACATCCTTTATGACCACAGTACAAACAATCCACTTTTGATTAGTATTCTTTTTGAAAAAGAGACCTAGCACTTCAAAATTACACAAAAAAATTAAATAATTTTATGAAGGAACATTGTCAAATAGGTATAAAAATTAAAAAGACAGTGACTATACCTTCAAAGAGTAGTTTAATATGAAATCAAACTGTACATACCCTGTGACATTCCGCTGTTTTTTATCTGAGGCTCCACCACTTGAATTGTGTCATCTTCAAGATAGAAATAGATTTTACACTGTCTGATGCGGAAGGTTTCTTCTTGTCTCTGATGAACATCTTCTTCAAAAAATGCTTCAAATGACAGAACCTGAAATAAACAGCTAATTATTACTAATAGCATAAATTATGCAGAAACTCCAACCAAGATATGTTTTTTTGTATAGAATGTGTAATAGTCCTTTATTCATTAATTGAGTTAGTTATTTATTTGTGAAACCAGTACATTTTTAATTATGTTAGGGTTCTATATGGCCACACTTCTAAATTCTAATATAATTCTCAAAAAGACATTAAATACAAAAGGCAATGAACCATTTGCTGATCATTACTAGCTTTTACAATGCTAAATTGGCATTGGATTCAGACAACCAGACAGAGTTTCTCTACTATCTTAAAAAAGACTGGTGCTCCACTTCTAACCCAGCAGGAAATAGATATTGACAGGATCACTCCCAGTGGCGCCTGGTGGTATATTTTTGGTGGGGGGATTCTTATAGGTCGCAGGCTTCATCCAGGCAATGGGCCTCTGTGTCTCCACCTTCCTCGGCTGATACACACAGGACAGTAGCAGGTACAGAAGGTTGATGTTGTGCTTATTTTTCAACTTCAATTGAATAAGTACAGCGTATTTAGGTGAAACTCATCAACCTTCTGTACCTGCTACTGTCAGGTGTGTATCAGCCGAGGAAGGAGGAGACCCAGAGGCCCATTGCCTGGATGAAGCCTGCGATCTAAAAGAATCCCCCCACCAAAAATATACCACCAGCCGCCACTGGGAGTGATCCTGTCAATATCTATTTCCTGCTGGGTTAGAAGTGGAGCACCAGTCTTTTACCTGTGTGTATCAGCCAAGGAACGAGGAGACATTATTGCTGGGATGTTGCAATAAATGGACTCAAGACCAGTCATGGTGTGCAGCCATTTCATTTATCTCACCTGGCGAGGCATATCTCTTGTTTCATTGTAAGATGGCACCATCCTTGACAGATAGGAGGATTTAGTTCCATGTAAAGTATAAGTCTTACCCAAACGTTCTGTTTTGGTAAGAGTAGGGAAGTGTTAGCAGTTAGCCCCTGTGAAGTTTAAAGTGTCAAAACGTATTTTTTTAGTTTTGATTAGCGAAGGGAAGAACTACATCTCCTATTGGGTTATTTTTTGCTGTCTGTGTCCAGCTGGGGAAATTTCCCTTCAGTTCTGTCCTGGAGATGCAACAGAACATAAGAATAAATCTCCACAAATTGAGAGGAGTTCCAATCTCAGAAAATGATTACCAGAGCTGGTGTTCTCTATATTGATAATCTACACCTCTATCAATGTATAATAATGACCATCTGCAGTTCTATTAAGGTACTGTACCTTTAAATTGACTATATACTTGTACTGCTTGGTCCCATAAGTGTCATACAAAAACCAACATAAATACAATCGTAAAAAATAAGGTAAATAAACAATGTGGATGATTTAAAACACGTAACATTCATAAATTGTGACAATCGAACAGGCAGTCTGTGCCACGTGCTGTCTCTTTAAATAAAGTGAAAATTGTGCTCCCCTCCAGTGTGCCCACTCACTCACTGACTGGTATGGACTCCTATATTATAAGGGTTATATAAAGTCAAGAGTTATATCCCACAATAGCATGCCATGCTGTTATATACCAATAAGCGAACATAGAGAAGAAAGCATAAGAGAGTCAAATAGCGTAATTCCGTTTTTGAAAATCTGTATGGTTAAAACCAATTACAAAGGAGGGCGCACCGACCTTGTGCATTACCACTTATACATTTTAATATACACAAAATAAAAAGCAATGGTCCTACTTACAAACATTCAGTAGTAAGCGCATTAAAAACAGCTGAACCTGGACCTCACGGCACCTGCCAGTCAGACCATAAACACCAATGTGGCTGACGCGTTTCTGGGGCGTACCCCCTTCTTCAAAGCCTAGGTGGTCTGCGATAACTCTCTCTTCCTGCAAACCATCCCTTTATAGGTGCATGTGTGCATACAGGCGCAGCCATTCGTCACTAGCTGGCTGGTCCCGCCTTTCTTACGGGACTCCGCCCACCCCATTAGTCGCCCAAATGGGCTCCATCTGTGTGGAGGGGCAAGTTGATCTAGGTGCCCATCCTATACGATGGGGTACACAGCAAGTGACACAAGACTGGCAATGCAGCAGTGCAATGGGATCACCAAACTCTCAATTGCCATATGTCTACTGGCAGCTCCACTACAGCCTGGCCTATTCGCCAGGACCTACAACAGGGCTTTTAATGCAACAGCAGGCCGAGGGGTACAACATGAAGGTACCCACCTGGATAAAATGCTCTATCCTGAGAAGTTCTGTTTTTATTTTTTGCTATAGATAAGGAGCTTTTATTGGAGTGAATATTTATTAATTTAATTTAATCTAGTGGACGACATTGTCGCTATTTTTAGTATAGGGTTCTCTTTATATATACTGTACAAGTAGACTGTAACTATATGATACAACCAAATGAGGTGGTCCTAAAAACGATATATTTCTCTCTCTCCTATTCCCATGGGACTAGTCCCAGGGGTTCCGTGCAAGGAGGGCTGTCACTAAGTGCTATTGGTGCATAGATACTGGCCCCTACGTAGCGATATATATATGCTAATATTGGGTATATTCCTACGTTTGGGCCTTTTTGCATTCTCTACATATTTATATCTATATACTTATTCAAACTCGTATGTAGATAGTACCGGTAATATTATTACTAGTTTATTATACTCTAGGATGGCCTAGATGGAGCCCATTTGGGCGACTAATGGGGTGGGCGGAGTCCCGTAAGAAAGGCGGGACCAGCCAGCTAGTGAAGAATGGCTGCGCCTGTATGCACACATGCACCTATAAAGGGATGGTTTGCAGGAAGAGAGAGTTATCGCAGACCACCTAGGCTTTGAAGAAGGGGGTACGCCCCAGAAACGCGTCAGCCACATTGGTGTTTTATGGTCTGACTGGCAGGTGCCGTGAGGTCCAGGTTCAGCTGTTTTTAATGCGCTTACTACTGAATGTTTGTAAGTAGGACCATTGCTTTTTATTTTGTGTATATTAAAATGTATAAGTGGTAATGCACAAGGTCGGTGCGCCCTCCTTTCTTTTCTTTTTCATTTTAGCCATATGAACACCCTTTGTTCTGTGGAGGGCTGCAAGACTTAAGACTTTGCCTTTATACCATACTGATACACCCAGTTTGGCGATACACCAGAGCGCAGGAGGATTTTTGTGGTAAAACCAATTACACTCACTTGTAAATAAGTTCGCATTTGCGTGTGTCTCACTGACCAGAAATGACTTCACCTCCAGCTGTCACCTGACGCCTTTGATAACGCCCTGGAGGAGGGGTGAAACATGTCAGGTACCAGCTGGTGGTGACATAATTTCCGTCCGGTGGTCAACATTGACACCGAAACATAAATTGATAGGTAATCCAACATTTTACAGTTGTCCGAGAGCCAGATTAAGGCTACTTTCACACTGGGGCCAGGGGGGCATTAGTGGTAAATCACTGCTAGCTTTAGTGGCGCTTTACCGCTGTTATAGCGGTGCTTTTCGGCCGGTAGCTTTTAATTAAGGCTTAAAAGTGCCGCTGCCGAATCGCTCTGCGGGCACTTCGGTAATGCTGCCCATTGAAATGCAGGGGCGATTTAGGAGCTGTGTATACAGCGCTCCCACACCACCCCAAGATGCTGCTTGCAGGACTTTTTCTGGTCCTGCAAGCACACTGCCCTAGTGTGAAAGCACTTGGGCTTTCACACTGGGAGTCTTGAGAGGCACTTTCAGTCGCTTTACAGGTGCTATTTTTAGTGCTAAACTTCTCAGTGTGAAAGGGGTCTAAAGGATACATTTTAACAGGAACACCTGTATAGGTGTCAACTGTCTAAGGCCTCGTACACACGATTGTCAAAACCGATTAAAATGGACTGAAGGCTAACCGATAGGTCAAAACCGATCGTTAGTATGCAAAAGCATTGGTTAAAAAGCCGCGCATGCTCAGAATCAAGTCGACGCATGCTTGGAAGCATTGAACTTTGTTTTTTTCAGCACGTCGTTGTGTTTTACGTCACCGTGTTCTGACACGATCGGTTTTTAACCGATGGTGTGTAGGCACATCGGACCATCAGTCAGCTTCATCGGTTAACCGATGAAAACGGTCCTTCGGACCGTTCTCATCGGATCGACTGATCGTGTGTACGCAGCCTTAGAGTGAACATTTCCTCTCTCTTTCTGTTGTGTGTTTGGGGCAGGAATTGAAAATATATCTATGCAGCAAGAATAATAAAACAAAAATATATATAAAATAAAACAATTAACATGGGTTTTAATCAATTCTTACTTTTCCAAAACTAAGTAAGTGTTTGAGTTTAGAAATACATTAAGTACCAATTCTTCCATACCTTATCCAGATCCAACCCACCAATATTTGCACAAACAAAATACACACCTGTTTATCAAATGCAACCCAAGAAGGAGCATCACTGCCTATTCCTCGAGGGAAGACACTGAACTTAGGCTTCAATTTCTGTCCAGGAAGTGGTTCTCCTCCAATGCCTGACTTCTCTTCACCCAGCAACATAGAGATATCATTGGAGTAGCCAAAATGCTGAGACTTATGGAACTTTTCTTTTCCTAGCTGAAAATATAAATTACATATAATATATTGTATACTGTATATAGTTTACAGATATACTGCACTGTGTATCTATCACAACATTACAATACAATTTGGGGATGGACTATGCACGCATGACCAGAGCAGAGAAGATTATACTGGCAGGAAATTAACAGTTCCATACATATTTAAACATTTTAGCCAATTTCACCTAATCAACAAATACTACTTCAGTGAGTGCTCAGAATTAGGGATGGGCTACCTGTTCGAGTCGAACATGAGTTTGACTCAGACATCGGCTGTTCGATCATTCGATGAAGATCGAACATTATGGGCCGTTCGTGCCAAATTCGAGCTGCGCATCTTGGCCCATAATGCACTGCTTCATCGCAGTGCATTGCTGGATGATGATTGGCCAAGCATGCACTATGACCCGCATGCTTTGGTCAATCACAGCGCTGTCAGCGCGGAGCGCCATAATTGGCCAAAGGCAGGGGGTTAAGTCCACACCCCACACTATAAAAGGCCTCCTGCACATCGGCAGTGTGTATTGTGTTGGTGGCGTTTGTTGAGAGAGAGAGATAGTTAGCTTTAGTAGATATGCGCCCCGGTTTTGTGTGTGTATATATATATATATATATATATATATATATATATATATATATATATATACACCGTATTTTTCGCTCTATAAGACGCACCTGACCATAAGACGCACATAGGTTTTAGAGGAGGAAAACAGGAAAAAAAATATTCTGAACCAAATGGTCCACTAAACTATTTACCAGTGCCAATGAAATGCAGCCTGACCTGTGCCAAAGAAATCCCTCCCAGCATAAATCCTCACTCTCAGAAAAAAATCCTCCCCCATCTCAAACTTGTGCCGTCTTCTCTCCCTTCCCAGTACAAAATGCCCTACTCCAGCTGCTTCTCCTGTTCTGTAAAAGCAGCCCGCTCTGCTGGGACTTGTAGTGCCTCTGTGGGGGGCTGAGATATGGCAACCTGCTATGCTGGGACTTGTAGTGCCTCTGTGGGGGGCTGAGATATGGCAACCTGCTCTGCTGGGACTTGTAGTGTCCTATACTGTGGGGAAACTGAGGAATCCTCAGTCCCCCCCACAGAGGCACTACAAGTCCCAGAAGAGCAGGTTGCCATATCTCAGCCCCCCACAGAGGCACTACAAGTCCCAGCAGAGCAGGCTGTCACCTGTCCTCCAAACACAGCACAGCCTTCTATTCACTCACTCCTTGGCTGCCATAAATTCCTCCCCACTCTCCTCTCACAATAGTGTCCTACCAGAGCCTTGCATGACGAGCTGCATAGTGGGGTTCTGTATTACGAGGCTTCACAAGTTCACAAGGCTTTGTCACTGACCAGGCACCTCCGTGGCTGCAGCTGAGCAAAAAGCTGGGCATCGGCGGAAGCGACAACTGTGCGGGAGGAGGCCGCGGGAACCAGGACTTTGAAGTTCAGGTCGGGGGATTATCGTGCGGGGGGGCGGGGCATTGACGGCGGCGACGGGGGGCAGTGCCAGATGTTCATTCGGACTATAAGACGCACAGACATTTTCCTCTATATTTTAAAGTGCGTCTAATGGTCCGAAAAATACGGTATATACTGTATCCAGTTTAGCTAGATCTCACTGCAGACCATTCCTGGTGTACTGTTTCTAAATTACTTCAGGCAGGCAGTTGATTCAGTTAGCTGCAGCGTATTCAATATATATACATCCCAGCTTTGTTTTTATATATTTATATATATATATATATATACACACTGTATCCTGTGCAGCTCGATCTCACTGCAGACCATTCCTGGTGTACTGTACTGTTTCTAAAATACTTCAGGCAGGCAGTTGATTCAGTTAGCTGCAGTGTATTCAATATATATACATCCCAGCTTTGTGTGTGTATATATATATATATATATATATATATATATATATACACACACACACTGTATCCTGTGCAGCTAGATCTCACTGCAGACCATTCCTGGTGTACTGTTTCTAAAATACTTCAAGCAGGCAGTTGATTCAGTTAGCTGCAGTGCCTTTAATATAGCCTATACCTGACTGTAGGCCATTCCTGGAGTACGTGTTCAAAGACACTTTCAGGCAGGCAACTCAGTGAGCTGCAGTGGATAAAATATATATACAGTCTCCTACATATATGTAGCACTACCCCCGAAGGAGCTGCTGGTTTGATTTGGGTGGCACGTTACCTCTGTCTTCCCGCCGTCTAGGGTACTGGATTCAAGCTGTAATAAAGTCAAAGTCCACACGACAGGTGTCTTTTCTGTGCTTTCATTACCCAACAGGGTAAAAAATGATAAATAGGTAAATGATAAAAAGGTGACGGGATAGAAGGTATGAAAGGCGACAGATTCAGGTGTAACTGGTTACTGGAAACAGTCCTGCTTCCAACGACAATTCTCTTCGCCACTTTAGCAAAAGTGGGTATAGAGCACCTGAATAGGCCTCTCTCACCAGCCTAGCAGCCAGAGTGTCACTCGGAAACCTCAGGGTCAAGTCTCTGCCACAGACCCTCCCAAAAGGTGGAGATAGCTTTGGTCCAAAATCCTTCTCAACTGGATTCAGCACCCGGATCTCCTTCTAACAGCTTTAGTTTATTCAGGAACTGGTAGACGACCATTGACCAGCCTCTCAGAAACGAAGTGTCCTTCGATGAGCAATTAGGCCTCTACTGAAACACCAGCCTCGTGATCGGTATCTCCTGGACAGGTTCTCTATCAATCGGCCTCCTCCCATGGGACGGACATCCCAGGACCACTTGAATATAGCGGACCCAGCCTACACACCGGGCCCGCAGGTAGATTAGGTGCTCCGGACCAACGTGGTTCCGGAGCCAGAAACACTGCAACACATACACCCCGACCAGGAGGGCCACACACGGGGTGGTGGGATGACTTCCCAGGTGGATGGCGGCAAGGTGATGACAGCTAACCAATGGCATCTTCCCCATAAATTCCCCCTTAGCAGCATGCAAGGAGAAGTATCCACAAGACCCTGACTCCACTGCTGCCATCTACCATCTAGGGGTGCCTGAAAGTCCCCAGACAGCAAGCATGGGCACACAGCACAGCCAGAGCTGGAACAGAGGCCTTCAATTTAGCCCAAATAAACATGGTCAGAGGCAACTACATTTCTGACCCCCTCTAAATTTACAGCAGCACCGGCTATGAAAGTAGCCAGGCCCTAAACATATATCCACTGCATTGTAGTCCAGCCAAGCCTATACCTGACTGTAGGCCATTCCTGGTGTACGTGTTCAAAGACACTTTCAGGCAGGCAAATGCCTCAGTGAGCTGCAGTGCATAATATATATATACAGGGAGTGCAGGATTATTAGGCAAATTAGTATTTTGACCACATCATCCTCTTTATGCATGTTGTCTTACTCCAAGCTGTATAGACTCTAAAGCCTACTACCAATTAAGCATATTAGGTGATGTGCATCTCTGTAATGAGAAGGGGCATGGTCTAATGACATCAACACCCTATATCAGGTGTGCATAATTATTAGGCAACTTCCTTTCCTTTGGCAAAATGGGTCAAAAGAAGGACTTGACAGGCTCAGAAAAGTCAAAAATAGTGAGATATCTTGCAGAGGGATGCAGCACTCTTAAAATTGCAAAGCTTCTGAAGCGTGATCATCGAACAATCAAGCGTTCCATTCAAAATAGTCAACAGGGTCGCAAGAAGCGTGTGGAAAAACCAAGGCGCAAAATAACTGCCCATGAACTGAGAAAAGTCAAGCGTGCAGCTGCCAATATGCCACCAGTTTGGCCATATTTCAGAGCTGCAACATCACTGGAGTGCCCAAAAGCACAAGGTGTGCAATACTCAGAGACATGGCCAAGGTAAGAAAGGCTGAAAGACGACCACCACTGAACAAGACACACAAGCTGAAACGTCAAGACTGGGCCAAGAAATATCTCAAGACTGATTTTTCTAAGGTTTTATGGACTGATGAAATGAGAGTGAGTCTTGATGGGCCAGATGGATGGGCCCGTGGCTGGATTGGTAAAGGGCAGGGAGCTCCAGTCCGACTCAGACGCCAGCAAGGTGGAGGTGGAGTACTGGTTTGGGCTGGTATCATCAAAGGTGAGCTTGTGGGGCCTTTTCGGGTTGAGGATGGAGTCAAGCTCAACTCCCAGTCCTACTGCCAGTTTCTGGAAGACACCTTCTTCAAGCAGTGAAGTCTGCATCCTTCAAGAAAAACATGATTTTCATGCAGGACAATGCTCCATCACACGCGTCCAAGTACTCCACAGCGTGGCTGGCAAGAAAGGGTATAAAAGAAGAAAAACGAATGACATGGCCTCCTTGTTCACCTGATCTGAACCCCATTGAGAACCTGTGGTCCATCATCAAATGTGAGATTTACAAGGAGGGAAAACAGTACACCTCTCTGAACAGTGTCTGGGAGGCTGTGGTTGCTGCTGCACACAATGTTGATGGTGAACAGATCAAAACACTGACAGAATCCATGGATGGCAGGCTTTTGAGTGTCCTTGCAAAGAAAGGTGGCTATATTGGTCACTGATTTGTTTTTGAATGTCAGAAATGTATATTTGTGAATGTTGAGATGTTATATTGGTTTCACTGGTAAAAATAAATAATTGAAATGGGTATATATTTGTTTTTTGTTAAGTTGCCTAATAATTATGCACAGTAATAGTCACCTGCACACACAGATATCCCCCTAAAATAGCTAAAACTAAAAACTACTTCCAAAAATATTCAGCTTTGATATTAATTAGTTGTTTGGGTTTATTGAGAACATGGTTGTTGTTCAATAATAAAATTAATCCTCAAAAATACAACTTGCCTAATAATTCTGCACTCCCTGTATATATATATATATATATATATATATATATATATATATATATATATCCACTGCATTGTAGTCCAGCCAAGCCTATAACTGACTGTAGGCCATTCCTGGTGGATGTGTTCAAAGACACTTTTAGGCAGGCAGGTGACTCAGTGAGCTGCAGTGCATAACATATATATCCACTGCATTGTAGTCCAGCAAAGCCTATACCTGACTGTAGGCCATTCCTGGTATACGTGTTCAAAGACACTTTCAGGCAGGTAGATGACTCAGTGAGCTTCAGTTCATAATATATATATCCACTGCATTGTAGTCCAGCTAAGCCTATACCTGACTGTAGGCCAGTGGTTCTCAATAGGGTTGTCCTGATACCACTTTTTTTAGGACCGAGTACAAGTACCGACACTTTTTTCCATGTACTCACGATACCGATTACCGATACTTTTTTTTTAAATGCAGCCATGTGTGCCCAAATGCAGCCTTGTGTCCCTAAATGCAGCCTTGTCACTAAATGCAGCCATGTCACTAAATGCAGCCTTGTCCCTAAATGCAGCCATGTCCCTAAATGCAGCCATGTCCCTAAATTCAGCCATGTCCCTAAATGCAGACTTGTCCCCAAATTCAGCCATGTCCCTAATGCAACCTTGTCCCTAATTCAGTCATGTCCCTAATTCAGCCATGTTCCTAATGCAGCCATGTCCCCGATGCAGCCATGTCCCTGATTCAGCCTTGTGCCTGATGCAGCCATGTCCCTGATGCAGCCTTGTCCCTAATGCAACCATGTCCCTAATGCAGCCTTGTCCCTAATGCAGCCTTGTCCCTAATTCAGCCATGTCCCTAATGCAGTCATGTCCCTAATTCAGCCATGTCCCTGGTACCAGAGATGACGTTGGCGGACGCCCTGTGTTTTTTATTTTAACATTGTGAGTACCCAGTTATTGTTTTAATAAAAATCCCCCCGTTTTAATGGTACTACACTATTGGCATTGTTTGTTTTCCTGGATGTGATCGATTATTATCGTTTGGAGGTGATTACCAGGAAGGATCCATTCTCACCACATTTATCTATTTGGATGACACGACAAGTGGACTCAACCATTTATTTTTGGAGATAGTATCTGCAACTGGTCATCACGTCATTTTGGCTTTTACATCAGCAATCTTTTTGAACTTTATTTCCATATTGCATTTACATATTGTTACCTGTTGTATGGACATTCACCCTGATTTACACTGTTGTGTGCTATTTCTGGCACCGGATTGTGTATAAGGAAGTTACACTTTATATGTAATTTTGCACTGTCATTGGTTTGGCAGCCGGCCTAGGCTGCATTTAGCACGTTTAATATTTTAATATTATATCACTGTCAATTTTCTGACATTGCCATGTATTATAATAGTTAGGTTATTCCTTTTTCTTTTTTCCACATATCTAGTTTTTTGCCACACTTCCTCTTCATATTATCCCATCCCCACTCCCTTCCCTACAGCGCAGCACTACCACCCCCCCCCCCCATTTTTTTTCTGCCTTGGTTGATACTCCTTTAATAATAATACAAATCAGGATATTTTCATCATCATTTGCAACCAAGTAAAATCCCTCAATCTGTCCAGAGAAAAACAAGGTATAATCCACCTGCATATATTAGGTAGTTGTGATGGTATGTACAGTTTTACTAATATATATCAAAGTTGCAAAACTGGGTTCAGGCACTAAAATATAACTAAAGCTAAACTTTTTATTTTAACTGTGGATACAATGGAGAGGGATTAGAGCGCCTGTCAGTTTTTATTTCGGTCTGTGTTCCTGTTAAGGAGATTTGTCCTCTCAATTTGTCCTCTTTACGATTTTGAATGAAAGTAAAAGAAAATCCCAAGTGTTGGTTTATCCATAGGCGTAAGCATAGGGTGTGCCACTGTGTCTGGGCACACCCTAATCACCTAGTGCTCATTAGCATTATTGCTCTTCCATAAATATGTAAACACATACACACACACACGCATGTGTTTGAGCTTTGAGGTGCACACCTTAATGCAATAGGCTGCGCACACCTATGGATTTATCCAAGAACAGTAATAGTGGGAATATTTTCCAATGGGGACACTAGTTATGGTAACCCTGCTGAGTGAAAACCAATGATTCCCTCACTTTGCAGGGTTTCCTTTAATTTCCTGTTTTTTCTATGGGACATGAGTGAAGGGTAATCTTCCCAATTGGACACAGATTGCAAAAATAAATCTTACAGTGCAAATAACTCTACCTTTAGTCAATATAAAATAAAATAAAAATCTTCATTAAAACGGCATGTTATTGATCAACATATAGCACCACAGTGAGTTCAACCAAAAAGTGCCCCGTCGCCTTAAGAAAAACCTGCTTACTGAAAGGCAAGCAAAAAAGGTATGTGGCTATAGCCCAGCCAAGGCCTTTAGCTTGCACAGGCGATCTCTGATCGAGTATCACAGGATGAATAGCTGTAGATCTCCCAAGCCCTGGCACCCTTTATGGAGTTCGTGACCACCACACTCAGTAATTGACCCAGAAAAAGACTGTACTAACCGCAGGGGTCCTCACACTTTGTCAGTCCTTGGCACTCTTGTTGGTGGCCTGTGTCACCCCGTGTGAGTATAGTCAGGCCCCCACATCCAATTCACAATAGCAGATTTTGACCTGCTCTCTATGGAGCTGGTTCACATATCTTCGCTGCGGTACAGGAGCCCTGTGCACCTTTTGGCCCGAATTCAGGCAGAAATCGGACCTGAAATAGTGAACCAGGGCGTACCGGACCCCTGCTGTGAGCCGTGTGTGGCGATGGTGTAAAAGGGGTTAAAAGGGTCCTCGGAATGCCAAAATAAAAATCTGCAGTGCTGTGATGTATTGCGATGAAATTGTATTAACACGTACTGTGGAAACACTGCTATTCCTTTCATTGTGGCTTGCAACTTAATTTAACAGAAGTCTATGAAAGTCGCAATGAAATCCCAAAAAAAGGGTGCAGGATATGTTTTCAAAGTCGCTGCGACTTGAATTGTAACCATTTGAACAGTTCCTTTGGCTTCAATGTGGTGTGACGTGTCATGCTATTTTGTGCTGTCAGATCGCATGCCAAATTGCACCAATTTGAACCACAACTTAATGGGCTCCTTGAATCTGAAGACTGGCAAAGGAAGGTTTAACACAGGCAGCACATGTGAAATTACAGCATGCACAAATTAGTTTTCAACGCAATGCAACGCTAGCCTCCACCTCGCACCATGCTGTGGCCAATAGAACATAATGAACTGTACTATTTAAAGTTTTTTTCTTTTTATAAAAAGGAAACAGTGCGACTCACTGCAATTGGCTCGAATGCAGCCGCTGAGATGAAATGGCCCTAACGTTCAATATAAAACATTTAGATGCTATATTAGGAAAGATAACTATACAAAAAAAATCAACAATACTAGTTTAGGTCACTTTAGTTATACAGCAGTTTTGTGACAATATCACACACACACACTATGGAGAAAGTATGTAACAAGTTCTATGGGCTATTCTTTATAAATATCATGTACATGAATATTTAAAAGAAAAATCAAAGAATACGTACATTTCTATTAAAGGAATTCCCAGGCAGGAGAGGTAGAGCCATGCTGATTCCTCTTTGGCTATCACACACACTGAAACACTGACAGGGGAACCATGGAGACAGCTTTGTTTACCGACTGTTACTTGGTAACTCATCAGCTGACAGGGAAACCTTTTTTTTTTACATTGCAGCTTTATTTCAAAGGAGCAGTTGTGGCGTTCAAGTCTAAACAATAGCTGTGAAGGCTTTTGTCAGTTGTGTCTGCTTTTGTGTAAAGCAGCACATACATTAGTAATTTATTTTGTGGGTTCAACAAAAAAGAAAAAGAAAAAAGGACTTAATTCCTAAATCCACACACTCGATGTGGATGCCCGAGGAATCCTTCCTGTTGAGCAATTGTATTCTGACAGCGGGGAGATCTTTCCACTATCAGAATACGCTGATCAGCACTGCTGGGAGTACAGAAATTTCCCAGCATGTACAGAAAACGATCGGTGGATTGACTTTTGTACAACCAGTCTGCCCATACATGGATCAAAATTTGGCCAGTCCCTGCTGAGCCTGACATATTTCAATCTATGTATGGCTGGCTTTAAGCAGGCCATGCACTGGTAGATTTTTGTACGGACGTTAGTACAAAAAAATCCCGTCAGTACAATGTCATTAAAGACTTCACATATGTAATTTGAAAGTATTTCAAGATTTTTTTTTTTTTTTAACCACTTCAGCTCCAGAAGGTTTACCCCCATCATGACCAGGCCATTTTTGGTGATACAGCACTGTGTTACTTTAACTGAAAATTGCACGGTCGCTTGATGCCCAAATAAAATTGATGTCCTTTTTTCCCACAAATAGAACTTTCTTTTGGTGGTAATTGATGACCTCTGCGTTTATTTTTATTTTTTGCACTACAAATAAAAAAAGGCAGACAATTTAAAAACATATATATATTTTCTTAATTTGTGCTATAAAACATATTCAATAAAAAAAGTAAAAAAATAAATACATTTCTTTATAAACTTAGGCCAATATGTATTTAGCAACATTTTTGGTAAAAAAAAATCTAAATAAACCTATGTTGGTTTGCGCAAAAGTTATAGCATCTACAACCTATAGAATATAATTTTTTTTAATAGTAATGGCGGCGATTTACTTATAGCGGGACTGTGATATTGCAGCGGACAGTCGGGACACTGACACTTTCTGGGAGCCAGTGAAACTAATACAGTGATCAGTGCTAAAAAATATGCACCATCACTGTATTAATGACACTGGCTGGGCAGGGGTTAACATCAGGGGAGATCAAAGGGTTAAATGTGTGCCTGACCAGTGATTTACTACTGTGTGTGGAGGGGAGGAGAAATGCTTGTACAAAGAATAGGCATGGATCAGTGCCCGTTGCTTAGCAGAGAAACAGGATCCATGTCGTCTGTAGTGACAGAACAGCGATCTAGCTTGTTTACATAGGCAGACCATCGTTCTGCCTGTGTACTGAATGATCGGCGGGTGCCGGCGGACATCCGAGTCTGCCATACCCCCAATGACCTCCTGTTGTGTCTAATCACAGGGGAAGCAGGCCGGGGGCAGCACACATGCCCCAAATCCGAAAGTGCAGGATCACGTACTAGGAATAATTCCTGGATTAGCAGTAGCTATCCAGCCCCTGATGCAGATGTTGTCGATCAAGTGTTTTTGGGATGTGGAATCTGTGCAAGACTGTGGACTGCCAAAGCTAATTCTTGCTTTCACCCAAAGCCCAATTTTTCCTCACTTGTTACTTCTATACAAAGGGCCAGATTCAGGAACAGTTAGGCTGGCGGATCCAGTGATCCGCCAGCCTAACTGTGACTTTGAGCCGGCGTTTTTGTTTTCCGTAACCAGAAAACAAGAAACGCCGGGTTGAAGCTCCGATGCGATCAGCGTAACTGAGTTTCGCCATCGCATCGTTACTTCAACTTAAAAATGGCGCCGGGGGCGTTCCCGCCGATTTCCGCAAAAAAAATATGTTAATGAGCGGAAATCGGCAATTCACGAGCGAATTCCGGCGCGACGCAATGACGGTACAACGTTTCCGGACGGGATACGCGGCGCAAAGATATACCTACATGGGGTTGGAATATCCTATGTTAGGTATAGGCGTCGTCATCGCGTCGGGAAAAAAAAAATCACGTCGCTTGCGTAAAAAGTTCATGAATGGGAATGTGACGTCATTGACGTTCATTCACAGAATTTGGAGAATGCGCACGGGGATGTTTTAACACTCGACGCATGCGCAGTACGTTCGCGGCGGGATCGCGCTTCGTTTAAATACTACACGCCCCGTACCCGCCCAATTTGAATTCCGCCGGCTCATTTGCGATGCGCTGCCGCAACTTTAGGAGCAAGTGCTTCTTGAATAACAGCACTTGCTCCTAAAATTTCTGCAGCGTAACGCAAATGAGAAGCATTACTCTGGAGCAAAGATGCTCCCATCTACCTGAATCTGGCCCAAAGTCTACGAAACAGACACCAGAATTTATCCCAAAAAATCTTGAATCTTGTTTTGAGTGCATTAAATTGTGGTCTCATCATACAGATTGGCTCTTTAAGCTGTTGTTTATAAAATAAAGATAGCTTGCAGGAAAAGTTTCATTTTTTCTGCAGCAGGTTCTAAACACAGTACAGATGCGCCACTTTACAGGCAGACTAAACCTACCCTCCCCAAGGCACTATATTTTAAGGAATTTTTCATTTTTATTATTTCACTTTAAGCATCAATATATGATTGCTTATTTAACCACTTCCAGCACAAGGATGTCACATGACATTCTTGACTTTCAGTGGGGATATCTGAATGATGCCTGCAGCTACAGGCATCATACAGATATAATTATTTTTTGCCAGCAATTCTGTGCACCATAAGAATGATCATAGCAGCAGTCCTGCCGCTTGATCGTGCTTACAGGCAATGGAACATCCCCGTTTCCAGTGCTTCTCCAGGCTCTTCCATGCCATCAGGTACCTGGAGAAAAAAAAAATTGCCCGCCGCCGGATGATGACCATAGAGATTTCCGGTCACCAGTCATCTCTATGAGGCCCGGGCACAACGTTATGACATCACGTCCGAGCCACGGATGTAAACAAAGCCGCGATTGCAGTTAATAAGCATGAGTTTGGTGAATCTTTTTTACATCTCATGCGTCCCAGGCTGGAGGAGAGATGTGGGGTCTTATTGACCTCGCATCTCTCCATAAAGAGGACCTGTCACGATAGATTCAGATTACAAGACATGTTTACATTCCTGTAATATGAATAAAAGTGATCAAAAAAAAAAAAAATGTAAAAGAAAGTGTAAAAAAAAAAAATACATTTAAAACCCTGTCCCCGGTAGCTCGCGCTCATAAGTGAACATACACAATCAAACCACACGTGAGTTATCACCGCGTGCGTTAGAGCACAAGCAACAATTCCAGCACTAGACCTCTCTGTAACTCTAAACTGGTAACCTGTAAAAAAAAACAAAAAAAAATTAAAGCGTCGCCTATGGAGATTTTTAAGTAACCAAAGTTTGGGGCCATTCTGTGTGCGCGTAATTTTAAAGTGTGACATGTTGGGTATCCATTTACTTGGCGTAACATCTTTCACATTTTACAAAAAAAATTTGCTAACTTTACTGTTTTGTAATCTTTTAATTTATGAAAAAAAAAGTGTTTGAAAAATTATTGCGCAAAATACTGCGCAAGAGAAAAAGTTGCAAGACCGCCATTTTGTTCCCTAGGGTGTGTTCTAAAAAAACATATATAATGTTTGGGGGTTCTGAGTAATTTTCTAGCAAAAAAAATTATGACTTTTACATTTAGGAGAGGAGTGCCAGAAAAGGTCCGGTGTGGAAGCTGTTAAAAAAAAATTAATTGAGCCCAGGTTCACACAGGGCTGCGGGAGTGAAGCCACTCCTGATTTACAGAGACATCTGTGCAGGTTTAAAAAAAACAAAAAAAATAGTACAGAAAATACTTTTTGAAATCGGTGCAGCGTCGCACCGATTAGGACAGTACCATGTCATGTGAAAATGCACTAGTGTTGACCAGAGCTTATACATGGGTGATACCCGGACCCCCATACCCCTTGTATGCCCAATAACTTGCACCTAAGCCCTCAAAATGGGCACTTTTTTTTTCCAGTTTGTGTCCCATAGACTTCAATGGGTTTGTTATTTTCACAATGTTGGACAGTTCTGGCATGAACCGAACAGGGGGTTGTTGAGCCCATCTCTAGTCTTTAATTGGACGTCTTCAGGAAGCTGTATTACTAATGGCATCAGCACCTGTTCATCTACCTTTTGTTTTTCAAGCAACTCAAATGAGGTTTATGGATATTAGTGTGTATTTTCCGTGCCTTTACATGTGGTAAACTGTTTAGTAATCTCGATTTACATGTTTTGGCAGAGCAATTTATATACACATTTATAGTGTTCACGAATGTGGACGTTTTTGACGACTGAAGCAGACATGACCACATTCAGCCATTTCCTTTTTTGTTATTTACATTTCATTTAGAACATATGCGTGGAAACTCATTCTAGCCACTAGAATGAAATTATACATATGTACAGTACATGCATTTACACACGTAAAATATGTGGATGGGCTAATCTGTTCTGTATGGCCAACTAAACAGAATTTGAGGCCTAAGGCACACCGCACACTCCAGCCCATTCAGAAAATATCATTAATTACCACCCTTTGGATACCCTCTTGCAATCAGTTTTCTATCCAGGTACATACAATATCATCAATGCCAAAAGACCTTCATTTGTTAATTTAAAATGTATGGGGTATTTTAGCACATGCCTTTGTGAAATCTAGGTACGTCCACAAGCCTTCCCCCATACAAATTACAATTTACCTCCTCAAAGAATGTTAAAAGATTGGTCTGGCAAAAACAGTCCTTCATAAATCCATGTTGGTTACTAGTAATGATACTGTTTCCATCAGCAAACTCTAGGATATGGCTCCTTATCATTCCATTCATTAGTTTACATACTTTGAATGTTAAACCCCATACACATGCGTCGTTTGTCAGGCGTCATTGGCCGGTTCAATAGAAACCGTGTGTAAGGCCTGTTTGGTCGGCTTTTGTTGGACGAGCATGCTGGAAAACCAGCAACCAACCGACATAACCGTTATGACTAAGCACAAGATGTGTGAAACATGTTAACCTTCCGTAGAGGTGCCGTTGAATTCCCTCCACATTCCCCCGACTTAACACTCAGATAGAAATCGAGGGACACTAAGGATGTGGTTACTGTACAAAACCACCTACATTGACTGGGTCACTATGAGAAGAAATTGAAACACTGTGCATCGAGAAATTCCTGCGGACACTCTAGTCAATGTTGCTCATGCAGTAGTTTACACAAATCACGTGTCTGGTTGCCAAGGAGCACTTTGAGCATCAAATGTGATTGCATAATTCAACCTTGACTTACAGCTACCCTTTGATGTTTATATAAATCTAGTAATTATTATTTATTTATTTTGAATATGTTGAAGTGTGTATACATTTATTTGGGCTCCTCTTTATATTTTGAAAACCTGTTAGGATTTTGATTTTTTTTTTACTCTCTTCCACCATGTTTCTCATAATCAATTTTAGCTGCCCCGATTATGCTCTTGCATTCCTTACGGCATTCATAGTAGTTTTGGAATGGCGATGTTGACCCTTTGGCCTTATATTTTTCCTCATTACTTTGCCTTTTTACATTGGTATTTGGTCACCCAGGTTTCCCTTTTGTTCTTTTCTATTTGTTATATATTGGAATGCACTGACAAATGTCTGTCTTTGATTAGTGTGTCCTTAAAGGACTCCTGCGTCAGTGTTCTTTGTTACAAGAAGTTGATCCCATGTGGTACCATGTGGCATGGCACACAGCTTAGTAAAGTAATATTTTTTTTTACATTTTGTGTTCTTGTCCTACCTTCCTGTCACCCTTTCCTATAATTTAGGGAAAACATCATTACTCCATGATGACCCTTTCCCAAGTTATCCCTTACTTCAACATCTGCAATCAGCTGTGTTATTTGTAGTTAGTAGGCCCCACATCGCATTATTTCTACTTGGGGATTGCATGAAATTGTCCTGCATTGTACATTCAGGAAATGACAAGCCTTAGTTGAATGCATACTTCCATTTGCCCAGTCAACACCAGGATAGTTGAAAGTGGTATTAACCACTTTATTACCACGCTGTAGCCAAAAGACGGCTACAGCAAAGTACTATAGTTGTAGGAGGCCATCCATAAACATTCTCCCAGAACCCCACTCCCTGCGGCATGCATCAGGAGCACTCAGTGACCAGTGTCCTTTGGAGACATTTGATCACAGATTGGGGTAAAGGGTCGATCACAGCTGCCCTTTACCATGTGAGCAGCTGAGTCCAATCACAGCTGAGCACATGTAGCCCTGGTTCACACTGGGCTGCGGGAGTGAAGCCGCAGGAGTTCAGCTGAACTCACATGATTTCACTCCCAATTTCGGCCGCGATTTAAGAGACATCTGTGCAGGTTTATGCACAGATGTGCATGTAAATCACGGCCCGAAAATCGCAAAAAGTAGTACAGGAACTACTTTTTAAAATCGGTGCAGCGCCGCAGATGCGGCGTCCCACCGATTAGGACGGGGTCATTGCCGCCGATTAGAGATGCGATTTCACATGTGAAATCGCATCTCAAATCGAAGCAAATCATACCCAGTGTGAACCTGGGCGTAAACAGACTTGCCAGTTAGCAGCAGTCCTTTTCTCACACTCTGTGTGAGGAATGGAGTTATGATGACGGCGAGCCTGTCAACACATGGTTGATATTGATGATCATTGCCGCCCCATCTGTAACACATCAGTGAAGCAGAAGAAGAATTACTTATTTGCTAAATTTTATAACAAAAATTAAGAAAAACATTATTTTTTAATTGGTAGTTTGTTTAGCAAATTTTATGTTTAAATATCACATGAAAAAATAAACACTCTGTCTCAAAAAAAATTATGCAAATTTAATTTCGGAACAGTCTTGTATGACCACGCGATTATCATTCGAAGTGACAGCACTAAGGTGAAAAATCTTCTGTGTTGCAGCTCCATTGACGCTCAGCAGCTCCAGGTCCTGTCTCGGGTCTTTATTGGATAGATTAATAGCAGCAGGAGCCATTGGCTGCTGCTGCTGCTTTCAATCAAATCTAGAGACACGGGACCAAGTCCTGCTGTCTGTGTCAATGGACGCAGCAGCAGGACTCAGGAGCACACTTGTACGAGTGCCCCCATGGAAATTGGCACTAGCCGATGAGGAGCCAGGAGCGCCGGCAGGGGACCCCAGAAAGAGGAGCATTGGGGCCCCTCTGTGAAAAAACCTTGCACAGACAGAGCAGGCAAATATAACAAACAAGTGACCTTTACAATCACTTTAAGTGGTTAAAACCCAAACCATACCACTTAACAGCTTACCAATCATTGCAAAGGAATAAAATAAATCTGTGTGAGAGAGAACATCTGCCTTGTAGCTGGTGGACCCTACTTACCTTACCCAGATGTTAGAGAAGTTCTCAATGTAGTTTTGGATGAAGGTGGGGACAGACCCTCATGCCATTCTGCAAGATGCTGAGTTGAGCGTAGTGCCAATTAATGAAAATATACTACTATTATTGTGCAAGAGTTGCATTATCAATGACCAGCCTATTGCCCAATGAGAGGGACACTGGATACAGGTTTGCAGGTGAAAAAAAAAAATTGCATTTCTTATTTATTTTTGGAGCCTTTAAAATATTGCACCAGTGAGCCATAGATTGCTCAGGTCTCCAGAAAATCTACCATCTCCACAGTGCTGTGGTAATTCATTGAAAACTACAAGCCGACAGCTGCAAAAGTTGTCAGACCTTATACGTTTTCCATCCACAGGATACTGTGAATAGATGACGAGGTCAGGCCAAGCCAGAGGATGTCTGCATCAGCTCCAGAATCCCCTCAGGAGACAAGCACTTTCAACCTAAACCCAGACATTAATAGTTAAAACTACGAGACTCAATGACTGGAATTTGTGCCCAAAAAGATTATGCATCTATCACTTACCTTGTTTTTTTTTTTGTAACAATTAGTTCAGCAGAGAAACAGCAATGTAACATGCGACAGAGGACTTTTCATCATTACAATTTAAATGCAGATCAGACCACATTTAGAACAGTTATTGCAAAGATCTAGAAAATATCTAAAAAGTACAACGCTCTTTTGATGTCCACAATTTTACTTCTTTTGTGTTTGTATAAGTTATTGTTTTCTCATTTATTCCACTTAGAAGCCACAGTGTGATAAATAAATTCTACATGAAGTAACGCATTATTCTTTTTATTTTTGCAACTTTTATCGAGTCTACTGGTGTAGAACTAGCTATTGCACACAGTGAATTTTTTTCTGTGAGATTAACATTCACTGATGAGCCTTTCATTGCCAATTACTTACTTGGTTTTGGCACTAGTCAGAAAAATACACACCATTAAATAAATATAAAAAGTAGACATACGAGTTAACATGAACATCTGTAGACCTATCATGTTGACAGCCATGGTAAAACCACAAAACAAGAATGAAGAAGTCCAGAAATATGCTTTTGTTCTTAACTAATATCAGTAGACAAACAGCAATACAAGTAGTGATCTGGTATAAAGAACACAGTTCAGTCCTTAGATGATGGCGCAGACTATACCATGAAATCTTTCAAGCACTCCCTATAGATAAGCGTTTTAAGAAAACCCGCTCTAGAGAAAAAACAAACCAAGGCATCTTTGTTAGCAGACAGGTATTTTCCATCATCTTGATTTTGACTTTCCAGTCCTGTGAGACAATTCACAGCTTCTGCTTCACTGTAACTTAAGAGGCAAGACCCAGTAAGAAACCGCCTAGAAATCCACCAGATACGACAATATTCTGCTTAAGAAAGTCGGTTGACTGCAAAACAAGAAAAAAAAAAAAAAACACACAAAAAAAAAAAAAAAGGGTCAATTCACTGGGTCTACAGTTACACAAAATCACACATATGCATTGTTAGGTTACTATACCATACAATTTTTTCTTTATCAAATAACAGTCAGCAAATAAAGAAGTTCTGAAGTGAATCATCTCACCTGAAAAGTAAAGTGATGGTACCAACAATTATATTAAAGAAAATTGGTCATGAGAGAAATAAGGAACCCATCCATTGTTGACTTCCACAGCTGAAGTAATACTTGCTAAGCTGTCATGGTGACCTATTTATTTCAAAACTTAGATTATAAACCAGAGTGAGCAGATAAAAGAATTTCTGTTCTTACCTTGAAACAAAACATTACCTAAAAATAAAAAATGCGAACAGGAAAGATTTTTAACCTCCTCTTAGCTGAATGATGGCTACAGCACAGGCCCCAATTGCCAGGACGACGTCAATAGACATCCTCCTGTGCATGAGCTGCCTGCGCGCTCTGTGATCACAGAGTCAGAGACTCGGCTGATCACAGATCACAGTAAGGGGCTGATTCCAGCCCCTTACCATGTGATAAGCTGCGAGCCAATAAGACCGGTAATCAGCTTTTTTTCTTTCCCTTATGCCAACAGCGTGAGGGAAAAATAAAAACCGATCACCGGCTTCTAACAGAAGGACATCAGTCCCGAACAGGGAGAGGCACTGCTGCTATGCAGTGCCCACCAGTGCCATCTACAGGTACATCCCTTTAGTGCCAACCATCAGTGCAGTGTAACCCAAGAATGCCCATTTTCAAAATGTTATAACTATGAAACTATTCAAAAAAACCTTAGTTAGACTTACCGGTAACGGTATTTCTATGAGTCTTTCAGGACAGCACTTGGAGAGAGCGCAGCTCCACCCACTTCCCAGGAAAACTGCAGTCACTGCTATAACTTCCACCCACCTCCACCATGGCCTCAGTTGTACACGAGCACCTCCGGCCATACTGAAATGAGATAAGCAGAACATAGCATCCAAACATGTTAGTACAACACATATATATATATATATATATATATACATATATATATATATACACACACACACATATATCCACCAGAAGAGAGAAGGGTGGGTTATCGGTGCCGTCCTGAAAGACTCATAGAAATACCGTTACCGGTAAGTCTAACTAAGGTTTTCTCACTTCGTCTTTCAGGACAGCACTTGGAGATGATAACCGAGTACTTACTCTAGGGTGGGACCACCGCTTGCAGGACTTTCCTGCCAAAAGACTGCTCCGTCGCTGAGAGCAGATCCATCCTGTAGTGGCGAGTAAAAGTGGAAAAACTCGTCCAGGTAGCTGCCTTGCAGATAAGCTCTGGTAAAGCTCCAGCCCGTTCTGCCCAGGAAGTTGCCACTGCCCTTGTAGAATGTGCCACCACCCCTGGGGGAGGTTCTATATCCCTAGCTTTATAGGCCTCGTGGATAGCCATACGGAGCCATCTGGCTAGCGTAGTTTTGGAAGCACCGTACCCCCTACGTGCACCCGAGAACAACACAAACAGAGAATTGGATTTCCTAAATTCCCTGGTGACTTCCAGGTAGTGCATAATGCACCTTCTGACATCTAAGGTATGAAACTCTTCTTCCCTTGAACCGGAAGGAGCCGGACAAAAAGGTAGGTAACACTATTTCTTTTGTCCTATGGAAGGCCGATACCACCTTAGGAAGGAACCCAGGATACACAACACGACTCAATCTGGGAAGATGGTCAAGAAGGGTTCCACAAGACTCAATCTGGGAAGATGGTCAAGAAGGGTTCCACAATAGAAAGAGCCTGTAGCTCACTAATTCTCCTAGCCGAGGTGACGGCTACTAAAAGGGCCACTTTCAGGGTCCAAAATTTTAAAGGGGGAAGGCCTAGCCCTGGCTAGTGCCTTAAAAAAAATCTGATGACATAGGGATCTAGGGATAACCGTCTCTCTAGAAATACTGATAGCGCAGCAACCTGCGCTTTCAGGGTGCTGGCTGCCAGACCCTTGTCCATCCCATCCTGTAAAAACTCCAGGACCGAAAAATTATTCACGGGGGACTAATTCTTTGAACTGCACCAGGAATTAAAGACCCTCCAGGTCTTAAAATAAATCGCCCTGGTAACTTCCTTTCTGCTACTAAGTAGCGTATCCACTAACCGTTTAGATAAACCCTTCCTACTCAGGATTAACTCTTCAGTAACCAGGCCGCCAGGTTGAGCCGATCCACGTTGGGATGGAGCAGAGGACCCTGGTATAACAAGTCCTTTCTGACTGGAAGTAGCTGATGAGGTTCTATTGCCAGTTTCAGCAGGGTTGAAAACCAAGACCTTTTGGGCCAGTATGGGGCTATCAGGATAAGAGTCGTCTTTTCTACCTGAAGTTTCCGCAGAACTAACGGAATCATTTGTACTGGGGGGAAAGCATAACACAAACGGAAGGGCCAATGCTGAACTAACGCATCTAGACCCTCCGCTTGATCCAGTCTGTTGAGGGAAAAGAAAGCCGGAACCTTGGCGTTGGCTTGGGATGCGAACAGGTCTATCTGAGGGGTTCCCCACCTGTCTGCTATTTTCTGGAACACCTCTGAATTTAGACTCCACTCGGATTCTAGAACCCTCCTCCTGCTTAGGAAGTCTGCCAGGTGGTTTAAACTGCTCTTTAGGTGTACTGCAGACAGAGATGCCAAGTTTGTCTCTGCCCAGTAAAGCATGTGTAGGGCCAGGTTCAGGAGAACCCTGCTCCTCGTGCCCCCCTGCCTTGAGACGTAAGCTACCGCTGTAGCATTGTCCGACAGTATCTGGACATGCTGACCCTGTATTGTCTCCTGGAAGGCCCAAAGCCCCAGGCAAACGGCTTTGAGTTCCCTCCAATTGGAGGATCTCTTGGACTCTTCCCTGGACTAGGACCCCTGAGCCAACTGACCCCTGAGGTGAGCACCCCATCCCCAGGAGCTGGCATCCGTAGTTAGGACCATTGTAGCAGGGAAGGACCACACTAGACCCTGACTCAAATTTGCGCAAGTCCTCCACCACCAAAGTTTCCTTTTTACTGAAGCTGGAACCCTGATCTCCTTCTCCAAGGGTTCTCCATGCGTCCAATTCTGTAGAATCGCCTGCTGGAGACTCCTTGAATGCAGGCGGGCCCACTGAACCGCAGGAATGGAGGATGTGAGTAGTCCCAGGGTGGACATAGCTGCACGAACTGAAACTGACAGGTTCGTCTGTACTGCCTTCACTGCTGCCTGAACCTTGATTATTTTCTCCTCTGGTAGAAATAACTTCTCCTGGATGGAGTCTATGGTGTAGCCCAAAAAGACTATGACCTGAGAGGGGACTAGATTTGACTTCTCTCTGTTCATAATCCAACCTAGGCCCTCCAAATGGGCCTGAGTCCTCCACAGGTCTTTGAGAAGCTGATCTTCTGTCTTGGCGAACAACAGGAGGTCGTCCAAGTATGGAATTACCGAAACTCCTTCCAGCCTTAGAGGTGCCAAGGCCTCCGCCACCACCGTCGAAAAGATCCTCGGAGAGGAGAGACCAAACGGCAGGGCCCTGAACTGAAAGTGTTTGACCTCGCTTCCTGTCCTGATTGCTAGACACAGGAAACGCTGAGAAGAGGCTCTTATCGGGACGTGAAGATAAGCATTCCTTCGGTCTATCGAAGCCAGAAAGCAACCCGCTGGAAGAAGCCTTCTGACTGAGTAGATGGTATCCATCCGGAACCTCTTGTACTTGATTGACCGATTCAGGAATTTTAAGTTCAGAATCAATCGAAATTTTCCTGCCGGCTTTTTTACTAGAAACACATGGGAGTAGCAACCCGTCCCCTGCTCTTGTTGGGGTACCGGGGAGATCACCCTCTGCTGGAGAAATTCCTCTAACAGTGACAACATTGCCCTGGATTTCTCCTGATCCCTGGGCAGCTGAGTCGCGTAGAAACAAGACGGTGGTTTCTCTGAGAACTCCAGCGCGTAGCCCTCTGCAATAACCTTGAGGATGTATGCACTGGAAGTCGTCTCTGCCCACTGTGGAACGAACGACTGAAGCCGTCCTCCCACAGCCGGGCGACCGTCACTGGGGTTTAGCGGGCTGGCTAGGGGAGCGAAACACCCCAGGTCACCCTCTACCCCTCTGAGGCCGCCAGGACCTTCCACCCTGACCTTTTTGTGCCTCTTTAGGATCTTGGGGCTGGAAAAAAGGACAAAATGTTTTCCTGGTCCGCGGTACTACCTTCTTTAAGGGGAAGGCTTTTTTCCTATCCGCCGTCCTATCCAGAACAGTGTCCAGACCGGCGCCAAATACCAGATCTCCATCGAAGGGCAGGCCACATAACTTAGCCTTCGAAGCCGTGTCCCCAGTCCAGGTTTTGACCCAGAGAGCCCTCCTGGCCGAATTCACTAGGGCCGAAGAACGGGCTGATATTCTCACTGACTCGGCTGAGGCATCCACCATGTAGCCTACTGCCTTCAGAAGAATCGGGAAGGACTCTAGCAACTCTCTGCGTGAGGTCCCGGACTCAATGTGACCCTTCAGCTGTTCCAACCAATGCTCAAGGTTCCTGGCCACTACTGTGGATGCCATAGCTGGTTTGAGGTTGGCCAGGGAGGCATCCCAAGCCTTCTTTAAGAGCGCCTCTGCTCTTTTATCTAGGGGATCCTTTAAGGTGCCGGTATCCTCAAAGGCCAAGTCCGTATTTCGGGATACCTTTTTAAAATGCAGCATCCAGCTTAGGTTTCTTATTCCATACCTACGCTGGATCCTCATCAAAAGGAAATCTCCTCTTAAGTGACCGGGAAAAGAAAGGAGCCCTCTCTGACAATACTCTATGTACTGGAAAGGTTCGATGCTTGACTTAGTCTAAACCCTGGTACATCTTGTCATGCAGAGATAAATGCGTCTTATCCACCTTAATGTTTAAGGTGGAATGAATAGTTTTCAGCAAGTCATCCACCTCTTCTAAGGACAACTTGTAACGTGAAGAAGAAGATTCTCCTGTATCTTCCTCTTCCGCCTCTGACCCTGAGACTAGGCTGCTAGGTTCTTCCTCCTCGTACTCACTACCTGCCCCTCTATAATCCAAGGGTGCACTAGTGGAGGCCTTAGCTGCTGACCCTGACGCCGCCCCTCTGTCCAAGTAGGAGCGGAACGACTGAAAGGTCTCTTCTAGCTCCTTCCGAAAGGAAGAGAGCATCTCTTTGGGTTGTTCGGAGGCTGCACTAGTAGAGACTTCCCCTTTGACTATGTCCGCGATGCATGCCTTGCATAACGGCTTAGTCCAAGACCCTTTAAGGGTTGTTTTGTAGGTAGCACACCGTTTCTTAGGAGGGGGCACTGCAATTTTTAGCTTTTCTTTAGCTTTCTGAAAAACACAAAAGACAACAACCCCATGTTTAACTTTTTGTGTCTCAGACCCAAACCACCACCACCACAAAACAGCCAGTGAACAAAAACACACCAGGTCCCATCACCGCTGTACCAAAACAGACAACACTCTCCCAGAGACGTGACTAGGGTGAGTGAGGCAGGCTCCTCTCCCCAAAGGGGCAGTAGGAGGGACATAACAAGGAACCAGGTAGACTTAAACCGCTGTTTTCCTACCTGGGCCGGGCTGGTGCATGTGGCTCCTGCTCCCGCCACCTCCGCTGCGTCTTCTGGCTCCATTTTCCCAGAACGCAGCGATCGTTTGTGCGCCTCCTTTTGAAAGTCCCGGTTAACCCCACCGCTGTGGGAACCGGAAATTGCACCGCCGAGGCTGCCCCTCCCTTCTGCGTTCCAGCGGCCGGAACCGGAAGCCGCCGCCGAAAGTCCCGCCTCCACCGGAAATGACGTCGCCCACCCTCCGTACCGGGACATCGCAGACCCCAGGAGACCGGCATCTAACCGCCCCAAAAACGGCCTGTAATGCCCAGCCTATTGGCGCGGAACCTCCGGCAGCCTTTACCCTCGCCGGGCTCGAGAAGAGGGGAGCACCGAAACATCCCCCACGCGTCAGGGGGGAGGTTGGGTCTGCCTCCTGAAAAAACAACCGATCGCAGGTATGCTCTTCCATCCATCTGCCCCTGGAGAGAGTCCAGCATCCTCCTGGTTCCCTGCAGCGCTTCCACCATGGCCGGAGGAAACACTACAACTGAGGCCATGGTGGAGGTGGGCGGAAGTTATAGCAGTGACTGCAGTGTTTCCTGGGAAGTGGGTGGAGCTGCGCTCTCTCCAAGTGCTGTCCTGAAAGACGAAGTGAGAAAATAAAAAACCCAGCAGTGATTAAAAACCACCAACAGAAAGTTCTGTGAACAAAACTATAAAAATGTCAAATGGCTACAGTGTAGCATGACCACGCAATTGTCAAAGTGTGATAGTGCTGAAAGCTGAAAATTGGCCTGGGTAGGAAGGGGCGTTAAGTGCCCAGTAAGCAAGTGGTTAATGCAGAGAAGACATGCCATGTCTCTTCTGCATTAAAAGTTACTTGCCTGTAAGGTTTTTAGCAATGCAGTGAAGACTGAACTCCCGTGCATGTGCAGAAGAGACATCATCTTGGTTAAGCCAATGTAAACGGCAGGGGCTAAACACCCGTAAGCCGTCAGGCTGAGAAGTCAGCAGCCAGTGGGGAGCCCGAGACGTTGCAGAACTAGAGAGATGGGGAGTATAATTCTGCCTAAATGTATTTAACTTTCTTAACCTATATTGTTACAGGTAGGTAAGGTTGCATTAAGACAATAGTCCATCTAGTTAAACCTGTGTAGGTGTACGTGTGTCAGTGTCGACAATGATTTCTCATCTCCCTGTATGTTGTGTTCTTTAACCCAAAAAATAAAAACAAATAATCTATGCTGCTCCTGTCCTATTAATGTGTAAGCTGAGCTTGGTGCTTTTGCATTACTTCTCTGTATCTCTTCAATATACAGTGCAGAAAATAAGTATTTGAACACCCTGCTATTTTGCAAGTTCTCCCACTTGGAAATCATGGAGGGGTCTGAAATTTTTATCGTAGGTGCATGTCCACTGTGAGAGACATAATCAAAAAAAAAAATTCCAGAAATCACAATGTATGATTTTTTTAACTATTTATTTGTATGATACAGCTGCAAATAAGTATTTGAACACCTGAGAAAATCAATGTTAATATTTGGTACAGTAGCCTTTGTTTGCAATTACAGAGGTCAAACGTTTCTTGTAGTTTTTCACCAGGTTTGCACACACTGGAGGAGGGATTTTGGCCCACTCCTCCACACAGATCTTCTCTAGATCAGTCAGGTTTCTGGGCCGTCGCTGAGAAACACGGAGTTTGAGCTCCCTCCAAAGATTCTCTATTGGGTTTAGGTCTGGAGACTGGCTAGGCCACGCCAGAACCTTGATATGCTTCTTACAGAGCCACTCCTTGGTTATCCTGGCTGTGTGCTTCGGGTCATTGTCATGTTGGAAGACCCAGCCTCGAACCATCTTCAAAGCTCTAACTGAGGGAAGGAGGTTGTTGCCCAAAATCTCGCAATACATGGCCCCGGTCATCCTCTCCTTAATACAGTGCAGTCGCCCTGTCCCATGTGCAGAAAAACACCCCCAAAGCATGATGCTTCCACCCTCATGCTTCACAGTAGGGATGGTGTTCTTGGGATGGTACTCATCATTCTTCTTCCTCCAAACACGTTTAGTGGAATTATGACCAAAAAGTTCTATTTTGGTCTCATCTGACCACATGACTTTCTCCCGTGACTCCTCTGGATCATCCAAATGGTCATTGGCAAACTTAAGACGGGCCTTGACATGTGCTGGTTTAAGCAGGGGAACCTTTCGTGCCATGCATGATTTCAAACCATGACGTCTTAGTGTATTACCAACAGTAACCTTGGAAACGGTGGCCCCAGCTCTTTTCAGGTCATTGACCAGCTCCTCCCGTGTAGTCCTGGCTGATTTCTCACCTTTCTTAGGATCATTGAGACAAGGTGAGATTTTGCATGGAGCCCCAGTCCGAGGGAGATTGACAGTCATGTTTAGCTTCTTCCATTTTCTAATGATTGCTCCAACAGTGGACCTTTTTTCACCAAGCTGCTTGGCAATTTCCCCGTAGCCCTTTCCAGCCTTGTGGAGGTGTACAATTTTGTCTCTAGTGTCTTTGGACAGCTCTTTGGTCTTGGCCATGTTAGTAGTTGGATTCTTACTGATTGTATGGGGTGGACAGGTGTCTTTATGCAGCTAATGACCTCAAACAGGTGCATCTAATTTAGGATAATAAATGGAGTGGAGGTGGACATTTTAAAGGCAGACTAACAGGTCTTTGAGGGTCAGAATTCTAGCTGATAGACAGGTGTTCAAATACTTCTTTGCAGCTGTATCATACAAATAAATAGTTAAAAAATCATAAATTGTGATTTCTGGATTTTTTTTTTGGGATTATGTCTCTCACAGTGGACATGCACCTACGATGACAATTTCAGACCCCTCCATGATTTCCAAGTGGGAGAACTTGCAAAATAGCAGGGTGTTCAAATACTTATTTTCTGCACTGTATGTCTGATCCTGCCAGCTCCAGTCTTTCCCCCTGAGAACAGACCACGATTATCATAGTTGCTGAGCCAAGATACTGTGGTCTAAATGCGTGTCTGCATCATCTGCCGGTCTCCTCTCTGTTCGTTTTCAGCTCCCCCCTCTTCCTGTCAACATGTAATCTGGAGTGAGAAAGACAATCTTCTACACTCCCAACCATGCACCTCTCCTACACACTACATTAAAGGCCACAGGGAGGAAGCTGAGAGATTCTGCTTCTGTATTTTGCATAGATCAGAAGGAATCTGTGTTCCTCCTACTCAGCTTCCTCGGCTTGGATATAGAGATGAAATCGGACAAGTGACAGAGCTTAAAAAAATAAATAAAGGCAATAAAAAAAAAAAGGTATTTACACAAAAGATTGAAAGAAGAAGATGCTGCGATGCTTAGGGAACAATGTACTGTGTGCCTAAGGCCTCGTACACACGAGGGGATATGTCCGCTGAAAACGGTCCGATGGACCGTTTCAGCAGACATCTCCGATCGTGTGTATGGGCTAGCAGACAGATTTGTCCACCCGACAGATTTCAAAGCATGCTTTGAAATCTATCTGGTGGGAATCTGTCCGCCCGACATGTCTGCTGGTTAGTACACTTACCAGCAGACATGTCGTCCCGCACCGCCGCCGAATGGATTCGGCGCATGCGCGGAAGTGTTTTACTTCCTGGTGCGGTGACGTGGCGGCGTCAACGTCACCGCCGCGTCACCGACACGTCACCGCGCCGTCTGCCGGCGGGGAATTTGATCCGATGGTGTGTACACGCCATCGGATCAAACTCCAGATCGGACATATCCGATGGAAATGGTCCGCGGACCGTTTTCATCGGATATGTCCGATCGTGTGTACGAGGCCTAATTGGGGGCAACTGGGTTAACCACTTTAAGGACCGAAAGATGCATCGATTACTGTGTAAATGTAACTGGCAGGGAAGGGGGATTTCAATGCGTTAAATGTGTTCCTATGTGTCTTTCTAACTGTGGGGAGACGGATTAGAGGAGGAGACATATCGCTGTTCCTGATTAGTAGGAACAGACGATCCGTCTCTCCTCTACTGTCAGAACAGCATTTGCAAGACCGCTGCAAATATAGTGTGACAAACTATTGCAAAGTTCTCTAGGGTCTCTGCGGAAAAAATAAAAATAATATATTTATATTTGGTGGTTCCAAGTAATTTTTGAGCAAAAAATACTAATTTTAACTTGTAAACAAGTGACAGAGATAAGCCTGGTCCTTAAGTAATTTGAAATAACAAACAGGTTATACACATGGTTTGCACTTCGATCATCCTCCTCTTCTAGGGGTCCCCTGTTGGCAGTGTTAATTTTGTCGACTAAAACATTTCAGTCGACTAAATTAATACTATTTTAGTCAACTAAAAACAATCAAGATGACTAAAATGGGACTAAAACTAAAATGTAATTGTAATCAAAAGACTAATACTAAATTGAAATTTGACTTCAAAATG
This sequence comes from Rana kukunoris, assembly GCA_029574335.1. Lineage (NCBI taxonomy): Eukaryota > Metazoa > Chordata > Amphibia > Anura > Ranidae > Rana > Rana kukunoris. Next base: position 458,349,996 of record CM056050.1, read on the forward strand.
AACACTGGTCTGTAGTGCATGTTCATACATCAATACCATAAATAACAACATATTTGATTTTTCAATCCAGCAGTATATAAGTAGTTTGGAAATTATTGAGAAACGTTACCAATGTATTACAATTTAAATACACCCATTAGATTTTAGTCTACTAAAATGTACTGGAGATTTAGTCGACCAAAACTCAAAAACAATTGCAGAATGGGACTAAAACTAAAATGCCATTTTAGTCCCAAGACTAAAACTAAATCAAAAATGTGCAGCCAAAATTAACACTGCCAGCTGGCGCTCCTGGTTCCACCCCTCACCGAGTGCCCCCATGGCAAGCTGCTTGCATAGAATGCGGTAAGGTAAAAAAAAAAAAAAACTTCTGCCTTTACAAACACTTTGATGCCAGTTTGCATTTTTTTTTTCTGTAGCAACGGTTACTTGTATTTTTTTTGGAAGAGGAGGGGGAGAGGGAAGAACATAGTTTGCTAAATCATAATGTGCTTTAAAACATAGCACAGAAAACATCATCTTACCTCTTCAATTAAATTGTGGATTTCTGGTACAGATTTGTTTGCCTGTTTCTTTATCTTCCTCTTAGCCTTGTTAACGTCCTTTTCCACCCTTTTCCAATCTATCTGTATATAACCCCCATGGCTGGCAATCTAGAAAAACAAAGCGTTTAGTTAGTGTCAATGAACACACATTTGGTCCAGTTACCAAACAACTAAAGCATAAAACTACAATATTGTTTTGGATAAAATTTGAGATGAAAGCTTCTCTACTGAGTGCCCCCAGAGCAAGCAGTTTGCTATGAGTGGGCACCCAAGCTCCTGAGCTGCTGCTCTGCATGTCCATTTACACACAGAGCCGTGGCTTGGCCCCTTCCCAGCTCTCTCCTTATTGGCTGTGACTGTCTCAGCCAATGGGGAAGGTGAGTTCCCGGGAAACTATGGCTCTCGTGCACATCACTGGATCGTGATGGGGCTCTGGTAGGTATTAGGGGGACTGCTGCACAGAGAAAGTTTTCTACCATCATGCATAGGAAAAAAAAAGAAGCTTGAGTCTTTAGAACTAGTTTAAATCAACTGTTAGCCCATATAAATTCTGCTGTCCACTTAATGCAGTTTCCCACATTGCCACAGGAGGTTTTACCAGTATGGAACAGCCAAAACTAAAAAGGCAAGAATTTTTTTTTGGGGGGGGGAGCCAGGGGTGTCAAACTCAATTTCATCGTGGGCCGCATCAGCATTATGGCTGCCCTCAAAAGGGCCGGTTGTATCTGTAAGATTAGAAGTCCAGCACATCCCTTCCCCTTACATTAGATGTCAAGAGCCACCCCACCATCAGAAGTTGAGTCCCCCCCTCTCCCGTACATCACAGTGCACCCCCCTTTCCTTATGCTGCTGCTGGGAAGAAGTTGAAAGCAGAAAGTAAGGGTCTGGAGGATGACTGGAGAGGTGCAAGGGCCGCATTCGGCCCGCGGGCCTTGTGTTTGCCACCTCTGCTTTAAGCTATCTAATGAAGCAAGAGTTCCTATGTAGCAGGTCAATAAAATACCTGAAGTAGAAGGAAGCCACCACCAACTGCAGTTGCAGCAAGCTTTCCAACTTTCTGGAACAAGAAGCCCGCACACCTACAGAAGAAAACCAATGATTATTTCCTAATATAGCCATGATCCAAGAAAATAATGTCCTAATTAACAAAATCCATTGAATAAACCATATGCTTGTTCTGTGTCCATAGGTAGCTAGGGCTTTCAGTATGAAAAATGTAATATTACATTTGCAAAACATACCACCACCATAAAACCTACTGCTTGACGCCCTTTCTCTGCATCTTGATGGTTGCTGAGGGATAGCATCGACGAACTGGTACTTGACATCATCAGCTCGAGCCACATCCAAGATCGTTCTGAATTTACGACAGGTGAATTTGACCTGCAGTTGTCGACCTTAGTAACCACTTCAAGATGTTTTTGCATTCTTATAGACTTGTATTGGGAGAGAAGCAGCTCTAATGTCCAGTGTTGAATGGCCGAAAGAAAACACTTTGTCTGCTAATCCTCTTTTTATTATAAAATGTATATACTTTAAACCTTTTGAACCAAATTGTAAAAAAGCCAATTATAATTTGTATATGTCACTGCGGAAACAATACAAGAGCGTTAGGAGGGCCTACAATCTGATAGGGAGGGGCTGGTGGAACAAAAGATAACCGACAGATGAACTGATGGGAGAAAGAGAACATTTGGTTATTAGACGAAGGCAGGATAGGCTTCCTTGAAGAGATGAATATTCCGGAACGCCTAAAAATGGACAGAGTAGGAGATAGCCAGACAGATTGGCATAGGGAGTTTCAGAGGATGGGAGAGGTTCTGGACAAGTCTTGGAGACGAGCATGGGAGAAGGAGACAAGGAATCAGGAGGTCTTGGGAGGAGGGGATGGGTTGGATTCGTGGAGCGGAGGCACGGAGTTCACCGCATAGAGTGCCGGGGGCTCGGCAACACACAGAGCTGTAAGTGACTCTCGTCCAAAGTCTTGCAAGACCACGGCAGGACGAGACACAGCCAGAGCTAGCAGAGCGGGGGAACGAGCTAGTGTACTCTGCTGAGGAAAAGGCAGACTACATGGAATGTGAGCTGAAAGGAGACAACTGCCTCAGCACAAAAAGAAAAAGGCAACCATGTGACACATTATTTGCTTCCAACTATACTACTCCCATTGAGAATTAGTGACTATTATATTAGTGCTACGGTGAAATAGAGATGAAATAGGGGAGTGTAACATCCTGCAATACCTGCATAAATACTTGCATAAATCGGGAACAAAGCTGCTCTAGGATAAATTTAGAACAAAGTAACCCTTTATTAGCATGTTCAAGGGGCAAGTTGGAGCCTTGGGCACCCACCCCACAAAAAAAAAAAAAAAAAACACAGGCAACAGTGTTAGTAATAGTGACATTAACAGCAGCAAAGCGTGAGTGTTTTGCACGACCCACCCCTGTCATCAGAAAAGGGGATCCATCAATAGACAGGGCAAGTAGGAACCACCCGGATAGAAAAAGCCCAGAGGTGAGAAGGGATAAACAATAGAAAGGTGCCCTCCTAATATGCCCAGGAAGAAGGGTGCAGAGGAGCAGATAAAAGCGAAGGCAGCAGCAGCAAAACTAGAAGGCTTTGCCCGAACTACCCTGTCACCTGCAAAACTCCAGCTGGCCCAACCAGGTCCCTCGACGATAAGAAAACGCCAAGGTAACACCAAGTACCAACAAGTTCGTGAATGGCATAAAGTTCTAAAAAAGCAAGTACAAAAGTGCCGGGGGGGGGGGCAGGAAAATCCATTACGGTAATCACCACTATAAGCCCTCCCAATATATTGAGGTGAGCATGGAAGGTGGCTCGGTGGGAAGCGAAGGAGAGCCCACATTGAGGGACCCTTTGCATGCTATAAAAGGCATGTAAGGAAATGGTGACTGGCATGGACATGCAGCTGAAGGGCATTAAAGAAGAACTAGTCTAAATGGGAGGGAAGTTGAAAGAGACAGTAGAAAGAACCGCTGCTCTGGAAGAGAGTAAGCGCAGCAGAGGACATCCTACTCCCGCTTAAAAAAGGTCTTGGAACTGAAGAAACAAATGGATAAACAGGAGATTATATATATATATATAAAATTAGAGAACACAAATCGTAGAAGGAGCATTAGAATAATAGGCATGCCCGAACAGAGTGAGGGAGCTGATCCAGTAGTATCCCTGGAGGGATGGTTTAGGGAGACATTCGGGGCTACATCGTTTTCATAATTTTTTTTGTATTGAACGAGCCCATCGAGTCCCCCTTAGAACTCACCAGGCAAGTGAATATCCGAGATCCTTGCTTATAAAAATGCTTAGTTATAGAGACAAGGCAACCCTTTTCTAAAAGGCCAGAGAAAAAGGGGAAATTGTTTATAATGGAGCAAAAATTTAATTTTATCGGGACTTATCCCCAGACCTTCAGGCCGATTAAACAAACTCTTCAGCAACATAAGATGACATACGCGTTGTTATAACCTGCTCGTTTGCGAGTAACTACACCGGATGGTACACTTTTTTTTGATTCACCAATAAGGATAGAAAAATGGTTAAAGGATAATAAAAGAGGGACATAGAATCTTAAATCCCATGGATCAAGAGACTAAAATGGGACTCCCCTCTGGGGCTCCCCCCCCCCCTTTTTTTGACACACTAGACAAAGTAAAATAGTATTATAGGAAGGGGAGGCTACATTTAATAATAGGCACAGTCGGTAAAGCACTTTAATGGCACTAAAGGAGGTGAAGGGCCCTAAAATAAGGGTTCAAAGGATGTATGTTGGAGAGAAGGGGAGAGAGGATGAGTGGAGAGTAAAGGTGATGGCCCTCAGGTTCACTAGAGGAGGAAGGATTATTATATGGGAGTGGTGAGAATGGTAGTGGATTTTGTAGGGAAATGTATTTTAAAGAGAAGCTCTACAGGTGTAGGTTACCTAGGTGGGTAAAAGTTCTATGGCTTATTGGTGTACATGTAACGGTCTTTGTGTCAGTGGTAATGGTTAACAGGAATAATAAGGGTATATTATTAATGACATGGAATGTCAGGGGCCTGGGGGATAAGGTTAAAAGAAATGCCATGTTTAAATATTTGGATAAAATGAAACCCAAGGTCCGACTCTGTCCACCTGTTGATTTTGCATAAATATCCAATGCAATATCACTCAAAGCACACCTCCTATTCTAGGGGTGCAAGTGTGATTGTTTCTGCCAATGTTACTTTTAAATGTATTCAACAGCAGGTGAACAGAGAGGGCAGATATGTTGTTTTGCTTTGTAAACTGAATGGTTTAATGTGTATTATTGCTTCAATATATGTCCCCTCACAATTTACAGCAGCACCACTTAGAAATCTAGCGCAATTCATGGCCTCATCCCCGGATGTTCCGGAATTAGCACTGGGAGATTTTAATAATACCCTGGATAGGGGCTTGGACAGAATATCTTTTTCACCTAGAGTGGCGAGGCGGATAACCGGTAAAACGACCTTTGCCTCCCTGCTCTTGGAAATCGAACTCCATGATGTTTGGCGGGAGAGGCATGTAGATGATAGATGCTACTTATGCCATTAGAAGTATATCTCTCCCGTATAGATCTAGGTCTGGGAAATGAGGTGTTAATGCAGCGGGTAGAAGACTCCGCTTACAAACCACGCTTAATATCAGATCATTCACCATTTTGGGTATGGCTTGATGTTTCTGTAACATCCAACCGCCCATTGTGGAAAGTAAACCCATACGGGCCGACTTTTTGCCCTTATAGCTAGGGAGCAGCGGGAATCATCTAATATCTCAGCAATAAAGGCTAAAACAGGGGAGACGCATACCCATGGGGCTGACATTTTAACCACATCCATACTGGGCACTTAAACACCCTCCTGACCAGACCAATTTTCAGCTTTCAGTGCTCTCACACTTTGAATGACAATTTAGTCATGCAACACTGTACCCAAATGATTTTTTGTCCTTTTTTTCCCACAAATTGAGCTTTCTTTTGGTGGTATTTGATCACCTCTGCGGTTTTTATTTTTTGCGCTATTAATGAAAAAAGACCGAAAATTTGGGAAAAAAATGATTTTTTCTTAGTTTCTGTGATAAAATTTTGCAAATTATTAATTTTTCTTCATAAATTTTGGCCACAATTTATACTGCTACATGTCTTTGATAAAAATAACCCAAAGTTTTTGGAAATTATTTGGTCTGTGTGAAAGTTTTAGAGTCTACAAGCTATAGTGCAAATCATAAAAAATTATCACATCTGATCACACCTGATGTACTGAAGGCCTCTCTCATTTCTTGAGACCCTAACAAGCCAGGAAAGTACAAATGCCCACAGATGGCACTGAGGCGGCACAGATGGCACTGAGGCGGCACAGAGGTGGGTACTGATGTGCTCCGATGAGGCCTGTGTACTGGTGGACACAGGTGGGCACTAATGAGGCGGCACAGATGGCACTAATGAGGCGGCACAGGTGGCACTGAGATGGGTACTGATTGACTACGGCACAGGTGGGCACTGATGAGGTGGGCACTGATGAGGTGGCACAGGTGGGCACTGATTGCAGATGGGCACTGGTGATACTGGTGGCACAGTGGTACTGGTGGGTGCACAATGGCACAGGTGGGCACACGGTGGTCCTGGGGGGGCACACGGTGGTCCTGGGGGCACAGATTCTTTACTCCTCCCCCCCCCCCCACAGCACTGCAGCTCCGTTCGCTCTCCCTCCTCACACGCGCTGTCTGTGTGAGGAGGGAGAGTCGGCAATGAGAGATGATCTCATATGTTTACATATGAGATCATCTCTCATTGGCCGCACAGATCGCGCTGTAAATAGCCGCTGTGATTGGCTATTTACCGCGATCTGTGTTTGGCTGTGTCCGAGGGACACGGCCAGCACAGGAGTTCCCCGCTGCGCACTCGAGAGCGCGCGCTGGGAACGCCAAAAGGGGCGGACGAGAAAACTCGTTCACTCAGAGAAGTAGAGCCGCGCTGCGGCCGTACAAACTCGTACGGCCGTCAGCAAGTGGTTAAAAGGACTTTCAACAATTTTATAAGGACCTATACTCCTCTAAAGCCAGTTACAGTCCATCGGATATGGTTTTGTTTCTACAAACCTGCCCGTTCCCACAGCTATCGGAGGTAGATAGGGAAATGCTGAATTCGCCCATAACCCTGACCGAGCTGAAGGAAACCCTGGATGGGGCCCCACTTCATAAATCCCCAGAACCGAATGGTATACCGGTAGAGGTATTTTCCCATTATGGGAAGATCCTCTTGCCACCTTTGCTACAGGCCTTGCAGGAGGCAGCTGAAACAGGCATTTTGCCAGATAGTATGCAGGAGGCAATAATCATAGTACTATTAAAGCCGGGAAAAGATAGGCTCTTGTTGGACTCGTATCGCCCGATTTCCTTATTAAACGCTGATGTTAAGCTCCTGGCTAAAATTCTGGCTATGAGGTTATCACGGGTAATTAAACTGGTCCATCCAGATCAGTCTGGTTTTATACCCAATCGTTCTACAGCGGATAATATTAGGCGATTATATATGAATATAAAACGGTACCGGTGGACAATCCGGGAGATAGGGCCATTCTGCCACTGGACACCGCAAAGGCGTTCAAAAGTGTGGAGTGGCCCTACCTCCTAGAGATACCGGCAAGATTTGGACTGGGGAGTAAGTTCATAGAATGGGTAAAGATGCTTTACTCTGAACCCAGAGCCAGACTCTATATTACTAACAAACTCTCGCCTGTATTTGATTTACATAGAGGGACCCGGCAGGGGGTGTCCGTTGTCCCTGTTGCTGTTCGCATTAGCAGTCGAGCCTCTGGCCATCCTGAGCCACACCGATACAGAGGTGGTGGGGTTCCGTAGGGGACAGAGGGAAGATAAAATATCGTGGTACGCGGATGACGCACTTATCTAGGTGACTCGGCCGATTCGTTGCAGGCAGTGATGGGGATAATAGGGACTTCGGAAGCTTCTCAGGTTTTGTCATCAAATTGGTCTAAATCAATTTTGATGCCTATAGACAAGCGAAGGGAACCCCTGCCAGTTGGAGCAGAACAGATTATGATAACCAATAGTTTTAAGTATTTGGGAGTGGTGGTATCCCCAGACCCGGCTGAGTACCTCCGGCTGAACCTGGGCCCTCTGCTGGATAGACAGAAGGAGAAATGCAATAGTTGGTGTAAACTCCCATTGTCAGTGGTATGACGGTCAAATTTAATAAAAATGGTATGGGCGCCACAGCTTCTATACGTCTTTCACCCATTACAAATAAATGGTTTAAACAAATTGATACATTGATGAGGGATCTAATCTGGAAGAAGGTAGCAGGATAAGAAAAAAGAAAAATAGAAATAACACACAGGCTACACGGTTGATAATAAAAATAAGGTTTTAGGGAAATGCAATTAAAGGTTTTTTTTTATGTATATTTTTGTATATGATTTGTATATGATTGAAAACAGAGCAGACAACAAGAGCAAAATTTAGAAATAAAAAAAAAAAAAGGATTTTTTATTTTTTTTTAAATAAGAGTGTTGAGGGTGCTTTTGTACAGGGTATGTTAGGTGGGATAGATATCTGTGCAGTGGAGATGCCCCCACAAATTGCGTCAATCTTGTTTTTGAACCAATTTTCAATCTCGTGAGCAGTGAATAAGGTTACTGGGTGGAGGTGAAGCTGGAGAAAGTAGAGTGTAAGGGCCCTTTCACACGGTGCGGACCGTTTTTCGGTCCGCTCCGTGTGTGTCCGTCGGCTCAGCGGGAGGTCCCGCTCAGCTGTCGGTGGACAGGGCGGTCCCCGCACACTGTGCAGGGACCGCCCTGTCTCTCCTCTGCTATCCCCGTTGGGGAATCGGATGGAAACGGACCGTCTGTCCGTTTGCATCCGATCCGATCCACCGGAGGGAAGAAAAATAGGGTTTTCTTCCGTCCGCAAAACGGATCCAGACGGACGTGGATCGTAGGCGAACGTTAGCGGATGCATCATCCGCTAACGGTCTGCTCCCATAGGGCCCCATTCTAAGCCAGTTTACGGACTTAGAAAAAACGGACCGTTCGTCCGCACATGTGAAAGGGCCCTTAAAAGTATAGAAGAGATGAAGTGACAAGATGTGTTAATGAGAGTGACAAAGTAGGCTTGTTTGGCAGCATGAAGGGAGGAATTGTATTTTAAGAAGGCAGGTTTATACAGGGTGAATGCCTGCTGTGATTTGGCTTTACGTCACAATCGCTTCCAGTGCATGGCCAGGTCTTTTAAGATTTCTGATGTCGTTAGTCTGCCATGGTTGGGGTCTGATACTTTGTGGAGGAGTAAGCGAGTCCAGTGTGGATGAGAGTGAACTGTTGTAAACAGTAGTGGCCAGGTCAGGTCAGGGCAGGACAGGACGGGAGATTTTGTCATAGAGGTGGTTAGTTGCAGAGTAGAAAAGAGGGCTTAAAGTGGATGTAAACCCACTCTCATCTTTTCTAAACTACTGCCATGGTGCTGATCTATAAGGACATAACTGCCTCCTGCATGTATCCTTACCTGTCAAATGTGTCCCCTCTGTCGGTTATAAGAACTGAAAAACTGCATATTCTGTGGGTGGATCTATTGTCTGGAGCTCTGTGGGTGGAGTCGTGATGTCAGTAGACTCCTCGCCCACCTCTACACTCCCTTTGTCAACATGCATTTTCTCCTGTGTATTTCTTAGACTAAATTCTGCTATGATCACTAACATCCAGTCAAAATCAAGAAAAGTTACCACCTGACTTCAGAAAAGGAGTGGGGTGGGAATTAAAAAAACAATGCCTGTCTCAAGCTAGTGCATGAGATATGTAAATGACCTGTCACTCACAGCAAGAGGGAAGAACGGACAAGTTTTCTCCTGTTTGTCTCACTGAAAAAAGGAGAGGATTGCTCAGAGCTGGATTAACTTTGTGGCAAGACTGGGCACAGATGATAGGAAATCTTATACTCTACATTGTGACAGCAAAAAATAAAATAAAAAATTGTGTTTACATCCACTTTAAGTGGCAAAGGTTTCTACGGGGTAATTGTTTGCCGTTTGGAGAGATAGGTGGTTGAAGACAAGGACACTGAAAGTGATGAGGTTGTGATCAGAGAGAGGAAAGGTGTTGGTGAGGTTGTAGGGAGCGCAAAGATGGGAGAAAACAAGGTCAAGGGTAGTAATGTGTGAATGGAAGACTTTGTCCACTGTGTTAGGTTGTATTAAAGTTTTCCCATAAAAGCAACAGTTTGAATTGTAAAATAAAATCAGCGTCACCTTACCAGCCTGATACTCCACCCATTACAATCTGAGTAGCTACCGAATACTTTTCTGTAAGGGGCCCAGAGTTTCGCCCAAAGACTCGACTCCACCAATGGTGCCGTCTAGCATAATCCGTGAGGTCCAATACTTCATAAGATTCATCATCGCTGCTCGGTTCTTTAAAAGATAGCAAACAAACCATAATCTTACGATACATTTTTTTATTGCAGTTTAAAAAACAGCACTACAAAAGTTTGGACAGCAGTGTGTTAGAGAGGTAAACATAATATGTGAGCTATAGTTGCCTCTATATTTTCACTAGAAACTCTTCTACTGCAAAATATTCGCTTATGTGCAACTTGTTCATCTCAATAAAAAATAAATAAAAAAAAAGTGTGCTTCCAAACTGACAAGCTGTGGGTGTGCTTTACACTAAAGCAAATGGAGACCACAATGCACATGCAGTGATGTGTTAAATTGTAACCACTTGGTATCCTGCCTATAGGCAAAAGACGGCCACAAGGTGTCTCTCAATTGCCGGGAGCACGTCTAGACGTCATCAGCTCCTCCGGCCACTCGGGGTTGGCGCAAACGCCGGCGATGCGCGTGCTTGGCGGCCGCGAAATCCACCAGGCACCTGGGATCGGCCGTTACACAGACAAGGACGTGGACTTGTGTGTGTGTGTGAACACACAGATCCACGTCCTGTCAGGGAGAGACCGATGCTGTGTCCCTTTTACATAGGGACACAGATCGGTCACATCCCCCAGTCAGTCCCCTCCCCCCACAGTTAGAAACACTATGCAGGGCGCACATATAACCCCTTCCTCACCCCCCAGTCACATTTATACAGTAATCAGTGCATATTTATAGGCACTGGTGGTGGACACTGATGGGCTGCACTGGTGGGCATTGATGAGGTGGCACTGGGGGTGGACACTGATGGGCTGCACTGGTGGGCATTGATGAGGTGGACACTGGTGGGCATTGATGAGGTGGCACTGGTGGTGGACACTGATGGGCATTGATGAGGTGACACTGGTGGTGGACACTGATGAGGTGGCACTGGTGAGGTGGCACTGGTGGTGGACACTGATGGGCTGCACTGGTGGGCATTGATGAGGTGGCACTGGTGGTGGACACTGATGGGCTGCACTGGTGGGCATTGATGAGGTGGCACTGGTGGTGGACACTGATGGGCTGCACTGGTGGGCATTGATGAGATGGCACTGGTGGTGGACACTGATGAGGTGGCACTGGTGGTGGACACTTATGGGCTGCACTGGTGGGCATTGATGAGGTGGCACTGGGGGTGGACACTGATGGGCATTGATGAGGTGGCACTGGGGGTGGACACTGGTGGGCATTGATGAGGTGGCACTGGTGGTGGACACTGGTGGGCATTGATGAGGTGGCACTGGTGGTGGACACTGGTGGGCTGCACTGGTGGGCATTGATGAGGTGGCACTGGTGGTGGACACTGGTGGGCATTGATGAGGTGGCACTGGTGGTGGACACTGGTGGGCTACACTGGTGGGCATTGATGAGGTGGCACTGGTGGTGGACACTGGTGGGCATTGATGAGGTGGCACTGGTGGTGGACACTGGTGGGCATTGATGAGGTGGCACTGATGGTGGACACTGGTGGGCTACACTGGTGGGCATTGATGAGGTGGCACTGGTGGTGGACACTGGTGGGCACTGACAGGCTGCACCCCACCTCTCCACCCTAAACAATTATCTCCTCCCCACCCTAGGTTTTTTGAGTTGAGAAAAAAAAAAAAAAAAAAAAAAAAAAAAAAATAATCGGCCTAAAATATTGGCCGCAAAAATCGGCAACACATATCGGCCATCGGCCGCCCCGATTTCCAAATATCGGCATCGGCCAGAGAAAAACCCATATCGGTCGACCTCTAGTATCAACCCTTTATTGGCCCCTAGCCACCACAATTCCAACAGGAAAGCGCCACTTAAAAAAAATAGCGCCACTTAAAAAAACATACACACACACACACACACACACACACACACATACATATATAGTGTTTTTTGTTTTTTTTCTAGCTAAAAAAAATGAATATGATTTTTACATGTAGAAGCAAAGTGGCCTGGGTAGCAAGTGGTTAAGTAATATCCACAGATTTCCTACAACACTTCTTTCACTTTCAGTCTAGGAGTGACAGATCTCGGTAGAGAATTCTTTAGGAATAGGAAGTTTTGTCATCAGACTTCCTGCTCAGGTCCCAGAATTCTAAAGATCAAACTCAGTAAGATATCAAGTCCACTAAGATACGAGGGATCGATATGAGGCGTTACTCAGGGATTTTCCTCTCACTATAACCCAGCAGTATCTACCTATCCTGTCATGGGTGACCTGAACCCATACCCCGCCCCCTGTAGCCCCCCTCCATTCAGTCTGATGTAACAATTTTTCAGGACAGAGAAGAACATTCACCACACACATACTGCTCTATACATCCCGCTCCCACCATGTACACACATCCCCACCCATTGTACACCCATGACCCCTCGTCTCCTACCTCTCCTGACAGCCATGACTTCTCTGGATATTTTGGTGGGTGATGCAATCACGTACAGCACGCATTTGATGCAGATGGCTGCAGTGTGGAGCATCGCCGATGACAGGAAGCATGTGACCTCCACTCAACTTTTTTTTTTTTTTTTTTTTACTGAACTTTATTGTGAATTGTCTACAGCTGGAGCTCCACTGTCACAGGAAACGTGTGTCCTCCACCTTTTTTATATGTAACAAACAACAACTAGACGATACTACAGGAAGTGGAGGTCACATGTTTCCTGTGCATGATTTCTGTGTAGAGTGGAGCACCAGTGACTGACTGTGCAGTCTGCAGCAGATACTGAGCCATTCTGTTGTTCTTATTTTTGAGCCTGGGATTTGCAGAAATACAAGATATTTTTGGTAGATTTTGTACTTTCTGTTAAAGAGCTCTCCTTAAAGGGGTTGTAAAGGATTTTTGTTCCCCTAAATATCTTCCTTTACCTTAGTACAGTCCTCCTTTACGTACCTCATCCTTCAATTTTGCTTTTAAATGTCCTTATTTCTTCTGAGAAACCCTCACTTCCTGTTCTTCTGTCTGTAACTACAAACCGTAATGCGAGACTTTCTCCCTGGTGTGGAGAAAGCCTCTTGAGGGGGGAGGGGCGAGCAGCAAGTCAGGACACTCTCTACTTTGCAGATAGAGAAAGGAGCTGTGTGTTAGTGGGTGCCCTGACACTCCTGCTCGCCCCCTCAAGAGGCTAAGTTAACTTTGTAAATTGAATTTGTTAGTAAAAAGCAATTGTTTAAAGCAGAGTTCCACCAAAAAGAGAAAATATTAAAAGTCAGCAGCTACAAATACTGCAGCTGCTGACATTTAATGCAGGTATATGGACACTTTCACATATGTGTCCGCTTTTTCATACATTAGTTTACGGATGAAAAGGGGACATACATTGATCCCTATGAGATTGCGGGTGTCAGTGGATGAACATTTGCTGTCACCTGATCTCATCCGGGTCCGCAATCCTCCGATTCTGCAGACAGAGGAAAACCCTATTTTTCCATCCGTCATCGGATCGGGTGAACACAGACAGACAGTCCATGTTCATCCGATCCCCCCATAGGGGAGAGCGGAGATCTGACTGTGCAGGCACCGCCCTGTCATCCGCAAGCTTAGCGGGGATCAATGGAGTGATCCCCGTTGAGCAAGCGGAGGTTCACAAGGCAGATCCGTCCCCTGTGAAAGGGCCCTTACCTGTCCTGGATGCCCGTGATGTCGGCAACCGAAGCGATCTCTCCCTTGGCTCTCAGGTGCTGCCGCCGCCATCTCCTGTAAGGGAATCAGGAAGTGAAGCCTTGCAGCTTTACTTCCTGGTTCCCTACTGCGCATGCGCGAGTCGCGCTGCGCGATCCCACTGGTCCCTGCTGTCTTCTGGGACCTGTGTATCCCAGAAGACAGCGGGGGGGCGGAGTAGGTGCCGGACGTGGTGTAGGTCACCCCGGTGTTCTATGCCTGGAAGTGGGAGCAAATACATGGATTACACAGGTATCTGCTCCCTCCTCCCCCCTGTAAGGTGCCAAATGTGACACAGGAGAGGGGGAGGATTCCAATAAGCGGAAGTTCCATTTTTGGGTGGAACTCTGCTTTAATTAACCACTTAAAGCGGAGTTCCACCCTGAAAATATTTTTTTTCAGGATTAGACTACTCTAAACCTATAAAAAAAAAGATTTTTACATACCAGAATCGCCCTGTTGCTATGAAGTCCTCCTAATCTGCCACTTCCTAGTCCGTGGCACTCCTCGTCACCTACTCCCTTGCCTGTGCTCCTGGAAAATGATGTGTCATCATTTCCCATGAGTCTCTGGGCAGTACTGCAATTAGCCGCCGGTGAACTGTGCATGCGTTGGGCTTCAGATGCCCACAATCATGATGGAAATGGCCACAACAGGAGGGACAAAATCGTGACTATGAAATTTAGATTTTAGCAACATCCAAAACGAACATTGTATACTTTTTTAAATGAAAAATTATTAATGCTCAGATCAAAAAAAAAAATGCCCAGAACACCACTTTAAAGGCCGAGCTTCTTTAACACTTGTTTACAAGTTAAAAATTTTTATTTATTTTTTGCTAGAAAATTGCTGTAAAAAAATGTGAAAACGTATTGACTCGAGTATAAGCTTAGGGTGGGAAATGCAGCAGATACTGGTATGGTAGATTTCAAAACTAAAAATAATTACCAATAAAATTACATTAACCACTTGCTTACTGGGCACATAAACCCCCTTCGTGCCCAGGCGAAATTTCAGCTTCCGGCACTGCGTCGCTTTAACTAACATTTAAACGGTCGTGCGACGTGGCTCCCAAACAAAATTTACGTCCTTTTTCCCCCACAAATAGAGCTTAATTTAAACCTCTGCAGTTTTTATTTTTTGCGCTATAAACAAAAAAAGAGCGGCAATTTAAAAAAATATATATATATTTTTTACTTGTTGCTATAATAAATATCCCAATTTTTTTTTTTTTTTTACTATTTTTTTCTCAGTTAAGGCCGATACGTTTTCTTCTACGTATTTTTGTAAAAAAAAAAAAAATGGCAATAAGCGACTGGTTTGCGCAAAAGTTATAGTGCCTACAAAATAGGGGACAGAATTATGATTTTTTTTTTATTATTTTTTTTTTCACTAGTAATGGCGGCAATCTGCAATTTTTATTGGGACTGCGACATTACGGCGGACACATCGGACACTTTTGACACATTTTTGGACCATTCACATTTATACAGCGACCACTGCTATAAATATGCACTAATTACTGTATAAATGTGACTGGCATTGTAGGGGTTAACACTAGGGGGTGAGGAAGGGGTTAAATGTATTCCCTGGGTGTGTTCTAACTGTGTGGGGGGAGGGGACTGACTGGAGGAGGTGACCGATGCTGTGTCCCTATCAGTGTTGCTCATCTTACTTTAAAAAAGTAATTAGTTACAGTTACAAATTACTTCTCCAAAAAAGTAATTGCGTTAGTGACTCAGTTACTACATTGAAAAAGTAATTAGTTACTCAGCAAAGTAACTGAATTTTTTTTTTATATTCTACAATGCTTTGTTGAGAAGCAGATGACGGGCGCTTGCCAGGGAGCAGTGAGTTAATACTCCAAGACAAAAGAATGCCAGATCCTTGAGAGAAGAAAACCGGAAACAAATGGTGATCAAATGGTGATCTTGTGTATATCCCAGCCTAGGTGCATCCATCCCACCATGTATATCTTATATTAGGCTTTATTAGAATTTTCTATAGTTTATTGTTTATTATTTTATGTATCTTATATAAGTATTATTGGATGCAAGGGATCTGGAATGGGGATGTCAGATTTTTCTTTGTTGTCTGATGAAGAGATGAAATCACTGACCAAAAATAACCTGCTGATCATTGGTCTGTATAGGTGTCCTGCACTTACCATGTTGACCACTAGATGTGTACACTGTGTTGTATAGGGAACGTTTGTTCTGTGGAACATTTTGTTCCGGCCATGTGTTCCCCGGATCATTGATCAGGTTGCACACACAGTGTGTGTGATCGATGTGAGTTGTTCCCCGGTGATAGGTCAGTGTGAGGCGGATGGGGCTCATTGTATCCAGGGCTCCTTGCGATTGGGAGTTTTCAGACCACTGTGACAGGCCATCACAGCGGTCACATGATTCTAAAGCGGAGTTCCACCCATATTTATGTTCACAGCGCCGGCAGAAGCAATTACTCTGCTGCCATCTAGTGGCGGTAGATGTAATTGGGGTAATGCCGCCCAAGTAATGGGAACTACGTTACCATGAGGGGAAGAGTAATCAGGTAGATTACTCGTTACCCTCAAAAGGGGCTGCGTTAGGTAACTGCGTTTATTGTAACTCCGTTACTTACAACACTGGTCCCTATGTACAAGGGACACGAGCGGTCTCCTCTCTCCCTGACAGGACGTGGAGCTCTGTGTTTACACACAGAGCTTCACATCCCTGCTGTCACCGCCGATCTCGTGTACCCGGCGGACTTCGCGGCCGCCAGGCATACGCATCGGCTCCTCAGCTCCAGTGGCGCGCGCGGGGAATTACAATGAATTACACCCCAAAATACATTCTACTACTCCTCCCGAGTATGGCGATACAATATTTGGGTTTTTCTTCACAATGGTGTGTAGGCAAGACAGGCTTGAAGAAAAACACAGTTTTTTCTAGACCATTAAAAATGGTTGTGTGTAGGCGGCATGATGGGCTGGTGACAGGTACTCAGGTACTCTGATGGGCTAATGACAGGTACTCTGATGGGCTGGTGACAGGTACTTGATTAATCTGATGGGCTGGTGACAGGTACTCGGGTACTCTAATGGGCTGGTGACAGGTACTCAGGTACTCTGATGGGCTGGTGACAGGTACCCGGTTACTCTAATGGGCTGGTGACAAGTACTCGGGTACTCTGACGGGCTGGAGACAGGTACTCGGGTACATTTATGGGCTGGTGACATTTTTGAAATTTTTCCTTTTGCCTTTTTATTTTTCAGTTATAGCTTTCAGAGTTTGTAAAAGACCCAATAACCATATATTTTTTTTAAAACACTGAACGCTACACATTTAAATAAAAGGGGGAGCGTCACAAACGCCCCACAACTACGTGCAATGCATATAGATGTGGCGCATTTAATGGGGTTAAAACAGGTGGTGAGGAATTAATGCGGGGGGTTAATGTACGCAGTTAGTAAGAGGTACTGTAGGGATTAGTTAGGTGGGGAAGGGGTTAGCTTAGGGTAAAGCAGGAAGAAATGTCAGTGTAGCCGCTGCGGCGGGGTGGGCTCTTTTTGGGGTTATAGCTCTGATCAGGGGATACTCATCCACTGATCAGAGCTATGGTTTTGTTCAGCAGGGTCTGCTGAACAGTTCTGATATAAGTTCATGGTCACTTCAGTGACTATGAACTTATAACACAAAAAGGAATGAGGTCCGTACGGCGTACGTGCCTGCCCAGCTACAAGCTGTTCTGTAGGTCCTGGCAGTGAAAGAGTTAAACACTTTAGGCTTCATTTTGGCATTATAAATCCATCCCAATTTGTATTTCTTAATATTACACTACATGTTAAATTTTTGGAGCTTTTTTGTGAAACAATTACATTACTAAACAATTACATTTTTGCAGATTTGTCCTATTGGCAGTTAGTTTTGTACACAGTCAGATGCAGCCACTAGATGGCATCTCTGTGTATTTTGACCAAATAGTTTAGTTGTGCAACCTAACTGAAATATAGCATTAAATTCTATTGTTATCAAATGCTATATTTTTTAAATTTTAAAGGATAAAGGATTTTATTTGGAAGGGGAAATGTGAATTGGGCATCTGTCCTATTTAAATTATGCTACATCAAATTGTGCTTTAGATTCGAAATAATTTTGTTTGCAACTTAAGTGCCAATATTTATAATTAACATATTTTACAGATTTATAATTGCACTTGCAACATCTTATTCGTCAGACAGGGACAAGTAAGATCTGGTTGGGGGCTTTTTTTATGCTGATTGAATATTATTTAGACTAGCAGGGTAGCTATATATAACATTTTGATATAACAGTATACCATAGTAAAGACTTGTGTTGGTGGGCTTTGGTTCACATCAGAACTCCTTCTCTCCCCGATACAAGTCAAAAAGAATTTACAAGCAGCTCAGAATAGGTTAATCAGCTTAAAACAAGGTCAAATGTAGAACAGAAGGAGGTTGACAGGTATACCCGTCAACAGGGGCGGATCCAGAGTCTTGTCTAGGGAGGGTCACTGCCAGAAAATATTTTTTTTTGGGGGCAATTTATCAGGGAAATGGTTGGTATTCATCCTGGCACCATGGTCGTTATGGTGTCAGGATGATTGAAGCGCATTATTTCTATTATTACATTGTAATATAAAAATGAAAAAGTTCAACTCACCATAATGCAGAATCAGTGGGAGCCCTGAGTGTGTCACCTGCCACGTCGCCTGTCACCAGATGTGGATTGTCACTTGCCACGTCACCTGCCACACATTGTGAATTGTCACTTGCCACATCACCTACCACACATTGTGGATTGTCACTTGCCACGTCGTCTGCCACCAAATGTGAATTGTCACTTGCCACGTCACCTGCCACACATTGCAGATTGTCACTTGCCACGTCGTCTGCCACCAGATGCGGATTGTCACTTGCCACGTCACCTGTCACACGTTGCGGATTGCCACTTGCCACGTTGCCTGCCACCAGATGCGGATTGTCACTTGCTGTGTGACTTTCCTGCTAAGGTGGTCTCCTGCTGTGTCCCAGAGTCAGGCAGCAGAGAGATGATGTAATCTCTCTGCTGCCCAGGCTGCCTGCACAGTAAGACTGAGAACTGCAGTGATGCAGGGCGAGATGATGGTGATCTCTCTGCTTCCCTGCCTGCCGGCTCCTTGATTGGCCAGAAGCCTGCTCAAACACTGAGCCGCCCAGCTGTATGGCTCCACCCTAGGCCATCCCAGGAAGCCTAATTAACCACTGCACTGCTAGTCTGCTTTGCTGTTCAACCTTTGTCTGTAGCTTGTAGCTTGTTCCTGTCTGCAGTGTGCTATGTTTACCTTCCTGTGTACTGACCTTGGCTCATCTCTGACTTCTCCTGTTTGCCTGTTTTCCTGACCCTTGGCCTGTTCCTTGATTACCCTTGTCTGCCTGTTGTCCCGACCTTGGCTTACCCATTACTATCGCTTGTCCTGGTTTCTGCTTCCCCTCTCTCCCTGCGTAGCGTGACCTTGGGGACCCCAGGGGTCGCGACCTGGATCCAGCTGCGGCGAAGGCTATCCTCACCACCAGAGGCTCTGGTGAACACAAAACTGGGTCATAGACTCCGCGCCCTGGGGAATCATGGGCTCACGCTTCCTCTCTGATCGCAGCAGTCGGCCATAGGGTTCACTATCCTGTGGTGCATCCCTGACCCCAATGGGGTGCACTTGTCACCTGGCCACAGGTGACCTGACATTCTGCCAAATGCTTTTGGTGAAAATAAATGCCAATAAGCGTAAATTGATTGGTTTGCGCAAAAGTTATAGCATCTACAAACTACGGGATATTCTTATGTAATTTATATATTTATTTATTTTTACTAGTAATCAGTGACTTATAGCAGGACTGCGACATTGCAGCAGACAAATTGGACACTAAGTGACACTTTTGACACTTATTTATGTGACCATCACAGTGATCAGTGCTTAAAATGTGCACTTTTGTTAAAATGACACTGGCAGGGAAGGAGTTAACATTCGGGGCGATCAAAGGGTTAAATATGCCCCTAAGGAGTGCTAGCTAACTGTGTGAGGAGCGTTTTAACTGTGGGAAAACAGAAATCCGTGCTCCTGCTTAGCAGAAGCACAGGATCTCTATCTTCCCTTGCCACAGAATGGCGATCTGTCTTGTTTATATAGGCAGGCTGCTGTTCTGCCTCTCACGGGAAAGATCAGTGGGTCCTGGCAGACCCGCTGATTGACTCCCGCTGTGTCCAATCACAGCGGGAGCAGGTTACCAGCACCACAGACCTGGAAGTGCAAAATCACATACCTGTACGTGATTTTGTGCTGGGAACCTGAGCTGTCGCTGTATATGCACTGTATACGGTCAGTAAGCTGTTAAAGCTGGTTTTACATTTTTTGAGGGCATCAGTGTGTGGCCGTTTCATTTCTACTTGGCAAGCAGAACAGCTGAACAGAGATGCATTCCTATATTCCTGGAGATACAGGGAAAGAGGCAAGTTTGAAGTTACCTAGCTACTACTGATCCTTCAAAAAGTAATTTCTGGTTGTTATTTCACATAATTAGTGCTTTGTTTTGCCTAATTGCTTCTCTTTTATTCAGCTAGAAATTAAAGAAGCCTAATAAAAAATATATACCTTCATGCAGCATTGGAAATGACCATTCAATTAACAGGTGCACATTTGCTGGTAGGTACTAACAGAATAATATTAAAGAGAAATAAACAATTATTTGTTGTAAACTTCTAAAATTTAGCAGATCTCAGCCAAAACCATAAGTCAACATTGTCATTTCCTTTATGATAATTTATTGTTCTCATACATAGTTGCAATGTGTCTTCTGTTTGTGATTTAATTTGCAAAAAGATTAGTTACTTTTTTCTTCTCGTCCATCACATTATTTTTCTTCCCTGCTAACGGCCTACGTTTTGTCGACTTGTGTCTTACTGAAAAATCTAAGTTAAAGGACCACTGAAAGATTGCCCAAGGGAAGCTAATACTTGGCAAGAGCATCAACAGCTTATCAAAACCGTCTGTGTGTTCTGCATATTCACAGAATATATTTATGTGAAAGAAGTAAAAAGAAAACTATCAGACTTGAATTAAATTGTCTCAGCGTTGTAAATGATCTTCTTTGATTTTCAAATTGCTTGCATTCAAGACTTAGTTTGATTAATTTTTCCGTCCCATAGTATTAGAACTTTTTATTGCAATGTTTTGCATGATTGTGCTTGCTGGTTTGGTTTCCAAATGATACATGACATTACTTAATACGATTGTGGCATGTGGGTACTGTATACAGAGCTGCTGTTAGAAATCATGGGGCCTGTACAGCCTACCTGATGGGGGGGCCCCTTTGGCCCTGCCTTTGACCCCACTCTTGGCCCCGCCCTCAGTCCCACCCTTGGTTTCTCCCCTGACCGCACCTGCTGTGTGTATATCCTAATGCTGATGTTCATAAGACACAGTGAGGATTCTGGGCACTCTATTCGGATACTAGTGTCACTCACTATGTGATGTACTGCTGCCACGCCGCCGCCTCCGCTCCCTGTCAGTGTTGGCAGTCTCAAGTCAGCCTCTGCATCTGTCCTAAAGGGAGTGGAGCATGTACACAAAATCAGCCTGTGAAGGCAGCCGGAGGACCTGAACTATAATTTAGCAGAGCAGGTTGCAGCGTGGGGTATGTACTTATGCCTTGATTATCAAAAAGTCCCTGCAATGCTCTGACCTTCTTGGCCCCACGGCTGACCTGATGGGACCCAGAAAAATGTGTTTATATATCCCCAAAGCATATAGGAGTGGGGGGTGTATTTTAGGGTAGCGCTACCTCGTAGGAGGGGCTTGAGTATATTTATTTGGTTCTGTACTCTGTCCCTCAACCCAAGAACAGACTCAGCCCCTCTAACACACCTAGTAATTAAACAATATTGTAGACACAACAGCTAAACCAGATAGAGTATCTTTACTGAAACACTATTCTTTTTCTTTGTAATAAAACAAACAGTAGTATATAGGCAAGTAATAACTATCTATAACCAACTATAATTATTGAGCAGCATAGCCCTGAGACAAGTGCACATTATAACTAACAAAGTTTTAATCACTTTAAGACCACCCACCACACATATACTGTGGCAGCTCTATTGCATGAAACGACATACCTGTACATAGTTTCATGCAATAGATACTGTGGGCGTGCACGCCGCCAGACTCAATATCTGTCAGAAACCATGAATCAGACCGAGACAGAAGTAGTTAAATCACACTTGATGATAATAATAGAGGTAAATAGAACAAACTTAGTCAAAACATAGCCAAAGTTCAGTAACCGGCACAGATAGTCAGACAAATCAGGAAGTCAGGGATCAGCGTAGTGGAACAGCTAGCAGGATCTGGAACCATAAAGGACGCCAGCCAAGCAAGTCTTTAACGGTAATGCAGGAGAGAGTCTCTGTGATGTTGACCAGGCGAAGGAAGAGAAGATCTGGGCTGGACGGCTAAAGTAAGCGGCACTGACAAGCAGGATATCGTCAACAGGTGAGTCCCTGTGGAGAGATAGGAGCTAGCAAATAACCGACAGCTCAGAAGCCAGCTCAGAGAAGAAGGAGCTGAGCCCAGCCCTGACAGTACCCCCTCCTCAATGACCCCTCCTCAGAGGAGGCTCTCGAAGCTTGAGGGGAAAATGTCTATGGAAATCACAGAGGAGGACAGGGGCATGTACGTCTAAGGATGAGACCCAAGAGCGTTCCTCCAGACTGTACCCCGATGCACCAGGTATTGTATTCGCACACTGAACCTACGGGAGTCAACACTGGACTGTACGTCATACTCCTCATGGTTCTTAACCTGTACAGGGTAAGAACATGGCACCGAGGTGGTAAAGCAGTTGGAGACCAAAGGTTTTAACAAGGAGACATGGAAAACATTTGAGATATGCATATTAAAAAGGAAGGTCTAAAGCGTAAGCCACTGGGTTAATCCTGCGGTCAGCACGGAGTCTGTACCTCTCATTGGCATGTCGCAAAGCCTCCGGGACTTGTGCCCAAGTGGAATGAAGACATCGGAGATGCTCCTCTAATGCAGGAATACTCTGTGGAACAAATGAGTCACGCAACATGGAAGGTTGGAAACCAAAGTTCACCATAAACACATAAACACCATAAATGAATGAATGAATGAATGAAAACTTATATAGCGCGGCACATGCGAACTGAATCGCCTCTGGGCGCTTGTTGTTCCTGTCTCCTTTGATATCAAAAGAGAAAAGTCTTGACCTT
Source organism: Rana kukunoris (assembly GCA_029574335.1). Lineage (NCBI taxonomy): Eukaryota > Metazoa > Chordata > Amphibia > Anura > Ranidae > Rana > Rana kukunoris. Next base: position 458,372,894 of record CM056050.1, read on the forward strand.
TTTCCTAAATGCTAGGTGGTTCTCCTCCAACCGAATGCTGGTTGGTAAAGCGTTCCATAGTCTGGGACCCTGGATCGCGAATCTTCTTTCTCCTTTGGACTTGAAGTTGGCTTTCGGAACCTGGAGCAGGTTCTGATTCGTGGATCGCAAAACGCGATTTGGATTATGCGCTTTTATTAATTCGCATAAGTAAAGGGGGGCATTCTCATGGACACATCTATGCGTAAGACAGAGGGCTTTAAAAGCGATTCTGTCTTTAACTGGCAGCCAATGAAGGGCTCTCAGTGAAGGTGAGATAGATTCCCAGGGTTTTTTCCCAGTCACAAGTCTGGCGGCCGTATTCTGAACGACTTGCAGACGAGCGATTTGGTATTTGGGGAGACCGAGGTAAAGGGCATTTGCATAATCCAACCTGGAGTTTACAATAGCTCCCACCACGACCGCTAGATCTTCTTTAGGGATGAACGGAGTGAGTCTGCGTAGTAGGCGCAGTAGATGGTGAGATCCGCTGACCACTGACCCTATTTGTGCGTCCATTGTCATAAAGGAGTCAAGAATGACCCCTAGGCTTTTGACTTTGGCGCTAGGGGTGATGAGCTTGCCCAAAATAGGTGGGGGAGACCACGCTGTTGAGGGTTGATTCCTTCGCTTGGCGTGAAACAGAAGAAGTTCTGTTTTCGCTCCGTTGAGTTTAAGATAACTCTTTGTCATCCAGTCCTCTATCAAAGAGAGACATGTCTCTAGATTGAGGTGGTGATCCTGTCTATTGCAGATGCGGAAATACAGTTGCGTGTCATCTGCATAAGAGTGATAAAGCAGTTTTTGGCTGCTAATAATCTCAAAAAGAGGACGAAGGTAGATGTTGAATAGCACTGGTGACAGAGGCGATCCTTGAGGGACTCCGCATGTTACTGTGCGTTTTTCAGACGTAAAAGGTCCTATCTTCACTGTTTGCGATCGGTTTTCCAAAAAAGAGGAGAACCAAGATAAATCGCCTTCTGCGACCCTGGCTACTTCAGAAAGCCGAGTCAGTAACAGATTGTGGTCTACAGTGTCAAAAGCTGCACTTAGGTCCAACAGAACCAGGAGACAAGATTCTCCTTCGTCTGCGGCCTTGAGAACATCGTCCCATACTTTCAGTAATGCTGTTTCCGTCCCGTGTCCGAGACGGAAGCCTGATTGCAATGGGTCAAGTAGCTTGTAGGTATCTAGATGCAGTTGCAACTGTTGTACCACTACTTTTTCCATAATCTTAGAGAATACGTTGAGGCTTGTTATGGGACGGCGGTGGAGTGGGTCCTTGGGGTCCAGGGAGGGTTTCTTCAGGAGGGGTTGGATTACACCCTCTTTCAACTGTGAGGGCACTATGCCCTCCAAGAAAGACTGGTTGATAAGCTGCGTGATGGGAGGAGCCAGGATGTCGGCACATTCCTTCAGCAGTTTTGTGGGGATAATGTCATTTGGCGCTGCGCCATTGCGCAGCGCCAAACAATCGGGAAGCAGAATTTAAGGCACTATTGTGAGAAAACTCCTCCCAAGGTAAGAGGTCTGACCAGTTGTTATAATGGTCAGAAATATAGCAACATAGGAACTGCTCCAAGGACTGGTTGGCTCGTTCTGCAGCCCCATTAGACTGCGGGTGATACGCAAAGGAAAAAGCAAACTGGATTCCCAACTGTGCACAAAAGGCTCACCAGAAACTGGGACACAAACTGACTACCATGTCGGAGTCGATCACCTTGGGTAGCCCATGTAAGCAAAAGATCTCCCGGGAAAAAATGGAAACCAGTTCCTTACATGTGGTCAACTTCTTAAGTGGAATACAATGAGACATTTTCGAGAATCGGTCAACCACCATAAGGATGACTGTGTTGCCCTGAGAGTTGGATAACTCCACAATGAAATCCATAGACAGGTGGGTCTAATACCTCTGTTCATTGGGTATGAGTTGTAGGAAACCCACTGGAAGGTGTCGTGGAGTCTTAATCTGAGCACACACGGAACAATCAGCTACGAAGGCGGCTGTATCAGCACATAGACTAAGCTACCAGAATTGTTGAGAAATGGCCCAAAAGAGTTGATTCTTCCCAGGGTGACCAGCAGCCTTGAGAGATTGGCAAGTCTGGAGCACGGCAGTACAGAGACTCTCAGGGACAAAGCAGCAGTCACAAGGTTTCTCAGGAGGAGCATGGACCTGAGTGGCAAGAATTTCATCACCCAAAGATGAAAAACAAAGCGTCAGCCCTTACATTCTTAGTACCGGGTAAGAATGAGACAATGTAATTGAAACTTCTCGTCCTTCTGGGGGAGAGGCGTTTAGCCTCAGACAAGAATGTGAGGTTCTTTTGGTCAGTAAGAATGAGAACCAGGACAGTGGTACCTTTGAGGAGATGTCTCCATTCTTTCAGGGCTAAAATGATCGCTAACAGCTCTGTCTCGATTCTCGTAGTTGCATGCCGCAGATGACAATTTCTTGGAAAAGTAGCCACAAGGATGCATAGCGCTCTTAGAGGTAGGACATTGAGACAGAATGGTGCCAACTGCAGTCTCAAAAGCATCAACCTCAAGGATAAAGGGTAACGTAGGATCAGGATGTTCCAACACAGGAGCAGAAACTCTCAAAGGCCCTAATGAACTTCGGAGACCAACTCTGTGAGTTACCGTCCTTTCTGGTCATATGAGTCAGGGGCTTGACCAGAGATGAAAAGTTATGAATAAACTTTGCAGAGGACGTAACCCCACGGGTCGGGGGCCACTGTAGCACTGCTGAAAGTTTCTCTGGGTCCATAAAAAAACAGCGGTGTAAATGACGTAACCCAGGAATTTAACCTGTTCATGATGAAACTCGCACTTCTCCAATTTACAATAGAGATTGTTCTCTCTTAGTTTCTGAAGCCCTTGTTAATAAGTTCATGGAAAACTGCCAGAGCGTTACAATGGCCAAATGGCTTTACAAGGTACTCATAATGGCCTGCTCTGGTATTAAACGCAGTCTTCTATTCGTCGCCCTCCTTAATCCTCACGAGATTGTATGCCCCTCTCAAATCAAGCTTCTTGAAAACCGTTGCTCCCTTGAGGCAGTCAAATAACTCTGTAATCTGCGGAATCAGATATGCATTCTTAATCTTGAAATGGTTGAGACCCCTATAATCAATACAATGTCTCAGTCCACCACTCTTCTTCTTCACAAGAAATCAGCACCGACAGGAGATGAGGATTTGCAGATGAAACCATGAGAAAATGCGTCTGCAACATACTCTTCCATGGCCGTATCCTTCGAGACCGACAAAGGGTAAACCCGGGCCACGAGGGGGTATGGCACCAGGTTGAAGGTCAATTGCACAATCATACGACCGGTGTGGAGGCAAACTACAGGCTTGACCTTTTTCAAAGACATCGCTAAAATCACGGTACTCCTGCAGCAGGGTGGAGAGTGAAGAGGTGCACAGGACCTTAGCCACCTTCTGAAAGCATATCTTACTGCATTGTGGTGACCAGGAGAGAACCTCAGCACAAAGCCAATCGAAAGAGGGGTTGTGCCTCTGTAACCAAGGATAATAACCAGTGGAAACTTAGGTTGGGAAATAACTTGGAATTGAATTATCTCATGGTGAAGAACCCCTAGGGCCATGGACAAGGTAGAGATATCCCGTCAAGAGCCTCAATGGCAAGTGGAGTGGCACGTAGCTGCAGCGGAGTGGTTCGATACAAAGGACTTATATCAATGAACAGGCCTGCAGCCCCAGAGTCAATTAGGCCTGTAAATCGATGGGCGACTGAGCCCAAGAAAGGGTAACTGGAACCAGGGACTAATCCTTCTGGATAACTGGGGGCGAAACAACGCCACCTAAGATCTGTTCATGACAGGACCTCAAGGTTCGGGCATTCCCTGGATGGGTAGGACAAAACTTCAAAAAGTGACCTGCCTGGCCAAAATAAAGGCACAATCTCTCCCTCCTCCTAAGGGCTCTCTCATCCGCAGAGACGTGTGAAGCCCAAGTGCATGAGTTCACCTTAACCGAACGACTTTGTACCAGGAGGCATGGGAGGTGATGGAGGTAAAGGTAGGACTGTAAAGCTTGGAGCCAAAATGTACAGGAGGCCTCCGCAAGCACTCCTTAAAGCTATGTCTCTCCCTATGTCTGGAGTCAATGAGAGATCAACCTCTCCAGCTCAGTGGGTATGTCTCGGGCTGCTATCTCATGTTTGATGTTATCCAAGAGACCATGAGAAAATCAAACACGAGGGTCTCATTGTTCCACACAACCTCTGCTGCCAGAGTACAGAAGTCAATGGCATAATCGGCAACAACTCTCATACCCTGTTTGATGAACATGAGTCTTTTGGCAACTGAAGTGGAGCGTGCAGGAACATCAAATACCCCTTTAAAGGAAGTCACAAACTGTGGGTAAACCAGGACAATTGTTTTTTGTGTCTCCCATAGAGTGTTTGCCAAGGCTCTCTCAGAAATCAAAGGTATCACAAAACCAACTTTTCTTCTGTCCGTGGGAATTGCCTGGGGTTGCATCTCAAAGCATATCCCAACCTGGTTGAGAAACCCTATGCATTGAACTGGATCGCCCCCAAATCGCTGGGAAAGCATAGTGAAACCAGATATACCTCTTACAGTGGTAATACTCAAAGCAGTTGCCTGCACAGAAACTGGAGTAGCAGCAGGGATGGCCTGCAACACAGGTTGTACCGGAGCAGCCACAGTGGGAGATTCCAGGTGAGCCGCAGTGATCCTGGTCATCCAATCTGTAAAAAATATTACCAACAAACGGATTAACTGCATGTTCCGAATTCATGGCCTTCGCCTACTGGCAGAAACCGTGAATCAGACCAAGACAGAAGTATAGCTAAATCACACTTGTTTAATAATAATAAAAGTAAATAGAACAATTGTAGTCAAAACATAGCAAAAGTTTGGTAACCGGAACGAATAGTCAGACAAGCCAGGAATCAGCGTAGTGGAACAGCAAGCAGGATCTGGATCCAGAAGAGACGTCAGCCAAGCAAGTGTTTAACAGCCACGCAGGAGAGAGTCTCTGTGATGTTGCTCAGGCAAAGGCAGAGAAGATCTGGGCTGGACGGCTTAAGTAAGCAGGACTGACAAGCAGGATATCATCAACAGGTGAGTCCCTGTGGGGAGATCACAATGGGGTCACTGGTACCTGGGACTACATGTCCCATGATCCTCTCCTGCTCTGACTCTTGCCTCTCATTGACCCTGGCCACAGACAATGAGCAAAGGAAGAGAGCAGGCAGTAGTCCTGATCCACCCTGCTCTCTGTGTAAAGGGAGGAAATCTCCCACAGCTGCGGCTCTGTCTGTATCCCTTCAATGAGTCTGTCAGTTTTAGTGCCACTGTCCTGTGGCAATGGTGGCTGGTGGAATATGTGTGTGTGTGGGGGGGGGTTGGATCGGCACCAACATCGGCACCCGCTACATTAATAAGCCCCATTTCTTTATTTGACAGACATTGACTAAAAACCTGCCGGGGCCCCTGATGGGGACGGGGCCCAGTACAACGGGACTGGGTGTACTGCCCTATCAGTGGCCCTGGCTGTTTATAACGTGGCTCTGTGGCTCACGCATGCGTTTGCAAATGCGTGTGGACAAAACCCCTGTTTTTAACGCCTACTATTAGACAGGTTAATTGGTTGTCTGCGAGCTGGTCGGTAAGTAGGCTTGGTTTTTCCTGGGCATTCCCCAGGCCTTTGTTGATATCTGTTTCAGCCTTCCAATGCTGTTTACTGTGATGGCCAGCTATAGATGAGGGCGGTAAACATGTCTATTTCACCTTTTGGTGTTTGTATTGGTTCAGCAGCGAAAACCAGCACCTTTGCAGCCATTGTGCTACATGCTGGGTATCTGGTGTGCTAATGTACCTTTAAGAAGGGATGGGCTGCATTTCAGTCCACCTGTCCTCATCTATCCATCAGAATGCATGTGCCTACATTGTGGGGACACTCAGGGCCAGATTCTCAGAAGCGGTACGACGGGGTATCACAGATACCCCGTCGTATCGCCGTTTTTTTGCCCGTGTATCTATGCGTGTGATTCCTAGAATCACTTACGCATAGATACAGGTGAAGATCCGCCATGTGTAAAACAATTACACTGGCGGATCGTAGATGTAATGAAAACTCCGGCCGCTAGGTGGCCTTTATGTTGTTTTCTCATTTGCCTATGCAAATGAGGCTAATACGCCGCTTCCCGAACGCTTTTACGCCGCCCCGTCGTGGTTAACGTCGTTTTCGTCCGCGTAAGGTTACCCCTGCAAAGATGTGGAGTAACCTTACGAAGTCCCGTCGGATGCCGTCGGATGCCATGTTAAGTATGGCCTCGGGACCGCGTCGTGTTGTGCGTCGTTTACGTCGTTTGCGTACGTCGATTCTCAATGGGGCTGGCGTACGCTACGATTACGTCGTTTACATTGAGAAAATGTGACGTCCTTTGGAGCATGCGCACTGGGATTTCGTCGCGGCCGGCGCTTGCGCAGTTCAATCGGCACGGGGGCGCGCTTAATTTAAATACAAGCCGCCCTCTTTGAATTACGCGGCCGTACGCTGGGCCATTTACGCTACGCCACCGCTAACTACGGAGCAAGTGCTTTGGGAATAAAGCACTTGCTCTAGTACGATGCAGCGGCGTAGTGTAAATGGCTAACGCTACGCCGCCGGAATTCTATGAGAATCTGGTCCACATAGTTTAATTTTGGGGCCACAGAATCCAGGGTGCCGTGACGTGGCTCTGTGGATCACGCATGCGTTTGCAAATGTGTGCAGACAAAATCCTTGTTTTTAACGCATACTGTTAGGCCTCGTACACACGATCTAATTTGTCCGCTGAAAACGGTCCAATGGACCGTTTCAGCAGACATCTCCGATCGTGTGTATGGGCTAGCGGACAGATTTGTCCACCCGACAGATTTCAAAGCATGCTTTGAAATCTATCCGGTGGGAATCTGTCCGCCCGACATGTCTGCTGGTTAGTACACTTACCAGCAGACATGTCGTCCCGCTCCGCCGCCGCACCGCCGCCGAATGGATTCGGCGCATGCGCGGAAGTGTTTTACTTCCTGGTGCGGTGACGTGGCGGCGTCAACGTCACCGCCACGTCACCGACACGTCAGCGCGCTCTCTGCTGGCGGGGATTTTGGTTTGCTCGTGTGTACACGCGAGCAAACCAAAATCCCAGCAGACAGATTTGTTCAAATCTGTCGGACGGACAGATTTGAACAAATCTGTCCGCTCGTGTGTATGGGGCCTTAGACAGGTTAATTGGTTGTCTGTGAGCTGGTCGTAAGTAGGTTTGTTTTTTCCTGGGCATTCCCCAGGCCTTTGTTGATATGTGGTACACAAACCATACATCAAAAAAAAAAAAAGTCTTCCTTGTTTCATATATGCAGATCATTGGCCAAAGTGAATTTGAAATACAGGGAGTGCAGAATTATTAGGCAAATGAGTATTTTGACCACATCATCCTCTTTATGCATGTTGTCTTACTCCAAGCTGTATAGGCTCGAAAGCCTACTACCAATTAAGCATATTAGGTGATGTGCATTTCTGTAATGAGAAGGGGTGTGGTCTAATGACATCAACACCCTATATCAGGTGTGCATAATTATTAGGCAACTTCCTTTCCTTTGGCAAAATGGGTCAAAAGAAGGACTTGACAGGCTCAGAAAAGTCAAAAATAGTGAGATATCTTGCAGAGGGATGCAGCACTCTTAAAATTGCAAAGCTTCTGAAGCGTGATCATCGAACAATCAAGCGTTTCATTCAAAATAGTCAACAGGGTCGCAAGAAGCATGTGGAAAAACCAAGGCGCAAAATAACTGCCCATGAACTGAGAAAAGTCAAGCGTGCAGCTGCCAAGATGCCACTTGCCACCAGTTTGGCCATATTTCAGAGCTGCAACATCACTGGAGTGCCCAAAAGCACAAGGTGTGCAATACTCAGAGACATGGCCAAGGTAAGAAAGACTGAAAGACGACCACCACTGAACAAGACACACAAGCTGAAACGTCAAGAATGGGCCAAGAAATATCTCAAGAATGATTTTTCTACGGTTTTATGGACTGATGAAATGAGAGTGAGTCTTGATGGGCCAGATGGATGGGCCCGTGGCTGGATTGGTAAAGGGCAGAGAGCTCCAGTCCGACTCAGACGCCAGCAGGGTGGAGGTGGAGTACTGGTTTGGGCTGGTATCATCAAAGATGAGCTTGTGGGGCCTTTTCGGGTTGAGGATGGAGTCAAGCTCAACTCCCAGTCCTACTGCCAGTTGCTGGAAGACCCCTTCTTCAAGCAGTGGTACAGGAAGAAGTCTGCATCCTTCAAGAAAAACATGATTTTCATGCAGGACAATGCTTCATCAAATGCTTCCAAGTACTCCACAGCGTGGCTGGCAAGAAAGGGTATAAAAGAAGAAAAACTAATGACATGGCCTCCTTGTTTACCTGATCTGAACCCCATTGAGAACCTGTGGTCCATCATCAAATGTGAGATTTACAAGGAGGGAAAACAGTACACCTCTCTGAACAGTGTCTGGGAGGCTGTGGTTGCTGCTGCACGCAATGTTGATGGTGAACAGATCAAAACGCTGACAGAATCCATGGATGGCAGGCTTTTGAGTGTCCTTGCAAAGAAAGGTGGCTATATTGGTCACTGATTTGTTTTTGTTTTGTTTTTGAATGTCAGAAATGTATATTTGTGAATGTTGAGATGTTATATTGGTTTCACTGGTAAAAATAAATAATTGAAATGGGTATATATTTGTTTTGTGTTAAGTTGCCTAATAATTATGCACAGTAATAGTCACCTGCACACACAGATATCCCCCTAAAATAGCTAAACTAAAAACAAACTAAAAACTACTTCCAAAAATATTCAGCTTTGATATTAATGAGTTTTTTGGGTTCATTGAGAACATGGTTGTTGTTCAATAATAAAATGAATCCTCAAAAATACAACTTGCCTAATAATTCTGCACTCCCTGTAGTTTCAATAAGAAGTAAGTCAACCATATGTGAAATATCCTGGAAGCAAGGAACCATTTGGTTAGATAAGAGCCTGTAACACCGAAAATCCAACAATTAAACCATGGTTCCCAGCAGGGCCGTCTTTAATATTGGTTGGACCCTGGGCAAACATTTCCTTTGGACCCCCCAGCTTCCCTCTTCCCTTTTCTGAGAAATACAATAAATAGCAGATAGACTCAAAATCAGGTCAGGCAGAAATTGTGATTGGTTGCTAGAGGTTGGAGCATATCGTTACTGCTCATTGACTGCATGGGTGGTCCTGCTGGTGGTCAGTGTTGGGGGAGGTCAGTCCGGTGGGTGCCGCTGTGGTCAGTGCTGCGTGGCCTTGGGTGGTCAGTGCCGTGCCACCTGCAGGGTGGGGGTCTTGGTGTACATTTGCCACCCTACCAAAAGGAGAACCCACCAGCTGGCACTAATTGATTTACTGGTTTGTAAAAGGACAAGTAATAAGCCGTGGGAGATGTTCAGGTACTTGCTTGCCTTTGCTACTTGTCTCTTGATTCCAGGCTCTGACTTCTGTTGCAAGGTGCCAAAAGTAGAGTAAGGTGGGTGGTACATAGGGATGAGCTTCGTGTTCGATGCGAACACATGTTCGCATCGAACATTGCCTGTTCGATCGTTCGTCGAAAACGAACAAAACAGGTCGTTCGCGCCAAATTCGAATGACGCGCAACGGCCCATAATTCACTGCGGCGTTGCGCGCTGATGATTGGCCAAGCATGCACCATGACCCCGCATGCTTGGCCAATCACAGCGCTCAAAAAACTAAGAGACCTAATTGGCCAAAGCTTTAGCACACGCCCCACACTATAAAAGGCCGCCTCCCGGGCGGCCTCGTGTAGTGTGTTCCGGCTTGCTTTGCAGAGAAGTCAGACAGACAGTGAGTTAGAGAGAGAGAGATAGATAGAGACACAGTTGGCCAGATTCTCTAAGAAATTCGCTGGCGTAGCGTAAGCCATTTACATTACGCCGCTGCATCGTACTAGAGCAAGTGCCATATTCCCTAAGCATTTGCTCCGTAGTTTGCGTTGGCGTAGCGAAAATGGCCCAGCGTAAGCCCGCGTAATTCAAATGGGGTGGCTTGTATTTAAATTAAGCGCGCCCCCGCGTCGAACGAACTGAGCATGCGCCGGCCGGGGAAAAAGCCCAGTGCGCATGCTCCAGCTCACGTCGGAAAGCGCCGTTGAAACCGACGTCAAAACGACGTGATCGTCACTACGCAATGCCCTATTCGCGAACGAGTTAATAAAACGACGTAAGCGACGGAAAAAGCCGACGCTGACCCGACGCCATACTTAACATGGCATCTGACGGCATCCGACGGTACTTCGTAAGGTTACTCCTCATAGAAGCAGGGGTAACCTTACACGAACGAAAACGACGTACGCGACGACGGGGCGGCGTAAAAGCGATCGGGAATCGGCGTAGTAGCCTCATTTGCATAGGCAAATGAGAAAACGACGTAAAGGCCACCTAGTGGCCGGAGTTGTCATTACAACTACGATCCGCAAGTGTAATGGTATTACACTTGTCGGATGTTCAAGCGTATCTATGCCAAAGTGATGCTAAGCATCACTTGCATAGATACGAGCCCAAAAAAACGGCGATACGATGGGGTATCTGAGATACTCTGTCGTAGCGCCGCTGAGAATCTGGCCCCTTGTCTTTTTAGATAGATAGATAGATAGATAGTAGTGTTGCTCACGAATATTCGCATTGCGAATATTCGCTACGAATATTGCATATTCGAGTATTCGCGAATATCGCGAATATCGCGGCGAATATTCGCTATTTCGAATATTCGAATGTTTTAAAAAATTTTTTTAGAACAGATCACATCCTAGAGATCCCCATCGACGTCTAAAAGCATTGCTGGTATGATTAGAGACCTTGGGCCGAGTAGCTGCAGCGCTCATTTTATATTGCCGAAAAATCGCAATGCGATTATTCGGCAAATAGCGATATCGCGCGATTATTTTATATTGTAATATATCACGAATATTCTGAGCCAATTAGAGTACTCCATTCCGCATTTCTCGAAATTTCGAAATTATTTTGTATTGTAATATATCACGAATATTCTGAGCCAATCAGAGTACTCCATTCCACATTTCTCGAAATTTCGAAATTATTTTGTATTGTAATATATCACGAATATTCTGAGCCAATCAGAGTGCTCCATTCCGCATTTCTCGAATATTCGCAATTATTGTGTATTGTAATATATCACGAATATTCTGAGCCAATCAGAGTGCTCCTTCCGCATTTCTCGAATATTCGCAATTATTGTGTATTGTAATATATCACGAATATTCTGAGCCAATCAGAGTGCTCCTTCCGCATTTCTCGAATATTCGCAATTATTGTGTATTGTAATATATCACGAATATTCTGAGCCAATCAGAGTGCTCCTTCCGCATTTCTCGAATATTCGCAATTATTGTGTATTGTAATATATCACGAATATTCTGAGCCAATCAGAGTGCTCCTTCCGCATTTGCCGAATATTCGCAATTATTGTGTATTGTAATATATCACGAATATTCTGAGCCAATCAGAGTGCTCCATTCCGCATTTCTCGAATATTCGCAATTATTTTATATTGTAATATATCACGAATATTCTGTGCCAATCAGAGTGCTCCATTCCGCATTTCTCGAATATTCGCAATCGCAATTCGCAATTCGCAATCGCATTCGCATTCGCGATAGCGAAAATTCGCAATCATTTCATTTCGAAAATATATCACGAATATTCGTATTTAGCGAATATCTGTCGAATATTCGACTATATATTCGAGATATATCGCGAATTCGAATATGGCATATTCTGCTCAACACTAATAGATAGATAGATAGATAGATAGAGCAGGGAGGCTAGTAGTCAGTATAGTTAAATTTACAGTTTGTAGAGAATATATTGGCATCCCTAGAAGTTGTCAATATATTTATAAACTGTATAGCTTAGCTAGATCTGCTATTAGAATCTGTCAGGCAGTAGATTGTGCTTGATGCAGTGCTCTAACGTGTTGTATTGCCTGCATTAGGGTTTACCTTAACCACTTCCTTACTGGGCATGTAAACCCCCTTCCTGACCAGGTGAAATTTCAGCTTGCGGCACTGCGTCGCTTTAACTGACAATTGCGCGGTCGTGCGACATGGCTCCCAAACAAAATTGGCGTCCTTTTTTCCCCACGAATAGAGCTTTCTTTTGGTGGTATTTGGTCACCTCTGCGGTTTTTATTTTTTGCGCTATAAACAAAAAACGATGACAATTTTGAAAAAAAATACAATATTTTTTACTTGTTGCTATAAAAAAATAGCCCAATTTAAAAAAAAAAATCCGTTTAGGGCGATACGTATTCTTCTACATATTTTTGGTAAATAAGCAATAAGCGACTGGTTTGCGCAAAAGTTATAGCGCCTACAAAATAAGGGACAGAATTATTATTTTTTATTATTTATTTTTTTACTAGTAATGGCGGCGATCTGCGATTTTTATTGCGACTGCGACATCATGGCGGACACATCGGACACTTTTGACACATTTTTGGCACCATTCACATTTATACTGCAATCAGTGCTATAAATATGCACTAATTACTGTATAAATGTGACTGGCAGGGAAGGGGTTAACACTAGGGGGGGAGTAAGGGGTCAATGTGTATCCTGCATTGTGTTCTAACTGTGGGGGGAGGGGGGGTGACTGGGGGGGTGACCGATCTGTGTCCCTATGTATAAGGAACACAGATTGGTCTGCTCTCTCCAGTGACAGGACGCTGTCATTGTGAGAGCCGGCAATGAGAAATGATCTCATATGTTTACATATGAGATCGTCTCTCATTGGCCCATCAGATCGCATCGCAAACGGCCATTCTGATTGGCCATTCGCGGCGATCTGTGATTGGCTGTCTCCAAGGGACACGGCCAGTACACAAGTTCCCCGCTGCGCGCTTTGGAGCGCGCGCTGGGAACAAAGAAAGGGGCTGCCGTGAAAACACGGCAGCCCGGAGATTTAGAACCACCCTGCGGCCGCATATAGTCGTACGGCCGTAGGGAAGTGGTTAAACATAGTACTCCGTGTTAGTCAACGTGTGCTAGTTAATTGCACATAGACGCATTACCTGTTACTGCAAGTGTGCTATTTATTTGCACAGAAAGGCAGTTGCTGTTAATGCAAGTGGGCTATTGAATTGCACAGAAACGCAGTCGCTCTGACTGTGCGTGTGCTGTTTAATACCACCTGAGCGCATTTGGTGTCACCGCACGTGTGCTGTTACATACCACCTGAGCGCATTTGGTGTCACCGCACTTGTGCTGTTACATACCACCTGAGCGCATTTGGTGTCACCGCACGTGTGCTGTTACATACCACCTGAGCGCATTTGGTGTCACCGCACGTGTGCTGTTATATACCACCTGAGCGCATTTGGTGTCACTGCACGTGTGCTGTTACATATCACCTGAGCTTATTTGGTGTCACTGCACGTGTGCTGTTACATGCCACCTGAGCGCAGTTAGTGTCACTGTACGTGTGCTGTTACATACCACCTGAGCGCATTTGGTGTCACTGCACGTGTGCTGATACATATCACCTGAGCGCATTTGGTGTCACCGCACGTGTGCTGTTACATACCACCTGAGCGCATTTGGTGTCACCGCACGTGTGCTGTTACATACCACCTGAGCGCATTTGGTGTCACCGCACTTGTGCTGTTACATACCACCTGAGCGCATTTGGTGTCACCGCACGTGTGCTGTTACATACCACCTGAGCGCATTTGGTGTCACCGCACGTGTGCTGTTATATACCACCTGCGCATTTGGTGTCACTGCACGTGTGCTGTTATATATCACCTGAGCGCTTATTTGGTGTCACTGCACGTGTGCTGTTACATGCCACCTGAGCTTATTTGTACGTGTCTGTTACTGCACGCACGTGTGCTGTTACATATCAGTTAGTGTCCTGAGCGCATACCACCTGGTGTCACTGCACGTGTGCTGTTACATATCACCTGAGCGCATTTGGTGTCACCGCACGTGTGCTGTTACATACACCTGAGCGCATTTGGTGTCACCGGTGTGCTGTTACACCGCGCATTTGGTGTCACGTGTGCTGTTACATACCATCTGAGCGCATTTGATGTCACTGCACGTGTGCTGTTACATATCACCTGAGCGCATTTGGTGTCACTGCACGTGTGCTGTTACATACCACCTGAGCGCATTTGGTGTCACCGCACGTGTGCTGTTACATACCACCTGAGTGCAGTTAGTGTCACTGTACGTGTGCTGTTACATACCACCTGAGCGTATTTGGTGTCACTGCACGTGTGCTGTTACATACCACCTAAGCGCAGTTAGTGTCACTGCACGTGTGCTGTTACATATCACCTGAGCGCATTTGGTGTCACTGCACATGTGCTGTTACATATCACCTGAGCGCATTTGGTGTCACTGCACGTGTGCTGTTACATACCACCTGAGCGCAGTTAGTGTCACTGCACATGTGCTGTTACATACCACCTGAGTGCAGTTAGTGTCACTGTACGTGTGCTGTTACATACCACCTGAGCGTATTTGGTGTCACTGCACGTGTGCTGTTACATATCACCTGAGCGCATTTGGTGTCACTGCACGTGTGCTGTTAGATATCACCTGAGCGCATTTGGTGTCACTGCACGTGTGCTGTTACATACCACCTGAGCGCAGTTAGTGTCACTGCACGTGTGCTGTTACATACCACCTGAGCGCATTTGGTGTCACTGCACGTGTGCTGTTACATATCACCTGAGCTTATTTGGTGTCACTGTACGTGTGCTGTTACATAGAACCTGAGCGCATTTGGTGTCACTGCACGTGTGCTGTTACATACCACCTGAGCGCAGTTAGTGTCACTATATGTGTGCTGTTACATACCACCTGAGCGCATTTGGTGTCACTGTACGTGTGCTGTTACATACCACCTGAGCGCATTTGGTGTCACTGCACGTGTGCTGTTACATACCACCTGAGTGCAGTTAGTGTCACTGCATGTGTGCTGTTACATACCACCTGAGCGCATTTGGTGTCACCGCACGTGTGCTGTTACATACCACCTGAGCGCATTTGGTGTCACTGCATGTGTGCTGTTACATATCACCTGAGCTTATTTGGTGTCACCGCACGTGTGCTGTTACATACCATCTGAGCACATTTGATGTCACTGCACGTGTGCTGTTACATATCACCTAAGCGCATTTGGTGTCACTGCACGTGTGCTGTTACATACCACCTGCGCGCATTTGGTGTCACTGCACGTGTGCTGTTACATACCACCTGAGCGCAGTTAGTGTCACTGCATGTGTGCTGTTACATACCACCTGAGCGCATTTTGTGTCACCGCACGTGTGCTGTTACATACCACCTGAGCGCATTTGGTGTCACTGCATGTGTGCTGTTACATATCACCTGATCTTATTTGGTGTCACCGCACGTGTGCTGTTACATACCATCTGAGCACATTTGATGTCACTGCACGTGTGCTGTTACATATCACCTAAGCGCATTTGGTGTCACTGCACGTGTGCTGTTACATACCACCTGAGCGCAGTTAGTGTCACTGCACGTGTGCTGTTACATATCACCTGAGCGCATTTGGTGTCACTGCATGTGTGCTGTTACATACCACCTGAGCGCATTTGGTGTCACCGCACGTGTGCTGTTACATAACACCTGAGCGCATTTGGTGTCACCGCACGTGTGCTGTTACATACCACCTGAGCGCATTTGATGTCACCGCACGTGTGCTGTTACATACTACCTGAGCGCATTTGGTGTCACCGCACGTGTGCTGTTACATACCACCTGAGCGTATTTGGTGTCACTGCACGTGTGCTGTTACATACCACCTAAGCGCAGTTAGTGTCACTGCACGTGTGCTGTTACATATCACCTGAGCGCATTTGGTGTCACTGCACATGTGCTGTTACATATCACCTGAGCGCATTTGGTGTCACTGCACGTGTGCTGTTACATACCACCTGAGCGCAGTTAGTGTCACTGCACATGTGCTGTTACATACTACCTGAGCGCATTTGGTGTCACCGCAAGTGTGCTGTTACATACCACCTGAGCGCATTTGGTGTCACCGCACGTGTGCTGTTACATACCACCTGAGTGCAGTTAGTGTCACTGTACGTGTGCTGTTACATACCACCTGAGCGCATTTGGTGTCACTGCACGTGTGCTGTTAGATATCACCTGAGCGCATTTGGTGTCACTGCACGTGTGCTGTTACATACCACCTCAGCGCAGTTAGTGTCACTGCACGTGTGCTGTTACATACCACCTGAGCGCATTTGGTGTCACTGCACGTGTGCTGTTACATATCACCTGAGCTTATTTGGTGTCACTGCACGTGTGCTGTTACATAGAACCTGAGCGCATTTGGTGTCACTGCACGTGTGCTGTTACATACCACCTGAGCGCAGTTAGTGTCACTGTACGTGTGCTGTTACATACCACCTGAGCGCATTTGGTGTCACTGTACGTGTGCTGTTACATACCACCTGAGCGCATTTGGTGTCACTGCACGTGTGCTGTTACATACCACCTGAGCGCAGTTAGTGTCACTGCATGTGTGCTGTTACATACCACCTGAGCGCATTTTGTGTCACCGCACGTGTGCTGTTACATACCACCTGAGCGCATTTGGTGTCACTGCATGTGTGCTGTTACATATCACCTGAGCTTATTTGGTGTCACCGCACGTGTGCTGTTACATACCATCTGAGCACATTTGATGTCACTGCACGTGTGCTGTTACATATCACCTAAGCGCATTTGGTGTCACTGCACGTGTGCTGTTACATACCACCTGAGCGCAGTTAGTGTCACTGCACGTGTGCTGTTACATACCACCTGAGCGCAGTTAGTGTCACTGCACGTGTGCTGTTACATACCACCTGAGTGCAGTTAGTGTCACTGCATGTGTGCTGTTACATACCACCTGAGCGCATTTGGTGTCACCGCACGTGTGCTGTTACATACCACCTGAGCGCATTTGGTGTCACTGCATGTGTGCTGTTACATATCACCTGAGCTTATTTGGTGTCACCGCACGTGTGCTGTTACATACCATCTGAGCACATTTGATGTCACTGCACGTGTGCTGTTACATATCACCTAAGCGCATTTGGTGTCACTGCACGTGTGCTGTTACATACCACCTGCGCGCATTTGGTGTCACTGCACGTGTGCTGTTACATACCACCTGAGCGCAGTTAGTGTCACTGCATGTGTGCTGTTACATACCACCTGAGCGCATTTTGTGTCACCGCACGTGTGCTGTTACATACCACCTGAGCGCATTTGGTGTCACTGCATGTGTGCTGTTACATATCACCTGATCTTATTTGGTGTCACCGCACGTGTGCTGTTACATACCATCTGAGCACATTTGATGTCACTGCACGTGTGCTGTTACATATCACCTAAGCGCATTTGGTGTCACTGCACGTGTGCTGTTACATACCACCTGAGCGCAGTTAGTGTCACTGCACGTGTGCTGTTACATATCACCTGAGCGCATTTGGTGTCACTGCATGTGTGCTGTTACATACCACCTGAGCGCATTTGGTGTCACCGCACGTGTGCTGTTACATAACACCTGAGCGCATTTGGTGTCACCGCACGTGTGCTGTTACATACCACCTGAGCGCATTTGATGTCACCGCACGTGTGCTGTTACATACTACCTGAGCGCATTTGGTGTCACCGCACGTGTGCTGTTACATACACCTGAGCGTATTTGGTGTCACTGCACGTGTGCTGTTACATACCACCTAAGCGCAGTTAGTGTCACTGCACGTGTGCTGTTACATATCACCTGAGCGCATTTGGTGTCACTGCACATGTGCTGTTACATATCACCTGAGCGCATTTGGTGTCACTGCACGTGTGCTGTTACATACCACCTGAGCGCAGTTAGTGTCACTGCACATGTGCTGTTACATACTACCTGAGCGCATTTGGTGTCACCGCAAGTGTGCTGTTACATACCACCTGAGCGCATTTGGTGTCACCGCACGTGTGCTGTTACATACCACCTGAGTGCAGTTAGTGTCACTGTACGTGTGCTGTTACATACCACCTGAGCGCATTTGGTGTCACTGCACGTGTGCTGTTAGATATCACCTGAGCGCATTTGGTGTCACTGCACGTGTGCTGTTACATACCACCTCAGCGCAGTTAGTGTCACTGCACGTGTGCTGTTACATACCACCTGAGCGCATTTGGTGTCACTGCACGTGTGCTGTTACATATCACCTGAGCTTATTTGGTGTCACTGCACGTGTGCTGTTACATAGAACCTGAGCGCATTTGGTGTCACTGCACGTGTGCTGTTACATACCACCTGAGCGCAGTTAGTGTCACTGTACGTGTGCTGTTACATACCACCTGAGCGCATTTGGTGTCACTGTACGTGTGCTGTTACATACCACCTGAGCGCATTTGGTGTCACTGCACGTGTGCTGTTACATACCACCTGAGCGCAGTTAGTGTCACTGCATGTGTGCTGTTACATACCACCTGAGCGCATTTTGTGTCACCGCACGTGTGCTGTTACATACCACCTGAGCGCATTTGGTGTCACTGCATGTGTGCTGTTACATATCACCTGAGCTTATTTGGTGTCACCGCACGTGTGCTGTTACATACCATCTGAGCACATTTGATGTCACTGCACGTGTGCTGTTACATATCACCTAAGCGCATTTGGTGTCACTGCACGTGTGCTGTTACATACCACCTGAGCGCAGTTAGTGTCACTGCACGTGTGCTGTTACATACCACCTGAGCGCAGTTAGTGTCACTGCACGTGTGCTGTTACATTTCACCTGAGCGCATTTGGTGTCACTGCATGTGTGCTGTTACATACCACCTGAGCGCATTTGGTGTCACCGCACGTGTGCTGTTACATAACACATGAGCGCATTTGGTGTCACCGCACGTGTGCTGTTACATACCACCTGAGCGCATTTGATGTCACCGCACGTGTGCTGTTACATACTACCTGAGCGCATTTGGTGTCACCGCACGTGTGCTGTTACATACCACCTGAGTGCAGTTAGTGTCACTGTACGTGTGCTGTTACATACCACCTGAGCGTATTTGGTGTCACTGCACGTGTGCTGTTACATACCACCTACTGTAAGCGCAGTTAGTGTCACTGCACGTGTGCTGTTACATACCACCTGAGCGTATTTGGTGTCACTGCACGTGTGCTGTTACATACCACCTAAGCGCAGTTAGTGTCACTGCACGTGTGCTGTTACATACCACCTGAGCGCATTTGGTGTCACTGCACGTGTGCTGTTACATATCACCTGAGCTTATTTGGTGTCACTGCACGTGTGCTGTTACATAGAACCTGAGCGCATTTGGTGTCACTGCACGTGTGCTGTTACATACCACCTGAGCGCAGTTAGTGTCACTGCACGTGTGCTGTTACATACCACCTGAGCGCATTTGGTGTCACTGTACGTGTGCTGTTACATACCACCTGAGCGCATTTGGTGTCACTGCACGTGTGCTGTTACATACCACCTGAGCGCAGTTAGTGTCACTGCATGTGTGCTGTTACATACCACCTGAGCGCATTTTGTGTCACCGCACGTGTGCTGTTACATACCACCTGAGCGCATTTGGTGTCACTGCATGTGTGCTGTTACATATCACCTGAGCTTATTTGGTGTCACCGCACGTGTGCTGTTACATACCATCTGAGCACATTTGATGTCACTGCACGTGTGCTGTTACATATCACCTAAGCGCATTTGGTGTCACTGCACGTGTGCTGTTACATACCACCTGAGCGCAGTTAGTGTCACTGCACGTGTGCTGTTACATACCACCTGAGCGCAGTTAGTGTCACTGCACGTGTGCTGTTACATTTCACCTGAGCGCATTTGGTGTCACTGCATGTGTGCTGTTACATACCACCTGAGCGCATTTGGTGTCACCGCACGTGTGCTGTTACATAACACATGAGCGCATTTGGTGTCACCGCACGTGTGCTGTTACATACCACCTGAGCGCATTTGATGTCACCGCACGTGTGCTGTTACATACTACCTGAGCGCATTTGGTGTCACCGCACGTGTGCTGTTACATACCACCTGAGTGCAGTTAGTGTCACTGTACGTGTGCTGTTACATACCACCTGAGCGTATTTGGTGTCACTGCACGTGTGCTGTTACATACCACCTACTGTAAGCGCAGTTAGTGTCACTGCACGTGTGCTGTTACATACCACCTGAGCGTATTTGGTGTCACTGCACGTGTGCTGTTACATACCACCTAAGCGCAGTTAGTGTCACTGCACGTGTGCTGTTACATATCACCTGAGCGCATTTGGTGTCACTGCACATGTGCTGTTACATATCACCTGAGCGCATTTGGTGTCACTGCACGTGTGCTGTTACATACCACCTGAACGCAGTTAGTGTCACTGCACATGTGCTGTTACATACCACCTGAGCGCATTTGGTGTCACCGCACGTGTGCTGTTACATACCACCCGAGCGCATTTGGTGTCACCGCACGTGTGCTGTTACATACCACCTGAGTGCAGTTAGTGTCACTGTACGTGTGCTGTTACATACCACCTGAGCGTATTTGGTGTCACTGCACGTGTGCTGTTACATATCACCTGAGCGCATTTGGTGTCACTGCACGTGTGCTGTTAGATATCACCTGAGCGCATTTGGTGTCACTGCACGTGTGCTGTTACATACCACCTGAGCGCAGTTAGTGTCACTGTACGTATGCTGTTACATACCACCTGAGCGCATTTGGTGTCACTGCACGTGTGCTGTTACATAGAACCTGAGCGCATTTGGTGTCACTGCACGTGTGCTGTTACATAGAACCTGAGCGCATTTGGTGTCACTGTACGTGTGCTGTTACATACCACCTGAGCACAGTTAGTGTCACCGCACGTGTGCTGTTACATACCACCTGAGCGCATTTGGTGTCACCGCACGTGTGCTGTTACATACCACCTGAGCGCATTTGTTGTCACCGCACGTGTGCTGTTACATACCACCTGAGCGCATTTGGTGTCACCGCACTTGTGCTGTTACATACCACCTGAGCGCATTTGGTGTCACTGCACGTGTGCTGTTACATACCACCTGAGCGCATTTGGTGTCACCGCACGTGTGCTGTTATATACCACCTGAGCGCATTTGGTGTCACTGCACGTATGCTGTTACATATCACCTGAGCTTATTTGGTGTCACTGCACGTGTGCTGTTACATGCCACCTGAGCGCAGTTAGTGTCACTGTACGTGTGCTGTTACATACCACCTGAGCGCATTTGGTGTCACTGCACGTGTGCTGTTACATATCACCTGAGCGCATTTGGTGTCACCGCACGTGTGCTGTTACATAACACCTGAGCGCATTTGGTGTCACCGCACGTGTGCTGTTACATACCACCTGAGCGCATTTGGTGTCACTGCACGTGTGCTGTTACATACCACCTGAGCGCATTTGGTGTCACTGCACGTGTGCTGTTACATACCACCTGAGTGCAGTTAGTGTCACTGCATGTGTGCTGTTACATACCACCTGAGCGCATTTGGTGTCACCGCACGTGTGCTGTTACATACCACCTGAGCGCATTTGGTGTCACTGCATGTGTGCTGTTACATATCACCTGAGCTTATTTGGTGTCACCGCACGTGTGCTGTTACATACCATCTGAGCACATTTGATGTCACTGCACGTGTGCTGTTACATATCACCTAAGCGCATTTGGTGTCACTGCACGTGTGCTGTTACATACCACCTGCGCGCATTTGGTGTCACTGCACGTGTGCTGTTACATACCACCTGAGCGCAGTTAGTGTCACTGCATGTGTGCTGTTACATACCACCTGAGCGCATTTTGTGTCACCGCACGTGTGCTGTTACATACCACCTGAGCGCATTTGGTGTCACTGCATGTGTGCTGTTACATATCACCTGATCTTATTTGGGTGTCACCGCACGTGTGCTGTTACATACCATCTGAGCACATTTGATGTCACTGCACGTGTGCTGTTACATATCACCTAAGCGCATTTGGTGTCACTGCACGTGTGCTGTTACATACCACCTGAGCGCAGTTAGTGTCACTGCACGTGTGCTGTTACATATCACCTGAGCGCATTTGGTGTCACTGCATGTGTGCTGTTACATACCACCTGAGCGCATTTGGTGTCACCGCACGTGTGCTGTTACATAACACCTGAGCGCATTTGGTGTCACCGCACGTGTGCTGTTACATACCACCTGAGCGCATTTGATGTCACCGCACGTGTGCTGTTACATACTACCTGAGCGCATTTGGTGTCACCGCACGTGTGCTGTTACATACCACCTGAGCGTATTTGGTGTCACTGCACGTGTGCTGTTACATACCACCTAAGCGCAGTTAGTGTCACTGCACGTGTGCTGTTACATATCACCTGAGCGCATTTGGTGTCACTGCACATGTGCTGTTACATATCACCTGAGCGCATTTGGTGTCACTGCACGTGTGCTGTTACATACCACCTGAGCGCAGTTAGTGTCACTGCACATGTGCTGTTACATACTACCTGAGCGCATTTGGTGTCACCGCAAGTGTGCTGTTACATACCACCTGAGCGCATTTGGTGTCACCGCACGTGTGCTGTTACATACCACCTGAGTGCAGTTAGTGTCACTGTACGTGTGCTGTTACATACCACCTGAGCGCATTTGGTGTCACTGCACGTGTGCTGTTAGATATCACCTGAGCGCATTTGGTGTCACTGCACGTGTGCTGTTACATACCACCTCAGCGCAGTTAGTGTCACTGCACGTGTGCTGTTACATACCACCTGAGCGCATTTGGTGTCACTGCACGTGTGCTGTTACATATCACCTGAGCTTATTTGGTGTCACTGCACGTGTGCTGTTACATAGAACCTGAGCGCATTTGGTGTCACTGCACGTGTGCTGTTACATACCACCTGAGCGCAGTTAGTGTCACTGTACGTGTGCTGTTACATACCACCTGAGCGCATTTGGTGTCACTGTACGTGTGCTGTTACATACCACCTGAGCGCATTTGGTGTCACTGCACGTGTGCTGTTACATACCACCTGAGCGCAGTTAGTGTCACTGCATGTGTGCTGTTACATACCAACTGAGCGCATTTTGTGTCACCGCACGTGTGCTGTTACATACCACCTGAGCGCATTTGGTGTCACTGCATGTGTGCTGTTACATATCACCTGAGCTTATTTGGTGTCACCGCACGTGTGCTGTTACATACCATCTGAGCACATTTGATGTCACTGCACGTGTGCTGTTACATATCACCTAAGCGCATTTGGTGTCACTGCACGTGTGCTGTTACATACCACCTGAGCGCAGTTAGTGTCACTGCACGTGTGCTGTTACATACCACCTGAGCGCAGTTAGTGTCACTGCACGTGTGCTGTTACATACCACCTGAGTGCAGTTAGTGTCACTGCATGTGTGCTGTTACATACACCTGAGCGCATTTGGTGTCACCGCACGTGTGCTGTTACATACCACCTGAGCGCATTTGGTGTCACTGCATGTGTGCTGTTACATATCACCTGAGCTTATTTGGTGTCACCGCACGTGTGCTGTTACATACCATCTGAGCACATTTGATGTCACTGCACGTGTGCTGTTACATATCACCTAAGCGCATTTGGTGTCACTGCACGTGTGCTGTTACATACCACCTGCGCGCATTTGGTGTCACTGCACGTGTGCTGTTACATACCACCTGAGCGCAGTTAGTGTCACTGCATGTGTGCTGTTACATACCACCTGAGCGCATTTTGTGTCACCGCACGTGTGCTGTTACATACCACCTGAGCGCATTTGGTGTCACTGCATGTGTGCTGTTACATATCACCTGATCTTATTTGGTGTCACCGCACGTGTGCTGTTACATACCATCTGAGCACATTTGATGTCACTGCACGTGTGCTGTTACATATCACCTAAGCGCATTTGGTGTCACTGCACGTGTGCTGTTACATACCACCTGAGCGCAGTTAGTGTCACTGCACGTGTGCTGTTACATATCACCTGAGCGCATTTGGTGTCACTGTATGTGTGCTGTTACATACCACCTGAGCGCATTTGGTGTCACCGCACGTGTGCTGTTACATAACACCTGAGCGCATTTGGTGTCACCGCACGTGTGCTGTTTACATACCACCTGAGCGCATTTGATGTCACCGCACGTGTGCTGTTACATACTACCTGAGCGCATTTGGTGTCACCGCACGTGTGCTGTTACATACCACCTGAGCGTATTTGGTGTCACTGCACGTGTGCTGTTACATACCACCTAAGCGCAGTTAGTGTCACTGCACGTGTGCTGTTACATATCACCTGAGCGCATTTGGTGTCACTGCACATGTGCTGTTACATATCACCTGAGCGCATTTGGTGTCACTGCACGTGTGCTGTTACATACCACCTGAGCGCAGTTAGTGTCACTGCACATGTGCTGTTACATACTACCTGAGCGCATTTGGTGTCACCGCAAGTGTGCTGTTACATACCACCTGAGCGCATTTGGTGTCACGCACGTGTGCTGTTACATACCACCTGAGTGCAGTTAGTGTCACTGTACGTGTGCTGTTACATACCACCTGAGCGCATTTGGTGTCACTGCACGTGTGCTGTTAGATATCACCTGAGCGCATTTGGTGTCACTGCACGTGTGCTGTTACATACCACCTC
The DNA here is from genome assembly GCA_029574335.1 of Rana kukunoris. Classification (NCBI taxonomy): domain Eukaryota; kingdom Metazoa; phylum Chordata; class Amphibia; order Anura; family Ranidae; genus Rana; species Rana kukunoris. Next base: position 458,397,729 of record CM056050.1, read on the forward strand.
AGCGCAGTTAGTGTCACTGCACGTGTGCTGTTACATACCACCTGAGCGCATTTGGTGTCACTGCACGTGTGCTGTTACATATCACCTGAGCTTATTTGGTGTCACTGCACGTGTGCTGTTACATAGAACCTGAGCGCATTTGGTGTCACTGCACGTGTGCTGTTACATACCACCTGAGCGCAGTTAGTGTCACTGTACGTGTGCTGTTACATACCACCTGAGCGCATTTGGTGTCACTGTACGTGTGCTGTTACATACCACCTGAGCGCATTTGGTGTCACTGCACGTGTGCTGTTACATACCACCTGAGCGCAGTTAGTGTCACTGCATGTGTGCTGTTACATACCACCTGAGCGCATTTTGTGTCACCGCACGTGTGCTGTTACATACCACCTGAGCGCATTTGGTGTCACTGCATGTGTGCTGTTACATATCACCTGAGCTTATTTGGTGTCACCGCACGTGTGCTGTTACATACCATCTGAGCACATTTGATGTCACTGCACGTGTGCTGTTACATATCACCTAAGCGCATTTGGTGTCACTGCACGTGTGCTGTTACATACCACCTGAGCGCAGTTAGTGTCACTGCACGTGTGCTGTTACATACCACCTGAGCGCAGTTAGTGTCACTGCACGTGTGCTGTTACATTTCACCTGAGCGCATTTGGTGTCACTGCATGTGTGCTGTTACATACCACCTGAGCGCATTTGGTGTCACCGCACGTGTGCTGTTACATAACACATGAGCGCATTTGGTGTCACCGCACGTGTGCTGTTACATACCACCTGAGCGCATTTGATGTCACCGCACGTGTGCTGTTACATACTACCTGAGCGCATTTGGTGTCACCGCACGTGTGCTGTTACATACCACCTGAGTGCAGTTAGTGTCACTGTACGTGTGCTGTTACATACCACCTGAGCGTATTTGGTGTCACTGCACGTGTGCTGTTACATACCACCTACTGTAAGCGCAGTTAGTGTCACTGCACGTGTGCTGTTACATACCACCTGAGCGTATTTGGTGTCACTGCACGTGTGCTGTTACATACCACCTAAGCGCAGTTAGTGTCACTGCACGTGTGCTGTTACATACCACCTGAGCGCATTTGGTGTCACTGCACGTGTGCTGTTACATATCACCTGAGCTTATTTGGTGTCACTGCACGTGTGCTGTTACATAGAACCTGAGCGCATTTGGTGTCACTGCACGTGTGCTGTTACATACCACCTGAGCGCAGTTAGTGTCACTGTACGTGTGCTGTTACATACCACCTGAGCGCATTTGGTGTCACTGTACGTGTGCTATTACATACCACCTGAGCGCATTTGGTGTCACTGCACGTGTGCTGTTACATACCACCTGAGCGCAGTTAGTGTCACTGCATGTGTGCTGTTACATACCACCTGAGCGCATTTTGTGTCACCGCACGTGTGCTGTTACATACCACCTGAGCGCATTTGGTGTCACTGCATGTGTGCTGTTACATATCACCTGAGCTTATTTGGTGTCACCGCACGTGTGCTGTTACATACCATCTGAGCACATTTGATGTCACTGCACGTGTGCTGTTACATATCACCTAAGCGCATTTGGTGTCACTGCACGTGTGCTGTTACATACCACCTGAGCGCAGTTAGTGTCACTGCACGTGTGCTGTTACATACCACCTGAGCGCAGTTAGTGTCACTGCACGTGTGCTGTTACATTTCACCTGAGCGCATTTGGTGTCACTGCATGTGTGCTGTTACATACCACCTGAGCGCATTTGGTGTCACCGCACGTGTGCTGTTACATAACACATGAGCGCATTTGGTGTCACCGCACGTGTGCTGTTACATACCACCTGAGCGCATTTGATGTCACCGCACGTGTGCTGTTACATACTACCTGAGCGCATTTGGTGTCACCGCACGTGTGCTGTTACATACCACCTGAGTGCAGTTAGTGTCACTGTACGTGTGCTGTTACATACCACCTGAGCGTATTTGGTGTCACTGCACGTGTGCTGTTACATACCACCTACTGTAAGCGCAGTTAGTGTCACTGCACGTGTGCTGTTACATACCACCTGAGCGTATTTGGTGTCACTGCACGTGTGCTGTTACATACCACCTAAGCGCAGTTAGTGTCACTGCACGTGTGCTGTTACATATCACCTGAGCGCATTTGGTGTCACTGCACATGTGCTGTTACATATCACCTGAGCGCATTTGGTGTCACTGCACGTGTGCTGTTACATACCACCTGAACGCAGTTAGTGTCACTGCACATGTGCTGTTACATACCACCTGAGCGCATTTGGTGTCACCGCACGTGTGCTGTTACATACCACCCCGAGCGCATTTGGTGTCACCGCACGTGTGCTGTTACATACCACCTGAGTGCAGTTAGTGTCACTGTACGTGTGCTGTTACATACCACCTGAGCGTATTTGGTGTCACTGCACGTGTGCTGTTACATATCACCTGAGCGCATTTGGTGTCACTGCACGTGTGCTGTTAGATATCACCTGAGCGCATTTGGTGTCACTGCACGTGTGCTGTTACATACCACCTGAGCGCAGTTAGTGTCACTGTACGTATGCTGTTACATACCACCTGAGCGCATTTGGTGTCACTGCACGTGTGCTGTTACATAGAACCTGAGCGCATTTGGTGTCACTGCACGTGTGCTGTTACATAGAACCTGAGCGCATTTGGTGTCACTGTACGTGTGCTGTTACATACCACCTGAGCACAGTTAGTGTCACCGCACGTGTGCTGTTACATACCACCTGAGCGCATTTGGTGTCACCGCACGTGTGCTGTTACATACCACCTGAGCGCATTTGTTGTCACCGCACGTGTGCTGTTACATACCACCTGAGCGCATTTGGTGTCACCGCACTTGTGCTGTTACATACCACCTGAGCGCATTTGGTGTCACTGCACGTGTGCTGTTACATACCACCTGAGCGCATTTGGTGTCACCGCACGTGTGCTGTTATATACCACCTGAGCGCATTTGGTGTCACTGCACGTATGCTGTTACATATCACCTGAGCTTATTTGGTGTCACTGCACGTGTGCTGTTACATGCCACCTGAGCGCAGTTAGTGTCACTGTACGTGTGCTGTTACATACCACCTGAGCGCATTTGGTGTCACTGCACGTGTGCTGTTACATATCACCTGAGCGCATTTGGTGTCACTGCACGTGTGCTGTTACATATCACCTGAGCGCATTTGTTGTCACCGCATGTGTGCTGTTACATACCACCTGAGCGCATTTGGTGTCACCGCACGTGTGCTGTTACATACCATCTGAGCGCATTTGATGTCACTGCACGTGTGCTGTTACATATCACCTCAGCGCAGTTAGTGTCACTGCACGTGTGCTGTTACATACCAACCTGAGCGCATTTGGTGTTACTGCACTTGTGCTGTTACATATCACCTGAGCTTATTTGGTGTCACTGCACGTGTGCTGTTACATCGAACCTGAGTGCATTTGGTGTCACTGCACGTGTGCTGTTACATACCACCTGAGCGCAGTTAGTGTCACTGTACGTGTGCTGTTACATACCACCTGAGCGCATTTGGTGTCACTGCACGTGTGCTGTTACATACCACCTGAGCGCAGTTAGTGTAACTGCATGTGTGCTGTTACATACCACCTGAGCGCATTTTGTGTCACCGCACGTGTGCTGTTACATACCACCTGAGCGCATTTGGTGTCACTGCATGTGTGCTGTTACATATCACCTGAGCTTATTTGGTGTCACCGCACGTGTGCTGTTACATACCATCTGAGCACATTTGATGTCACTGCACGTGTGCTGTTATTACATATCACCTAAGCGCATTTGGTGTCACTGCACGTGTGCTGTTACATACCACCTGAGCGCAGTTAGTGTCACTGCACGTGTGCTGTTACATATCACCTGAGCGCATTTGGTGTCACTGCATGTGTGCTGTTACATACCACCTGAGCGCATTTGGTGTCACCGCACGTGTGCTGTTACATACCACCTGAGCGCATTTGGTGTCACTGCACGTGTGCTGTTACATACCACCTGAGCGCATTTGATGTCACCGCACGTGTGCTGTTACATACTACCTGAGCGTATTTGGTGTCACTGCACGTGTGCTGTTACATACCACCTAAGCGCAGTTAGTGTCACTGCACGTGTGCTGTTACATATCACCTGAGCGCATTTGGTGTCACTGCACATGTGCTGTTACATATCACCTGAGCGCATTTGGTGTCACTGCACGTGTGCTGTTACATACCACCTGAACGCAGTTAGTGTCACTGCACATGTGCTGTTACATACCACCTGAGCGCATTTGGTGTCACCGCACGTGTGCTGTTACATACCACCTGAGCGCATTTGGTGTCACCGCACGTGTGCTGTTACATACCACCTGAGTGCAGTTAGTGTCACTGTACGTGTGCTGTTACATACCACCTGAGCGTATTTGGTGTCACTGCACGTGTGCTGTTACATATCACCTGAGCGCATTTGGTGTCACTGCACGTGTGCTGTTAGATATCACCTGAGCGCATTTGGTGTCACTGCACGTGTGCTGTTACATACCACCTGAGCGCAGTTAGTGTCACTGCACGTATGCTGTTACATACCACCTGAGCGCATTAGGTGTCACTGCACGTGTGCTGTTACATATCACCTGAGCTTATTTGGTGTCACTGCACGTGTGCTGTTACATAGAACCTGAGCGCATTTGGTGTCACTGCACATGTGCTGTTACATACCACCTGAGCGCAGTTAGTGTCACTGTACGTGTGCTGTTACATACCACCTGAGCGCATTTGGTGTCACTCTACGTGTGCTGTTACATACCACCTGAGCGCATTTGGTGTCACTGCACGTGTGCTGTTACATACCACCTGAGCGCAGTTAGTGTCACTGCATGTGTGCTGTTACATACCACCTGAGCGTATTTGGTGTCACTGCACGTGTGCTGTTACATATCACCTGAGCGCATTTGGTGTCACTGCACGTGTGCTGTTAGATATCACCTGAGCGCATTTGGTGTCACTGCACGTGTGCTGTTACATACCACCTGAGCGCAGTTAGTGTCACTGCACGTGTGCTGTTACATACCACCTGAGTGCAGTTAGTGTCACTGTACGTGTGCTGTTACATACCACCTGAGCGTATTTGGTGTCACTGCACGTGTGCTGTTACATACCACCTAAGCTCAGTTAGTTTCACTGCACGTGTGCTGTTACATATCACCTGAGCGCATTTGGTGTCACCGCACATGTGCTGTTACATACCACCTGAGCGCATTTGGTGTCACTGCACGTGTGCTGTTACATACCACCTGAGTGCAGTTAGTGTCACTGTACGTGTGCTGTTACATACCACCTGAACGTATTTGGTGTCACTGCACGTGTGCTGTTACATACCACCTAAGCTCAGTTAGTGTCACTGCACGTGTGCTGTTACATACCACCTGAGCGCATTTGGTGTCACTGCACGTGTGCTGTTACATATCACCTGAGCGCATTTGGTGTCACTGCACGTGTGCTGTTACATATCACCTGAGCGCATTTGTTGTCACCGCACGTGTGCTGTTACATACCACCTGAGCGCATTTGGTGTCACCGCACGTGTGCTGTTACATACCATCTGAGCGCATTTGATGTCACTGCACGTGTGCTGTTACATATCACCTCAGCGCAGTTAGTGTCACTGCACGTGTGCTGTTACATACCAACCTGAGCGCATTTGGTGTTACTGCACTTGTGCTGTTACATATCACCTGAGCTTATTTGGTGTCACTGCACGTGTGCTGTTACATAGAACCTGAGTGCATTTGGTGTCACTGCACGTGTGCTGTTACATACCACCTGAGCGCAGTTAGTGTCACTGTACGTGTGCTGTTACATACCACCTGAGCGCATTTGGTGTCACTGTACGTGTGCTGTTACATACCACCTGAGCGCATTTGGTGTCACTGCACGTGTGCTGTTACATACCACCTGAGCGCAGTTAGTGTAACTGCATGTGTGCTGTTACATACCACCTGAGCGCATTTTGTGTCACCGCACATGCACGTGTGCTGTTACATACCACCTGAGCGCATTTGGTGTCACTGCATGTGTGCTGTTACATATCACCTGAGCTTATTTGGTGTCACCGCACGTGTGCTGTTACATACCATCTGAGCACATTTGATGTCACTGCACGTGTGCTGTTACATATCACCTAAGCGCATTTGGTGTCACTGCACGTGTGCTGTTACATACCACCTGAGCGCAGTTGGTGTCACTGCACGTGTGCTGTTACATATCACCTGAGCGCATTTGGTGTCACTGCATGTGTGCTGTTACATACCACCTGAGCGCATTTGGTGTCACCGCACGTGTGCTGTTACATACCACCTGAGCGCATTTGGTGTCACCGCACGTGTGCTGTTACATACCACCTGAGCGCATTTGATGTCACCGCACGTGTGCTGTTACATACTACCTGAGCGTATTTGGTGTCACTGCACGTGTGCTGTTACATACCACCTAAGCGCAGTTAGTGTCACTGCACGTGTGCTGTTACATATCACCTGAGCGCATTTGGTGTCACTGCACATGTGCTGTTACATATCACCTGAGCGCATTTGGTGTCACTGCACGTGTGCTGTTACATACCACCTGAGCGCAGTTAGTGTCACTGCACATGTGCTGTTACATACCACCTGAGCGCATTTGGTGTCACCGCACGTGTGCTGTTACATACCACCTGAGCGCATTTGGTGTCACCGCACGTGTGCTGTTACATACCACCTGAGTGCAGTTAGTGTCACTGTACGTGTGCTGTTACATACCACCTGAGCGTATTTGGTGTCACTGCACGTGTGCTGTTAGATATCACCTGAGCGCATTTGGGTCACTGCACTGTGTGCTGTTACATACCACCTGAGCGCAGTTAGTGTCACTGCACGTGTGCTGTTACATACCACCTGAGCGCATTTGTGTGTCACTGCACGTGTGCTGTTACATATCACCTAAGCGCATTTGGTGTCACTGCACGTGTGCTGTTACATACCACCTGAGCGCAGTTAGTTAGTGTCACTGCACGTGTGCTGTACATATCACCTGAGCGCATTTGGTGTCACTGCATGTGTGCTGTTACATACCACCTGAGCGCATTTGGTGTCACCGCACGTGTGCTGTTACATACCACCTGAGCGCAGTTAGTGTCACTGCACGTGTGCTGTTACATACCACCTGAGCGCATTTGGTGTCACTGCACGTGTGCTGTTACATATCACCTAAGCGCATTTGGTGTCACTGCACGTGTGCTGTTACATACCACCTGAGCGCAGTTAGTGTCACTGCACGTGTGCTGTTACATATCACCTGAGCGCATTTGGTGTCACTGCATGTGTGCTGTTACATACCACCTGAGCGCATTTGGTGTTACCGCACGTGTGCTGTTACATACCACCTGAGCGCATTTGATGTCACCGCACGTGTGCTGTTACATACTACCTGAGCGTATTTGGTGTCACTGCACGTGTGCTGTTACATACCACCTAAGCGCAGTTAGTGTCACTGCACGTGTGCTGTTACATATCACCTGAGCGCATTTGGTGTCACTGCACATGTGCTGTTACATATCACCTGAGCGCATTTGGTGTCACTGCACGTGTGCTGTTAACATACCACCTGAACGCAGTTAGTGTCACTGCACATGTGCTGTTACATACCACCTGAGCGCATTTGGTGTCACCGCCACGTGTGTGCTGTTACATACCACCTGAGCGCATTTGGTGTCACCGCACGTGTGCTGTTACATACCACCTGAGTGCAGTTAGTGTCACTGTACGTGTGCTGTTACATACCACCTGAGCGTATTTGGTGTCACTGCACGTGTGCTGTTACATATCACCTGAGCGCATTTGGTGTCACTGCACGTGTGCTGTTACATATCACCTGAGCGCATTTGGTGTCACTGCACGTGTGCTGTTACATATCACCTGAGCGCATTTGGTGTCACTGCACGTGTGCTGTTACATACCACCTGAGCGCAGTTAGTGTCACTGCACGTATGCTGTTACATACCACCTGAGCGCATTTGGTGTCACTGCACGTGTGCTGTTACATATCACCTGAGCTTATTTGGTGTCACTGCACGTGTGCTGTTACATAGAACCTGAGCGCATTTGGTGTCACTGCACGTGTGCTGTTACATACCACCTGAGCGCAGTTAGTGTCACTGTACCTGTGCTGTTACATACCACCTGAGCGCATTTGGTGTCACTGCACGTGTGCTGTTACATACCACCTGAGCGCAGTTAGTGTCACTGCATGTGTGCTGTTACATACCACCTGAGCGTATTTGGTGTCACTGCACGTGTGCTGTTACATATCACCTGAGCGCATTTGGTGTCACTGCACGTGTGCTGTTAGATATCACCTGAGCGCATTTGGTGTCACTGCACGTGTGCTGTTACATACCACCTGAGCGCAGTTAGTGTCACTGCACGTGTGCTGTAACATACCACCTGAGTGCAGTTAGTGTCACTGTACGTGTGCTGTTACATACCACCTGGCGGTATTTGGTGTCACTGCACTGTGCTGTGTGTTCATACCACCTAAGCTCAGTTAGTTTCACTGCACGTGTGCTGTTACATATCACCTGAGCGATTGTTTTGTGTCACCGCACGTGTGCTGTTACATACCACCTGAGCGCATTTGGTGTCACTGCACGTGTGCTGTTACATACCACCTGAGTGCAGTTAGTGTCACTGTACGTCTGCTGTTACATACCACCTGAGCGTATTTGGTGTCACTGCACATGTGCTGTTACATACCACCTGAGCGCATTTGGTGTCACCGCACGTGTGCTGTTACATACCACCTGAGCGCATTTGGTGTCACCGCACGTGTGCTGTTACATACCACCTGAGCGCATTTGATGTCACCGCACGTGTGCTGTTACATACTACCTGAGCGTATTTGGTGTCACTGCACGTGTGCTGTTACATACCACCTAAGCGCAGTTAGTGTCACTGCACGTGTGCTGTTACATATCACCTGAGCGCATTTGGTGTCACTGCACATGTGCTGTTACATATCACCTGAGCGCATTTGGTGTCACTGCACGTGTGCTGTTACATACCACCTGAGCGCAGTTAGTGTCACTGCACATGTGCTGTTACATACCACCTGAGCGCATTTGGTGTCACCGCACGTGTGCTGTTACATACCACCTGAGCGCATTTGGTGTCACTGCACGTGTGCTGTTACATACCACCTGAGCGTATTTGGTGTCACTGCACGTGTGCTGTTACATACCACCTGAGCGCATTTGGTGTCACCGCACGTGTGCTGTTACATACCATCTGAGCGCATTTGGTGTCACTCTACGTGTGCTGTTACATATCACCTGAGCGCATTTGGTGTAACTGCACGTGTGCTGTTACATATCACCTAAGCGCATTTGGTGTCACTGCACGTGTGCTGTTACATACCACCTGAGCGCATTTGGTGTTCACTGCATGTGCTGTTACATATCACCTGTGCGCATTTGTGTGTCACTGCATGTGTGCTGTTACATACCACCTGAGCGCAGTTAGTGTCACGTGTACTGTAGTGTGCTGTTACATACCACCTGAGCGGATTTGGTGTCACTGCACGTGTGCGGTTACATATCACCTGAGCGCATTTGGTGTCACTGCACGTGTGCTGTTACATACCACCTGAGCGCAGTTAGTGTCACTGTACGTGTGCTGTTACATACCACCTGAGAGAGTTGGGTTGGTGTCACTACACTTGTGCTGTTACATAGCACCTGAACAATATGTCTGGAAGGACAACAAGAGAGGCAGAGAGTCACGAGGGCAAGCAGGCTCTGCATCTAGAGGTAATGCTGGTGGTGGATGTGGTGCATCCTCTTCAGCACGTGGCCCGTGGCCGCTCGTCCTTCTTTTTCGGAGCTGGCCGTGTGTTGAGCTCAACATGCTGAGAAATTTGTAGAGTGGATGATCAAGCCGTCCTCATCCTCCTCTCCTCTCTCTCACACAGACTGATCTAAGTTTCTCTGGCAAAGCAGCTGCCAAGGCGTCCTCTTCCCTCTGCACAATGGCTTCACACAATACTTCCCTAGTCCACCCATGTCTCCTCTGAGGAGTCCCCCAAACTGTTTCAACACAGTGTTGGGTACATGCTGCAGAAAGATGCGCAGCGTTTTGAAAAGACTCCGATGACGGAACACAGATAGAGGAAGGCATTGTGTGTGAGCCCAGGAGAGGGGGGGTGTGGCCAAGAGGGACAGCAATCTGGAGGAGTGATGTTCCCCCAGCTGGAGCATACTGCTAGGTTGTTGACAGTGATGAGGGAGAGGGGATGATGAGGTCACTGACTGTCTACCTGGGTGCCTGATAGGAGAGAGGAGGAGAGGGAGGAGAGAGAGGAGGAGGGAGGCGGACGAGGCACAGGCACATTTCCAAAGAGGCAGTATGCCCTCCAGGGGTCAGCTTAAGGGCACACCAACTGCATTACAGCGCACATCTACGGCGCTTGTGTATGGCGCTGCTGTGTCTGACCGGTACAGCAAAAGTTCTTTGGTGTGGGCCTTTTTTGAAACATGTCCACAAGATCGTACCTTTGCTATTTGCAACATATGTCGCAAGTGTATCTCGCGTGGCCAAAACATCAACCGCCTGGGTACCACAAGCTTGTCCAGACATATGTCGACTTGCCATGCAGCTCATTGGCAAGCACACCACCAGAAAGACCCACACCAAAGACAAAAGCGTACCCCCCCTTGCCCTTCTGGACCTCCAACCCCACTAGACCCCCAGTCCTTGAAGCCTGCAGTTAAGGTGTAGAAATAGGTGTGTCACAAGCTAGTAGTAGCGGGCAATCTACTGATAGTACCAGGCAATTTTTCCTGCCCAGCTGCTGCAGCGCCGAAAAGAAGTACAATCCCAGCCATCCACATGCCCAGCAGTTTGAAATGCTATCTTAGCGAAATTGCTAGCACTTCAACTGCTACCTTTTCAGTTGGTAGATTCTGCCCCTTTCTGTGAGTTTGTGCAATGTGCAGTACCTCAGTGGCAAGTACCAAAACGCCACTTTTTCTCTCGGAAGGCGGATTCCGGCGTCTCTACCGCATGTGGAAGGCAATGTCCATGCCTCGCTGGACAGGCGGTCAGTGGTAAGGTGCATCTTACCACTGACTCATGGTCCAGCAGGCATGGATAGGGACGTTACTGTTCTTTTTACGGCCCCATTGGGGGACTCTGCTGGCAGCTGGGAGGACGCAGGGGCAAGGGTACAGTAAATTTGGACGTTGTCTTGCCACCACGCCTCCAAAACACTACTACTGCTTGTGACACACCTCTCTCCTCCACCCCCTCCTCTTCATCTTCCTCTGTGGCCTCTTCCTGTGCTGATGTTTCCTCAGAACCAGCCGTGCTCCGTAGGCGTACGAGAGGCTATGCAGGAATGCAGGCCAAGAGATGCCATGCGGTGCTAAAGCTGGTGTGCTTGGGAGACAGGTGCCACACTGGGGAAGAGGTTCTTTCAGCTCTGCAGGGGTAGGCTCAGAGGTGGTTGACGCCATGCCAGCTGAAGCCTGGAATGGTGGTCAGCGATAATGGCACCAACCTCCTCTCTGCCCTGCGACAGGGAAAACTCACCCACGTGCCCTGTTTTGCGCATGTCCTGAATTTGGTGGTGCAGGCGGTTCTTGGGGCAGGTACCAGGGCTTTACAGGATGTCCTGAAGCAGGTCAGGAAAGTCTGTGTGCATTTCCGGAGGTCATATAATGCCACTGCTCGGCTGACAGACCTCCAAAGGGAATAACAACCGCGCCCAAGAACCGCCTAATCTGTGACATGCCCACCAGATGGAACTCTACGTTGGCCATGCTGCAGCGGCTGCACACGCAGCAGCGGGCCATCAATGAGTACCTGTGCCAATATGGCAGCAGAACTGGGTCAGGGCAGCTAGGTTTTTTTTCACCACGCCAGTGGGCCTTGATCAGGGATGCATGCACTGTCCTGTCACCATTTGAGGAGGCCACGAGGATGGTGAGCAGTGAGACTGTCCCTCTTATTCACTTGTTGGAGCACACGCTATGTGGAATAATGGACAAGGCCCTTGAGGCAGAACAAAGGGAGGAAGAGGAGGACTTCCTTACCTCTCAAGGCCCCCTCCCCAGAGAGTGGGCCTGCTTGCCCACCTAGCACACAGGAAAAGGAGGAGGAGGAGGATTTTATCAGCAGCATGGAGGTGGAGCTAGCACTCAGCATCAGCAGCAGCAGTCTTCAAGGGATCATTTACAGTCCCAAGGAACACGTGGACTTTTACGTGGCTGGGATGAGGTGCCTGTGGATCCTGTCGTCCTCAGTGACCCAGAGGAGTGTGCCCCGAATGCCTCTGCAAACCTACGCTGCATGGCCTCCCTGATCCTGCAAAGCCTGCGTAAGGATCCTCGTGTATGTGCTATCAAGGAGACGGATCATTACTGGCTGGCAACTCTCCTTGATCCACGTTACAAGAGTAAGGTTGCGGACCTTATATTGCCATCGCAGAGGGAGCAGAAAATGAAACTTCTGCGGGAGGCCTTGCAGAAGGGTCTGAGCAATGCGTTCTCAGAACCGGGGGGATTACCAAAACCTGGCTCTGGGCGACATCTTGCTGAAGCTTCGGTGAGTCACAGAAAGAGCGATGCCTTCAGACAGTTTTTTAGTCCGCAGCCCCAAGGTCTGACCGGTTCCAGCAACCATCGCCAGCGTCTGGTTTACATGGTCCGGGAATGCCTAGGGGCAAGATCCGACTTGGACTCCTTCCCCACCGAAAATCCTCTGGCTTACTGGGTCTTGAGGATGGATCACTGGCCAGAGCTTGCACAGTACGCAATTGAGCTACTGGCTTGCCCTGCATCCAGTGTTCTTTCAGTGCTGCTGGAGGCTTTGTTACCGATCACAGGGTGCGCCTCTCCACCGAATCTGTTGATCGACTGACCTTCATCAAAATGAATCAGGCTTGGATCAACACCAGCTACCAAGCACCTGATGCTGATGTTACTGAATAATATTTTTTTGTTGAAATGTCGGATCCCTTTTAGACTGCGTATGCTGATTCTGAGTGACTGTCCTCTTATGCTGCTGATGGAATATCCTTCTCCTACTCACTTTTCTTGCTAATAGCTAGTAAGAAATGTTGTGTTTCTGGGCTCCGCCACCAGTGCCTAAGGCACAATTTTTCTGCCCCTGTTTAACAGGGGCGCCTAATAACAAAAAATGTTGATGCAATACTTTGCACGTGGCTCCTTGTTGTGCTCCAATTGGAGTTATTGGGAGGGGTTGCAGTGTTGTGTTGTGCCCAAGGCACAATTTTTCTGCCCCTGTTTAACAGGGGCACCTAATAACAATTTTTAATGCAATAATTTGCACGTGGCTCCTTGTTGCGCTCCAATTGGAGTTATTGGGAGGGGTTGCAGTGTTGTGTTGTGCCCAAGGCACAATTTTTCAGCCCCTGTTTAACAGGGGCACCTAATAACAATTTTTGATGCAATAATTTGCACGTGGCTCCTTGTTGCGCTCCAATTGGAGTTATTGGGAGGGGTTGCAGTGTTGTGTTGTGCCCAAGGCACAATTTTTCTGCCCCTGTTTAATAGGGGCGCCTAATAATAATTTTTGATGCAATACTTTGCACGTGGCTCCTTGTTGCGCTCCAATTACAGTATGTTTGAGGGGTGTCCTTTTCTCTAAAATTTTTCTTTCACAAAACAATAATGGCCCCCCACCACCGCTAAAATATTCGACATATTGGTGCAACACAGCACGTGCGCAAGCAGTATTATTTACTTTTTTTTCATAGTCCTCTCATGTTGTGCAGGGACATTTCTAAACACGTGCCACTACTATAGACACCCAGCAGGTGTGATATTTAAAGGAATTTTTTTTGTTTCACTTTAAGCATCATTAAAATGGCTGCTCCGGAAAAAACGGCCGTTTTTAAAACTTATATTTCCATTGATACATGTTCCCTGGGGCAAGACCCAGGTTCTGAAGGACGTTTTCCAACATTAAATTTAATTTTGGTCTTTAAAATGATCGTTTTTGAATTCGAACGTTCGGGTCCCATAGTGTCACGTACCTGGTACAGAGCAGAGCCTGACGTGCGGGAGTGGCCACTCTTGCTCCTCTGACTCCGGAACCCCTGGTAGTGTGGACAGGAAGCGCTGGAGTTCAGAGTCGCACTAGCGCCTGGCGGGGATGCTGTGCAGGAACTGCGGAGGTCTCCTGTAGTCTCAGGAAGATGTCAGAGGAGCTGGAACAGCAGGTCCGTAGACAGCGGGAGCTGGATACAGGTGACCAGGATCAGCAGGTAGACTGAGTTCAGGCGCTTGGTGCAGCTGGCTGGAAAAGGCGGCAGGAGGGAGGTGTTCTGTAGTGCTGGGCGCTGATCGCTGGAGTAGTTAGCCAGAGGAAGGTGTGCTGTAGTTCTGGTGCTGACAGATAACAGGAGCTAGTGCGGATGACTGGAGCCGTTGACAGGATGGAGGTGTACTGTAGTACGGATGCAGGTAGGGTCAGGCAGGCCGGGTCGGATTCAGTCAGACCGATCAGGTTCGTGGATAGAGCAATAGCGGAGTCGTAGTCCAGGCCGGGTCGGCAGCAGGCGGGCAACAATCAGTTAAAGGGTAAGGCAGAGGCAGCGTCAGACAGGCCAGAGGTCAGGGCAGGCGGAGATCAGAAGGGTCAGAGATGAGCCGGGATCACGGGAACAGACGTCAACAGGTAACAGGTCTCAGGTGGGCAACAGGAACGCTAACGATCGGGCAGCAAGAGGCTGTAGGATGAGCCCCATTAAATAGCCTGGACTGGCGCCAGAATGGCGTCAGCACGTGCCCGCGCGCCGCTCCCGCGATTGCGCGCCGATTTGCCGCGAATTCGCGCTCCCGGCGCCCCCGTGCACGCCGTAGTGCCGCTAGCGCCACCTGGTGGTCGACCACGTTCATGACATTGCCCCCCTCCAACGGGCAGCCTCCGGATGCCCAACCGGGCCATCTTAAGTGGGTGAGCGTCCTTGAAGGACCGAATCAGTCTCTTAGCGTGGATGTTGCGCTCGGGTTCCCACGAATTTTCTTCAGGGCCGTAGCCCTTCCATTTCACCAAGAACTGGACCTGATTGTGCCTCCTTCTGCAATCTACAATAGACTCCACTTCAAATTCCTCTTCACCGTTCACTAAGACTGGTTCGGGCGGGTCAGTGCTTCGCCCCGGGAAGGGGTTAGTGACATCGGGTTTAAGGAGGGTGACATGAAAGACTGGGTGAACACGGAGTGAGTCTGGCAGTTCAAGTTCATAGGCCACACTATTAATCCTCCTCTTGATCGGGAAGGGCCCCATAAACTTAGGCCCCAATTTCTTAGATGGGCAGGCAAGTTTTAAGTTGATGGTAGACAACCACGCCAGGTCTCCGGGTTCCAGATTAAGTTCACACCTCCGCTTCTTATCAAACACTTCTTTATTATGCTCCTGAGTCCTTGCCATGGTTTCTTGCAGTAGCTTGTTGTTAGCGCTAAAGAAGTCCAGTGTCTCTTGTACAGCGGGCACCGTACACTCCGGGGCACAGTTAGGCAGAAATAGCGGGTGGTAGCCGTAGTTTGCATAAAAAGGAGATTGCTTGGTGGCAGAATGGACTGAATTGTTATATGCAAACTCGGCCAGTGGTAATAGAGAGGCCCAATCTTCCTGAGAGAACGAAGAAAAACAGCGTGGGTATTGCTCCAATGTCTGATTTGTTCTCTCGGTCTGGCCATTTGACTGAGGGTGATAGGCGGATGAGAAGGACAGCTCAATCTTGAGAGATTCGCAGAGCGCTTTCCAGAACCTGGAGGTAAATTGCACCCCGCGGTCAGAAACGATGTTTGCGGGGAAGCCGTGAAGTCGCACAACTTCTTTAATGAAGATTTTGGCAGTTTCTGGGGAAGAGGGTGTACCCTTCATGGGCAGAAAGTGTGCCATCTTAGACAGTCTATCCACCGTTACAAAAATAGTCGTGAAACCCTCAGAGGGTGGCAGCTCAACAATAAAATCCATGGAGATCATTTGCCAAGGTCTCTCTGGTACAGGCAAAGGTCTTAACAATCCCCAAGCTCTGGATTTGCTCCCTTTATTTCGGATGCACGTGGTGCACGACTCCACGTAACTTCTACAATCTTTCACAAGTTGGGGCCACCAGAACGTGCGCTGTAGAAGTTCCGAGGTTTTCTGTGCCCCAAATGACCAGCCAGTGCGTGATCATGGCAGAGGCTCAGGACAACGACCCGCAAGTCTTCTGGCACAAAGATCTTGTTCCCATGCCACAACAGACCGTCCCTAGCCTGCAACTTTGTATCAGAAGGGGAGGAAATTCCTGCAGAGGCTTGCTTGATCCGAGCCAATAGGTCGTCTTGTAGCAGCAGAAAATTCCCAGCGGATAGAATAGTGTCCGGGGGGGCGGGGGTTTCGGAATCGCAGAACATCCGCGAAAGGGCATCGGGTTTGGTGTTCTTCGACCCCGGCCTGTACGTTATGTGGAAGGTGAACCTAGTAAAGAAAAGCGCCCATCTGGCCTGCCGTGGCTTTAGTCTCTTAGCTATTTTCAGGTATTCTAGGTTTTTATGGTCCGTGTAGACCAGGATCGGATGAGCTGCACCCTCCAATAGGTACCGCCATTCTTCCAGTGCGGCCTTGATCGCTAAAAGTTCTCGGTCCCCCCACATCATAGTTCTTTTTCGGCGTCAGATAATTTACGAGAAAAAAAAGCGACCGGATGCAGAAGGGCCTTCGGCCCCTGTCTCTGGGAGAGAACGGCTCCCACCGCCGTCTCTGAGGCATCCACCTCTAGGATGTAGGGCAGACTGGCATCAGGGTGTTTAAAGGACAGGTGCCGATGTGAACAGCTTCTTTAGGGTTTCGAAGGCTACTTGGGCTTCAGGGGACCAATGGAAACGGACCGTTTGTTTGGTCAGGCTGGTTATGGGAGAGATAATGTTGGAGAATCCCTTGATGAACTTCCTATAGAAGTTTGCAAACCCGATGAACCGTTGCACACCCTTCTTGTCTGTGGGAGCAGGCCAATCAAGGATTGCCGCGACCTTTTGTGGGTCCATCTCGATACCATTTACGGAAATAATAAGTCCCAGAAATTGTATGCTTTCGCGTTCGAATTCACATTTTTCAGGCTTGGCGTATAGTCCGTGAATTCGGAGGCGCTTGAGTACGTTCTTAACGTGCTCCCGATGCCTGTCGATAGAGGGGGAAAAGATGAGGATATCATCGAGATACACAACAACAAACAGGTCAAGGTAGTCTTTAAAGATGTCATTCACGAAGTGCTGGAATGTGGCAGGGGCGTTACAGAGCCCGAATGGCATCACCAGGTACTCGAAGTGGCCAAAGCGGGTGCGGAAGGCAGTTTTCCACTCATCGCCGTCCCTGATGCGCACCAGGTTGTAGGCCCCCGCAGGTCAAGTTTCGTGAAGATGACTGCTGTTCCAAGTCTCTGAAATAGTTCCGGCACCAAGGGAAGGGATACCGATTCTTGATCGTCACCTTGTTAAGTTCGCGGTAATCCACGCAGGGGCGGAGAGTATGGTCTTTCTTCTCGACGAAGAAAATTCCTGCTCCTGCTGGTGAGGTGGAGGGACGGATAAACCCCTTCCTGAGGTTGTCGTCGAAATAGGTTTTCAGATTTTCCAGCTCCAGCTCTGTCAAGGGAAAAATCCTGCCGAAAGGGATTTCAGCCCCAGGAAGAAGCTCGATCGGGCAGTCATAGGGCCGGTGCGGGGGAAGGGTGTCAGCCCCTTTCTTGCTAAAGACGTCCAGGAATTCATGGTAAACTTCAGGAACGGATTGGTGGGTCTCAATGTCGGCGTCCATGCAAAGCAAAGAAGGAGGACAAGAGGTTACCTGCAGACAGTGCTCTTGGCAGTAGACAGAACTGAAACGGATTTCACCGGTAATCCAGTTTATTTGAGGGTTATGGGCCCGGAGCCAGGGTATGCCCAGAATTATAGGGAATAAAGGAGACTCAATAACGTCCAGGCACAGAAACTCTCTATGAATGTCCGAGATAGTGGTGGCAATAGGCAAGGTTTCTTGGGTAACTGGGCCAGATTTTAGAACTGACCCATCAGCCAGGTGCACAGACAGTCCAATGGCCCTTGGGCGCAACGGAATTTGGTGTAGGGTGGCAAAGGAAGAATCCAGAAAGCAGCTGCACGCCCCGGAATCAAGTATGGCGCTGGTCCGAATGGCCCCTCCTGGGAGCTGCAATAAGACAGGAACAGCCAGATGAGTGGGGTTGTTGAGGACAACAGGTTTGTGGACAGAAGACATGGAAGTGGACTTACGGGACTTTGCTGGGCAGGTCCTCACATAGTGGCCGGGCTCTCCGCAGTAAAGACACAGGTTGTTAATTCGGCGACGGAGTCGTTCCTCAGATGTGAGGGAAGGGCGGATCAGGCCCAGCTGCATGGGTTCTGGAATGTCTCTATCGGTGGTGATTGGAGCCGGAGAAGTCGGGTTAGGAAAGGTGGGTACCCGCGGTAGCATCCATGTCGGACGGGTCGGACCCATGGCACGTTCAGTCCTGCGCTCTCTTAAGCGCCGATCGATCTGAATAGTCAGGTTAATGAGGTCTTTCAGAGTTCCGGGGACCCCCACTCGAGCCAGCTCGTCTTTAAGTGTTTCTGATAGGCCCAAACGGAACTGGTAACAGAGAGCCGCGTCATTCCAGTTAGTGTCCGCACTCCACCTTCTAAACTCGGATACATAGTCTTCCGCGGGTCGGCGACCTTGCTGGAGGGCGTGCAAGGCGGCCTCTGCGGTAGCGGCCTGGTGGGGGTCCTCATACAGCAAGGACATGGCCTGAAAGAACGTCTCCAGTCGATCGAGGCATAAGTCTTTTTGCTCCAAGAGACGGTGGGCCCACGCCTGCGGTTCACCAGACAGCAGAGAAATAACAAAACCAACCTTGGTGGCTTCTAATGAAAAAGTCCTCGGCTGAAGTGCAAAATAGAGTTCACAGGCATTCCGGAAGGCTCTATACTTGCTTCGTTCCCCCAAAAATCTCTCCGGCATGGGCACTTTGGGCTCTGGTGCAGCATGATGACTGAAGGCGCAGTGGAAGTGCCCGAGCAGAAGAAGCGGATGGTGCGGACAAGGCCTGGACGCGGTCCTCAAGTCGGGTATAGCCTTCCTGTAGGGCCCTGACTGCTTGGGTTAAGCCGTCCAAATGGCGACAAAGTTCTGTCATAGGGTCCACTCCCTGCGCAGGCTCAGACATGGCTGCCCGATACTGTCACGTACCTGGTACAGAGCAGAGCCTGACGTGCGGGAGTGGCCACTCTTGCTCCTCTGACTCCGGAACCCCTGGTAGTGTGGACAGGAAGCGCTGGAGTTCAGAGTCGCACTAGCGCCTGGCGGGGATGCTGTGCAGGAACTGCGGAGGTCTCCTGTAGTCTCAGGAAGATGTCAGAGGAGCTGGAACAGCAGGTCCGTAGACAGCGGGAGCTGGATACAGGTGACCAGGATCAGCAGGTAGACTGAGTTCAGGCGCTTGGTGCAGCTGGCTGGAAAAGGCGGCAGGAGGGAGGTGTTCTGTAGTGCTGGGCGCTGATCGCTGGAGTAGTTAGCCAGAGGAAGGTGTGCTGTAGTTCTGGTGCTGACAGATAACAGGAGCTAGTGCGGATGACTGGAGCCGTTGACAGGAGGGAGGTGTACTGTAGTACGGATGCAGGTAGGGTCAGGCAGGCCGGGTCGGATTCAGTCAGACCGATCAGGTTCGTGGATAGAGCAATAGCGGAGTCGTAGTCCAGGCCGGGTCGGCAGCAGGCGGGCAACAATCAGTTAAAGGGTAAGGCAGAGGCAGCGTCAGACAGGCCAGAGGTCAGGGCAGGCGGAGATCAGAAGGGTCAGAGATGAGCCGGGATCACGGGAACAGACGTCAACAGGTAACAGGTCTCAGGTGGGCAACAGGAACGCTAACGATCGGGCAGCAAGAGGCTGTAGGATGAGCCCCATTAAATAGCCTGGACTGGCGCCAGAATGGCGTCAGCACGTGCCCGCGCGCCGCTCCCGCGATTGCGCGCCGTTTTGCCGCGAATTCGCGCTCCCGGCGCCCCCGTGCGCGCCGTAGTGCCGCTAGCGCCACCTGGTGGTCGACCACGTTCATGACACATAGACTTCAATGGCGTTCGAAAAGTTTGTGCGAACCCGCGGTCTGTTCGAACGTTCTGGTGCGAACCGAACCCGGGGGTGTTCGTCTCATCCCTAGTGATAAGTAGCTGTGGATCCTTCTGCCTGTCACGTGGTGGACAATTTGATTTACTGCTACAGCTGCGTTGTTGCTGAATAGTGCCACAGGCAAGATGCTGTGGGGGAGCTTGGATCCCCTTCCCCTCTTATCTACCACCCTGGCTGCTCTAGTCCTAGTAAATTCAATATAGAGGTTTGTATTAGTAAATACTGTTTTATGGAATTGTAGGGGCAATAGAAACAAGCTAAGTAGCACCAGGTCAGTATTAAAGGATAAGGAAAAATGTGGTGTACACTACGCTGCCAATGGAAAGTGCAGCAGCTAACACGGCAATTTTTGAATTAAAAATCAAAAAAGCAAAGAATGTAGAAAAGTGTAGTGCTTAAATAATATATATCTTGACGATAAACATAGAATATGTGATAATAAGATACTGCATAAACTTATAAATATTATGTGTAACAAATATAATGAATATGAATATAGTCCATATAAATGAAGATAGTGATGAACCGCCACCAGTGGAAATAAAGGCTTACCAAGACAAATGGGCAAAGGGGGACGTATGTCACCAAAAGTCTAAACAAGCTTGTGGGATGAGGTACCCAACCATGGAAGGAGAAATCATGATGGTATACACATCATGGTCTTCTGATGAGTGACACTTCAAAAAGGCAGGAAAGCTTTTGGGGTCCTGGTATTCATTTGCTATTGTTCTGTATTACTGTTATATCTCCTTTTTGCTCAGAAGGAGATGCTGCCTCTCTGGATGCTTGAAGATTCAAGATTCAAGATTCAAGCATCCAGAGAAAGAACTGTCATCTGCCTGCTCAGCAGGGATTGACGGAGCGATCCTTGCTGAGCAGGGGTGTATTTAGGTTTTGCGCTGCCCTAGGCCTGACTAAACTTGTGCTCCCCCTAATTTAAATATGACACACCCTTCCTGTCAAGGCCACACCTTTCTGTTTAAGACCCACCCTGAAATTTTTGAGTGGGGACACTAGATCTTAGGGCCTGGGGGGGGGGTCAATGGATTCCCTTAATTTGCTTAGATTTCCTCTTACTTCCTGTTCGGCTATGGGGCAGGAAGCGAAGGGAAATCTCTCCAATGGGACAGGGAGGGTAAAAAATAAACTGATTTGACTAATGACTAATTTTATGGAGAGGACTAAGAAGATATAACCATGCCAATTGTGCAGCAGAAAACATATAGCACAGTGAGGAAGGTCTGTGGTCCACGCTGATAGGACAGTCAAAATAAGAAGCAGCTTGCATTACACCAACAGTGTAGCACAAACCGGCAGGGACTCTTTCTGTGCTGCCCCCCTGCAAAGTGCTGCCCTAGGCCTGGGCCTTGTTGGCCTAGGCCAGGATACAGCATTGCTGCTGAGCATAGTGGAGCCTGTAAACAGACACGTCCGTGTGAAAGGGTCCTAAGTGTGTATCGGATGTACAGGCTGAGAGCTACAGGGCTTTTATGCAGGAACCTGATATTGCACCTCTGATCACTGGTACAATGCTTTGCAGGCTCCTTAGGAAAAAAAAATCTAAATTCACTTTTTTCTCCCTTCAAAAATATGTGCATTTATTATTTTTTCTCAAAAGGTGAACTTAGTCATCAATATCTAACATAATTTAATGTTGGCAACCGAGTGAAAGTGCAGTGCTAGGGGACTTTTTTTACTTGCATGCTTTGTACTGCAAATTTCTCCCTACTAAAAGCACTTTAAATAAACCAGGAATCTTTGGGATTTGCATGGTTCCATTATACTCTCTCTCTTTTTGTTGATTTCCCCCTGCTGGAAGCACTTAAAAAACAAAAGCAAGGTTTGAGAACCAAATATATCAAGATTGGCCACTTCAAAAGTATATTCTGAACATGTGTATGAGTTATACTGTATACAAAAGCACTTCTGTAATTTAGTGGAATTTTTTAAATCATACATTAAAAGTAATACTTTAATTTGGAGTGCCTTGCATCCTTGAGATTCTATGTACAGTATTTATATCAGTAAAATGTATTTCTATGTGAGAGTGAAGGTCGGGGTTTTCAATTTGCTGCTTTCTCCTTGTTTCCTGTTGAATCGGAATACATCAACATGCTTTAGTTTTATTGTACAAATTTTCTTATTGATGTGACCCTGACCAACTAAAGCGCTGTGGCTTTTGCAGTTGTTAACTGAATGGAAAATGTTTTGCTTGTGCTGCTCCAAATTTATTGTTCACATTTTCTTTCAAATGTTTGTCTTATATCAAACAAAAAAGAACCTTCTGTAAAGGGTTTTAGTTATTTGTATTTGTTTATTGTCATGTGGGTTTATAGTTCTGTTAGATTTACCCTTTAGTGACCAAAGGGCATTGACACATACATTTATTAATTTGACTATAACAATATACTAATTTGCTCACCAAAATTAATATTTTTTTTTACACCTTTAAGAACATAAAATATAAAACATAAGGATAAAAAAAATGCATGAAAGAAAAAAAACATATATACATAAATATATATTTCTCCACTATTTAATATGGTAATAGAGCTTTTATCAATATACCTCAAATGTAGTGCACCCCTAAAATGCAAAAAATTGCAGACAATCTACAACCCCAATTCCCAAAAAGTTTGGACACTGTGTACTAGACATGTGCAGAACAAAAAAATGTGTTTAGTTATTTGCATACATTCGTTTAGTTAAATTTGTTTAACCACTTCAGCTTCAGGTTTTACCCCCTTAATGACCAGGCCATTTTTTGCAACACGGCACTGCGTTGCTTTACTGACAATTGCGTGGTAGTGCGATGTTGTACCCAAACAAAATTAGTGTCCTTTTTTCCCACAAATAGAGATTTATTTTAGTGGTATTTGATCACCTCTGTAGTTTTTATCTTTTGCTCTATAAACAAAAAAAGACCGCAAATTTTTGAAAAAATATATATTTTTTACTTTCTGCTATAATACATATAAAAATATATAAAAACAACTAATGTATTCATAAGTTAAGGCCAATACGTATTCTTCTACATATGTTTGGTAAAATAAAATCAGAATAAGTGTATATTGATTGGTTTGCGCAAAAGTTATCGCGTCTACAAACTACAGTATGGGAAAGATTTATGGACTTTTTTTAGGCTTTTACTCATAATGGCAGGATCTGCACATTTTTAGTGGGACTGCGACATTACGACAGACAACTCTAACCCTAAGTGACACTTTTTGGGCACCAGTGATATATTACATTGATCAGTGCTTAACCACTTAAGGACCGCCTCCTGCACATATACATCGGCAGAATGGCACGGCTGGGCAGATCCACGTACAGGTATGTCCTGTACTACTACCCAGCCGTAGGTCACGGGCGCATGCCTGCTGCGCGCTCCCGTGACCCGGTCCGAAGCTCTGGGCCCGGGACTCGCAGACCCGATCGCCGCTGGAGTGCGGCGATCGGTCCCCGGAGCTGAAGAACGGGAAGAGCCGTGTGTAAACACGGCTTCCCCGTGCTTCACTGTGGCGGCTGCATCGATTGTGTCATCCCTGTTATAGGAGGACACAATCGATGACATCAGACCTACCCCCTACAGTTGTAAACACACATTAGGGAACACATAATCCCATCAGCGCCCCCTGTGGTTAACTCCCAAACTGCAACTGTCATTTCCACAATAAACAATGCAATTTAAATGCATTTTTTGCTGTGAAAATGACAATTGTCCCAAAAATGTGTCAAAATTGTCCGAAATGTCCGCCATAATGTCGCAGTCACGAAAAAAAACGCTGATCGCCGCCATTAGTAGTAAAAAATAAAAATGCAATAAAACTATGCCCTATTTTGTAAACGCTATAAATTTTGCGCAAACCAACAGATAAACGCTTATTTGGGGGAATATTTATTATAGCAAAAAGTAAAAAACATTGCATTTTTTTCAAAATTGTCACTCTATTTTTGTTTATAGTGCAAAAAAAAAAAACGCAGAGGTGATCAAATACCACCAAAAGAAAGCTCTATTTGTGGGGAAAAAAAGGACGCCAATTTTGTTTGGGAGCCACGTCGCACGACCGCACAATTGTCAGTTAAAGCGACGCAGTGGCAATTTGCAAAAAGGGGCCTGGTCCTTTAGCTGCATTTTGGTCCGGGGCTTAAGTGGTTAAAAAAAATCACTGATCAATGTAGACCATCTATACCAAAATAAGTTTATCTTGGTCCCATCAGACCACAGGACATGGTTCCAGTAATTTATGTACTTAGTCTGCTTGTGGGCTTTCTTGTGCATCATCTTTAGAAGAGGCTTCCTTCTGGGACGAGTGCCATGCAGACCAATTTGATACAGTGTGTGGTGTATGGTCTGAGCACTGACAGGCTGATCCCCCACCCTTCAACCTATGCAGCAGTCTATTTCCCAAAAACAACCTCTGGATATGTGCACTTAACTTCTTTGGTCGACCACGACGGGGCCTGTTCTAAGTGGAACTTGTCCTGTTAAACTGCGGCATGGTCTTGGCCACTGTGCTGCAGCTCAGTTTCAGGGTCTTGGCAATCTTCTTATAGCCTAGGCCACCTTTATTTACAACTTCAAGTGATCAGTATGAGAGACTGAGAGCGATAACACCAAATTTAACACACCTGCTCCCCATTCACACCTGAGACCTTGTAACACTAACGAGTCACATGACACTGGGGAGGGAAAATTACTAACTGGGCCCAATTTGGACATTTTCAATTAGGGTTGTACTCACTTTTGTTGCCAGCAGTTTAGACATTAATGGCTGTGTGTTGAGTTATTTTCAGGAGTCAGCGAACTTACACTGTTATATAAGCTGTACACTCACTACTTTACATTGTAGCAAAGTGTCATTTTTTTCAGTGTTGTCACATGAACAGATATAATACCATTTTTACAAAAAAATCTGAGGGGTGTACTCACTTTTGTGAGATATTGTAAAGACACTAGGGGTTAGCTGTATTCCCTGGGTGTGGGCTGGGCTCACTGGAATACCACAAAGATCGATTTTCCTGATCACTGGAAACAGCAGATATCTATGATGTCTCCTGTCAAAACGAGGATCCACCTTGTTTACACAGGCAGAACCCTGTTCTGCCCCTGTGTAACGCGATCACAGTTCGCCGGTGAACATCAAGTCAGCGGGACCCGCAGGCACACTCTCGTAGTATGCCCACAGTGTCACATGTAACATCATAACATCATCAGCCTGCGCCTCTCTGACTCTCAAAGCCAATTCAAGCAGGAGGCATACTGTATGTAGCCTGTTCGGATTGGCAGAGGTTGTTAATCCAATCCGAGCAGACTTTGTATTGATTAATAGAATACATCGCTCACTGTGATTGGCTAAGCACGGTATACTGCATGTAGCCAAAGCTACATACAGTATTACCAAACATCCAGTGGGCTGACATCCAGTGGGCGGACATTTTATACCGGCGTATAAGATGATTTTTGGGGGATATTTTTAAGTATAAAATGCCGTCTTATACGCCGGAATAAACAGTATTTTGAGGGTGTTTATGAGGGACATGAAAACGTTTTTTTTATAGAGAGGCCTGGCATGATGAGGAAGGGTTGTTTGGCTATAAAATATGGAGGAGTACCTGGCTTAGCAATGGATTACCCTTATGGCCCGTACACACAATCCGAATATCGTACGACAGATCGTACAACTTTTTTTTCCTCTTAATAGTCGCAAGTAGAAATTGAATAGGTTATTAAGGTCACGAAAAAATTCTCGTACCACAGGAAACAAAAGTGATGTCATGTGTTGTAATGTATTAGTATTGTATTTTCGGACGACAACTGTACCGACTAAATGAAAATCGTACGATCTGGCTTCGTACGAGGAACATTTTCGTGCTTGTCCAATTAAATAATATCGGATGAACTGTCGTGATCAGCTCTCGAAAGTAGTTTACACATCTTACAATTCTTCCTCAGACAATCGTTTTCGTCCGATATTTGGATCGTGTGTACGGGCCATTACTGTGGAATGAGGAAGGTGACACATTTTGGGTGGGGATGAATGAATGAAAAACGTATATAGCGCAGCAAATGCGAACTAAATCGCCTCTAGGCGCTTGTTGTTCCTGTCTCCTTTGATATCAAAAGAGATGGGTCTTGATCTTTCTCCTGAAGGCTAAATGGTTTTCCTCCAACCGAGGAAGAGCTAGCTGTGGAATAACCATCTGTAGAATGTGGTGTAGAACTGGTTGTGAAAATTTCTTCCATGTTGTCCCGGGAAAGTTTTTTTTTTAGGAGTTTTCTATTACCTTATTTTACATAATTATGTTTATTATTTTTTTACAAATTCTATTTTTTTATAATGGTGCTTCCATTCTTGGAGCATATTCCAGTGTGTCTAATAAGAAAGCCTAGCACTAGATTTGTACTTCTTGAGTACTCCTGTAGACTTAACATCCAGACAGCATTAATTCTATTTGGAGATGAGCAAAGGGGTGCCTTTCTTTCCAGTCATTCAACTATCCAAGATTGTAACCTCTAACGAGCAGAGCCCTCTGTAACTGTACTGTCTGCCCCCATGTTATAAAGCACTGTGCAAACTGTTGGCGCTATATAAATCCTGTATAATATTAATAATATATGTGTAAACTGAGATCCTGTTTCTGAAGTCCATATTCACAGCACAGCAATAAACCAGCTATCTGAAGCCATGGAGTATCAGATTTGCACTCGCTGACAACTACCTATAAAGGGTAAATATAAAACAATTGTATGCACTACATTCCATATTCAATAAAACATATCTCAAATAGAAAATATATTGAAAACACTATTCATCCCCTTGAAGTGTCTCTTTTCAGAGGATAATAACTATGCAATTATGTTATTTATATTCCCCAGCAATAGAAATTCTATAACTGGTTTACACTAGCCCATTTGAGCTGACTTACAAAACCTAGAGCAAAGGTGGGGCTGTTGACAATATAAACCAACT
The DNA here is from genome assembly GCA_029574335.1 of Rana kukunoris. Lineage (NCBI taxonomy): Eukaryota > Metazoa > Chordata > Amphibia > Anura > Ranidae > Rana > Rana kukunoris. The sequence goes on from CM056050.1 coordinate 458,424,970, forward strand.
TGGTTTATTTTTTACTCTCTTGATTGAAACAGGGATATCACGGATACCTGTGGCAGCAGCCTTACCCTACCACACATTTTTGTAAATAAAATTGGGTCTTCTTTTCAGGAGAAAAATAGTCTATATTTTCCAGAGCCACCTCAGACTGTCATTTTATATTCAAATCTTGTTTGTGATGAGCATTAAAGAATAGTTATTTAAAACCAGCAGTGAATATGCTTACCTGGCTTCATAGAACAAAATATGTTTTTTTTAATAAAATATACAAAATAAATATGGATATGGCAATCCTGCTCTAAATATGCAGTGGGGTACTCACCCAATGATAATAAATAGAGGGTGTAATCAAAAATATGTATGTGAAGAAACTAAAAAACAAAAAATAGGAAAGACAAAACACACCCAAACACAGTTACCTCCACAAAATGTATTACGCCTATGGCAAAACTGCAGCACATAACAACATCAAAAACCCCACTAAAAAGTCTCCACCTCCTGACCATGCAGAGAAAACCCCCAAGCTATCAAAAAAAAAAAAAACCCACTCTCAATAAAAGATTTTCACCTAAATCAGGAAAAAGGATTGGATGCAGTCCAACAAAGGGAGCTGGGCTATACCTCCCCAACAGCCCCCCAGAGAGACCACCCGCCCTAGTAACCACCCACCTGGGACTCTTTAATGTCACCACAGTCCTACTCTGGGCAATGCCACACCTTAAAGCCACAATGGGTGAATGTGGCACTGAACCGAAGTACTGTGGGGGTACATATGCCTGAATAGCCAGCCCGTCTCAGCCCACCTATCCCAGTCACCTGGGTATGTAAGCTACAAGTATGGTCAGTCATACAGTCTTGGTCAGCGCCATACCCAAAGCAGTAACAAAAGGTACAACGTGACCAAAGCCACTAAGATGAAAATCAGGCAATGTAGTTCAAGTAGTGTCTGCTAGTCCATGTTGGCATGAAAAATTAACACTATCCATGTATGTAGCTTAAAGGTGGTCTCAATCTAAACATAGATGTTAGATACTGGGCAGTCCTTCCGTTATGAAGTGGTGCTAGCAACAGATATTGTTGCTTAAATGGAAAACTCCTATTGTGGCTGGAGTAATGTGGTGTAAGGACTTTCACATAAGTATGTAAGATCACTGATATCACAGGGAAAGTCCTATAAGTTAGGCAACTCTCCACCTGTAAATCATGTGCAATTCGTTTTTACAAATTAGTTCATTCTGAAATTTCCGAATTTTTTCCATTTCCGAATTTTTGGATTTCCAAAATGTAGACTTTCTGAAATCCGAATTTTTCAATTTCCGAATTTTCGGATTTACGAAATTCCAAAATTTTGAATTTCCAAATACATTTTTTAGGGTTAGGGTTGGGATTATGGTTATGGGTTAGTGATTAGGGTTATGGGTTAGGGATAGGGGTTAGGGGTTAGGGTTATGGGTTAGGGATAAGGGTTAGGGTTAGGGATAGGGGTTAGGGGTTAGAGTTAAAGGGTTAGGGTTAGAGGATTAGCGGTTATGGTTAGATTTTAGGGTTAAGGGGTTAGGGTGTTAGAGTTAGGGTCTGAATTTTCAGAAATTCGGATATTCGGAAATTCGGAATTTTGGAAATGTGAAAATTTGAAGTTAGGATATTGGAAAATTCGAAATTTGAAAAATCAAAAATTTGTTTTAGGATTTAGGGTTAGGTTTAGAGGGTTAGGGGTTAGGGTTAAAAGTTAGGGTTTATGATGTTAGGGTTAGGATTGGAGGGTTAGGGTTAAGGGTTAGGGGTGATAGGGTTAGAGGGTTAGGGTTAAAGGGTTAAAGGGTTATGGTTAAAGGGTTAGGGTTAGAGGGTTATCGGTTATGGTTAGGTTTTATGCCGCGTACACACGGTCGTTTTTTGCGATGAAAAAAAAAAAAGAAGTTTTCTGTGAAGTAAAAAACGACGTTTTTGAATCGTCACTTTTCAAAGACAATTTTGCATACACACCATCGTTTTTTCACAAAAAGCAAGGTTACGTTCACCACTCTTTTCCATTGAAGCTCGCTTCATAACTAGCTTCTGGGCATGCGCGGGTTGAAAAACGTTGTTTTGAACAACGTTTTTGCTACACACGGTGACTTTTTGTGAAACAAAAAACGACGTTTTGAAAAACGACACAAAAAATTCAAACATGTTGGAATTTTTTTTGGGTCGTTTTTTTTAAGACAAAAAACGACGTTTTGCCCACACACGATCAATTTAAATGACGTTTTAAAAAAACGTCGTTTTTTTTCATCGCAAAAAACGACCGTGTGTACGCGGCATTAGGGTTAGGGGGTTAGGGTCCGAATTTTCAGAACTTTGGATATTCAGGAATTTGGGAAATTTGCAAATTCGAAAATTCGAAAATTAGTTTTAGGGTTTAGGGCAGGGGTCTCAAATTATCTGAGGGCCACAAGACAAGTTTTCATATCCCATAAGGGGCACATGCAAACTTTCAAACTTCAAAAATAACAGTACTGGTATCAGCAAATGCATTATTACCCCCAGCACTGGTGTCAGTGGATGCATTATTAACCCTGACCACTACACTGCACACTGACCACTACACACTGACCACTTCACAGCGCACATCAGGGTACAGAGCCCAACACATCAGGGTACCGGGCACAGCACATCAGAGCACAGCACAACAGTCCACATCAGGGTACGGGGCATGGCAAGGCACATCAGGACAAGGCACATGGCACATCAGGGTACAACACATTAGAACAGGGCACATGGCACATCAGGGTACAGGGCACAGGACACCACACATCAGGGTACAGAGCCCAGCACATCAGGGTACATGGGGCCACATCAGGGTACATGGGGCACATCAGGGTACATCAGAGCACATGGGGCACAATCGGGGCACACGGGCCACATCAGGGTACATGGAGCACAATCAGGGCACATGAGGGCACAATCAGGTTACATGGGGCACATCAGGGCACATGGAGCACAATCAGGGCACATGGAGCACAATCAGGGCACATGGAGCACAATCAGGGCACATCAGGGTACATGGGGCACACTTAGGCACATGGGGCACATGAGGGCACAATCAGGGTACATGGGGCACCTCAGGGTACATGGGGCACATGAAGGCACACTTAGGATACATGGGGCACATAAGGGCACAATCAGGGTACATGGGGCACATGACGTCACAATCAGGGTACATTAAGGCACATGAGAGCAGAATCAGGGCACATGAGGGCACAATCAGGGTACATGGGGCACATCAGGGTACATGGGGCACATCAGGGTACATGGGGCACATCAGGGTACATGGGGAACATCAGGGTACATGGGGAACATCAGGGTACATGGGGAACATCAGGGTACATGGGGAACATGAGGGCACACTCAGGGTACATGGGGCACATCAGGGTACATGGGAAACATGAGGGTGCAATCAGGGTACATGGGGCACATAAGTGCACAATCAGGGTACATGGGGCACATGAGGACACATGAGGGGTACATGGGGCACATGAGGGGTACATGGGGCACATGAGGGCACATGAGGGGTACATGGGGCACATGAGGGCACATGAGGGGTACATGGGGCACATAAGGGGTACATGGGGCACATGAGGGCTGCGGCTGCTCCCCGCCCGGAGGCCCCCCCTCTCTTCTCGTCCATCCCAGGTGATATCACAAGCAAATGGGGATGGACGAGAAGAGAAGGGGCGCCGGGGGGCGGGGAGCTGCCGCAGCATGACATGAGAGAGAAGTGAACTTATTACAGAGTATACAGACACTTCCTGCACTACTCTGCGTGTAAGAAAATCTACTCCCCCCACTTCCGCGGCACCCCCCGCCCTGCCTGCGGGCCATTTATAACCGGTCCGCGGGCCGCAAATGGCCCGTGGGCCGGTACTTTGAGACCCCTGGTTGAGGGTGTTAGGGTTAGAGGGTTAGGGCTCAGGGTTAGGGTTAAAAGTTAGGGTTTAGGGTGCTGGGGGTTAGAGGGTTAGGGTTAGGATTAGAGGGTTAGGGCTTATGGTTAGGGTTAGGGGTGATAGGGTTAGAGGGTTAGGGATTAGATTTAAAGTTAGGGGTTAGGTTTAAGGGTTAGGGTTAGGGGTTAGGGTTGGGGTTAGAGTTAGGGGTTAGGGTTAGAGTTAGGGGTTAGGGTTAGAGTTAGGGGTTAGGGTTAGTGTTAGGGTGTTAGGTTTAGAGGGTTAGGGTTTAGGGTTAAGGTTAGAAGGTTAGGGTTTAGGGTTAGGGTGTAAGGTTCAGAGGGTTAGGGTTGGAGGGTTAAGGTTAGGGCTTAAGATTAGTGTTTAGGGTTAAGGGTTAGCAGGGGCGAACCTAGAGCTGCCGCAGCATGACATGAGAGAGAAGTGAACTTATTACAGAGTATACAGACGCTTCCTGCGCTACTCTGCGTGTAAAGAAAATCTACTCCCCCCACTTCCGCGGCACCCCCCCGCCCTGCCTGCGGGCCATTTATAACCGGTCCACGGGCCGCAAATGGCCCGTGGGCTGGTACTTTGAGACCCCTGGTTTAGGGTGTTAGGGTTAAGGGTTAGCAGGGGCGTACCTAGAGCATTTGGCACCCGCGGCACCCCCCCGCCCTGCCTGCGGGCCATTTATAACCGGTCCACGGGCCGCAAATGGCCCGTGGGCTGGTACTTTGAGACCCCTGGTTTAGGGTGTTAGGGTTAAGGGTTAGCAGGGGCGTACCTAGAGCATTTGGCACCCGGGGCGGATCCAATATCTGGCACCCCCCTCCCACTTTAACCACTTAAGGACCCCCGCACGCACATATACGGCCACAGAATGGCTCGTACAGGCACAAGGGCGTAAATTTACGTCCCCGCCTTCGTGCGGTTCGGGGGTCCCATCGGGACCCCCTCCGCGGCGTGCGGGGGTCCCCTTGCCTCTGGGAGCGATTGCCGATGAGCGGGCGGATGTCCGTGATTTCCGCCCCCCCCCGCGATCGCTCCCAGCCAATGGGAGCGCGCTCCCATCGTGTCAGTTCCTCCTCCTGTGTTTACACAGGAAGGAGGAAATGATGTAATCTCTCATCGCAGCGCTGTTTCCCAGCGCTGCTGATGAAAGAAGACATCACAAGTAAGTGTGCACCAACACAACACTGACACACACTCACATAGGCACATTAACCCCTTGTGATCGCCCCCCCCACCCCCTGTCACAGTGTCACTGAATGCAGTGTAAAAAACAGTTAGTGTTAGGTTCAGGATAGCCCCCCCACCCCCCCTAATAAAGTTTTAACCCCCTGATCACCGCCCTAGTTAACCCTTTCACTCCCTATTGCCAGCGTCACTAAGCAATCATTTTTCTGATCGCTGTATTAGTGTCGCTGTTCCCGCTAGGTAGCTATTTTTTTTTATTGCGATTTTTTTTTTTACTAAAGACATGTGGCTGAATTAATTTTGGCCTGAATGTTTTACTAAAATTTAGTTTATTTGATTTTTTTTATAACAAAAAGTAAAAAAATTGTGTTTTTTTTCAAAATTGTGGCTCTATTTTAGTTTATAGCGCAAAAAATAAAAATCGCAGAGGCGATCAAATACCACCGAAAGAAAGCTCTATTTGTGGGAAGAAAAGAACGCAAATTTTGTTTGGGAGCCACGTCGCACGACCGCGCAATTGTCTGTTAAAGCGACGCAGTGCCGAATCGCAAAAACACCTTGGGTCATTTACCAGCGTATTGGTCCGGGTCTTAAGTGGTTAAAATGTAAAAACACCCCCTGCATACCTCTGCATCCTTCAATATCTCTTTGTTACTACTGTGTACCCCACTCTCCACAACTGCACCTCTTTACATTAGACAGCACCCTGCACCTCTTTACATTACACAGCACCCTGCACTTCTGGACCCCTTTACATTACACAGCCACCTGCACCTCTGGACCCCTTTACATTACACAGCACCCTCCACCACTGGACCCCTTTACATCACATAGCCCCCTGCACTTCTGGACCCCTTTACATTACACAGCCCCCTGCACTTCTGGACCCCTTTACATTACACAGCACCCTGCACCTCTGGACCCCTTTACATTACACAGCCCCCTGCACCTCTTTACATTACACAGCCCCCTGCACCTCAGGACCCCTTTACATTACACAGCCACCTGCACCTCTTTACATTACACAGCACCTATGGACCCCTTTACATTACACAGCACCCTGCACCTCCGGTCCCCTTTACATTACACAGCACCCTGCACCTATGGGCCCCTTTACATCACATAGCCCCCTGCACATCTGGACCCCTTTACATTACACAGCCCCCTGCACCTCTGGACCCCTTTACATTACACAGCCACCTGCACCTCTTTACATTACACAGCACCCTGCACCTATGGACCCCTTTACATTACACAGCACCCTGCACCTATGGACCCCTTTACATTACACAGCCCTCTGCACCCCTTTACATAATACAGCACCCTGCACCTCTGTATCCCTTTACATTACATAGCACCCTGCACCTCTGGACCTCTTTACATCACATAGCCCCCTGCACCTATGGACCCATTTACATCACATAGCCCCCTGCACCTCTTTACATTACACAGCCCCCTGCACCACTGGATCCCTTTACATTACACAGCACCCTGCACCTCTGGACCCCTTTACATTACACAGCACCCTGCACCTATGAACCCTTTTACATTACACAGCACCCTGCACCTCTGGACCTCTTTACATCACATAGCCCCCTGCACCTCTTTACGTTACACAGCCCCCTGCACCACTGGACCTCTTTACATCACATAGCCCCCTACACCTCTGGACCCCTTTACATCACATAGCCCCCTGCACCTCTTTATGTTACACAGCCCCCTGCCCCACTGGACCCCTTTACATCACATAGCCCCCTGCACTTCTGGACCCCTTTACATTACACAGCACCCTGCACCTCTGGACCCCTTTACATTACACAGCACCCTGCACCTATGGGCTCCTTTACATCACATAGCCCCCTGCACCTCTGGACCCCTTTACATTACACAGCCCCCTGCACCTCTTTACGTTACACAGCCCCCTGCACCTCTGGACCCCTTTGTATTACACAGCCACCTGCACCTCTTTACATTACACAGCACCTATGGACCCCTTTACATTACACAGCACCCTGCACCTCTGGACTCCTTCACATTACACAGCCACCTGCACCTCTTTACATTACACAGCACCTATGGACCCCTTTACATCACATAGCCCCCTGCACCTCTTTACGTTACACAGCCCCCTGCCCCACTGGACCCCTTTACATCACATAGCCCCCTGCACTTCTGGACCCCTTTACATTACACAGCACCCTGCACCTCTGGACCACTTTACGTTACACAGCACCCTGCACCTCTGGACCCCTTTACATTACACAGCACCCTGCACCTATGGGCTCCTTTACATCACATAGCCCCCTGCACCTCTGGACCCCTTTACATTACACAGCCCCCTGCACCTCTTTACGTTACACAGCCCCCTGCACCTCTGGACCCCTTTGCATTACACAGCCACCTGCACCTCTTTACATTACACAGCACCTATGGACCCCTTTACATTACACAGCACCCTGCACCTCTGGACCCCTTCACATTACACAGCACCCTGCACCTAGACACCTTTACACTACACAGCACCCTGCACCTCTAGACCCCTTTACATTACACAGCACCCTGCACCTCTTTACATTACACAGAACCCTTCACCACTGGACCCCTTTACATTACACAGCACCCTGCACCCCTTTACATTACACAACCCCCTGCACCACTGGACCCCTTTACATTACACAGCACCCTACACCACTGGACCCCTTTACATTACACAGCACCCTACACCACTGGACCCCTTTACATTACACAGCACCCTGCACTTCTGCACCCCTTTACATAAGACAGCACCGTACCTCTGGACCACTTTACATTACACAGCACCCTGCACCTCTGGACCCCTTTACATTACACATCACCCTGCACCTCTGCACCCCTTTACATTACACAGCACCCTGCACTTTTGGACCTCTTTACATCACATAGCCCCCTGCACCTCTGGACACCTTTACATCACAAAGCCCCCTGCACCTCTGGACCCCTTCACAATACATAGCCCCCTGCACCTCTGGACCCTTTTACACTACCCCCTCAGTGAAATACCCCCCACCTCAGTGCAAACCCCCTTCTCAGTGAAAACCTCCCTTAGTGCAAACACCCCCCTCAGTGCAAACCCCCCTTAGTGCAAACACCCCCTCTCAGTACAAGCACCCCTCTCCTCAGTAAAAACACCCCCTTAGTGAAATCACCCCCCCCCTCAGTACAAGCACCCCTCTCCTCAGTGAAAACCCCCCCTTAGTGCAAACACCCCCCCCCTCAGTGCAAACACCCCCCCTCAGTACAAGCACCCCTCTCCTCAGTGAAAACCCCCCCTCAGTGCAAACACCCCCTCCTCAGTACAAACACCCCTCTCCTCAGTGAAAACGAGACATGTGCAAAAGGAAAAAATTAGTTTAGTTTCGTTTTAATTCGTTATTTAATTAATTTCGTTAAGTTAAATTCGTTAAATTTGTTTTCGGAATTCGATCGTTCGATAGAAATTCGAAAAAAGCCCGGTCGAATCCGATCGTTTTCGCCCGAATTCGAAAACCCGGTCGAATTCGATCGTTTCCAACCGAATTAGAAAAAAAGGTCGAATTCGAAAACATTTCTACCTGATTCGATAATATTTCTACCGGATTTGAATTCGATCATATTTTGATCGGATTCGAAAATATTTCAACAGACTTCAATAATATTTCATCCGCTATCGTTAATGTTTCAACCGGATTTGAAATTATTTCAACCGGATTGGAAATTATTTCAACCGGATTGGAAATTATTTCAACCGGATTGGAAATTATTTCAACCGGATTGGAAATTATTTCAACCGGATTGGAAATGACTTCAACCGGATTTGAAATTATTTCAACCGGATTTGAAATTATTTCAACCGGATTTGAAATTATTTCAACCGAATTTGAAATTATTTCAACCGAATTGGAAATTATTTCAACCGAATTGGAAATTATTTCAACCGAATTGGAAATTATTTCAACCGAATTGGAAATTATTTCTACCGGTTAGGAAATTATTTCCACCGAATTTGAAATTATTGCAACCGAATTTGAAATTATCTCAACCGAATTTGCAAAATGCACATGTCTAGTGAAAACTCCCCTTAGTGCAAACACCCCCTCCCCTCCCCATTCTTTCCCTTTAGATTAGCGCAGCGACGGCACATGGACAGAAGATCCCCTCCCCCTCTGTACACATAAACAGAGAGGAGGGGACAGGGAGGCGGCTTCACATGGCACCTCTTTACGTTACACAGCCCCCTGCCCCACTGGACCCCTTTACATCACATAGCCCCCTGCACTTCTGGACCCCTTTACATTACACAGCACCCTGCACCTCTGGACCACTTTACGTTACACAGCACCCTGCACCCTTGGAAAATATTTCAACAGACTTCAATAATATTTCATCCGCTATCGTTAATGTTTCAACCAAATTCGATGATATTTCAACCGGATTTGAAATTATTTCAACCGGATTTGAAATTATTTCAACCGGATTTGAAATTGTTTCAACCGAATTGGAAATTATTTCAACCGAATTGGAAATTATTTCTAACGGTTAGGAAATTATTTCCACCGAATTTGAAATTATTTCAACCGAATTTGAAATTATTTCAACCGAATTTGAAATTATTGCAACCGAATTTGAAATTATCTCAACCGAATTTGAAATTATTTCAACCGAATTTGAAATTATTTCAACCGAATTTGAAATTATTTCAACCGGATTGGAAATTATTTCCACCGAATTTGAAATTTGTCCGAATTCGAATTCGTAACGAAACGAAATGCACATGTCTAGTGAAAACTCCCCTTAGTGCAAACACCCCCTCCCCTCCCCATTCAGTACCTCAGATTAGCGCAGCGACGGCACATGGACAGAAGATCCCCTCCCCCTCTGTACACATAAACAGAGAGGAGGGGACAGGGAGGCGGCTTCACATGGCTGTGCCTGTGTGACATCAGTGTCAGCCAGGTCAAGTGCCGAGCATGGAGCACCGCTCACAGCCCGTGGCTGTGAGGAGGGGATGGATGGTGCCGCGGTCATGTCACCCCGCAACCCCCCTCCTCTCTTGTATCGCGCCCGCAGCGCTGACTGCTGTGCTGCCTGCGGCTGCCTAAGTAAGTGACTCCGAGTCTGCGGCACTGCCGCTGTGTCACCGCCTCAGTCACAGGGGTGCGCCGGCCTGACACCCCCCCAGTGTGTGGCACCCGGTGCGGTCTGCCCCCCCCACTTAGTACGCCGTTGAGGGTTAGGATGTTTAGAGGGTTAGGGTCTAGGTCTAGGGGTTAGAGGGTTAGGGTTAGGGTGGGGGTTAGGGTTAGTGATTAGGGTTATAGATTAGGGATTAGGGTTCAGTCTCCACTTCCCACAAAACCTCTAAAACCTCTATGACGCATTAGAGGAGGCGGGTGACCCATCTACATCATAGGGTAAGCAGTGGTGGTGGTGCCACAACACTGTAACCCCTCGCAGATTCTGCTGTAAAATATTGGATCAAAAATTTTAATTGCGCGCCCCTGTTAAACAGGGGTGGAAAAATTGGGCCTTAGGCAGCGGTGGTGGTGACACAACACTGTAAAGTCTCACAGATACTCTTGTTGAGCGCAGGAACGTGCCCTGCTGCAAAATATTACAGCAAAAATTGTAACTGAACTCCCCTGTTAAACAGGGGCAGAAAAATTGGGCTTTAGGCACTGGTGCTGGTGCCACAACACTGCAACCCCTCACATATACTCTAGTTGAGTACAGGAACAAGCCCTGCTGCAAAATATTACAGCAATTGCGATTACACGCAGAACAATTGGGCTTTAGGCACTGGTGGTGGTGCCGTCACCAAAAATGTTCTCAGAAGCTATCAACATGAACATTGAGCAGGAATAGGATAGTCACTCAGCATAACAGGATGGTCACTCAGCATCAGCATAGGCACTCATTCATAAAAAAAAAAAAAAAATTTACATCAGCATCAGGTGCTTGGTAGCTTGTGATCCAAGACTTTTTATCAAGGTGAGCCGATTGTAAGGTACCTGTAAAAGGTAGTGTCCGAAGTGGAAGTATTATGCTGGAGATCCAGGCAAAGCGTCGTCAGGCAGATATGGTCGGCAACGGATCAGGCAAATAGTTCACAATCGAATTCCGGAGAAGGGTCAGGCAGGCATAGGTCATACACGATCTGGCGGTAAGGTACAAAATCAGCAGGCTGTAGAATAGTCGGGATATCAGGCAGGAGTTCAATACAAGGAAAATCACTGAAGACAAAACACCCAGGAAGTAATCCAAATAAACGGGCGCTGAGTGATGACTTCACTTCCTATTTAAACGCTGTCCAGATTGAGAATTGTCCACAGCTGGCAGCAGGTGGAGCTAGTGAGTCCGAGGTAGTGTTGAACACAATAAGGATATTCCCAAGGTCTAGATCTCTTCTGTGGCATAGCAGGTAAGGCTATGGTTTAAGCGACCAGGAAGACCCAGGTTCGAATACACCCCGGGACATGACAGGGCCCCCTCCCCAATGGACCCCTCCAGGGGCCTAGCGGGGCTTAGTGGGGAACGAGGCATGGAAGTTTTGTATAAGAGAAGGGGCATGCAGATCTTTGGCTGGAACCCAGGAGCGGTCTGTGACAGGATATCCCTTCCAATGAACCAGATACCGAAGGCCACGGCCCTGTCTTCTGGAATCAAGAATCTTGGAGACTTCAAACTCATTTTGTCCATCAACAAGAACAGGAGGAGGTAGCTGTTGTGATCTGGAGTAGCTGTTGAAAATAGCTTTTTTGAGAAGCGAAACGTGAAACACGGGATGTATCCGGAGAGAGGAAGGTAATTTTAAGCGATAGGAAACTGGCCCAACTCGAGCAATGATCCTGTAAGGACCAATGAATTGAGGGCCCAATTTGGTAGAAGGTTGTTTCAGTCTCACATACTTGGTTGATAGCCAAACTCTGTCCCCCACCACATATGGTGGTATATGGCGTCTTCGTCTGTTGGAAAAAAGTGTGTACTTGCCTGCTGACTTTCATAGTAATGAACGAATCTTCTTCCAATGTAGTAGAATATTCTTTACCCGCTGATCTGCTGCTGGTACACCAGAAGAAGGCTGAAGTAGAGGAAAAGTCTGAGGGTGATAGCCTAGGGCTGCGTAGAATGGTGTGGTATGAAGAGCACTGTGCCAATGGGAATTTAGGGTGAACTCAGCTAAAGGCAAAAATTCAGACCAGTTGGAGTGTAAGGCATTGACATAATGTCGAAGATAGGTTTCTAGGGTCTGGTTCATGCGTTCGGTTTGACCATCAGTTTGAGGGTGATGTGAGGTAGAGAGCGAGAGCGTTACTCCCAGTTTCTTGCAGAACGCTCTCCAGAATCGGGAAACAAACTGGGATCCGCGGTCTGAGATGACATTGGTAGGTATGCCATGATGTTTTACAATGTGGGAAAGGAAAAGAGTGGACAGTGCTTTCGCTGTAGGTAATCCCGGGAGCGGCACAAAATGAGAAATTTTGGAAAAGCGATCCACTGTGACCCATATAGCAGTCATGCCCTCGGACTTGGGTAAGTCTACAATGAAGTCCATGGTCAAATGGGTCCAAGGCTGGCGACGTGCCGGAAGTGGATGTAACAGTCCAGCAGGCAATATGCGGGGTACTTTATTAGCAGCACAAGTTGGGCAGGCAGCCACATAGTCAGTAACATCCTTTTTCATACGAGGCCACCAGACATGACGCTGCAAGGTCTTAAGAGTGATGGTGACACCAGGATGACCGGATAACACGCCATCATGTGCCCAGAGGAGTACAGGTTTTCTGAGACTAGGGGCTACGCACAGGCGACCTGGTGGTATCTTCAAGCCCTGGGGAACACGATTCTGGGTTTCTTGTAGCTGTTGGGAAAGAGCCGTGGAGATCTGTGCAACAATTTTGTGAGGTGGGATTATATACTGCTCGGCTGGTTGATCTTCTTCAGAGGTAGCGAACTGTCTGGAAAGAGCATCGGCTTTTTTGTTTCTATGCCCTGGAACATAAGAAAGGACAAAATTAAAACGGGATAAAAACAGAGCCCATCGAGCCTGACGTGACGTGACGTGTAAGGCCTCGTACACACGATCAAATCTGTCTGCTGGAAACGGTCTGCTAGACCGTCCCAGCAGACAGATTCGATCGTGTGTACGGCCGAGCCGACGGATTTGGCCACCCGACAGATTTCAAAGGATGCTTTGAAATCTATCGGGTGGGAATCCGTCCGCCCGACATGTCTGCTGGTTAGTACACTTACCAGCAGACATGTCGTCCCGCACCGCCGCCGAATGGATTCGGCGCATGCGCGGAAGTGTTTTACTTCCTAGTGCGGTGACGTGGCGGCGTCAACGTCACCGCCACGTCAGCGTGCCGTCTGCTGGCGGGGATTTTGGTTTGCTCGTGTGTACACGCGAGCAAACCAAAATCCTATCAGACAGATTTGTTCAAATCGGTCGGTCCGACCGATTTGAACAAATAGATTGCCTCGTGTGTACGAGGCCTAAAAGGTAGTGTCCGAAGTGGAAGTATTATGCTGGAGATCCAGGCAAAGCGTCGTCAGGCAGATATGGTCGGCAACGGATCAGGCAAATAGTTCACAATCGAATTCCGGAGAAGGGTCAGGCAGGCAAAGGTCATACACGATCTGGCGGTAAGGTACAAAATCAGCAGGCTGTAGAATAGTCGGGATATCAGGCAGGAGTTCAATACAAGGAAGATCACTGAAGACAAAACACGCAGGAAGTAATCCAAATAAACGGGCACTGAGTGATGACTTCACTTCCTATTTAAAGGCTGTCCAGAATGAGAATTGTCCACAGCTGGCAGCAGGTGGAGCTAGTGAGTCCGAGGTAGTGTTGAACACAATAAGGATATTCCCAAGGTCTAGATCTCTTCTGTGGCATAGCAGGTAAGGCTATGGTTTAAGAGACCAGGAAGACCCAGGTTCGAATACACCCCGGGACATGACACCGATCAACCTCAAAGTCTGTGGACAGGCGCACTCTGTGATCAGTTACAAAGCCTCCAGCAGCACTGACTGTGCATTCCAAAAGAACGCTGGATGCAGGACAGGCCAGTAGCTCAATTGCATGCTGTGCAAGCTCTGGCCAGTGATCCATCCTCAATACACAGTAAGCCAGTGGATTTTCAGGTGAAAAGGTCTCCAAGTCTGATCTTGCCCCTAGGTATTCCTGCACCATGTAAATCAGATGCTGGCAATGGTTGCTGGAACCGATCAGACCTTGGGGCTGCAGACTAAACAATTGTCTGAACGCATCAGTCAGACAGCCACCTTCTCTACATCTCCTTGTGTGACTGACCGAAGCCTCAGCAACACGTTGTCCAGGAGGACCAGGAAATTGTAACCTCCCAGGCTCTGGAACCTCATTGCACAAACCTTTCTGCAAGGCCTCCTGCTCCCTCTGCGAAGGCTGGATACATTTTGCAAACTTACCCTTGTAACATGAATCAAGAAGGGTTGCCAGCCAGTAGTGATCCCCTTCCTTGATCACACGAATCCGAGGGTGCTTTCACAGGCTTTGCAGGATCAGGGAGGCCATGCAGCATAGGTTTGCTGAGGCATTCGATCCAGAGTCCTCTGGGTCACTAAGGGTGACATGATCCACAGCCACCTCCTCCCAGTGCTAGGCTCCACATCCATGCTGACACAATCCTCCTCCTCCTCTTCCTGTGTGAGCGACGAGCCTGCAGAAATACTGTCTGGATAAAGGGGGCCTTGAGAGGTAAGGAAGTCCTCCTCCTTCTCCCTCTGTTCTGCCTCAGGTCAGGAGACCAGGGATTTTATCTTCTGGTCAAATCATGGTGAAGAGCTCAGTTCAGCCTCTAATTCCATGGAGAGAGCAGATCATTCTCTAATGATTGAGAACAATTTAATGTACACTGAGAACAAGGCTTGGATTACTTACTGCTGAATAAGGACAATAAAGCTTCCCTTCTAGAGTGGATAGAGAGATGTAATATTAACCTTGTACAGGTTAATGGTCAGTGGGTATATGGTGGTCCTCCTGCAGACTGGGTTGTAGAAGCCCTCCACTTGGGACAGTAATATTTATCAACAATATGCCTCAAGAAAAATATGAAGATAAATAAATTCCACCTTTTCAGTCTACTGCAACATTGTATGGGCCAGATTCAGGTAGAGTTACGCCGGCGTATCAGTGATACGCCAGCATAACTCACACTTTGAGCTGGCTTATCTGTTTTCTGTATGCAGAAAACAAGATATGCCGGTTTGTTGCAAAGACCCGACAGGCGTAATTGTATTACACCGTCGGATCTTAAAGGCAGTTTTAAAATGGCCGCCGGGGGCGTTCCCGCTGATTTACGCCGAGAATATGTAAATCAGCGAGATACGACAATTCACAAACATATGCGGGCCCGACGCAGTCACTTTACAACGTTTCCGTAAGGGGTTTCCCGGCGTAAAGATAAAGCAACAAAAAGCAGGCGCATCCTATGTTAAGTATGGCCGTCGTGACCGCGTCGATTTGAAAAAGTTTAACTTTGTTTGCGTAACTCGTCCGTGAATGGGGATTGACGTCATTGATGTTCACTTCGAAAACACCGTCATAATTTGGAGCATGCGCACTGGGATACATTGACAGCCGGCGCATGCACAGTACGTTCGCCGTGGGATCGCGCCTATTTTAAATACTACACGCCCCCTACCCGCCCAATTTGAATTCCGCCGGCCCATTTTCGCTACGCCGCCGCAACTTTAGGAGCAAGTGCTTTGTGAATACAGTACTTTCTCCTAAAGTTTCGGCGGAGTAACGTAAATGAGCAACCTTACGCCAGAATAAAGATTCGCCCATCTACCTGAGTCTGGCCCTATGAGTTGTCCCATATACTGTTGTAGGACTTTTGCCAGCAGTCTGAGGTGGGGTTGGGTCACTGTTTGTTGTGTGTCTTTGTCCTATTGTGTGCCTCCTAGGTGTGCATTTCCATTGTAAATTGAGTCACCTAATTGTTTCTGTCTATCTGATCATCTCTTAGACAGGTAATTAATATTGTGTCCACTTTATCGAACTATTGGGGGATGTTATGTGTTTATGTTGATTAACTTACAGTATTATGTGTATGTTAGCTGTTCCTTAGCTATGTTAATTATATTCCAGTTTACAGTTTGTATTGTTGGGGTAATGTGGGGTACCTGAAGTTGTGTGGTTTATTAATTTTGTCTGAGTTTTCAATAAAGTGAGTTCCAGTTCCAGACCACCTAGGCTAGTGTTGTCTAGATTTTTGGGTGCAATATTCAGTGTAGCTCCACCCCGTAGGAGCTGCTGGTTAGATTTGGCTCTTGCACGTTACCTCAATATTCGTAGTCTAGGGGAAGAAAGTCTCTAAATAACTCCAATGTCCACATGAGACGTAGAACCTTAAGCTGTTAGGTTTTATTTATTTTCTCTTAAATTGCAGGAAAATAGAAGGATGAAGGTGGAAGGGGAAGGTTCAGGTGCACAGTACAGATTACTGAAGAAAAACTTCTAAGTGTCAATAGTCATTCACCACTTTCCCTCAAGTGGGTATTGCTCACCTAGATAGGCCCCTCTCATCTGACCTAGCAGCCGGAATGATGCATGGACAATAATCAGCAGTTCTGAATCCTCTGCCACAGGATTTTAACACCCGAACCTCAAGCCATACAGTTAAAGAGCCTTTAAGCCAACCCGGTGAAACTGTAGGGTAACGTGAGCTGTAGATCCCCCTTAATAGGGTCGCCAGGCCTATCCTGAGACATTAGCCTTCCGATTTGTCTCCTCCTAGGCAGGTCCTCCCCTGGTTTCCTCCATTAAGTAGCTTCCTCTAGTAGACGGACAGCTTGGGATCTCTTCGCTGTTATAGGCCACAGCCAGTTTAGCTGGCTACTTGATAGAAAGGCAGCCTCGGGCCAACATGGGTCCGAGACTGAAAATCACAGCAACACGTACCTCGCGCCAAGAGGGCCACGAGTCGAAGAGCCCTAAAAACATTGCGTCTGCCCCTTAAGTATCCCTCCCCAGCATGCCCAGCGGGGAGACCACTCCCACTGGGCTGTTCCTTGGAAAGGACACTCAATAACTATAGCCTGCCCGTGTTCCAACATTAGCCTGTGGCGGCACCACCTACAGGCAACAGTGGGAAAATCCTTTCAGGCAGAGCCACAGCCAAAACAGAGGCTGATTTAGCATAAATCATAAAAGTCTGAGCCAACCAGACACCCACTAAATTTAGCATAGCGCCTGATCAATGGGAGCAGGGTAAGGAGAAAAGTATCCTCACATGTAGTGGGCATGTGGATACAAAGTGATTCACAATGTGCCACGTCCTAATTGAATATGAAAAGAGAGATAACTAAGGGCGAGTTATTGGACTTTTCAGGCACTGTACACTGGTAGAGATATATCTCTACCAGTGTACAGTGCCTGAAAAGTCCAATAACTCGCCCTTAGTTATCTCTCTTTTCAATGGGAGCAGGGTGCTACATCAGCTATAATACCTGGTTCCTGGGTCCAGACTGGAGGAAGCTATATCTTAACGGAAGCACCCAAGCTGAGTGCTGAATGGTTCCGTCACAACTTCTTTCACTCAGTACTTGTCTACTTGTGAGAAGTGACAACTGAACTGTGTGCTAGAACTACAGACCAGAATAATATTTAAAGCCCAACTACAGTAAGTCCCTGTACTGCTGTCGAAACACAATGCTATATACTGTATGTAGCTGATGCACCATACGGTTTATACAGCGCTGACAGCTGGCACATGCATTAGTGAAGGACTAAGACATGTATTAGTAAAGCAATTACAAGTAAGACAGTGAACATAACTGGATTTTAACTGTGTATTCAGCTGTTTGACTGGATCTTTCTTTTAAAACCTGATAGCACTTTCAGACATCTTGCACATGGATGTAAGAATGTATTAATGTTTATGTGTTAAATCGTTTCATAAAGACCTTGCCTGGATGCAGGTAAACGTGTGTATGCGTACAATTCTTCTTCATCCTCTTCAAGTTGCTAGTGTTGCAAAACACAATTGTATACACACATATACACATAAATTACTGCAACGTAAACGTTAAATGTTCTATTTTAATTCTACATCTCTGTACTCATTGCTGTATTGCTGATATGATCTGTATAAAAGAGGTCTTTAGGCTGCATTCACATCTCCACAGTGCATTGTGGTCATTCGGCGGGCCGAACAAACGGTCGAAGGCTCCAATAATTTGGGTGTTCGTAGAATGGGAGAACAGCCAGGTTCGGCCCGAACTCATGCCCGGCCGAACTGTTCCATCCCTACTCACCACCTACTCTTGCAATGGGCTGGAGTGCATTCTCACAGGGCATATAACTAGGAAAATACTTTCCCATAGAACACCAGGTTATTCATTAGTTGCTGTAGACACTCTTAGTAGGCAGCCAGCAAAAAGAGAGATATAGCAAAGATTTAACTGGTTCCCGACCGGCTCATGGGTTTCCTGGGCGAAATTATATATATACACAGGTTTCTCTTTAAGAGCCGCCAGAGGGCACCTGTGTGCATCGCTGATAGGCACGCATGCGTGCCCACTGCATGTCGGGTGCACGAGCTCCAGCACAGAGATTTGAGTGTGTAAACACACAAGTCCCTGTGCTGTCAGTCGTTTGTTCCTACTAAGTAGAAATAACAATATGTCTCCTCCCCTAGTAAGTCACACCTAGGGAACACACATTTAACCCCTTGATTGCCCCCTAGTGTTAATTCGTTCTCTGTCAGTGACATTTACATAGTAATCAGTGTATTTTTATAGCACTGATTGCTGTATAAATGTATAAATGTCAATGGTCCCAAAAATGTGTCAAAAGTTTCTGATCTGTCTGTCGCAATACTGCTAAAAATCGCAGATCACCCTGGATCAAATGGCCCTAAGGTGATAGCAAAAAGGAGTGTTGATAAAGGGCACCCTTGACGGGTGCCGTTAGAGATAGAGAAAGATTCAGATAGAACTCCATTTTCTTTTATTTGTGCCTCCGGCCTTGTGTATATGCTTGAGATGCACCCTACCATCCTCTCCCCTACCCCCACATACTGTAGGACTGAAGACATAAAATACCAATTGACCCGGTCGATTGCCTTTTCGGCATCCGTTCCCAGGAACACAGTGGGTGTTTTAGAATGACCGGCTAAGTGGACTAGATTAAAAATTTTAATGGTATTATCACGGGCCTCCCGCATTGGAATAAAGAATACCTGGTCTGGGTGTACTAATGCAGTGAAATGTGGTTGTATATGCGTGGCTAATATTTTTGTAAATAACTTAAGATCTACATTCTACAATACTGGTAGGACCAGATTCAGGTAGATGGGCTCATCTTTGTGCCGGCATAACGCACCGCATATACGTTCCGCCGACGCAAACTAGTGAGGCAAATACAGTATTCACCAAGCACTTGCTCCTAAGTTCGCGCCGCTGTAACTTACCGTATTTTTCGGACCATAAGACGCACTTTTTTGCCGCAAAAATATGGTGGAAAATGTGCCTGCGTCTTATGGTCCGAATACTGAATGTCCACCCCCCCCCCCCCGACTTTGCCTTTTAACATACCGGTGTCCACAGAGAGCAGGCAGCCAGTACGATCAGCTTGAGCTCACGGGGGGGGCGGATGTGTCTGACTAGTCGCATCTTTTTCCCAGCAGCATTATGGGGACAGGGGGCGGCCATCAGGAAGCTTTGCAGAGTGTCAGCGGCGAGCATCTTGCACGGCGCAACACAGTGACGCCCACACAACGTCACTGTGTTGCGCCGTGTAAGATGCTCGCCGCTGACGCTACTGCGCAAGCGCCACTTTTAGAGGAAACAAGCGTACAGCGAACACCACTATAGCGGACTCGTATTAACCCCTCACATGCCACAGCAGCTGCGGGATATAGCGATGGTTCAGAACGGAGACGCAGGCTGGCTGTATTAGCTAACACAGGCTGGATGGGGCACACCATGAATATGATGGAGGAGGGGGGGGGACTGATTCCTGTATGATGGAGGAGGGGGGCAATGATCCCTGTATGATAGAAGGGGGGCACTGATCCATGTATGATGGAGGAGGGGGGCAATGATCCCTGTATGATAGAAGGGGGGCACTGATCCATGTATGATGGAAGAGGGGGGCAGCCTGTGTTATCTGATAGTGTTCACTTTAACATGGTTGCAATATTATTCTGTTATATTTTAATAAATATTTCAGTAGACCATTTGGGTCAGAATATTGTTTTTTCTAATTTTCCTCCTCTAAAACCTAGGTGCGTCTTATGGTCCGAAAAATACGGTAAATGTGAAGGCACAAGTAGGTGTAAGTGGAAGTGGGTGTGACCTTATGCAAATGATGGTCTGAGCCTGGATCTGACACTTACGCCCGAGGTATCATCCACGGAGCATGCGCAGTGACCTCCACCTCTGAGCGCTTCCCTGTGCGCATGCTCACAACTACCCCGGCCCAACTTCCTGAGATATGCCGGCCCAATCGGCTTATGCCGAGCCTAAAAATATGCCCAGACATGTGCCCGTCCGGTGCAAATTTACCCCCCTTAGGGAAGGTACTTTTGTCTAATGATGCCGGCTACTGTAAATAGGCAAGGAGAGGAGGAAAAAATACTTTAGTCCCGAGGAGAAGGCTATCATTGTGGCAGGGATGCCTCCTCCTCCTCCGTACCGGCGGACCCATTAGTATTGCTATAACCAGGGCCGCCATCAGGAATTTTGGGGCCCTTTACACAGCTTCAGGCATAGGCTCCCTGAAATTGAGAAGCGGGGGGGGGGCCCTGGAGACCTCTGGGCCCTTTAATAAAAATAAATATATATAAACAAAAATAAAAAAAACATTTAGAAAAAAAAGGGGGTTTGACACATGGGAACCTCTGAGCCCTTTAATAAAAATATATCTATATATATAAAAAAAAAGGAAAAAAATCATTAAAAAAATGTAAAACATTTGTATAAAAAAAGAGGGTTGGCATCAGGGGGCCCTGGGGACCTCTGGGCCCTTTAATAATAATAATAATAATAATAATAATAATAATAATATTATATATATATATATATATATATATATATATATATATATATATATATATATATATATATTGTTGTTTATTGTTTATTGCTTGTATAGCGTAGAATCACCCGAAGGTATCGAAACGCTTCCAGACCTTAACAATTCACAACGAGACCGGATGTTACAGGCATAAATTAACATAGTAACAATATACAATATGTACCACGATTAAAATCACCTAATATAACAACAATATAGAACCAAAAAACCAATACGATACAATATTAAACCATAAAAATCACATAAGACCAAAGGAGAGACAACACACATTTCCCCATAAAACAGATTCAGCAGTACTTCCCTCAAAAATGACCCTAACTTCAATCCTCCTATCATTCTGCCTCTGCCCACAGGCAGGTTTTAAGATCCCTCCTAAATGTGGGTAGGTCTGGACTCTGTCTAAGACTTATGCCGCGTACACACGATCATTTTTTGTGATGAAAAAAAAACGATGTTTTCTGTGAAGTAAAAAACGACGTTTTTGAAACGTCACTTTTCAAAGACGATGTTGCATACACACCATCGTTTTTTTCACAAAAAGCGAGGTTACGTTCACCACTCTTTTCCATTGAAGCTCGCTTCATAACTAGCTTCTGGGAATGCGCGGGTTGAAAAACGTCGTTTTAAACGACGTTTTTGCTACACACGGTGACTTTTTGTGAAACAAAAAACGACGTTTTGAAAAACTACACAAAAAATTCAAGCATGTTGGAATTTTTTTTTGCTCGTTTTTTTGAAGACAAAAAACAACGTTTTGCCCACACACGATCAATTTAAATGACGTTTTAAAAAACACGCGGCACACTTAGCCAGCGTCTGGCACAAATACGTACGCGAATCGGCATATCTCCCTCATTTGCATATTTGAATAGGAAAGCACTGGGAGAGCCAGATGCGTCCAGCGTAAATATGCGCCTAAGATAGGCCGGCGTAGGAAAGTTAGGTCGGTCGGAGAAAGCCTATTTTCAGGCGTATCTAGTTTGGTGGGTACGGCGCATAGATAAGGCGGCGCATATTTACACTTACGCCGCGCATCTCGAGATAAGCCGCCTCACTTCTTACTGAATCTGGCCCGTAGTATTTATGTGTAAAGCCATCCGGAGCATTCCCGGGTTTGGATGTCCTGATGGCCTCTTGCAGTTCCGCTAAGGTAATAGCAATGTCCAACTCTTCTCGAATCTGTTCTGTCAATTGAGAAATACCAGAGTAAATATATTCCTTCATGATATTTTGAGGTTGTGATCTGGTAAGCAAATTATATACAATCTACAGAAGGTCGAGACAATCTGGGAGGGAAGGTGTACCTTTCCACCTTTGGGGTCCACTAAGTGGGGGACATAGGATTGAATCCTCTGTTCCTGTAAAGCTCTAGCCAGGGAACGGCCACATTTGTCTCCTTTTTCATAATAATATTTCTGGCATCTCTGAAGTGCTGCCTTTTCTCTATGTTGGAGTAACTCTGTCAGTTGTCTACTTAATTTAAGGAGCTCTGTCTTCCCTGTACACCTCGTGTTCTGTTTATGTTGGGTCTCTAACATCTGTATATCAGTCATTAATTGGATCAATTGAGCCTCCCTTTCCTTTTTTAATCTGAAACCATGCTTAATGAGTACACCTCTTATTACTGTTTTGTGTGCTTCCCAGATTGTCCCTGCATCTGTCTCCTCTACAGTATCATATTGAAAATAGTACTGCAATTCAAAATGCAAAGAGTTTCAAATCTTGCATTAAAATCCTCCTTTTCTCCGGTACATTAACCACTTAAGCCCTGAGCCTGTTTTTCAGATTCGGTGTTTACGAGACTAAAACATTTTTTTTGCTATAAAATTACTTAAAACCCCCAAACATTATATATTTTTTTCTAACACCCTAGAGAATAAAATGGCAGTCATTGCAATACTTTTTGTCACACCGTATTTGCACAGCGGTCTTACAAGCGCACTTTTTTTGGAAAAAAATTCACTTTTTTAAATAAAAAAATAAGACAACAATAAATTTGGCCCAATTGTTTTACATATTGTGAAAGATAATGTTACGCCGAGTAAAATGATACCCAACATGTCACGCTTAAAAATTGCGCCCGCTCGTGGCATGGCGTCAAACTTTTATCCTTAAAAATCTCGATAGGCGATGTTTAAAAAATTCTACAGGTTGCATTTTTTTGAGTTACAGAGGAGGTCTAGGGCTAGAATTTTTGCTCTCGCTCTAACGATCGCGGCGATACCTCACTTGTGTGGTTTGAACACTGTTTTCATATGCGGGTGCTACTCGTGTATGCGTTCGCTTCTGCACGCGAGCTCGTCGGGGCGGGGTACTTTAAAAAAATTTTTTTTGGGTTTTCGTATTTATTTTACAATTTTTATTGTAAATAGGCAAGAATAGGCAAGAATGTAAACACCCCCTGTAATAGAAAAAAGCATGGCAGGTCCTCTTAAATATGAGATCTGGGTTCAAAAAGACCTCAGATCTGATATTTAGGCT
This sequence comes from Rana kukunoris, assembly GCA_029574335.1. Lineage (NCBI taxonomy): Eukaryota > Metazoa > Chordata > Amphibia > Anura > Ranidae > Rana > Rana kukunoris. The sequence goes on from CM056050.1 coordinate 458,448,679, forward strand.
TAAATGCAAAAAAATATAAAAAAAATTGAAACTGTAATTTTTTCAAATGACAGAAAAAAAAATGTTTCTTTAAGACGCTGGGCGGGCTCGCAAGCCCACAGTGCCCCCCCCTCCCGCCCTAGAGGGTACCTTCTACGAAGCGCTACAGACAACTTATTTTCTGCTCATATAGTTTCCTAGGTCCATACCTGTTTCTAAGATCTACCTAGTTCACCAGAATGTTGTTTGCTGCTATTTGTTGAATATTATTTTGATTGTATCCTTTCTACGCCTACCTGGAAGGTCCTAGGGTATATCTTAGCGCTGATATCTCCTTTTTATGCACCTTTTACCGCTACAAAGTATGTACTTTACTTGTATCTTGATTGCTACATCCGCCATTGTCCAATACCCTCCGGCTATGTTACTGTTTTATTGTGTTTTCCTTTACTTCCCTTTTGTATGACCTTTTAAAACTCAATAAAAATTATTTGAAAAAAAAAAAAGACGCTGGGCGGGACTGACGTTTTGACGTCACTTCCACCCAGCAGAGCTATGGGGACAGGGTGAGGGACGTTTTTCCCTCATTCGCATCCCCAGTCAGCAGCCGACAGGACTCGATCGCCTCTGCCGCTACCGATGGCTACGGTAAGCGGCGGAGGGCACGGGAGAGCGGCGGGAGGGGGGAGCCCTCTCCCGCCACCGATAACGGCGATCTTGCGGCGAATCCACTGCGGAGACCGCCGTTAATGTGTGCAGGACCGCCCACTGAAGAGATGGATATCTCGGTTGTGGCAGCAGCTGCTGCCGTTACCGAGATATCCATCTTTAAAGTGCCGACGTATAACAGCGGTGGGCGGTCGGTAACTACAGGGAGTGCAGAATTATTAGGCAAATGAGTATTTTGACCACATCATCCTCTTTATGCATGTTGTCTTACTCCAAGCTGTATAGGCTCGAAAGCCTACTACCAATTAAGCATATTAGGTGATGTGCATTTCTGTAATGAGAAGGGGTGTGGTCTAATGACATCAACACCCTATATCAGGTGTGCATAATTATTAGGCAACTTCCTTTCCTTTGGCAAAATGGGTCAAAAGAAGGACTTGACAGGCTCAGAAAAGTCAAAAATAGTGAGATATCTTGCAGAGGGATGCAGCACTCTTAAAATTGCAAAGCTTCTGAAGCGTGATCATCGAACAATCAAGCGTTTCATTCAAAATAGTCAACAGGGTCGCAAGAAGCATGTGGAAAAACCAAGGCGCAAAATAACTGCCCATGAACTGAGAAAAGTCAAGCGTGCAGCTGCCAAGATGCCACTTGCCACCAGTTTGGCCATATTTCAGAGCTGCAACATCACTGGAGTGCCCAAAAGCACAAGGTGTGCAATACTCAGAGACATGGCCAAGGTAAGAAAGACTGAAAGACGACCACCACTGAACAAGACACACAAGCTGAAACGTCAAGAATGGGCCAAGAAATATCTCAAGAATGATTTTTCTACGGTTTTATGGACTGATGAAATGAGAGTGAGTCTTGATGGGCCAGATGGATGGGCCCGTGGCTGGATTGGTAAAGGGCAGAGAGCTCCAGTCCGACTCAGACGCCAGCAGGGTGGAGGTGGAGTACTGGTTTGGGCTGGTATCATCAAAGATGAGCTTGTGGGGCCTTTTCGGGTTGAGGATGGAGTCAAGCTCAACTCCCAGTCCTACTGCCAGTTGCTGGAAGACCCCTTCTTCAAGCAGTGGTACAGGAAGAAGTCTGCATCCTTCAAGAAAAACATGATTTTCATGCAGGACAATGCTTCATCAAATGCTTCCAAGTACTCCACAGCGTGGCTGGCAAGAAAGGGTATAAAAGAAGAAAAACTAATGACATGGCCTCCTTGTTTACCTGATCTGAACCCCATTGAGAACCTGTGGTCCATCATCAAATGTGAGATTTACAAGGAGGGAAAACAGTACACCTCTCTGAACAGTGTCTGGGAGGCTGTGGTTGCTGCTGCACGCAATGTTGATGGTGAACAGATCAAAACGCTGACAGAATCCATGGATGGCAGGCTTTTGAGTGTCCTTGCAAAGAAAGGTGGCTATATTGGTCACTGATTTGTTTTTGTTTTGTTTTTGAATGTCAGAAATGTATATTTGTGAATGTTGAGATGTTATATTGGTTTCACTGGTAAAAATAAATAATTGAAATGGGTATATATTTGTTTTGTGTTAAGTTGCCTAATAATTATGCACAGTAATAGTCACCTGCACACACAGATATCCCCCTAAAATAGCTAAACTAAAAACAAACTAAAAACTACTTCCAAAAATATTCAGCTTTGATATTAATGAGTTTTTTGGGTTCATTGAGAACATGGTTGTTGTTCAATAATAAAATGAATCCTCAAAAATACAACTTGCCTAATAATTCTGCACTCCCTGTAGTTAAGCACCTTCACGTTTAGAGAAGTGACCTTTAAAACTTCCTGATGGAGCAACAAACAAACCAAAAAAAAATTAAGTAAAGAAAAGGGAATGATAAGAGGAATAGAACAAAAGGGCTTCTAATAACCCTAATGTGTTACGTGGGGTATACTCCTCCCCCCCCCATATCACCCTCTGAAGGATGAAGGGATATAAGAATATCTTTCTTAATGCACTCAACTCCCCCTACCCCAAGTGCGTACTAACATACTATGGGGGATTGATTGCACATGAACCAGGGAGGGGAGCTCCCGGACCTCCCTCCCACTCCTGCTCCATCACCTCAATATGTGTTTATATCTCTAAATCAATACATAATAATTTATTCTCTGTACATTTATATTCTCAACCATTCTATATTATTAATTTCTTGCCCATTGCTCTATTATATATGATCTTCATGAAAGTAAAACTTATATCAACATACCACCCTCAAAGGAAAAGGGTCCGGGGAGAAGCTTTCCCCTCCATCACTGCAATATGTCATGGGGTATAGTGCCCTATAGTGTTCCCCCCCCCCCTCTTGTCTCCTCTTTCCCTATCTCCCTACCCCTCCCTGTCAACTTCCACAGGGAAATAAATCAACTGCATAATAAACCTCCCACATTAAAAAAAAGGCATACCAACCCCCCCACCCACTCTTACCTTCCCCTATCCTATACCCCTTTAGCCTATCCCTCTCCCTATCACGTTCCTACTGATCTCTAATGTCACTTCTCGGCCCCTTCTTCTATTATCATACCCCATTGTTTGCTAGCTTCTGCTCTTTTAGCCTCCCCTTCCCCCTTCCCCCTTCCATGCAACCTCCCCTTTGTGTCTATTTATAAATCTATAAATTAAGTAGGTGACTATAAAATAAAAACATCTCCTTTAGTGATTGGTTATCTTTATTATTATACTCTTGTACTTATGTGTTGTGTTCCTTTGTGTCTTAGCGTTAAACAGTGTCAGCTCTACCAAGTCTGTGTTACTAATTCCCTTTCATCTAAACCTCAAACAACAAAATTGAGAAAAAAAGGTGAAAAGGGCCCCACAGGGGGTCTAGTGCACTTATGTGTTGTGCTCCATTGTGTCTTAGTGTTAAACAGTGTCGGCTCTACCAAATCTGTGTTACTAATTCCCTTTTATCTAAACTGCAAACACCAGCACTGAAAAAAAACACAGGTCTAGTGCAAAAAAAACACAGGGGGTCTAGTGCAAACAAAGAAAGACAAAAACCCACAGGAGGTCTAGTGCAAAAAAAAATAGAAAATTATATAAATAAATAAAAAAACAGGGGGTCTGGTGCAAAAAAAAAAAAAACACAGGGGGTCTAGTGCAAAAGAAAAAAAAGTGCAATACTCCGTGTATATGTGTGTAGCTAAAACCTCCATGAATAGGGATACGGAGGAGGGCATGTTGTATGGCCTTCCTTTTTCATATATTAAGTGTGGTTTTCCTTGTGCTGTCTCATGTAGTCCCCTTTAATCCCCCACTCCTTTTCCCCCCTCCTCTCCCCTCTTCCCTCTAGTGCACCCCAAATCCTCTATTCAGCCATTATCACACCTTTCTTATCGTCAACAGAAAAAAAGGAAAAAAAAGTTTTGGATAATAATTCAAATAATATTCAAATAATGTCCTTCATAAATCGAAATATTCAATTTGATACCCCTGTAAGGCCGTGTACACACGATCAGTCCATCCGATGAAAACGTTCGGACCATTTTCATCGGTTAACCGATGAAGCTGACTGATGGTCTGATGTGCCTACACACCATAGGTTAATTAACCGATCATGTCAGAACGTGGACACGTAAACCATGTACGATGGCACTATAAAGGGGAAGGACAAAGCCTTTGATGCCACTCTTGACGCTGCTATTGCTGATTTCATCTTACGGCGGGTTAGGCCGCGTACGCGCGATCGAACATGTGTGCTGAAACTGGACCAGATTCAGCGGACAGATTCGATCGTGTTTACGGCCTAGCGGACAGGTTTCCAGCGGACAAAGGTTTTAAAACATGCATCAAAACTTGTCCGCTGGAAACATGTCCGTCGGACATGTCCGATGGTTAGTACGACAAACCAGATTCGACGCATGCGTGGAAGCATTGAACTTCTTGGATTGAGCACGTCGGTATATATGAGGGAATTTTTGTCCGATGGTGTGTACATCGTTTGCACATCGTTTTTTCGGGTTCATTTAGTGCTTGTGGGTTCGTATCTGTTTTTCAGTGCTTCCAGTCAGCTCGTATCTGATTTCCAGTGCGTTCCTGTCCACTCGATTTCTGTTTTTCAGTTTGTTCTTTACAGGCCTGACTGTACTTGGTTGCTTTCTGTTTTAACCCTCCTCTTGTGTTAGGGTCAGAACTGACCCGTTTTCAGGTTTTGAATGGTCCCTTTTTTGGCCGACATGCATATTTCCCTTCACTAACCTATGCAGCATGCTATCCTAGGCCCAAACACACCTAGCCTTGTCTGTTTCCATTTTTTTTTTGGCCTGCTCTATTGTAGTTCTGCCCCCCCCCCCCCCCCCCCCACACACACACACACACACTTAAAATGTGTTCCAATGTATATTTTCTCAGTCCTTTTTGGCAGAGTGCTGGAGGGTTTATTTTTCTGGGCCCAAACTTAGCAAGAAATCCCCCTCCCCCTAAAATGTTTAATGGCCAATCAGAGGGGTGAGTAGTCTGATAAGTGGGCCTTTTTTTGTTCTGCCATGAAATTCTCACTCCACTAATAAATGATATACTGATGTTGGACAAGGATGTTTTTTGTATTGTGTTTGCAATGTTTATGTGCTAAAGTCCTATTTTTTTATTTTTGTTTGACTCCACAGTTTCCTTGCACGCCACAGGAATGGCAGACTGTGGCTTCCCAATTGGCCCAGCGGTGGAACTTCTCTAACTGCGAAGGGGCAATAGTTTGAAACCACGTCCGCATAGTGCCACCACCCTGTTCGGGGTCATACTATTTCAACTACAAAGGTTTTGATAGTATTGTGTTGATGGTGGTGGTGTCGTGACAGTACGAGTTTTTGTATGTGGACGTGGGGAAGAAAGGCCAGATGTCCGACGGCGGAGTCTTTGCGCAGATGGAGTTTGCCCAACGTCTCTAGACTGGTGGCCTGGCCCTGCCAGGGGATGAAGACAATGGGCCAGATTCAGGTAGATGAGAGCATCTTTGCTCCAGAGTAACGCTTCTCATTTACGTTACTCTGAAGACCCTTTCAGCGCAAGTCCTGTAATTCACATAGCAGTTGCGCGTAAACTTGCGCCAGAGTAACGATAATGCGCTGGCGTAACCCGACGCAAGTGGAAGTGGGTGTGATCATATGTAAATGATGGGCGGAGCCCAGCGCAGAGGCTTACGTTCAGCGCATCAACCACGGAGCATGCGCAGTGAGTGCGGCTCCACTCGCCCCCTTTGTGCGCATGCTCACAACTTCCGTCGGCACCACTTCACGGGAAACGTCAGCGCAATGCCTTCCGTTGGGCGTTTAAATGCGCCCGTAGAAGCGCCATTTCGGCACTAAAGTATATCCTGCTCCCCCTCCCCGCAGTGATGTTACTTTTGTTTTGAGATGGCTGCTCCCGTTCCCCGCAAACACACAGGAGAAAGCTGAACTTTAATGGCCAGGAGCTGTCAGCCGTCATCTCGGCTATGGAGACCTATGATGTCTTCCTCCATGGCTGTAAAATTTGACAGACAAGCATGGACAGAGGTGTTGTCCTGCAAGTGGGGGTGCTCAGCTAGCTCTTATCGTCGGTAACGCTGCTGTAGCTGCTCTCCTGCTGACCTGTGGCCATCTGGAGTAAAGATAAAGCAGCCTTTTGTAGAAATAACTTTGCGCCGGACGGACGAGATACGCGCGGCGCATGTAGCCAGCGTATGGTGCTAATCCGTTCGTGAATTGTGAAAAATCCCTCATTTGCATATTTGCAGGGGAAATCAATAGGCGCGACTGATGCGCCCAACGAAATTAAGCGCTGACGATACTCTGGCGTCGGAACGTTCCGCCAGTCGCAAATGACCCGTTATTGGGCGCATCTAGTTTGGTGGGTACGGGCACATAGAAACGACGGCGCATCATCACAGTTACGCGGCGCATATCGAAATACTCCAGCGCAAGTGTTCCTGAATCTGGCCCAATGTGGGCAATGTGTTTTTTGTCACAGATGAAGCTTTCGGGCTTGGACTACACCTCGTGAGGCAGTTTCCCCAGAGGACTCTCACCCCGGAGAGGACTATTTTAAATTTCCTGCTGGCCAGAGCCCGGAGGGTTGTCGAGAATGCCTTCGGGATAATGGCCAGACAATTCTGCCTGTTGCAGACAGCCATCCACATGGCGGACTATAAACTGAACACTGTCATTTTACCTGCTATCTTTCCTAATTTTTGACGCAGCCATTCAGAGACATACCTTTCAAACATTGGGCCTGAGGCCAGACAATCATCTGATAACCTGACTGGCCTGCACACTGGCCATACTGACTTTGCCCCCCCCCCAAACTGTTCGAGAGTCCCGTGATATATACATGGAGTACTTCACTGGTAGGGGGACCATTGCTATGCCAGACCATATTTCTTATTTGTTAAAACAAAAAAGGACCAAGGCGCATGTCCCAGCTGGAGGAAGAGTGTCTGCAGGTAGGGAGGCAGCTTCCATCATGAGGGCCCCCTTAACCCCGTTGAGAACTACAGCACCTACCTTTCTGACCAGCTGCAAAAAATGGAGGAGCGATAATGGGCCTTGGCAGAGGATATGATGTGATTGAGTTTCAAATATTGCAATGTAAAAATTCTGTGAGAAATAACAGATCCATCCTATTTTAACAATAATGTTCGAAGGGCAACAAATTACCAATTTTTCACTTATATGCAGACCTGGATACCAGAGCAAACTTACAACATGATAAGCAAGAACATCACAAACATGAGGAATGCTTACAAGAAACGTTTTATACAGGTCCGTGCTTCTCGGAGGTCAGGAGCAGCAACAGATGGAGTACAGGAGCCCAAGCTGTGGTACTATAAACACCTCTTTTTTCAGGACGATCAGATCGAGGCACGGGAATCATACTTTACAGTCTTCCTTCCACTGTTCCCTCCAGCGTTCCTTCCACTGTTTCCCCTCACCCCTGCAGAGGGTGCCGCAGAGCTGGCTGACATTGAGGAGCCAGATCTGAACATCTTCTGTCAGGTATAGTAGTTTACAGCATATTTCTTGGCCACAAATTATTGATGGTTTAACAAGATGTTTTTTTGAACCAAATTGAAAGCTTGAAAACCCAAACAAAAGTCGTGTGCAGAAAATATAGTGACAGGGATGCCAACTGCAGGGGTCAGAATGAGAGTCTGTTCAATTTTCCAAAAATAAAATAAAAATAATGCAAAGTCCCTTTTTTAGACACAGGAAGAGATCAGTCAATAGGAGGAAGGGGTGAGTGGCAGTCAGCAGGTGCCCAGGCCCAGTGGCAGCACTGAATCACAGGTGCCTCCCCTCCAGATGTGTCCAACAAAAGAAATGAGGCGCATTACCCAGCTGGAGGAGGAGTCCCTGTGGGTCATCAGGGAGGCATCTCGGATAATGCAGGCCCCCCTTTTAACCCAGTTGAGAGCTACGGCTCATACATTTCACACGAGCTGCAAGATTTGGGGGAGGGACAACAGGGCCTGGCCCAAGACCTGATGGCATCTGTGATACGGTGGGGAAGAAGGGGACGGCTGACTGGGACCACAGAATTGTGGGACCCGGCCCAGGCTCCTCCTCCTCCTGCTGCCACATTGTCACCACCTGCAAGGGGCCGTGGATGGAGCCTGGAAGGAAGGCTGTAAACTAGACCAAAAAGTCATTCCCTGGCTTCTAGCTGTTTTGGACCAAAACTGAGGTTGTTGTACTACCACAGCTTGGGGTCATGTACGACATCTGCTGCTGCTTCAAAATTCTGGGATTTAGAGGGACTCCTGATGTAGTTGATTTTGGTGTTGATCATGGTGGAATGTGACTTAGATGTCCAAAGGCGGCATATATTTGGTGGATTGGGCAATTGTTGCATTTCATGTTGATTTTTTTTGTTATCCAAAATAAATGGAGATTTAAATTAACGTTAATACTTGTCTATTGTGTTTTTATGGTGAATAGCCATCAAACATTTCTGAAATACAATGTGTAATTAACAAAGGACACAACCTCCTTGAGGGGGGGGGGCGAAACAAAAACATTGGTGTGATAACTTGCCAAAAAAAAAAAACATTTCTCCACAAAAACGAACGTGAGTTTTACAAGAACGAGTGCTCCCGTCCCCTCATTTAGTCTGAGCATGCGTGGACTTATAACCGATGGTCGTGCGTACTAACGATCGGTTTTGACCTATCGGTTAGGCGTCCATCGGTTAAATTTTAAAGCAATTTCTCTTTTTTTTTACCTAAGGATAACTGACCGATGAGGCCTACACACGATCGGTTTGGACCGATGAAACGGACCTTAAGTCAGTTTTCATCGGTTTTGAAAGATTGCGTATACGTGGCCTTATGCCGCGTACACACGCTCGTTTTTTGTGATGAAATAAAACAACGTTTTAAAAAACAGTCATTTAAAATGATCGTGTGTGGGCAAAACGTTGTTTTATGTGTTCTGAAAAACGACCAAAAAAAAATTCGAACATGCTTGAATTTTTTGTGTCGTTTTTTAGAATGTCGTCTTTTGTTTCACAAAAAATGATCGTGTGTGGGCAAAACGACGTTTAAAACGACATTTTTAAACCCACGCATGCTCAGAAGCATTATGAGACGGGAGCTTCAATGGAACAGAGTGCGGTCGAACTTGGTGTACGTAACCGCGCTTTGCAAGAGCATTTTCAGAAAACGATGGTGTGCAGGCAACGTCGTTTTTTTAAATGAAGTTTGAAAAACGTCGTTTTGTTTCGTGAGATAAAACAACGTTTTTTTTTCATCACAAAAGGTGATTGTGTGTACGCGGCATTAGAGAAAAGAGAGAAGGGATTAGCATACATTTATATATTAATAAACAAAGGATCTATATGTCCCCTTCCTCTTACCTCCCAGGGAAGGTGTGGTAATCCTTATACTATCTCATGCAATCCTTCTTACCCTCCGGATCTCCTCACCATTATGTTCATAGCTCCACTTTCCTGTTTATAATACTATGTTCTGTCTATTTTCTGGGCACTCTTGGGACCAACTGCAACCAGTCTGGAATCTCAAATGGATCAACTCCCAGAAAGGAAAAAAGATCTGGTAAGTCTGCTCTGCGATGCAGCCAGAAAGATAGATTGCCCTTTTTTTATCAGCACTGAAATTGGGAACCTCCACCGATATGTCCCACCCCAGTCTCGTACCCGCTCTAATACTGGGCGTAGTAGGGCACTGTGCTGCAATGTAGCTCTTGACAGGTCTGGTAGAAATTTTATCTAGACCCCTTTAAAGTCTATTGTTCCTGTCTCCCAGGCTTTCCGCAAGATGGCCTCCCTATGTGCAAAATAATGAAAACGACACACCACGTCACGGGAGCGATTAATGTCCTTGGACTTTGGACCCAATGCTCTATGGACTCTATCAAGTTCCAAATTTAAAGGCATAACGTCTTTTAATATATTTTCAAAATATATTTTTACCATGTCCTGCAGGTTTTCCTGGTCTGATGCCTCTGGGATTCCTCGCAGGCGCACATTATTATGTCTACTCCGATCTTCAAGGTCCTCCAACTGTAACACCACAGAGATCTCTTTTTGGGTGTAACTGTCTCTCACCAGTGTGCTCACCTGCTGTTCCAGGCTTTGATATGCACTCTCACCATCCGTCACACACTCTGCTAGTATTTGTAGTTCATCCCGAAACAGCTCCAGCTCCTTGCGGTGTGCATCCTCCACTTTTCCAATAATGGCTTTTATGTCTGCCCATGTGGGGAGGGCTTCTATGTCTGCCCGTGTGGGGAGAGCCTGTATAAGTGTCTTTAGGTCCTCCATTTTCCACCCCGCTGCTTCCTTCTCCCCCTCTACCGCAGCCAACATTCTGGGGCTCTGTGGGATATATGTAAAAATGCGCAACCATCTAAATGCAAATAAAGTGCAAATATGTAAACTAATTGGCTTGGATTGGTTCAATGTGACATAAAACAAAACACAAAAACACACACAACAATGTCCAATTTAAGGTGGCTGAAAAGCAGCTTGCTGTAATCAGAGGTACAAAGAAACAAATCTTCATGCAGATCTGGTGGATCTCTATCACAGAGATCATAAGAGCTCAGCAAACAAGGGGTCACCCACAAGGCTCCACAGCAGCTGATCGTTTTCTCCAATCCGATCCTCTCCTCCACCAAACATCTGGAAATTGCAAACGATCTTGCTACCGACAGAAATCACTCCCAGCAAAGAACGTGATAGGCAAGGGTATAGTAAAAGGGAAGAATGAAAAGCTTCATGGTGCAGTATGTTTAAAAATTAAAGTCCCTTTATTTCAAAATGCAGGGTTACTGACATCCAATGTAAAACTTTTCGGCAGAACAGTTTAAAAACAAGCTGTCTTCCAGCCGCGGCTCAGGCCAGTCAGCTGGGGCCATGGTGACGTCAGGTTCTATTGCTCCGCTCGACGCTGCCTTTCTCCATACGAGGCATCAACAGGGATAGGACCATTTGTTTGCTAAGCTCATATGATCCCTGTGATAGAGATCCACCAGATCCGGTAAGCGGCCCCTCTATACACCATTTTTTGTCTGCTTGGCTGAAACTTTGGATGAAGATTTGTTCCTATGTACCTCTTATTACAGCAAGCTGCTTTTCATCCACTTTAAATTGGACATTGTTGTGTGTGTTTTTGTGTTTTTGTTTTATGTCACATTGAACCAATCCAAGCCAATTAGTTTACATGTTTGCACTTTATTTGCATTTAAATGGTTGCGCATTTTTACATATATTTTTGACACTTTGCTTTTGGCTGTTTATTCCAGCTAAATTGTTAATGCAGTATCATATTGGTAGATTGAGTTTTTTTGTTTACACATTTTCTCCTTTAGGCGAAGGGAGATTTTTTTTCTTTTGTACACTAGTATTTATTTGTATTTATTAGGAGTATTTGCATGTTTTGCACATTGTGGCTCTTTCTGCAAATAATTAGCATTTTTGCACAGTGGGAGTAGCGCGGATTATCCAGGCTTTACACGGCTCTGTAGCGATCCCACACTGGTTTTCACTGCTATCTGCCCCTGAACTGGCTGCATTGGTGAGCTTTCCCTAGGCTGCAGCAGCACATCTGCCTTCCCTCTCTCACTTCCGGGTTCAAGTACCGTGCCCTGCACCGTCTCTGGGTAACCGGACCAGCTGGGCTGCTTTGCGTGCGGTTCTCGTCTCCCTCTGTCTCCCCGAATTCATACCGCAGTAGTCTCACCAAGAGATAGCCTTGAGGTCCCACCAGACTAATCCTGATGCATGACAGGGATGTCGGTCAGTTAATCAGCCTCATACGGAACAGGCTGGAGCCAGGAGCTCTGTCTTTCACTCACTCACCTGGCCATGTGCAGAGCCCTCCCAAGATAACATTTTTGTCCCACAGCAAGTCTGACTTCAGGTCTTGAGGACTTTTCATGATCATAAACTTGACGGACATTTTGAAATGTGAAAAACCTCTGAATTAGTTGCTCTTTTTGGTGGCCCAGTCTGAGTCAAGACTGCAGGAAGTATCTAAACTCGTGTAGTATCTGCCAATGGAACAAAGAGTTCAATACTAAATCTTGGGGTCTATTTAGACCATTGCCCATTCTGGAACAGCCCTGGAGAAAGATTTCTATGGACTTTATTGTAGACTTACTACCCTCAGAAGTGTTCACTACCATCTTGGTAGCAGTTGACTGCCTCTCTAAAATGACTCACTTCCTGCCCATGATGGGCACATCCTAAGCTAATGTCGCATGACATATGAAAATCAATGTTTTCCTATGAGAGCTGTCTTAACTGGTCTGACACAAGTCGGTCCGACTTTGAAAAAAAACTCCTGCACTACTTTGGTCTGACTTTGATCCGACTTCAGCCCATTGAATATCATTGAAGTCGGATCAAAGTAGGGTCCTTGTCCTTACCAACCGACTTGTGTCGTCCGACATGGTGATTACAGCAGCAGTAAAAGGAATTTATCTCACACTGGGATTGTTTTGATTAGTCAAAAAACAAGTCAGACTATCACAAAGTCAGATCAAAGTAGTATCCTGTTCTTGAAAGTCAGATGGATGTCGGACCAATGTAGGATCAATGTAGGACTGATGTCGCAGAGCAAAGTAGGATGAAAGTCGTATCACTGTCGTATTGTGTCAGTGTGAACCCAGCCTCATCTGACTTTCACCCTACTTTGCTCTGCGACATCAGTCCTACATTGGTCCTACATCTATCCGTCTTTCATGAACAGGATACTACTTTGATCAGATTTAGTGATAGTCTGACTTGTTCTTTGACTAATCAAAACAATCCCATTGTGAGATAAATAATTTTTACTTCTGCTGTAATCACAATATTGGATGTCACAAGTCGGCTCCTACTTTGATCCGACTTCAATAATATTCAATGGTAGGATCAAAGTCGGAAGTCGTACAGGGAGCATTTTCAAAGTCGGACCGACTTATGTCGGGCCAGTTAAGACAGCTCTCAGCTTTCACACGTCATGCAACATGAGCTCCCAATGTCGGAGCGTTTGTCAGACAAGTGTGAACCCAGGCTCATACACCATTCAGGCTGGGTTCAAACTGATACAACACGACAGTCATACGACTTTCATCCTACTTTGCTCTGCGACATCAGTCCTACATTGGTCCTACATCCATCCAACCTGAATGAACAGGATACTACTTTTCCCTCCGACTTTGTGATAGTCTGACTTGTCCTTTAACCAATCAAAACAATCCCAGTGTGAGATAAATTCCTTTTACTGCTGCTGTAATCACCATGTCAAAAGTCAGATGGTAAGGACAAGGATCCGACTTTGATCCGACTTCAATGATATTCAATGGGCTGAAGTAGGATCAAAGTCAGACCAAAGTAGTACATGGAGCATTTTCAAAGTCGGACCGACTTGTGTCTGACCAGTTAAGACGGCTCCCATAGGAAACATTGATTTTTATACGTCATGCGACATGAGCTTCCAATGTCGGAGCATTTGTCGCACCAGTGTAAACCCGGCCTGAATCCGATTGCTTAAAGCGTAGTTCCACCCAAAAGTGGAACTTCCGCTTAAACCACTCCTTGCCCCCATTACATGCCACATTTGGCATGTAATTTTTTTGAGGGGGAGTGGGGGCTTCAGTAGGAGTGAGACTTCCTGTCCCACTTCCTCCTTCTGCCCAGGGACCGCTTAGGCGATACGTTATATCGCCTACGGTGGCCCCTCCATGTAGACGATCGCCTGGGACACGTGACAGGTCCTAGGCGATCGCCTGACCATTTATAGAGCGCAGCGCCGCTCGTGTATGCGCAGTCAGTGCCCGGCCGTGAAGCCGTAAGCTGTCACGGCTGGGTTCACACACTAGGAATGAAGGAAAGGAGCTCCGGGTGGCGCGGCGCTGGAAAGTGGAGCAGGTGAGTGTTTGTTTATTAAAAGCCAGGAGCTACACTTTTTGTAGCTGCTGACTTTTAATAAACATAAAAAAAAAAAGCCTGGAACTTCCCATTTAAGATCATCCCTTGATTGTAACAAGCAACAAGTGTAGCACTGAGTGTTGGTAGTTTTTTCTTTAAGTGTGCATTCACACCTGAGCGTTTTGTAGCCTGAAGCATGAAGCTCCAAAACGCTAGAGGGGAAAAAATCCATTATTCTCAATGGAGATGGTTCACATCTCCACTCCAAAACGTCTGAAGCCGAACGCCTGAAGCTCAAACAAGTTCTGGACCTCTTTTTGTCACTTGAATCGGGTTGATTTGGGCATTTTTGAACGTTTGTATTCCCATAGAAACTAATCGAAACGCTTGATTCAAGCGTCTAGCGCGACAACGAGCATTTCTACAGGCTTTTTTTTTGCTTTAATCTGTTCTGTGAAATAGAATATTCACCCAGGAAGAAGATAAAAAAATGTAAAAACATAGCAACAAATGATGAAAGAGATGATCATTTTTGCTATTGGCTAAAATAAAAAACGACAAAGTTTAAAAACGTCGCACAGCGATGTATACAAATGCGCGAATAAGCACGACAAAACGTACGACAAAACACCAGAAAAAAACAACCGAAAACGCTACGCTCAGGTGTGAATGCAGCCTAAAGAGGAACTGCAGTCTGCAGCCTAAAGAGGAACTGCAGTCTGCTCACATTTTTTGTATCAAAAACATCTTTGCCATGCTGAAGCTTTCCTAACCACTTTGCATATTATTTTATATATATTGCGATTCTGTACTTGCCAAATATGTGGCAGAAATCTCCCTCGACTAAGTCTGGCTGCATCCATTTTAACCGTGGGCAGCTGAAGCTGCTGCCTGTTCATTTCCTGAATTTACACAGACACAGAGAGGCACACCTCTGCTCTTCCGCATTGATTGGCCCTCTTATGACTTTTCCCCCTCCCTTCCTGGCAAACTCCCACGAGAGTGATGCCGCGTACACACGGTCGTTTTTTGCGATGAAAAAAAAACGACATTTTTTAAAACGTCATTTAAATTGATCGTGTGTGGGCAAAACTTTGTTTTTTGTCTTAAAAAAAACGACCCAAAAAAAATTCCAACATGTTTGAATTTTTTGTGTCGTTTTTCAAAACGTCGTTTTTTGTTTCACAAAAAGTCACCGTGTGTAGCAAAAACGTTGTTCAAAACGACGTTTTTCAACCCGCGCATGCCCAGAAGCTAGTTATGAAGCGAGCTTCAATGGAAAAGAGTGCTTTTTGTGAAAAAACGATGGTGTGTATGCAAAATTGTCTTTGAAAAGTGACGTTTCAAAAACGTCGTTTTTTACTTCACAGAAAACGTCGTTTTTTTTCATCGCAAAAAACGACCGTGTGTACGCGGCATGAGAAGAAGAGCTCTGCATGATGTCTTAAGCCTAGGCTTATTACCAGACAAGAAACAGTAAGTGGGCTGTATAAGGTATTTACTGGCAGAAGAAATAAATGTTTTACTATCCAAAGTTAAAACAACAATGGCAGAAGATTTAATAGATGGAAGGTTGAAAAAATTACTGAAGTTCCGCTTTAAGTCAAACTAAGTAATAGGAAAATATACATATTTATTAAGATTGCACACATAATAACTTAATAGTGAATATTACAATTCTTGCATAAGCATTCTTACATAAGCATTGTGCGAAACCACAATGCTTGAGGAAATGTGGCTGTTACTTGTCAACACTTTGTTATGTTATCCTGTGACCAACCTTTTCAGTTACCATAGTCTTTTGGTTTCTATTGCTAATCAACTGCTCTTGGCCATCACTAGGCTTCAACTCTGTACTATGCTGTTGGTTATAACTTCTTTGATCCTGGTTTCTATCACTTATGCCACGTACACACGATAATTTTTTGTGATGAAAAAAATACAACGTTTCAAGTGATGAAACAAAACAACGTTTTTCAAACTTTATTTTCCAAAACGACGTTGCATACCCACCATCGTTTTTCCAAAATGCTCTAGCAAAGCGTGGTGACGTACACCACGTTCGACGGCACTCTGTTCCATTGAAGCTCCGTCTCATAACTTGCCTCTGAGCATGCGCGGCTTTAAAAACGTTGTTTTCAACATCATTTTGCCCACACACCATCACTTTTTATGACACAAAAAACGACGTTTTGAAAAACGACACAAAAAATTCAAGCATGTTCGAATTTTTTTTTGGTCGTTTTTTTTAAGACATAAAATGACGTTTTGCCCACACACGGTGATTTTAAATGACGTTTTTGAAAACGTCGTTTTTTTTTCATCACAAAAAATTATCGTGTGTACGCGGCATTATTTGCCACTTGCCCTGATGTTCTGCCTGAATCCTCAACTAGGTTAGTAAGTCACTTTTTTCCACCTCTGCCAATTTGGTACTAGGTGGGGGGAATATTTTGGGTGGGTAGAGTTTGTGCTGAGAGGGGAATTTCTGCAAGGGAGTGATTTTTTTGGGGGGGGGTGGGGGGTGCATTTTAGTGTGAGGAGAATTTTGGTTTGCAGAGGAATTGTGTATTGGACACAAATGACTCCTGCACTCTCCTAATTTTGTACACCTGACTCCTACAATCTGCGCATTGTGTAATCCTGACCCCTGCACCTTATATACCCCTCATTCGGTTCGCACCAGAACCTGCGAACAGACCGAAAGTTTGTGTGAACTTTAGAACCCCCTTAGTCTATGGGAACGTTTGAAATCTAAAGTCCCGGACCATATTGCTGTCCAAAGACCAGAGCACTTTTTGTGATTCGGCACTGCGTCCCTTTAACTGACAATTGCGCGGTCGTGCGATGTGGCTCCCAAACAAAATTGGGGTCCTTTTTTTCCCACAAATAGAGCTTTCTTTTGGTGGTATTTGATCATCTCTGCGGTTTTTATTTTTTGTGCTATAAACAAAAATAGAGCGACTATTTTGAAAAAAATTCAATATTTTTTACATTTTGCTATAATAAATATCCCCAAAAAAGATATAAAAAAACATATTTTTTCCTCAGTTTAGGCCGATACGTATTCTTCTACATATTTTTCATTAAAAAAAATCGCAATTAGCGTTTATTGATTGGTTAGCGCAAAATTTATAGCGTTTACAAAAAAGGGGGTCGTTTTATGGCATTTTTATTAATATTTTTTTTTTACTAGTAATGGCGGCGATCAGCGTTTTTTTTTGGGTACTGCGATATTATGGCGGACACATCGGACACTTTTGACAAATTTTTGGGACCATTGGCATTTTTATAGCGATCAATGCTATAAAAATGCATTGTATTACTATAAAAATGCCATTGGCAGTGAAGGGGTTAACACTAGGGGGTAGGGAAGGGGTTAAGTGTGTTCCTGTTTGTGTTCTAACTGTATGGGGGGGGGGGTGGACTCACTAGGGGAAATCACTGATCTTCTGTTCATACATTGCCCCCTAGTGGCCGAAAAAGAGAGGACGTAGAGCTACGTGCTCTTGCGAAACAGTGCCACCGCCCCGCAGTAATATGACGGTGGGCGGTCGGCAAGTAGTTAAAGGCTAATATGCAAGTTATTGTCATAAAAAGTGTTTGGGGACCCGGGACCTGCCCGTGTATCAATGCAATTTTATTTTTTTTAAATGGCCAATTTTTCGGGAGCAGTGATTTTAATAATGCTTAAAGTGAAATAAAAAAAAGTGAAATATTCCTTTTATTTATTTTCTATGTAGGGGGGTGTATAGTATGCCTGTGAAGAAGCGCTTGTTTCCCGTGCTTAGAACTGTCCCTGCACAAAGTGTAATTTCTGAAGGAAAAAAAGTAATTTAAAATCACTTGTGGCTATAATGAAGTGTCGGCTCCCGGCAATACAGAGAAAAGTCATTCATAAAAAAGAATGTGTGGGGGTCCCCCCAAATTTATTTACCAGGCCCTTCAGGTCTGGTATGGATATTAAGAGGAACCCTGCATCAAATTTAAAAAAAAATTACGTGGGGTGTTCCCCAAATATCCATTCCAGATGCTGGTTTGCCGTTACATTAGAGGGGGCGGGGCCGCTCTCTCGTCCCCTCTTTTCTTGCAGCCTGCTGGGTTGCGTGCTCGGATAAAGGGTCTGGTGTGGATTTTTGGGGGGAACTCCACTCCATTTTTTTTATTTGACGTAGGGTTCCCCTTAATTTCCATACCAGACCTGAAGGGCCTGCATGCACTATGACCCGCATACTTTGGCCAATCACAGTGCCATCAGCGAAGAGAGACATAAATATGGCTCAGGGGGTTAAGTCCACACCCCACACTATATAAGTCCGTCTGCACGTTGGCCTTCTGTAGTGTGTACCTGGTGGAGAGAGAGATAGATAGAGAGAGAGAGTAATTTCATTTAGTTTAAGCAGGCAGGCGATTCAGTTAGCGGCAGTGTATTATAGTATATATATATACATCGAGGCTTTGTATGTGTGTGTGTGTGTATATATATATATATATATATATATATATATATATATATACACTGTATACAATTTAGCTTGATCTCACTTCAGACCCTTCCTGGTGTACTGTTTCTAATATACTTCAGGCAGGCAGTTGATTCAGCTAGCTGCAGGGCATTTAATATATATATATATATACAGTCTAGCTAAGCCTATACCTGACTGTAGGCCATTCCTGGAGTACGTGTTCAAAGACACTTTCAGGCAGGCGACTCAGTGAGCTGCAGTGCATAAAAATATATATACAGTCCCCTACATATATACCCACTGCATTCTAGTCCAGCCAAGCCTATACCTGACTGTAGGCCATTCCTGGAGTGCGTGTCCAAAGACACTTTCAGGCAGGCAGGTGACTCAGTGAGCTGCAGTGCATTTAATATATTTATATATATATATACAGGGCCGGCGCAACCACCAGGCGGACCAAGCGGCCGCTTGGGGCGGGCAGGTCCGCAGCCTGGGATGGAGCGGAAAAATTACCTTTTTTTTTTTAATACTTTATTGTCCGGACTTGCCGCCGCCCTCCGGCGCCCGGTGTCCCGCTCCGGTGTGCTAATGCGCCGCAGCGCATGTCAGCTGCTGTCACTGGATGTGGCCCGGGCGCAGCCAGTCCCGACTCCCTTACCTAAGTTACTGGTGATGGATGACGCCGGGTCCGGGCCTGTACGGCACGGCACTTCAGTGACGACATCCTCCTCCGCGCAGGAGGACGTCTGACGTTACTGAAGGGGCGGCCCTCCGCTGCTGGCGCCACAGAGGCTGCAGCAGTAGTTGTGACACAGTACCCAGTCCCGCGCCTCGGCACCGGAAGATTTGAGAAAATCGCACAGGAGGTGAGGGTGGGGAAGAAGAATGGATGGATGATGGAAGAAGGAGCAAGGGGGGTTAATGGGTCAGGTGGATAATTAATAAAGCAGGAGGGCATAATGGAACTGGAAGAAGGAGTGGGGGGGGGGGGAGGAATGGCGGAAGCAGAGCAGGGCCCAGGGGGGATGGATGATGGATCATGGAAGAAGGAGCAAGGGGGGTTAATGGAGACGGGGTCGGGTGGATAATTAATAAAGCAGGAGGGCATAATGGAAGAAGGAGTGGGGGGGGGGAGGAATGGTGGAAGCAGAGCAGGGCCCAGGGCAGGGTGGATGATGGAAGAAGGAGCAAGGGGGGTTAATGGAGACTGGGTTGATAGTGAAAGCAGGAGGGCATAAAAAGGACTTCTGCCCTCTCTTGCTATATAATAAATTTTTGGGGTACACAGTATGTTTTACATTTAGTAGTATGGTGTATATTATACTAAGAATTTCTGGTGTGGCGTGGTTTTAGGGACATCAGAATGTGGCAGTATGTGGTATTATTATATTCAGAGGGTTCGGTGTGTAGCTAGAAGAATGCATGATGGTCTGGACCAGATTGAGAGGAACAATAAAATAAATTACATAGATGGTGAGTTACTGATATCCTGGTGTATTTTTGCCTGACTATGCAGTGCTTTAGTCACATTTCTGCAGTTGTGATTAGTGAAACTACAACTCCATGTATACCCTTACCACTGTTTAGATGAGTGGTGTCCAAACTGCAGAAAAATGGAGCTTCGCTTGTGTAGGCAGAAATCCTTGCACCGGCCCTGTATATATATATATATATATATATATATATATATATACACAGTCTTATATATATATATATAAATATATATATATATATGTACACTGTATATATATGTATATATATATATATATATATATATATATATATATATATACAGGGCTTTTTTTTTCAGAGAAAAGGTGGTGGAACTCACCCTCCCTCCTCTGGCCACGCCCCTACCCACCTCTAGGACCGCCCCCTAGAACCGCCCCTTTAGAGAACAGGGATGCAAGTAAAATTTGGGGGGACTATAAAAGTAATTGTATGTAAATAAATAAAAAGCAATGCAGTAAAATGTGCAAAAAAATTGGAATACTTACCAAAAGTAAGCTCAGAGCCCATCAAATACAGTGTCATCAGCACCCATCAAATACAGTGTCGCCAGCACCCATCAAATGCAGCCTCACCAGCGCCCATCAAATACAGTGTCATCAGCGCCCATCAAATACAGTGTCGCCAGCACCCATCAAATGCAGCCTCACCAGCGCCCATCAAATACAGTGGCATCAGCGCCCATCAAATACAGTGTCGCCAGCACCCATCAAATGCAGCCTCACCAGCGCCCATCAAATACAGTGTCGCCAGCACCCATCAAATGCAGCCTCACCAGCGCCCATCAAATACAGTGTCATCAGCGCCCATCAAATACAGGGTCGCCAGCACCCATCAAATGCAGCCTCACCAGCGCCCATCAAATACAGTGTCGCCAGCACCCATCAAATGCAGCCTCACCAGCGCCCATCAAATACAGTGTCATCAGCGCCCATCAAATGCAGCCTCACCATCACCCATCAAATACAGTGTCGCTAAAACCCATCAAATGCAGCCTCACCAGCGCCCATCAAATACAGTGTCGCCAGCACCCATCAAATGCAGCCTCACCATCACCCATCAAATACAGCGTCGCTAACGCCCATCAAATGCAGCCTCACCAACGCCCATCAGTGCCAGTCAATGCAAATCAAGCTCTGGGGTGGAGGGGGCAGATATTTTAATATACACATACATTTAAAAAAAAAATGTCATTACATACACAAAAGTTTTACTTTACTCACCACACCAACTTGAACGGTGAACCCTGTGGTGGCTGCCTGCCCTCCCTCGCTCACACCACCTTTGCTGCCTGTTGTACAGTGGCACTGGCAAGGTGCCTCTTTAATGTTATGCTCCACCTGTCCCCCCCCCCCTCCAAGCTCGGGAGCCGCCAGTATTCCATGATGCATCGCGCGGCATCCTCCACACACTGTGCCAGGACTCAGGAGAGGGGGGGTGCCGGGGGGTGCTGTGCTGCGGTACACCTCTGGCTTCTGTCACACACAGTCAGTCAGTGTGGACAGAGAGCTGAGAAGGAAGGGGCTTCTACTGCCTCATGTGAGTCGGCTCTTATTGCTGGACACGGACGGACACAGCAGGAGATGAGATGATGACACACTCACTGGGGGGGCGGGGCAGGTTATTGCAGCCGGGATGGGACCTATATTTTGAGCTTTGACACAGACACACCAGACTCACTCGGAGCAGGGAACTTGAGCCGCGCTGGGGGGGGGGGGGGGGGGGGGGCGCTGCTTGACATGTCAGGACAGTGCGGGACTCGGGACACTGACACTGATTCAAAATAGGTGGCGGAACGCCGTTCCGGTGCGTTCCGCCAGAAAAAAAGCCCTGTATATATATATATATATATATATATATATAGTCTAGCGCCCCTGTACTTCCAAGTACAGATGCTATTTAAATTTAGTGGGGAAAGATCAGAGTGTAACTTACTCTGATCTCAATTGTGATTGTTTAGGGCTCTCTGTCTCATCCTGGTTGTGCTGTGGGCTTGTCCTGTCCTGCTTGGGGTGTAATACCACCTCGAGTCGACAGGGGGCAGCAGTGGAGTCGGGACTTGGGTGCTCTTACCAGCAGCCAATCGGGAGGCCTGGGCCATGCTGGGCATGCTGGGAGAGGGTACTTATGAGGCAGACGCCATCTTACAGGGTCTTCTGTTCCTGGGGCGGCACCCACCTTTAGGGTGTCTGTACATCGCCGCGCCCCGTGCGTTATGGCCCACCTGGCCGGGGCGTGGGCGCTACATGGAGTTCCTGGTTCTGGAGCCAAGCTGGTCCGGAGCACCTGGAACACAATGGGGACTCAGTGACTTACTGGGTTCCCACCATCGGAGATCCCAATCGAGTTGTGCTGTTCGGTGGGGAGACAGTCTGAGGAGAGCCTGGAGGCAGGCGATCCAATAGGGCCTAGACAATCCATCGGGGATCAAGGTACTGTACACTGAGGGACCATTTCCTCTCTCAGTCAGTACTCTGGCGACATTAAGGGAAGATTCAGGAGAACCTTTATTCTGGAGGAACACCTCCGGTTCAACACTCAGGGGAGGCCGGTGGCAGAGGCGCTTTCTTGATGGTCATTCAGAAGAGCCAGTTGCAGAGGCATCCTTCTCAAGTTCGAGGGATATTCTGGCTGCCAGGTCTGTGAGAGAGGTCTGTCCAGGTACGCTATTCCCACTCAAGTTGGAGTGGTGCAGAAAGACTAGTTACTGTTCGGGAGCAGGACTGCTTCAGATATCCAAAGCCTGAGTCTGCTATTTCCCTCGACCTTTGTCTATCCTTCCCATTACCTGCTGGGTAAAAAAGAGCACATATAAAGAGACTTCCTATCTTGCGGACATTTCTTCATTGCCACTATATTCATCGTTCACCCTAGACACTTCAACAGAGCCATTAGATAACATGCCATTCCCAAATCTAACCAGCAGCTCCTGAGGGGGTAGCGCTACAATAGTCGAGGCAAGTCTATACCTGACTGTAGGCCATTCCTGCAGTGCGCGTTAAAAGACACTTTAAGGCAGGCAGGCGACTCAGTGAGCTGCAGTGCATTTAATATATATATATATATATATATATATATATATATATATATACAGGCTTGTATATACATAGTCTAGCCAAGCCTATACCTGACTGTAGGCCATTCATGGTGTACATGTTCAAAGACACTTTCAGGCAGGCAGGCGACTCAGTGAGCTGCAGTCCATAATATATATATATCCACTGCATTGTAGTCCAACCAAGCCTAGCCCTGACTGTAGGCCATTCCTGGTGTACGGGTTCAAAGACACTTTCAGGCAGGAAAACAGGTGACTCAGTGATCTGCAGTGCATAATATATATATATATATATATATATATATATATATATATATATTAGGGCTGCTACTGATCAAAATTTTTGTGTTCGATTAATAGTTTTTTATTTTAATCGATTAATTGACTAATTTCGATTAATTATTACGCACATACAGATCCAACTACTTAGCTGATCTCCTTGCAGGCTGATTCCCAGTGCAGCTGCCAACAACTGGAAAAATGGATAGCAGGATACAAAAAAACACACATCAGCAGCGCTCAATGGGAATAGCATTAAAACTTTTATAATCTTCAAGTAGGTAACAAAATAAATATTGCACTGGAGATAAAATCGATGTAGCTACATAAACTGTAAAAATGGTGCGAGTAATACCAAACGGTACCAAAAGCAGTCATAAAAACATGTAGCTAAGTATGATACTGGTATAAAAATGTGTACAACAATATCACTGCTGAATCCAGATGAGGAGAGGTTAACATCAGTCTTTCGGCATGTAGCTGTCCCATGAAGGGAACTATCACAACTCCCAGTGGATGGTTGTAAAATCCCAGGGTGATAGAGGGAAGTGATAGAGGGAAGTGTAACGTCCCTTGCGTGTGGCAGATAGTAAGGTCTCTCTAGCATGCAGATATGAAGGCACAGCTAAGGAGCCCTTCAGATGGACACCGCAAGCCCCGTCGGTGTCTGTGACGTTACCGGATCTCCGACGGAACTCCCTGAAGGCCCAGAAGCCGGCAGAGAGGCGAGTACCAATCAAATGAATTTTAATCGACCGAAAATATTTTGATCGATCAAAAAAATTAAAGATTAATCGATTAATTAAAAGTTAATTTGCACAGCCCTAATATATATATATATATATATATATATATATATATATGGAAAAAAGATGTATCGAGGCCTATAATACACCTCCCAGCGCCTAACAAACAACACTTGCAAACCACTGAATACACAAAAAATAATAAACACTTAAAGATGATATAAACTGGATTAATTGGCTGTGCTGTCTCCCTTGCTGGACAGGGTGATTATATGCGCTTATTTTGATTTATTTAATGTACGTGCATTGATTGAAGGGTTTTTGTATCTGTGGGTTCTCTTGTGTGTCACATTAAAACGGAATTACGCTATATGCCCCTTTCCTGTGTTTTTTGTACGATCCGGAGACCCGTAGACAGTTGACCTGATCCCTTCTGATGTGAAGAGCTGTATCATTCTGTGGATATTCATACACTGCCTTACCCTTTGGGTTTTCCGGTGAGTGCGTACCCCAGAGGGGAATCTATAGTCCCACGAGGTGATTGAAGATATGGGTGGAAGGTGCTTGCTGTCCTATTTTTCAAACTCTGCTATCAACGGACTCCCTCTTTCCCATTGATACACTCTATCATTGATACTGCACTTAAGTGTAGAGGTGATATCTCTTTCTGGGATCTACACTGGACTATCACCATTAGCGCTGTTTATGGTTTTAACTGTTGTGACATTTTTAATGTTATTATATAGTGTATTTGCCATTTTTTTTATATATATATACAGTCTCCTACATATATATCCAATGCATTCTAGTCCATCCAAGCCTATACCTGACTGCAGGCCATTCCTGGTGTACGTGTTCAAAGACACTTTCAAGGCAGGCAGGCAGGCAGGGGACTCAGTAATCTGCAGTGCATAAAATATATATACAGTCTCCTACATATATATCTACTGCATTCTAGTCCAGCCGAGCCTATACCTGACTGCAGGTCATTCCTGGTGTACTGTTTTTAGTAAACTTCAGGCGTGGTTTTTCTAATCTAAATGTACAGTATGTCTGGAAGGCCACCAAGGAGAGACAGATGCTCACAGGCCATTAAAAGAGGGCAAGCAGGCTCTGTGTCTACAACCAACAGTGCTGGTCATGGACACGGTGCATCCTCAGCTTGTGGCCGTGGGGCACGCTTGTGCTTTTTTTCAGCAGCTGGCCGTGTTGAGTCACAACATGCAGAAGAGTTGGTAGAGTGGATGACTCAGAGCACTTTCTCTGCCAATGCAGCTGCCAAAATGGCCTCTTCCATCGGCTCAATGTAATCAGTCACTTTTTCCCTAGCCCCACCATCATGCCCTGAGAAGTCCCCCGAACTGTTTGACCACAGTGTAGGGTACATGCTGCAGGAGGATACACAGCATTTTGAAGGCTCTGATGATGGCACCCAAGTTGAGTATGAAGGCAGTAACATGAGCCCAGAGAGAGGGGGTGCCCAAGAAGGACAAGAAACTGTCAGTTATGTTCCCCCAGCTGCAGCATACTGCAAGGTTTGCTCCAGTGGCGAGGAGGGAGGGGATGATGAGGTCACTGACTCTACGTGGGTGCCTGATAGAAGAGAGGAGGAGGAGGAAGCACATCTCCAATGAGGCAGGATGCCCTTCAGGGGCCATCTTAAGGGCAGACAACTGACTGCATCACACCGCGAGCTCCACATGTGCATGGCACTTATGACTCTGCACGTTTTTCCAAAAGTTCTTTGGTGTGGGTCTTTTTTGAGACGGGTGCAGCAGATCGCACCATTGCTGTCTTGGGCACCACATGCTTGACCAGACATATGTCGAGCTCCCATACAGTCTGTTGGCAACAGTACTTAAAAGACCCACACCAAAGAACAAGGCGGACCTCGCCTTGCTCCTTTTCAGCTGGGACCTCTAACCCCACTATACCTCTAGTTCTCTCATAAACTTGCACTGAGAGAAATTAAGGTGTAGACTTCAAGTGTCCCAAGCACTTGCAGACAAATTTCCCTACCCCAGTTGCTAAACTGTCGAAAGAAATTTGGTCCCAGCCATCCACATGCTCAGTGGCTGAATGCTAGCACTCCAACTGCTGCTTTTTCAGCTGGTAGACTCTGCCTCCTTTTGAGAATTTGTGGAATGTGCAGTACCTTGGTGGCAGGTTCCCAAATGCCATTTTGTTTCTCGGATGGCCATTACGGCTCTCTACCGGCATGTGGAAGGCAATGTCTTGGCCTCGTTGGACAGGGTGGTCAGCGGTAAGGTGCATATTACCGCTGACTCATGGTTAAGAAGGCATGGACAGGGATGTTATCTTTCTTTTACAGTGCCCTGGGTAACTATGCTGGCAGCTGGGAAGGAAGCAGGACAGGGTGCAGTATTGTTGGAGCTTGTTCCGCCACCATGCCTATAAAATGCTGGTAGGGGTGATTCTGCCACAACCCTCTCCTCCACCCCTCCACTTCTTCTTCCTCTATGGCCTCTTCCTCTATATATTTGTCCTCAGAACCAGCGTTGCTCTGTAGGCATTCAAGGGGCTACGCAAGCACTCAGGCAAAAAGATGTCATGCGGTGCTTGAGCTGGTGTGCTTAGGGGACAGAAGCCACACTGAGGCAGAGATTCTGTCAGCTCTGCAGAGGCAGGCTCAGAGGTGATGCCACACCAGCTTCAGCCAGGAATGGTTATTTGCGACAATGGCACCAACCTCCTCTCTGCCCTCCGACAGGGACACTTGACCCATGGGCCCTGTTTGGCTCACATCCTTAATTTGGTGGTGCAGCAGTTCTTGTGCAGGTAGCCAGATTTACACGATCTCCTGAGGCAGGCCAGGAAAGTTTGTGGGGATTTCTGCCGGTCATATAATGCCAGTGCTTGGCTGGCTGACCTTCAAAAGGAATGCAACCTGCCTAAGAACCACCTCTGCTGTGACATGCCCACATGCTGGAACTCAACGTTGGCAATGCTGCAGCAGCTCCACATGCAGCAGAGGGCCATCAATGAGTTCCTGTGCGAGTATGGCACCAGGGGAGCTTGGCTTTTTTTGACACACCAGTGGCTTATGATCAAGGATGCATGCACTGTCCTGTCACCATTTGAGGAGGCCATGAGGATGGTGAGCAGTGACAGTGCATGCATCAGCAATACTGTTCCTCTTGTCTACCTATTGGAGCACACTCTGTGTGGAATAATGGACAGGGCACTTGAGGCAGAACAGAGGGAGGAAGAGGAGGATTTCCCTACCTCTCAAGGACCCCTTTATCCAGACAGTATTCCTGCAGGCCCGCCAATATAACAGGAAGAGAAGGAGGAGTATGAGGATTGTGTCAGCATGGAGGTGGAGCCTAGCACTCAGCATCAGCAGCAGTCTGCAAGGGATCATTTTCAGTTCTCAGAAACCCATGGACTTGTACATGGCTAGGAGGAGGTGGCTACGGATCATGTTGTTCTTTGTGACCCAGAGGACTTCGGACCAAATGTCTCCCTGATCCTGCAAAGCCTTCGAAAGGACCCTCGGATTTGTGGTATCAAGGAGAGGGATCAGTACTGGCTTGCAACACTTCTTGATCCACATTACAAGGGTAAGGTTGCATGAACTTATCCAGCCTTTGCAGAGGGAGAAGTGGGTGAAACATCTTCGGGAGACCTTGCAGAAAGGTTTGTGCAATGTGTTTCCAGAGCCTGGGAGGTTACCATTTCCTGGTCCTCCTGGACAACGTGTTGCAGAGGCTCCAGTCAGTCACAGAAGGTGCCATGGAGAAGGTGGCTGTCTGACCGATGCGTTCAGACAATTTTTTAGTCTGCAGCCCCAAGGTCTAAACGATTCCAGCAACCATCACCAGCATCTGATTTACATGGTGCAGGAATATCTAGGGGCAAGATCAGACTTGGAGACCTTTTCCAACCAAAAATCCACTGGCTTACTGGGTCTTGAGGATGGATCACTGGCCAGAGCTTGCACAGTATGCAATTTTGCTACTGGCCTGTCCTGCATCCAGTGTTCTTTTGGAATGCATATTCAGTGCTGCTGGATGCTTTGTAACCGATCAGAGTGTGTCTGTCCACAGACTCGGTAGATCGGCTCACCTTCATAAAAAATAATCAGTCTTGGATCACCAGCTACCAAGCACCTCATGCTGATGTAATGATTCATTTTTTTATGAATGAGATCCCTTGAAGACTGCCTATGCTGATGCTGAGTGACTATCCTGTTATGCTGAGTGACTATCCTATCCCTCCTTAATGTTCATGTTGATAGCTTCTAAGAACATTTTTGGTTCTGGGCACCACCACAAGTGGCTAAAGCCTACATTTTCTGCCAGCTTACCAGGGGCGTGTAATTACAATTTTTGCTGTATTATTTTGCAGCAGGGCTCCTTTCTGTGCTCAACTAGAGTATCTGTGAGGGGTTGCAGTGTTGTGGCACCAGCACCGGCGCCCAAAAGCCCAACTTTTCTGCCCCTGTTTAACAAGGGTGTGTAATTATTTTTTTTGCTGTAATATTTTGCAGTAGGGCTCCTTCCTGCGCTCTACTAGAATATCTGTGAGGGGTTGCAGTGTTGTGCCACCAGCACCAGTGCCTAAATCCCAATTTTCTGCCCCTGTTTAACGGGGGCGTGCAATTACAAATTTTGCTGTAATATTTTGCAGCAGGGCTGGTTCCTGCACTTAACTAGAGTATCTGTGAGGGGTTGCAGTGTTGTGACACCACCAGCACCAGTGCCTAAATCCCAATTTTCTGCCCCTTTTTAACAGGGACGCGTAATTAAAAATTTTGATCCAATATTTCACAGCCAGGTCTTGTTCCTGCGCTCAACAGAATCTGTGAGGGGTTACAGTGTTTTTGCACCACGACCACTGCCTAAAGCCCAATTTTTCTGCCCCTGTTTAACAGGGGCGTGTAATAACAATTTTTACTGTAATATTTTTCAGCAGGGCTTGTTCCTGCGCTTAACTAGAATATCTGTGAGGGGTTGCACCAGCACCAGTGCCTAAAGCCCAAATTGTTTTCCCCTGTTTGCCAGGGGTATGTAATTAAAATTTTTGCTGTAATATTTTTCAGTAGGGCTTGTTCCTGCGCTCAACTAGAATATCTCTGAGGGGTTGCAGTGTTGTGACACCAGCACCAGTGCCTAAATCCCAATTTTCTGCCCCTGATTAACAGGGGCGTGCAATTACAAATTTTGCTGTAGTACTTTGCAGCGGGGCTTGTTCCTGTGCTTAACTAGAGTATCTGTGAGGGGTTGCAGTGTTGTGGCACCACCACCACTGCCTAAGGCCCAATTTTTCTGCCCATGTTTAACAGGGTGTGTAATTAAAATTGTTGCTGTAATATTTCGTAGCAGGGCCCGTTCCTGCGCTCAACAAGAGTATCTGTGAGGCTTTACAGTGTTGTGTCACCACCACCACCGCCTCCTAAGGCCTAATTTTTCTGCCCCTGTTTAACAGGGGCATGTAATTACAATTTTTGATCCAATATTTCACAGCAGGGCTTGTTCCTGCGCTCAACAACAGAATCTGTGAGGGGTTACAGTGTTGTGGCCCCAGAACCAGTGCCTAAAGCCCAATTGTTCTGTCCCTGTTTAACAAGGGCCTGTAATAAAAAATGTTGCTACAATATTTTGCAATAGGCCTCCTTCCTGTGCTCAACTAGAGTATCTGTGAGGGGTTGCAGTGTTGTGGCACCAGCACCAGTGCCTAAATCCCAATTTTCTGCCCCTGTTAGCGTGCAATTACAAATGTTGCTGTAATATTTTGCAGCGGGGCTGGTTCCTGCACCTAACTAGAGTATCTGTGAGGGGTTACAGTGTTCTGGCACCAACCCCACTGCCTAAGGCTCAATTTTTCTGCCCCTGTTTAAAAGGGGCGTGTAATTAAACTTTTTGCTGTAATTTTTCACAGCAGGGCTTGTTCCTGCGTAGACATGTGCAGACTGGAATATTTCGTTACTACCGAAAATCGTTTTGATTTATTTCGTTTTCGTCTGGAAAGTTTTCGTCCGAAAACAAAGATTTTCGATGACTTTGTCGAATTAAACAATGGAAATTCGACAAAGCATCGAAAAGCGTCGTTCTGAATACAGGGAATATACTAGACATGTGCATTCGTTTTCGTTAGAATGCACTTTCTTCTGAAAATCGGGTATTTTCGTTATCGTTTTAACGAACGAAAATGAAGGGCGCAAGAAACGAAAACCGAAAGATCCGACATAAAAAATGCTTTATTTTTGTTTTTGTTCAGATCCGACGATTTTCGATGCTTTGTCGAATTTCCGTCGTTCAATTTCACAAAGTCATTGAAAATCGTTGTTCTGAATACAGAGAATAGGTATATTCCCTGTATTCAGAATGACGATTTTTGATGTTTTGTCGAATTTCCGTCGTTTAATTCGACAAAGTCATCGAAAATCGTCGTTTTCGGACGAAAACTTTCCCGACGAAAACGAAATTAATCAAAACGATTTTCGGGAGTAACTAAATAAATGTATTTTCTGGACGAAAACGAAAAAACGAAACAAAATATTCCAGTCTGCACATGTCTAGAATATACCTATTCCCTGTATTCAGAACGACGATTTTCGATGATTTTGTGAAATTGAAAGACAGAAATTCGACAAAGCATCGAAAATCGTCGTTCTGAATACAGGGAATATACCTATTCCCTGTATTCAGAACGACGATTTTCGATGACTTTGTGAAATTGAAAGACGGAAATTCGACAAAGCATCGAAAATCGTCGTTCTGCATACAGTGAATATACCTATTCACTGTATGCAGAACGACGATTTTCGATGACTTTGTGAAATTGAACGACGGAAATTCGACAAAGCATCGAAAATCGTCGGATCTGAACGAAAACGAAAATAAAGCATTTTTTATGTCGGATCTTTCGGTTTTCGTTTCTTGCGCTTTCGTTCGTTTAAAACGATAAAGAAAATACCCGATTTTCGGACGAAAATGCATTCTAACGAAAACGAATGCACATGTCTATTCCTGCGCTCAACAACAGAATCTGTGAGGGGTTACAGTGTTGTTTCACCACCACCACTGCCTAAGACCCAATTTTTCTGCCCCTGTTTAACATGGGCATGTAATTACACTTTTTGCTGTAATATTTTGCACAGGGCTTGTTCCTGCGCTCAACTAGAGTATTTGTGAGGGGTTACAGTGTTGTTGCCCCGACACCAGTGCCTAAAGCCCAATTTTTCTGCCCTTGTTTAACAAGGGTGTGTAATTAAATTTTTTGCTACACTATTTTGCAGTAGGACTCCTTCCTGTGCTCAACTAGAGCAGGGATCCTCAAACTACGGCCCTCCAGCTGTTGCGGAACTACACATCCCATGAGGCATTGTAAAACTCTGACATTCACAGACATGACTAGGCATGATGGGAATTGTAGTTTCTGAACAACTGGAGGGCCGTAGTTTGAAGACCCATGAACTAGAGTATCTGTGAGGGGTTGCAGTGTTGTGGCACCAGCACCAGTGCCTAAATCCTAATGTTCTGCCCCTGTTTAACGGGGGCGTGCAATTACAAATGTTGCTGTAATATTTTGCAGCAGGGCTGGTTCCTGCACTTAACTAGAGTATCTGTGAGGGGTTGCAGTGTTGTGGCACCACCACCACTGCCTAAGGCCCAATTTTTCTGCCCCTGTTTAACAGGGGTGTGTAATTAAACTTTTTGCTGTAATATTTCACAGCAGGGCTTGTTCCTGCGCTCAACAACAGAATCTGTGAGGGGTTACTGTCATGTCCCGGGGTGTATTCGAACCTGGGTCTTCCTGGTCTTAAACCATAGCGTTACCTGATGTGCCACAGAAGAGATCTAGGCCTTGGGAATATCCTTATTGTGTTCAACACACACCTCGGACTCACTAGCTCCACCTGCTGCCAGCTGTGGACAATTCTCATTCTGGACAGCCTTTAAATAGGAAGTGAGGTCATCAATCAGCGCCCGTTTATTTGGATTACTTCCTGGGTGTTTTGTCTTCAGTGACCTGCATTGTATTGAACTCCTGCCTGATATCCTGACTATTCTACAGCCTGCTGATTTTGTACTTTACCGCCAGATCGTGTATGACCTTTGCCTGCCTGACCCTTCTCCGGAATCCGATTGTGAACTATTTGCCTGATCCGTTGCCAACCGTATCTGCCTGACGACGCTTTGCCTGGATCTCCAGCATACCTGTTCCACTTCGGACACTACCTTTTACAGGTACCTTACATAATAAACGGGCCACAATGGCAGTGGACCCTGCTGAGATTGTTAAGGCGATTACACGTCAGGGACAACTGATCGGAGCGCATGAACAGCATCTTTCTTCCCTGGACGCCAAGTTAGATGAACTTTGCACTATGCTTAAATCTTGTTTGCCTGGTTCCTCTGCAACGGTCCAGATGCCGGATCCTACTTCTGCTACGGTCCAACCCGCCTCTTCTGTACCACCAAAACTTTCCTTGCCTGACAAGTTTGGTGGTGATACTGAGGACTGCAGAGGCTTTTTAAATGTTTGCCGTTTGCATTTCCGCAATAACCCTGTGACTTTTAGCACTTCATCTGCCAAAGTGACTTTTGTAATTTCCTTGTTAAAGGGGAAGGCCCTGGCCTGGGTCTCTCCTTATTTGGAACGAAACGATCCTATACTTCAAGATGCTGAGAAATTTCTGGCTTCTCTCCAGACTGTATTTGACAAGCCAGATAGAGCATCTGCAGCTGAGTACTCCCTCTTGGACATACAACAAGGCACCAGATCTGTGGCACAGTATGCTATTGAGTTCCGTACCCTTGCTGCTGAGACTAATTGGGACTCAAGTGCATTACGTGCAGCCTTCCGAAAAGGTCTCACAGATCGCATCAAGGATGAATTAGTCTATAAGGATCTCCCAGAAGACCTTGAGAAATTCATAGAGCTGTGTGTTCGTCTGGATGTTCGGTACCATGAAAGGTGCCAAGAGAGACTTAGAACCCGCAAGTTTCCTAAGCCAGTTTACCGTTTGGCCCCTAACTTCCAAGCACCACCTCAGCCAGAACCTGAAACCTCTGTTGAACCCCAGGCACCTGTGGAACCCATGGATGTGAGCCGTCTCCACCTAACTGAGTCAGAGAAACAAAGGAGGCGTTCATTGGGCCTATGCCTGTACTGTGGACTTAAAGGACATTTAGTATCTGTCTGCCCTTCCCGTCCAGTAAAAGGCAGGGTCTAACCAGTGTTGGAGGAGCTGGCTTAGACCTTACAGGTAGATCCTCCAAGACCAAGATTACTGTTCCGGCTACTATCCATTTACCTTCTAAGCTTGTTTTCTGCGAGGCTTTTGTGGATTCTGGAGCTGCTGGCATATTCTTGGACTACAATTTTGCAAGAAAGAACAACATCCCGTTTGTTCCAAAGTCTAGACCCCTGAATATTACCACCCTGAATGGACAGCCCTTGGGAGATGGCATTGTGAAATTCGAGACTACGACAATCACCCTTCAGGTAGGCCTCCTCCACAAAGAGGAAGTTGTCTTGTCTCTCATTGATTCTCCGCTTCTGCCTATCATCCTTGGTTACCCATGGTTGCAACTTCACAACCCTTCTTTTGATTGGGAAAAGGGAGAACTAACCTCCTGGGGATCGTGCTGTCGCCCTAATTGTTTGTCTCAACCCAAAAGACTTTCTGCTTGCATGTTGGCTCCTGTGACTATTCCTCCTACCTTGCCTCGTGAATACCATGACTTTGCAGATGTATTTTGCAAGCAAAAGGCAGAGGTGTTACCTCCACATCGTCCTTTTGACTGTACAATTAAATTGATTCCCGGAGCACCTCTTCCCAAAGGAAAGACCTACCCCTTGTCTCTGCCTGAACAAAAGTCTATGGAGGAATACGTAAGAGACAACTTGGAAAGAGGTTTTATGCGACCCTCTTCTTCTCCAGTAGGAGCAGGTTTTTTCTTCGTTGAAAAGAAAGATGGGGGCCTTCGACCATGCATAGACTATCGGGGGTTAAATCAAATCACCGTAAAGGACTCCTACCCTTTGCCTCTCATTCTTGAACTGTTTGATGTACTTAAGGGGGCTGTCATCTTCTCCAAGCTAGACCTACGAGGGGCATATAACCTGATTCGAATTAAAGAGGGGGACGAGTGGAAGACAGCATTCAACACTCGTAATGGACACTTTGAATATTTGGTCATGCCATTTGGGTTGTGTAACGCACCTGCTGTCTTTCAACGTTTCATGAATGAAATTTTCCATGATTTCAGCAACCGCTTTGTGATCATCTACTTGGACGACATTTTAATCTTTTCCAAGACTCATCTAGAGCACATCTCGCATGTGAAACAGGTATTACAACGACTTAGAGAAAACCATCTTTATGCAAAAATCGAAAAATGCAGTTTTCATCAAAGCTGTATTCCTTTCCTTGGGTACATCATAAGTGCTGACGGTTTCCAAATGGACCCTCAAAAACTTTCCGCTGTCTTGCAATGGCCCCAACCGACCACTTTAAGAGGACTCCAAAGCTTTTTAGGGTTTGCAAATTACTACAGACGCTTCATTAAAAGTTTTGCCTCCATTGCGGCACCCCTTACTGCCATGACTAAAAAGGGTACAAATTGTAAGGTGTGGTCTTCAGAAGCAAGATCGGCTTTCCAGCGATTAAAGGACACGTTCAGTAAAGCTCCAATTCTTCAGCATCCAAATCCTGATCTCCAGTACATTGTTGAGGTTGATGCCTCTGAGGTTGGAGCAGGTGCCGTACTCTCCCAGAGACAGCCAAAGTCTGGTAGAATCCATCCAGTAGCTTTTTTCTCTAGAAAGTTTTCTCCTGCAGAGATGAATTATGATGTTGGGAATCGAGAACTACTGGCCATCAAATTGGCATTGTCTGAATGGCGACACCTTCTGGAAGGGGCTCCCAAGCCTTTTACTATCCTCACTGACCATAAAAACCTACTGTATCTTCAGACTGCTAGACGTCTGAACTCACGTCAGGCTCGATGGGCTCTGTTTTTCTCCCGTTTTAATTTTGTCCTTTCTTATGTTCCAGGGCATAGAAACAAAAAAGCCGATGCTCTTTCCAGACAGTTCGCTACCTCTGAAGAAGATCAACCAGGCGAGCAGTATATAATCCCACCTCACAAAATTGTTGCGCAGATCTCCACGGCTCTTTCCCAACAGCTACAAGAATCCCAGAATCGTGTTCCCCAGGGCTTGAAGATACCACCAGGTCGCCTGTACGTAGCCCCTAGTCTCAGAAAACCTGTACTCCTCTGGGCACATAATGGCGTGTTATCCGGTCACCCTGGTGTCACCATCACTCTTAAGACCTTGCAACGTCATGTATGGTGGCCTCATATGAAAAAGGATGTTACTGACTATGTGGCTGCCTGCCCAACTTGTGCTGCTAATAAAGTACCCCGCACATTGCCTGCTGGACTGTTACATCCACTTCCGGCACCTCGCCAGCCTTGGACCCATTTGACCATGGACTTCATTGTAGACTTACCCAAGTCCGAGGGCATGACTGCTATATGGGTCACAGTGGATCGCTTTTCCAAAATGTCTCATTTTGTGCCGCTCCCGGGATTACCTACAGCGAAAGCACTGTCCACTCTTTTCCTTTCCCATATTGTAAAACATCATGGCATACCTACCAATGTCGTCTCAGACCGCGGATCCCAGTTCGTTTCCCGATTCTGGAGAGCGTTCTGCAAGAAACTGGGAGTAACGCTCTCGCTCTCTACTTCACATCACCCGCAAACTGATGGTCAAACCGAACGCATGAACCAGACCCTAGAAACCTATCTTCGACATTATGTCAATGCCTTACACTCCAACTGGTCTGAGTACTTGCCTTTAGCTGAGTTCGCCCTAAATTCCCGTTGGCACAGTGCTCTTCATACCACACCATTCTACGCAGCCCTAGGCTATCACCCTCAGACTTTTCCTCTACTTCAGCCTTCTTCTGGTGTACCAGCAGCAGATCAGCGGGTAAAGAATATTCTACTACATTGGAAGAAGATTCGTTCATTACTACAAAAGTCAGCAGGCAAGTACAGACTTTTTTCCAACAGACGAAGACGCCATATACCTCCATATGTGGTGGGGGACAGAGTTTGGCTATCAACCAAGTATGTGAGACTGAAACAACCTTCTACCAAATTGGGCCCTCGATTCATTGGTCCTTACAGGATCATTGCTCGAGTTGGGCCAGTTTCCTATCGCTTAAAATTACCTTCCTCTCTCCGGATACATCCTGTGTTTCACGTTTCCCTCCTCAAAAAAGCTATTTTCAACCGCTACTCCAGATCACAACAGCTACCTCCTCCTGTTCTTGTTGATGGACAAAGTGAGTTTGAAGTCTCCAAGATTCTTGATTCCAGAAGACATGGCCGTGGCCTTCGGTATCTGGTTCATTGGAAGGGATATCCTGTCACAGACCGCTCCTGGGTTCCAGCCAAAGATCTGCATGCCCCTTCTCTTATACGAGACTTCCATGCCTCGTTCCCCACTAAACCCCGCTAGGCCCCCGGAGGGGTCCATTGGGGAGGGGGCCCTGTCATGTCCCGGGGTGTATTCGAACCTGGGTCTTCCTGGTCTTAAACCATAGCGTTACCTGATGTGCCACAGAAGAGATCTAGGCCTTGGGAATATCCTTATTGTGTTCAACACACACCTCGGACTCACTAGCTCCACCTGCTGCCAGCTGTGGACAATTCTCATTCTGGACAGCCTTTAAATAGGAAGTGAGGTCATCAATCAGCGCCCGTTTATTTGGATTACTTCCTGGGTGTTTTGTCTTCAGTGACCTGCATTGTATTGAACTCCTGCCTGATATCCTGACTATTCTACAGCCTGCTGATTTTGTACTTTACCGCCAGATCGTGTATGACCTTTGCCTGCCTGACCCTTCTCCGGAATCCGATTGTGAACTATTTGCCTGATCCGTTGCCAACCGTATCTGCCTGACGACGCTTTGCCTGGATCTCCAGCATACCTGTTCCACTTCGGACACTACCTTTTACAGGTACCTTACAGTTACAGTGTTGTGCCTAAAGCCCAATTTTCAGCCCCTGTTTAACAAGGGCGTGTAATTCATTTTTTTGCTGTAATATTTTGCAGTAGGGCTCCTTCCTGCGCTCAACTAGAGTATCTGTGAGGCTACCACCGCTGCCTAAGGTCCAATTTTTCTGCCCCTGTTTAACAGGGGCGATAATTAAAATTTTTGATCTAATATTTCACAGCAGGGCTTGTTCCTGCACTCAACAACAGAATCTGTGAGGGGTTACAGTGGTGGTGTACCACCACCACTGCCTAAGACCCAATTTTTCTGCCCCTGTTTAACAGGGTCATGTAATTAAAAATTTTGCTGTAATATTTTGCAGCAGGGCTTGTTCCTGTGCTCAACTAGAGTATCTGTGAGGGGTTACAGTGTTGTGGCCCCAGCACCAGTGTCTAAAGCCCATTTTTTCTGCCCTTGTTTAACAGGGGCAT
Organism: Rana kukunoris; assembly: GCA_029574335.1. Taxonomy (NCBI): domain Eukaryota; kingdom Metazoa; phylum Chordata; class Amphibia; order Anura; family Ranidae; genus Rana; species Rana kukunoris. The sequence goes on from CM056050.1 coordinate 458,486,231, forward strand.
ATAATTACAATTTTTGCTGTATTATTTCGCAGCAGGGCCCATTTCTGCACTCAACAAGAGTATCTGTGAGGCTTTACAGTGTTGTGTCACCACCACCACTGCAGCCTAAGGCCCAATTTTTCTGCCCCTGTTTAACAGGGGCACGTAAATAACATTTTTTTGCTGTAATATTTCACAGCAGGGCTTGTTCCTGTGCTCAACAACAGAATCTGTGAGGGGTAACAGTGTTGTTGCACCACCACCACTGCCCAAGACCAAAATTTTCTACCCCTGTTTAACAGGGGCATGTAATTAAAAATTTTGATCTAATATTTCACAGCAGGGCCCGTTCCTGCGCCCACCAAGAGTAACTGGGAAATTTTATATCAAGAATTGTACTTACATGCCCCTGTTGAACAAAACTGGGCCTTTGGTGGTGGTGGTGGTGGTGCCACAACACTGTAAGCCCTTACAGTGTTGTGGCACCACCACCACCACCACCAAAGGCCCAGTTTTGTTCAACAGGGGCATGTAAGTACAATTCTTGATATAAAATTTCACAGCAGGGCCCACTCCAGCATCCACCAAGAGTAACTGTGAGGGCTTACAGTGTTCTGGTACCACCAACACCTAAGGCCCATTTTTCTGCATTGTATATAGGGCAGGCCAGATAGTATATACAGGCGGCCCCCTACTTTCAAACATCCAACTTACAAACGACTCCTACTTACAAACGGAGGGAGACAACAGGATGTGAGAGGAAATCTACCCCTGGGAAGGGAAATTCTCTCTTGTAGGAGTTAATATGGGAAAAGGTGTCTTCACTGATGTTTTATCACCAATAGTTGTTTCCCTAAAACCCCCAAATGTTCAAAGTCCAATTGTCATTGGGACAGAAAGTGAGGTGAAATCTTCTGAACAGGGGCACAGACAGCAAAACAAATGTTACAGGGGTGATGATAACCCTTCCCTATGATATTCAAAAAGCTTAAAAATAGATTTTTTTGGCTGGAGCTACACTTACAAAATGTACCTGTTCCAAATTACAAACATATTCAACTTAAGAACAAACCTACAGTACCTGTCTTGCTTGGGACTGCCTATATACTGCTGTCCAGAGTATATAGCGCCTTTTCTTTTTTTTGGGTGCAGGGTTTCCCTTAATATCCATACAAGACCCAAAGGGCCTGGTAATGGGCTGGGGGGAGGGGGGTACCCATGCCATTTTTCTCAATAATCTCATCCATATTGCCAAGACCCAACATTACATTACAGCCGCAAGCAGTTTTAAATTACTTTTATTCCTTTAGAAATGTAATTTTGTGTAGGGACTGTTCTAAACGCGGAAACACGTGCCCCTTCACAGGCATACTATAGACAGCCCCCAGGTACAATATTTAAAGGAATATTTCACTTTTATTTTTTCACTTTAAGTATTAGAATCACTGCTCCCAAAAAAATGGGCGTTTTTTTGCATTGACACATGTCCCCCAAACCCTTTTTAGGACAATAACTTGCATATTAGCCTTTCAAATTCAAACTTTTGATTTCTCACGTTTAAGTCTTATAGACTTTTATGGGGTTCGAATGTTCGCGCCAACTTTCTGTCCATTCACAGGGGCGTGGTCTGGACATGCAGTGGTAAAGACGTATTTGTCTGGAGCTCCGGCGCTGGCACTGCTATTACTTGCTTTATTACCTAATCTCATCGGCTTGCATCCCTGAGACTATGCGGAAAAGGATGGGCAAGTCTCTCCCCAAGTCGGGTACCCCGTCGGGATCCATCAAGAGGTTCCTCGCCGTGGAACCGGAGGGACATGATCAGCCTAGGCTCTCCACGGGGCACGAGCTCAGGGACGGGCTCCGCCTCCCGCCACAAGCCGGAGCATAGGCACCATTTCCCTGCATCTTTTACTTGCTCGGACGCCGACGGCTGTGTATCCAGACACTGTGTTAAATGTGTGACAGAGAATCAGGGCAGTTAATCCCACAAGCCCCCAATGGGAGGGCGGGGCCAAGGAAGAGCAGAGAAAGGAAAGAGGGAGAGGAAGGGAAAGGAGGGGGAGGAAAAGGAGAGGTGGAGAAAAGAGAAAGGTGGGGGCTGGAGGGGGAAAGGGGAAGGAAAAGAGAAAGGGGAAAGAGAAGGGGGGAAAGGGGGAGGGCAGGGATTAAAAGGGGTGAAGGGGGAAGAGAAAAAAGGAGGAACAAAGAGTAGACGGTGTTAGGGATGTATAGTAAAAGGTGTGCAGATGGTGATGGAGTAACTAATCATTGCAATTTAACATGAGAGATTTGTGTAGTAAATTTAAAAACTTACAAAGGGTAAGCCGCGTTGGAAATAGACAACGGTCAGTCTTTAGTTAGCCTAAAATTGGCTGTAATTAAAAGGAACACTAATCCAGCCAGTTAGGGAGATAATATCTGTGGACATTATTTTATTTGTATTAGTGGATCTCTAGGTAATTCATAACAATGCAATGTATGCTCGTAAAAGTTGCAAGGCGAAAAGATATGAAAATTGAAAATTGTAAATAATTAAAGGGACTCACCATTAAAAGGAAAACAAAGTTGTATAGAATGGTAGGGCAGTCAGTTGCTGGTAAGCAACAGAGAAGAGACCTGTTCCAGGGGTATACTCAAATGGTAGGCTGTATGCTGGGTAGAAAGGGCCGGACATCGGTGGGTAGGTGGGTAAACCTAACTCACCAGTAGCCAGCCTGAAGATCTTCAGTCCATATATATGGAGAAGGATGCAGGCAATGGCAATAAAGAGTCCTGAGGGTAAGAGAAATAAACTTTTTCTTTCCTTTTCATTTTTGTGGTATGATATATCTATATAGCATCAGTTGCTGCAGCTTGTATATCAGTGGGAAATGTCTTATCTTGGAGCCCGAAATGTAGCTATACGTCCGTATGGTATCCCCCTGGTTTGTGGATGATGCCAGTACAGTGAGTAGCGTACCACTAAGTGTATATATACCCCCCTAAAGGAATGCATCACACAAATGGTGGTTGATGGACGGGATGTGCGCCGCAGCGTCTCCGTTGCGCCCACGGTGACATAATGGTGATTAACCTATCGCGTGGCAGTGTGGGTGCGCATGCGCAGGGCCCTGGGTGGCCTATGAGCGAACCCAGCCATCTAGCCATAAGAGGACGCATGCGTCATAGACATTGTACGCATGCGTGAGATCCTCCGTGACGTATTGTCACTGAATTTGCTGGGAGGATAGAGGGGCGGGGATTGGTAGGGCGCAAAAAAACGCCCTGTGATTTGCAGGTGTATCTTAATAAGGACGCAACAATTGCTATCCAATGGGGGATTACAAGGGGAGGGGCGTCAGACGTAAACACACACCACATCTCCCCATAATAGTGACAGCCTGGTGGGCTAAGGAAAAAAAAAAAGAAAAGAAGAATCATGGGCTGGAAAAACCTAATGGGTGAAGTTGGCAGTAATAAAAAGAGTAAAGTAGGCTTCCCCCCAGGTTGGGGGTGGGGCCCGGTGGGTGCGGGATTCCCGCAGGACAACCCCGATGCTGTGTCACACATAAAAGACTAACACATTACAGTTACAACGGCCCATTAAACACAGGGATATTTGGGCTGGTTAGAGAATGAAAACATTTGTCAATTAGGAGACAAAGCATAGTATTTCTCAGGCTATAAGGAGAAAACATTAGTTTACAAAGTTCATATACCTAATGAAGTCAAATATAGTCATTCATGGTTTAGTCATAAAAAATGTACATAATACATTTGTCTTACATGTACAGACCCAGGCTGCAAGATCGAGGTCTTAAACATCATAGTCATGTTAATTGTATAGAACTCAAGGTATAGATAAGAGGGATGGAGAGGAGGGAAGGGGAGAATATTGTCATAAGATGGTTGAATAACTTGGGCTGGAACATACATATGTGTACACATCACAGTATCGAAAGTCAGGTAAAGTAGGGTGAGATTAATAATGTGTACGAGAGCTGAAGACAGACTCAATAAGATAATATATAACGATGAAAGTGGATTACACGAGGGTGTGGTCAAATGACAACAACCGTGAAAGAGAGTGACAAATAGTAGGGAGGTAGGTGGGGTGATGAAAGTTTCATTTGTGTGGTAGACTTATTGCTACTTAACATATAATTGGTAATGAGGGTTAATGGTTGGTCATTAATTAACCCTATGTAATCTAGTATTCATCACAGTGATTGAGTAGAAAATAATTATAAAAGTAAAAAATTAAATAAAAATAAAAAATTAGAAAGTGTGTCTAGGTGATGTGTATACAAGTGTACGTATCTCTGCCAGGAGGATTAGTTATTAGGAGAAATATTTTGGACTAAAGAAAGGATTTGTAAGATTGGGTTTCATTCAATCCAGGGGATTGGGTGGCATTTAGTCTTTCAATCCACATTGTCTCCTTCTGCAGGACAATTCTGTCCCATTTTCCTCCTCTCGGGTTTTGGGGAATAACGGCCAGGGCGACAAAGCAGACACAAGATGTGTCGAAATGGTGATAAAGATCGAGGTGTCTACTGACCGGGGTTAGCATTTTGATATTCCCTGAGCAGTAGATGTGGTTATTAATTCTTTGTCGAAATTGCCTGATCGTTTTGCCCACATAAAAAGCCCTGCATCTACATGCCATGAGATATACCAGACCCTGCGTGTGACAGTTAGCAGAGAATTTGGGTGAAAACAATTCACCATTAGGAAGTTTGACAGTTTTACAGGGTAGTAGCCATCTACAGAAAGAGCAGTTGCCACAGCGAGAAGTCCCTAATGGAAGGGGTGTCATACCAACATCTGGTTTGGTATAATGGCTTTTAACTAGTTTATCACGGATGGAAGTGGCGCGTCTAAAAACTATCTGTGGGTATGCCCCCACATACTTGTTGAGCGTCACATCTTTCCTTAATAGATGCCAGTGAGTTTCTAGTATTGACCTAATGTCCTCGTACTGAGACCAGAACCTAGTAATCAATTTGACCATGGTGTTGGGTGCTTTGGCTTTAATTTCGAATAGCAAAGTATTTCTTGATTGATTTGCTGCTTTGTTGTAGGCCTGGCATAATAGCTTCTTACTGTAGCCGCGTACCAGTAGACGGGCCTGGAGTAGTTTGGACTGTTTTTGAAAGTCCGCTAGTAGGGTGCAATTGCACCTCAAACTAATATATTGTGCATATGGTATGCTTTGGATAAGGGCTGGAGAATGTGAACTGGCTGCGTGCAAAAGGGTGTTCCCAGCTGTTTTTTTACGATAGAGATCGGCTGCAAGGGAATCATCCTCACTTCTGAATATAGTCAAATCAAGAAAGTTAGTTTTACTGTTGTCACAGCCAAATGTAAACTTCAAATTAAAAGTGTTTATGTTCAGTTTTTGGATAAATGTGTCCAACATTTCTCAAGTGTCTGTCCATACAAAAAAGATATCATCGATGTATCGCATCCAACAAAGGATGCGATCAGTGTATTGTGACATACATTCACTAGAGAAAAGATCCCTCTCCCACCCCCCCAGATACAGGTTGGCGTAGGCCGGGGCACAGCAGGTGCCCATGGCCACGCCCTGTATCTTGAGGTAGTGGGAGAGATCAAAACTGAACCAGTTATGAGTGAGGATGAAACCCAACAGCCAAAGAATAAATTTGTTATAGGGCCAGTGATGGTGATCCTCTTCCTTGAGGAAGGTACGTATCATCCCAACCCCCCTCTCGTGAGGGATACTGGAGTACAAAGCCTCCACATCCAAGGTCACGAGAAGGGAGCTGGGAGGGACGACCATTCCTTCAAATTGTCTGAGGAACGTTAAGGTATCTTTGGTGTAAGAGGGTAAGGCTACAACATGTGGCATGAGTACAGAGTCTACAAGTCTAATTGCATTCTTGGTGAGACAACTGATCCCCGAAACGATTGGTCTTCCAGGGGGCGACAAAGGGTTCTTATGCACTTTGGGGAGTGCATAGAATGTCGCCAACCTGAGAGACCAAACATTCAGGTAATCGTATAGTTTCTGGTCAATCAAACCTTTTTGAAAGGCATCATTGATAATATCAAGGAATTCTTCCTTGAATGAAGCATTACATGTGGGAGAAATGCGACAGTACCAGTCATCATTCTGCAGGATTTTGAGACACATGTCTTCATAGAATTCTCTAGTCATTAAGACTATATTGTCACCCTTTCCCACCGCTTTTACAATGATGTCAGGGTGTTTTTGTAACCTACTAATGGTCTGGCGCTGTAGTCGTGTGAGGTTATCATGTTTAGAAGGAATTTTGAGTCGTTTTATATCACTAATAATATTGCACATGAATGCCCATGCTTTAGGACTGGTAGTGAGGTCTGGGAAGTTTTTGGATTTCAGTTTGTGGAACCAGCTATTCATTTAATTTCTTTTTTGATTTTATGTCTATAACTGTTTTTATGACATTTCTATACCAATAAACCTTTCTAGTTTTTCAAAATATATGTACTGTGTGCCTTTAAAGCCCAATCTATTAGTTTTCAGCCAACACCACTAGATTGATCCTCACAAGGAATGTTTTGTTTTTTTCCACAATGGGTTTCTTACCCCCTCCAGTTAAGTTATATATTTTTTTGTTTCTTTAACTTTGTTTGCGGCCCCTCAAAGGTTTGTTGTCATGAGCTTCTCCTGTCAACCCTTATGGCCACGCTGAATCTAGTTTCCCTCAATGTGAGGGGTCTGCATGCCCCAGGTAAGAGACACAATTTATATCGCGAGCTGAGCCATCTGTGGAGTGTTATTGTTCTTTTGCAGAAGACCCATCTCACGCACACTACCTCAGTGAGACTCTTCTCCCCACAATACCCTGTTTGGTATTACAGCCTGTCTGATGTTCAGGTGTGGCCATTGGGTTCCGCAGGGGTACCTCTTTTATGTTAGAATCCATGCTTAGTGATAGCCTGGGTCGCTTCTTGTTCCTGCGAGGTAGCCTGGGTAGTATTCCTTGTACCATCGCGACTTTGTATGCCCCCCGCCATGCCTAAGTCACTTTTATTGCCTCCACCCTTACAAAACTAGGAGATTTTGCCCGCGGGTGCATTCTTCTAGTTGGGCCCTTAAATGTTCCTCTGGAACCGCCTTTAGACATGTCCCTGGGACGCTCTTGTGCCTCACAGAGGCGTTTATCATTTTTGCGCAGGCATCCACAGGAGGCACAATTGGTGGATGTTTGGAGGGTCATGCACCTCTGGGTAAAAGATTATACTCATTTTTCCCATCTACATAATTCTTACTCCAGGATTGATTATTTTTTTATTGACCATCACCACCTCTCCCTCCCTGTGGCTACGAGCATTGATACCTCCCCTATCTCAGACCATGCCCCAGTTGTTCTTACAATGAATGTCCCCTCCTTACCCTGTAGATCCACTAATTGGAAACTTAATGACCATTTACTCTCTGAAGAAGTAGATATAGGACACTGCTCACTGATGATCTGAGGCGATTTTTTGAGGAAAATGCGCACCTGGACATTTCGCCAGGGTACCCTCTGGGAGGCCCACAAGGCCTTCATGCAAAGGAAGCTTATCGAATTGGGCTCTAGAAAAAAAAGATTTGCGTACTCGTCAGCAGGTAGCCTTGCTTCGTGACGTTGGAGAAAAACAAGGCTAAACACAGTGGGCCAGATTCAGAGAGCCATTACGCCGGCATTACAGGAAATGCGCAGCATAAGTCTAAATCTGTGCATGCGTATCGATGAGCCGCATCCCCAAAACGATATACGCATGAAATCTAATTTTTTTCGACCGGCGTAATTTCGATAGACCGGCGCATCCGTGCACGCAAAACTGCGCTAGACACACCATTGATTTGCTATTCAAATATGCAAATGATGGAGTTACGGGGATCCACAAAAGTAAGTTGGTGCAGCGCAGGCTACGCGCTGTGCGCAACAGCTGTGCACGTCCTGTCTAAAATTAGTCCATATAAAAGGTGGTATAAAATTAGACAATCCGTCTACATGTCAGCTAAAGCAACACTGTTAGTGAGGAGCTGAGCAGACACACTGGCTGGACAACAAACTGTATGCCAACATGCCAGGGGCATCCTTGCTCATAGCTATACTACTGACTTTAGATGAGCGCAGAAGGAGGAGGGCACGACGGAGGACACGGAGGAGGGCACGGGAGAGGATATACCGCACACGCATAGACCTCTTTGGCATGAGTGATTCTGAGGTGTATCGCATCTTCAGATTCACCCCTCATGCCATCCTGGAATTAACCATAACCCTGCAGAATAACATCACCAGCCGAACACACCACTCACATGCAGTGCAGCCACTGGTCAAGGTCATGGCAACACTCCATTTCCTTGCCACTGGCTCTTTTCAAAGAACAAGTGGAGTGGTGGCTGGGATGTCACAATCCTATATGAGCAGATGTGTGCACCAGGTTATCCCTGCAATACTCAGACGCATGGCCAACCAAATCATCACACCCACCACTGAGGACCTGCGGCTGAAGGCAATGACAGATTTCTACAGAATTGCCAGATTCCCACGCACCGTGGGGGCCATTGATTGCACACATGTGGCACTCCATCCCCCCCATGAGACAGAGCACATATACCGCAATCGGAAGCATTGGCATTCCATCAACGTACAGATGATAGTCGATGCCCAAGGCCTCATATGGCACGTCCGTGCCAAACACCCCGGATCCAGCCATGACAGCTACATATACAATCAGAGCCCCATCCCAATGGAATTCGAACAGAACGTGTATGGGGACACCTGGCTGGTTGGTGAGTGACATGGGTGGCAGGCATGACTGTCCCCCCCCATGATGCACACATCACAAGGGGCACATACATGACTAACATCCTCCTGTCTTTTCCCTTACAGGTGACTCTGCATATGCAGTGGGATCCCATCTCATGACTCCTATCCGGAACCCCCAAACCCCAGGAGAGGAAAGATACAATGAAGCCCACACCCAAACACGTGCACCTTTGGCCTCCTGAAGTCACGTTTCCGATGCCTGGATAAGACTGGGGGGACCCTGGTCTATTCCCCCAACTTCGTGTGCCAGATCATCGGTGAATGTTGCATGCTGCACAACTTCGCAGTGAGAAAGGGCCTGCAGATTGACATACGTGATGACCTGACCCCTGAACCAGACAATTACCCCCTAAGCGAGGATACCCCGTCTTCTGAGGGAAGAGCAGCCAGGAGACAGCTCACATTAGGCATCTTTGCACGTTAAACACACACATTAATCATGGCACAATGAGAATGCATGCATGCATACCACTGTGGGCCCTAGCACAGACACATCACATCCTCATCAAATTGGATTAGCACAAGCCCACCATGATAGACTTGTGAGCAGCAACGCCACGCCACGGCTCCAATTATGTCACTGTACATTCATACACCATTCACACGGACCTGGGGATCACTTCTCCCTGGTCCTGGGGAACCCTTCTCCACCAAAACTGAGGGTGACACCCCTTTTCCGGCAGGAATATCACCCCCACATTCCAAAATCATTCACAACACAAAAAAAAAAAAAAAAAAATGTCCAACAGAAAAAAAAAAAATTCCAGGAAAAAAAATAAAAACATGAAAAAAAAAAACCTTAAAAATAAAGGGGGAAACAAATTAATGCCGCTGGCGTGAGCCACGCCTGGGGCGCCCACGGCCACGGCCCCAGCTCCTCAGGGGAGACTCATGGGGGGGTAATCTGGGGAAGGAGGAGCAGCCCCTGGTCTCTGCCCACCTGGCGGCCTGCCCTCCAAGGCCACGGCAATTCTGTTCAGGCCAGCACTTAGTGTTGCCGTGTTGGCCTGGATAGCCTGGGTGAGGGCCCTCACATCCTGCCCAACGTCTGCTTTAGTAGTCTGCATTTAGGCAGTTTGTAAGAGCCCGGGAGTGGCAGTCCAGGTCCCCGAGCGTATCCTTTATGGAGGACAGGCTCTCCTCCATCCGCACCAAAGTCTGGCTGACCTGTCCCAGATGGTGGGTCTGAAGGGCCTGGTCCCTTCTGAGATTGGCGGGCAGAACCTCGGCCACCCCCCTGGTCTTCTGGGACGACTTCCTGCCTCCAGCTGATGCTTGTGGCCGGGGGGAAGGGGAGGCCCTTGGGAGGGGAGCCCTGTTGGGGGAGGAGTGGGAGGGGCTACCCCTTATGGAGGGCTGGCTACTGCCAGCCAGAGGGGAAGACTCCTCCAAAAACAACAATCCACTGGCTGACATGACATCCTGCTCAAACTCCTCCTCCTCCAACTCCTCCTCCTCAAACTCCTCCGAGGACTCCGGCCTTGTCTGGGGGTCCTCATCAGGCTGTTGTCCCGGGGATGGTGCGGTCAGGCCAGATGGCCCAGCACCCTCCTGCACATCTGTGGATGACACAAAACAGGTTGGAGGATCCACACACTTGCCACATATTCCTTTTCCCCCCTCCCCCACACATGCTACACACCAGATAGGAAAAAAAAACCTTACCTGGCATCACGGCTTCCTGACTGGAGTCATAGCCAGGCAGGCCCTCCACTTGTTGTCTATTAAAGGTGTGGGCCACGCACGCTCCTCCACTGTCAGCCTAACAGGGCATGGTGGGCCCCCTCCAGTGCCCCTGGCATGGGCTGCCATTTTGGCCAGCTTCCCACAGACCACACGCCGGAGGTCATTGATTTTCTTTACGATCCCCTCGTGTGTCCGGGTCTCCCCCCCCCCAATGCATTTACCTGGTCGGTAATGTTCTGCAAAATCTCCTTCTTCCTGGCTGGGGTGGTGTTGGCACTCTCCGGGCCGTGAAGGAAACGGCCATATTGGGTAAGGGCCCGGGCAATAATTTGTTTCTCCCCCAAAGAAAAATTGCTCTTCCGCTTCCTCTCAGTCATACTCATACAACAACTCTCTCCCAAACAATCACCAAAAATCACTCACAAAAACAAGCAGGAAAAATCAAGCAACAAAACAAACAAACAAAATCTATCAACCAAAAAGTCTCACAACCAGTCACCAAAAAACACTATCAAATATATTCTACAAAACACTAGATCAAACAGTCAACAAATATCACAAAGACAAGTCACAACGCAACAAAAGCACCTTGCTGTATAGGAAGGGATACAAAGGGATGTACTTTTGCAAAGGAAGGGCGTTTGTGTCTGTCTATTTATGCTGTCAGCGTAGTTCAATAAGTTGCCCAGGTCCACTTCCAATTTCACTGATTGCGCCGTTCCCGAGTTGTGAGCATGTGCACAGAGGTGCTGACCATGGTCTGCTTCATATGCGCATGCGCGATCCGTCTGGCCCTTCATTTGCATGGGGTCACGGCTCATTTCAATGTAACACGCCCACGTCCTTCCCAATTTGAATTACTCAGCCTTACGCCTCGGAATTTACGTTACACTGGCGCTAATTTCTGCGCAAATACTACGAGGATACGGTGATTGCGCCTCTACATTGCGCCAGTCTAACGTAAAGGAGGTGCGCTACGCTGGTCAAAATATGCGCCAATGTACGTGAATCTGGCCCACTACTTTTTCATTGCTAACGGAGATATCGCTTTTCATGGATATTATCATTGTCTACACACCCCATGAAGGGCAATTCACACACCTTATGAAGTGTATTTTAAGCATCAGGCTAAACACAGAGGGCCAGATTCACAAAGCACTTACTCCGGAGTATCACGAGTTAGGCACGCGTAAGTCTAAAAATGCACACGCTTATCTATGCACCGTATCCCCAAAACAATATACGGCTTAAATCCACATTTTTTAGACTGACGTAATTTGGATAGAACGGCGCAGCGTGCGTACAAAACTGCACTAGACACACCATTGATTTGCTATGCAAATATGCAAATGAGGGAGATACGCCGATCCACAAAAGTAAGTTTGTGCGGTGCAGTCTACACGATGTGCTTATCAGCTGCACGGCCGGTCTAAAATTAGACCATATAAAAGCTTGCTTAAAATTAGACAATCCGTCTAAATGTCAGCAAAAGCAACACCATTAGGGCCAAGCTGAGCAGCCACACTTGCAGGACATTAATCTGTATGCCAACATGCCAGCGGCATCCTTGCTCATAGCTATACTACTGACTTTAGATGAGCGCAGAAGGAGGAGGGCACGGGAGAGGATCTTTGTCAGGTATATCCGTGGGGTGAGCCCAATGGTAATAGGCCCCCCTTTTGGCTGGAATTAGGGTGCAATTGGAGAGATACCCTGTGTTAATAGCAGGGTAGATGTTGGTTCCTCAGCTTCCACTAATTTCAGTGAAATTGAGTAAAGGTGGATTAATTAGGTCAGGAGCCTGTGCAGGCCAGCAGGCCCAAAGATTGCTAAAGTAAAATGATCCTATGCTGCTATAAGGATGCCAGTTGTGACCGAGTCTAATAGGTAGGAATTCCTGCTAGTGTGGTTGATTACACTAGTAACCACACTAGTAGGGATTCCTACCTATTAGACTCTAGAGACACATTTTTTTCTTTTTTTCTAGAGACACTACCATCGTAGTATTTGCGCAGAAATTAGTGCCGGTGTAACGTTAATTCCGAGGCGTAAGGCTGAGTAATTCAAATTGGGAAGGACGTGGGCGTGTTACATTGAAATGAGCCGTGACCACATGCAAATGAAGGGCCGGCCGGATCGCGCATGCGCGCATGAAGCAGACCATGGTCAGCACCTCTGTGCGCATGCTCACAAATCAGGAACGGCGCAATCGGTGAAATTGGAAGTGGCCCCGGGCAACTTAGTGAACTACGCAGACAGCATAAATAGACAGACACAAACGCACTTCTTTGCAAAAGTACATCCCTTTGTATCCCTTCCTATACAGCACAAGGTGCTTTTGTTCTGTTGTTTGTTGCGTTGTGACTTGTCTTTGTGATATTTGTTGACTGTTTGATCTAGTGTTTTGTAGAATAAATTTGAAAGTGTTTTTTGGTGACTGCTTGTGAGACTTTTTGGTTGATAGATTTTTGTTTGTTTGTTTTGTTGCTTGATTTTTCCTGCTTGTTTTTGTGAGTGATTTTTGTTGATTGTTTGGGAGAGAGTTGTTGTATGAGTATGACTGAGAGGAAGCGTAAGTTGAATTTTTCTTTGGGGGAGAAACAAATAATTGCCCGAGCCATTACCCAATATGGGCGTTTCCTCCACGGCCCGGAGAGTGCCAACACCACCCCCGGCCAGGAGGAGGGAGATTTTGCAGCACATTACTGACCAGGTAAATTCAGCGGGGGGGGGGGGGACACCGGGACACGCGAGGGGATCGAAAAGAAAATCAATGATCTCCGGCGTTTGGTCCGAAAGAAGCTGGCCAAAATGGCAGCCCATGCCAGGGGCACTGGAGGGGGCCCACCATGCCCTGTTAGGCTGACAGCGGAGGAGCGTGCGGTGGCCCAGACCTTCCATAGACAACAGGTGGAGAGCCTGCCTGGCTATGACTCCAGTCATGAAGCCGTGATGCCAGGTAAGGTTTTTTTGCCCTATCAGGTGTGTAGCATGTGGGGGGAGGGAATATGTGGCAAGTGTGTGGATCCTCCAACCTGTGAATGTTTTGTGTCATCCACAGATGTGCAGGAGGGTGCTGGGCCATCTGGGCTGACCGCACCATCCCAGGGACAACAGCCTGATGAGGACCCCCAGACAAAGCCGGAGTCCTCGGAGGAGGTTGAGGAGGAGGAGTTTGAGGAGGAGGAGGATGTTATGTCAGCCAGTGGATTGTTGTTTTTTGGAGGAGTCTTCCTCTCTGGCTGGCAGCAGCCAGCCCTCCATAAGGGCTAGCCCCTCCCACTCCTCCCCCAACAGGGCTCCCCTCCCAAGGGGCTCCACTTCTCCCCAGCCACAAGCCTCAGCTGGAGGCAGGAAGTTGTCCCAGAAGACCAGGGGGGTGGCCGAGGTTCTGCCCGCCAATCTGAGAAGGGACCAGGCCCTTCAGACCCGCCATCTGGGACAGGTCAGCCAGACTTTGGTGCGGATGGAGGAGAGCCTGTCCTCCATAAAGGATACGCTTGGGGACCTGGACTGCCACTCCCGGGCTCTTACAAACTGCCTAAACGTACTGCAGACTACTACAGCAAACATTGGGCAGGATGTGAGGGCCCTCACCCAGGCTATCCAGGCCAACACGGCAACACTAAGTGCTGGCCTGAACAGAATTGCCGTGGCCTTGGAGGGCAGGCCGCCAGGTGGGCAGAGACCAGGGGCTGCTCCTCCTTCCCCGGATTACCCCCCCATGAGTCTCCCCTGAGGAGCCGGGGCCGTGGCCATGGGCGCCCCAGGCGTGGCTCGCGCCAGCGGCATTAATTTGTTTTCCCCCTTTTTTTTCAGGGTTTTTTTTTATGTTTTTTTTTTATTTTATTTTTCTGGATTTTTTTTTTTTTTGCTGGACATTTTATTTTTATTTTGTCTTGTGAATGATTTTGGAATGTGGGGGTGATATTCCTGCCAGAAAAGGGGTGTCACCCTCAGTTTTGGTGGAGAAGGGTTCCCCAGGACCAGGGAGAAGTGATCCCCAGGTCCGTGTGAATGGTGTATGAATGTACAGTGACATAATTGGAGCCGTGGCGTGGCGTTGCTGCTCACAAGTCCTGCATGGTGGGCTTGTGCTATGCCAATTTGATGAGGATGTCATGTGTCTGTGCTAGGGACCACAGTGGTGTGCATGCATGCATTCTCATTGTTCCATGATTAATGTGTGTGTTTAACGTGCAAAGATGCCTAATGTGAGCTGTCTCCTGGCTGCTCTTCCCTCAAAAGACGGGGTAGCCTCGGTTAGGGGGGGATTGTCTGGTTCAGGGGTCAGGTCATCACGTAGGTCAATCTGCAGGCCCTTTCTTACTGCGAAGTTGTGCAGCAAGCAACAGGCACCGATGATCTGGCACACAAAGTTTGGGGAATACAACAGGGTACCCCCAGACTTATCCAGGCATCGGAAATGTGACTTCAGGAGGCCAAAGGTGGGCTTCATTGTATCTTTCCTCTCCTGGTGTTTGGGGGTTCCGGATAGGAGTCATAAGATGGGGTCCCAGTGCATATGCAGAGTCACCTGTAAGGGAAAAGACAGGAGGATGTTAGTAGTGCATGTGCCCCTTGTGATGTGTGCATCATGGGGGGGACAGTCATGCCTGCCACCCATGTCACTCACCAACCAGCCAGGTGTCCCCATACACGTTATGTTCGAATTCCATTGGGATGGGGCTCTGATTGTAGATGTAGCTGTCATGGCTGGATCCGGGGTGTTTGGCACGGACGTGCCATATGAGGCCTTGGGCATCGACTATCGCCTGTACGTTGATGGAATGCCAATGCTTCCGATTGCGGTATATGTGCTCTGTCTCATGGGGGGGCTGGAGTGCCACATGTGTGCAATCAATGGCCCCCACGGTGCGTGGGAATCTGGTAATTCTGTAGAAATCTGTCAT
This sequence comes from Rana kukunoris, assembly GCA_029574335.1. NCBI lineage: Eukaryota > Metazoa > Chordata > Amphibia > Anura > Ranidae > Rana > Rana kukunoris. The sequence goes on from CM056050.1 coordinate 458,501,622, forward strand.
TGCCTTCAGCCGAAGGTCCTCAGTGGTGGGTTTGATGATTTGGTTGGCCATGCGTCTGAGGATTGCAGGGACAACCTGGTGCACACATCTGCTCATGGAGGATTGTGACATGCCAGCCACCACTCCACTTGTTCTTTGAAAAGAGCCACTGGCAAGGAAATTGAGTGTTGCCAGGACCTTGACCAGTGGATGCACTGCATGTGAGCGGTGTGTTGGGCTGGTGATGTCCTCCTGCAAGTTTGTGGTTAATTCCAGGATGGCATGAGGGGTGAATCTGAAGATACGATACACCTCAGAATCACTCATGCCAAAGATGTCTATGCGTGTGCGGTATATCCTCTCCCGTGCCCTCCTCTGTGCCCTCCTCCGTGCCCTCCTCCTTCTTTGCTCCTCTAAAGTCAGTAGTATAGCTATGAGCAAGGATGTCCCTGGCATGTTGGCATACAGATTGTTGAGCAGCAAGTGTGACTGCTCAGCTCCTCACTAACAGTGTTGCTTTCTCTGACATGTAGACGGATTGTCTAATTTTATACCACCTTTTATATGGTCTAATTTTAGACAGGACATGCAGCTGTTGCGCACAGCGCATAGCCTGCGCTACAACAACGTTCTTTTGTGGATCCCCGTAACTCCCTCATTTGCATATTTGAATAGCAAATCAATGGTGTGTCTAGCGCAGTTTTGCGCGGACGGATGCGCCTGTCTATCGAAATTACGCCGGTCAAAAAAAAGTAGATTTCTTGCGTATCTCGTTTTGGGGATGCGGCGCATCGCAACGCATGCGCAAATTTAGACTTACGCCGCGCATCTCCTGTAACGCCGGCGTAATCGCTCTGTGAATCTGGCCCTATTACTTTTGCGCAAACCAGTCAATATTCGCTTATTGGGATTTTTTCACCAAATATATGTAGCAGAATACATATTGGCCTAAATTGATGAAGACATTTTTTGGGGGGGATATGTATTATAGAAGAAAGTAAAAAGTATTGTTTTGTTTCCAAAATTGACTGACTTTTTTGTTTATAGTGCAAAAAATTAATACCGCAGAGGTCAGAGATCAAATACCACCAAAAGAAATCTCTATTTGTGGGGAAAAAAATGACATCAATTTTATTTGGGTACAGGATTGCACGACAATTGCAATTGTCAGTTAAAGCAATGCAGTGCAGTATTGAAAAAAAAATGGCCTGGTCAGGAAGTGGGTAAAACCTTCCAGGGCTGAAGTGGTTAAAGGTGTGATTTTTTTTACTGCATTTCTGTCTCCGTCTGATTCATGATTCCTGACATGGAGTCAGAAGAGGGGATAGCCAAGGCTTGCCATACACTGTAAGATTCATTTCTCATTGGATTCTCCCATCCAAGCTAAAGAGCATGGATGGAAAAATCTTTCCTGATTGCTATTGTGTTCTGGTAGCTGGCACCCAGCAGGAACAGGCTGAAATTTACATTTGTGTTTGGTCAGATTATGTTTTAGGTGGATGTAAACCCCCCAAAAAAATGTTTTGATGTCACAATGTAGAGTATAAGATTTCCTATCATCTGTGCCCAGTCTTGCCACACAGAGTTAATCCAGATCTGAGAAATCCTCTTTTATGTTCAGTGAAAATGAACAGCCTTCCAGATAAAACCCTGCCTAAATAAAAAAGTAAGTTTTCTCTCTTCTTGCTTTGAGTGACAGGTTATTTACATATCTAGCTAGGACATGTTTATCATATGTTATGTTTTGTTTATCATTCATAACATGAGGTGATATAACATCATAACACATCCTAGTAATATACAATGAACTTTGGATCACCTCTTGTTATAATAAACATGTCCAAGCTAGATATGTAAATAACCTGGTCACTGAAAGCAATAACAGAGAAACGGACTTTATAATTTGGCAGGTTTTTATCTGGAATTCTGTTAATTTGCACTGAACTTTAAAAGAGGACTACTCAGTGCTGGATTAACTCTGTGTGGCAAGACTGGGCACAGATGATAGGAAATCTTATACTCTACATTGTGACATCAACTTTAAACTTGGGTTTACATCCACTTTAAGTTGTAGGGAAGGGTTCCGGGAGGAAGAAAAAGGTAAGAGAGAGAAAAAAGAGTGGAGTGGAAGTAGGGGGGAAGGGGGAGTTCTGGAACATTTATAAAGCACAACAGTGTAATTTCCTAATGTGCTCTCTATTCTCTTGCTTTGCGGCTTGGAAGCAAGAAAAGCACTATTCCTGCATGAGCCCAATCATGACAAATTCATTTTAAGTAAACCCAGTCCCGGACCAAGTATACTGCCTTTTGATGAGATTTAGAAACTGTAAACTCTACCAGTTTGTCGACCTGTCACAGTGTTAAGACTCTTGTCAGTAGTGTTGCCAAGGATTGAGTATGCTATCTTTGAAATAGAAGGTGTGACTTCTGGCACAGTGTGCCTTGCTGCAGGACAGTTAGTAATATTGAATTGCTATACTTTTCAGGTTTTTAGTATGTTAAGAAAGGTCTATGCCATGGTCCCATAGGGCCTGTTCTCATATGTGCTTTTTAGTTGCTGCAAATCAAATAACTGTCCTGCTTACTGCAACTTTGATTCCTGCAAAAAGCACGCTCCATAGAGTTCAATGGTAACATATGTTAAATGTGCAACTTGTATAATACAATACACCTCAATGGTAACGGATGTTACTCATGGGTTTGCCCACCACAGCGAGCAAGGATGGAGTTACATGCCTTCTCACTGTAAGAAACTACAGCAAAGCAGAGACAAGATCTGTGACTGCAGGAATACAGGGCATAGTGGCCACCGTCTTACAAAACGGATATCACAGGCAAGAAAATCTGTGATTCAAATAATGCACCTGTATTTTTTCAGGGAAGATGGACTGGGGAAATAGTTTAACAACATAATAGCTGAAGGTAGGAATTCACCAGCAATGAGAGAGAATAAAGTTTCTGCCTGCAGATCAGCTTTAAAGTAGATCATGGTAAAGCAACTTCAAATGTTTTTTTTAGCTTTTCAGGTCTGCAACTTTCATTAAAATAATCTCTGATGATACTTCCATAAAAGTCCTTGTTCAAGAACTTCCTGTAATCGGGTGACAACTGTCTCCCAAGTGTGCCTCTACGTTTTCACAGTGTGAATTTCTAGATAAAAAATAGGATTTTTGACTTATCTGTAAAATTATTTTCTTGACATACAGTATGGGACACAAGCTCTTTAGGCCTTGTACACACGAGGGAATAAATACGCTGAAAATGGTCCGACGGACCATTTCATCTGAAAAATCCGCTCGTCTGTATGGGCAAACGGACAGTTTTGGCCGGATTTTTCCGTCCGTCGGATCTGTCCGCTCGTTAGTACACAAAAGCATCGGACCAAAAAGCCACGCATGCTCAGTCAAAACGATGGGACGGGAGCACTCGTTCAGGTAAAACTCGCGTTTGTTTGGGACATGGCAAATTCGTCACCTAAACTCTCTATATAGTGTCCCGTTTCTAACGTTTTTTTGTTCTTTGTTCTCTTGCTAGAAGAAAAGGGATTTTTAAATACAGCTTACCTGTAAAATCCTTTTCTTGGAGTACATCACGGGACACAGAGCGGCATATTCATTACTATATGGGTTATATGGAGTACCTTCAGGTGTGGACACTGGCAATCTCAAACAAACAGGAAGTCCCTCCCTATATAACCCCCTCCCCTAGAGGGAGTCCCTCAGTTTTGTAGCAAGCAGTATGCCTCCCAAAATGTTCCCAAAAAGAGGGGTGGGAGCTCTGTGTCCCGTGATGTACTCCAAGAAAAGGATTTTACAGGTAAGCTGTATTTAAAAATCCCTTTTTCTTTCTCGTACATCACGGGACACAGAGCGGCATATTCATTACTATATGGGATGTCCGAAAGCAATGCTTTAATGAGGGGAGGGAGACATCTTCCAAAGAAGGATTTAATTTAGAGGTATACTCAAATACTAGTAAATCCAACTTAAACGAGAAATGTAAATCTCAAATCAAATCAAGGGAGCCCCCTCAGATCCTGAGGAGCTTGAATCGCGGCCTGTAGTACTGACTGCCCAAAGGCTGTATCCGCATTCCTTCTTACGTCCAATTGATAAAATGTTGTAAACGTGTGGACTGATGACCACGTTGCTGCCTTGCATATTCGAGCCATAGAGATCTGATGATGATGTGCTGCCCAGGAGGTGCCCATGGCCCTGGTAGAATGGGCCTTTACCGACAAAGGAGGAGGCAACCTCTTCAAACCGCAGGCCCGAACAATTAATTGTTTAATCCATCTTGCGATGGTGGATCAAGCAGCTGCCTGACCCATCTTGGGCCCTTCCGGTAAAACGAACACCACATCTGTTTTCCGAACCTTCTCTGTAGCTTTAAGATAGGCCTTTATGGCCCTGACAATATCCAACGTATGCAGCAACCCCTCCTTTCTAGAGGTGGGTTTTGGAAGAAGGATGGAAGTACCACATCCTGGTTCAGGTGGAAACTGGATATAACCTTTGGTAGAAAGGAAGGATGAGGACGGAACCCCGCCCTATCCTTATGCAAAATGAGATATGGTTCCTTACAAGATAAGGCTGCCAATTCCGATACTCTCCTGCCGAAACTATGGTGATCAGAAATACCGACTTTCTAGTCAGTAAACCCAAAGGTACCTCAGCCAACGGCTCAAGGGGTTGTTTCTGTAGAGATGACAGAACAAGATTTAAGTCCCATGGACAAAGTGGTGATTTGACCGGAGGATTAACACGTAAGACTCCCTGTACGGAGATCTTAACCAGCGAGTGGGCGGCCAGCGGCCTCTGAAACCACACTGATAAGGCTGAAATCTGTCCCTAGATCGTGCTTAATGCCCGGCCTTTATCCACTCCTAGCTGGAGAAAACGTAATACTCTATCAATGGTATACTTGCGGGAAACCCATCTCTTAGCCTCACACCAGCCTACGTAGGCCCTCCAAACCCTGTAACAAAATTACCCTGGAGGCCGGCTTTCTAGCCTTAATGAGGGTAGGGATTACCTGCCTAGACAGACCTCTACCCCCGAGACTCAGGGATTCAGCCGCCAGGCCGTCAATTTTAGACGCCGTAATGCAGGGTGGAGGATCGGGCCTTGTGAGAGTAGGTCTGGCCCTAGAGGAAGAGTCCAAGGGCCTTCCGCTGCCAATTTCAGGACTAGTGAGTACCATGCCCTCCGGTACCAAGCTGGGGCTACCAGGATAACCGGCCTGTGCTATGATCCTGCGCCACAGGCGGGGTAGTAACTGCAGCGGGGGAAATGCATATAGAAGCTATGATTGATGCCAAGGGCAAACCAACACATCGGTTCCGCAGGCCATAGGGTCCCTCGTTCGAGACATGAACCTGTCTAGCTTCTTATTGAATCCTTATGCCATGACCTCCACGTCTGGCACTCCCCACTTCTGGCAGATTGTCTGAAAAAAACTTGTGGATGCAGAGACCACTCCCCCGGCGACAGGGTTTGGCGACTTAGGAAGTACGTCTGCAGGTTGTCCACCTCGGGAATGAATGTCGCCGATATGCAGGGTACATAAACCTCTGCCCACCGAAAAACCAAGCTCCTCTCACTCTGAGTGGCTTGACTCTTGGTTCCCCCTTGGTGGTTCACATATATGCCACCGCTGTGGCATTGTCTGAATGACTTCTCACCGAGGACCCTGTAATCTGGATGTCTATGCCAGGAGGGCTAGCCGAGCCGCTCTGATCTCCCAGACCTTGATGGGCAGCTGCCTCTCCGCCTCTGCCCAAGTTACTTGGCGAGTGAACCCGTTCAAGACCGCTCTCCAGCCTTCCAGACCACTGGGCAGAACCAAGCTGCTAGAATTGCTGTCTGTAGGACACGAGTGTGGAAGCGTGTGGTATCGCCTCGAACATGGCCATTAGTTTGCCTAGTAATCGCATACATAGGCGAATAGTTGGTTCTCTTTTGCTTAGAACCAACTGAATTAATCTTTTGATAGCCTCGACCTTTACCAGGGGCAGGAACACCCATCTTCTGTTCTGTGTCTAATCTCATGCCGAGATATTCCAACTGCTTTGTAGGTTGAAATGCTGATCTTTCCCCAGTTTAGGACTCAGCCGAACCTCTCGAGGTACTGAACCATGAGGGCTACTACGCATTCCACCAAGGAAGCGAGTGATCTATGATTAAGAGGTCGTCCAGGTATGCTAGGACCGAGATCCCTTGGATCCTTTAGACTGACTAGAATTGGAGCAAGGACCTTCGTGAATACCCGAGGGCCGTAGCCAGCCCGAAGGGGGGCGCCACGAATTGGAAGTGACGCTGTATCACTGCGAAGCGTAAAAACAAAAATATTTGATGTGGCTGAAAGACTTGGTACATGAAGGTAACCATCCTTTATGTCTATAGAAGCCAGATCCTTCTGGAGTGTGGCGGCTGCTGACCGAACGGCTTCTGTCCGGAAAGAGCGAACCCTTAGGTAAGCATTTAAACCTTTTAGGTCCAAAATTGGTCTGACATCGCCGATGGGCCTTGGTATGACAAACAGATTGGAATAGAAACCTAGCCCCTGTTCTTGGGCTGGTACCTCTACCATTATGCCCTGGTAAAGCAGATGATCCAACGCCGCCCGCATTGAGGCCTTCCTTGTGGAGGAAATTTTAGAAATTCTAATCTGTAGCCTGCGGCCACAGATGATCGGACCCCCTCTGTCGGGGATCGATCCCCAGAGGCCTGTCCTTGCGATCCATTGTTAAAAGTTTGATCGCGCAGGAGGTCCGTACTGCCTGGAATTTGAGGGCCCCGGAACAGGGGGGGAACTGTCTTTTAAACGCAGGACCCCGGAACTTCTTTTGACTGGTAAAAGGGTACTTTTGCCACTTGAAACAGTCTGAATGTATTTATCCAGATCTTTCCATGGAAGGGCAAACCTGCCAGCAGTCTTTTACATGGGCTCGGCCGCCCAGTTCTTCAACCATAAGAGCCTTCTCATATGCACTAAAAATAGTGACAACGAGACGCCTGCTGGATGGAGTCTTTTTATAACCTCTACCGCAAAGCACAGAGCTCTGGGAATATCCAATAACTCCTCTGCCTATTGGGCAGGGATGTCTTAAGCATCTGTTTTGTCTGGTTCTTTAACGCCTGACAAAACTCCAATTGCAGCCCCTGCTGGCTGTAGCCAAGGATGCTGGAAAAAGTGTCTCTAAACGTTTATTGACCGGGACCTTAAACATTTGTATGTTTCCCCTTAGGCCAGTTAATGATTTATTCACCCATGAGATGGCTGCGTCCACAGTTGGGAGCGCCCTCTTTCTTAGAAAAATGTTTTTTTTTTTTCCATAGGGTAAATAACAGAAAACCTTCCAGGTGGTCTCCCATCCAGGCACTAACCAGGCCCGACCCTGCTTAGCCTCCGAGATCAGACGAGATAGGGCGCTTTCCGGGAGATGCGGCCTCAAGGACCTCACGGGTAGTTGAAAAGCAGTGCCCGAACCGGGACCTGAACCCTCAGATTAAAAGTCCGATGCTCTACCAACTGAGCCATCCGGGCCCCCTTTTTAAAGAGCACTTGGTCAGGGGAAAGAGTGCCTGCAAGCACAAATATTTCCTGGCAGACGTGTATAAAGACTACCCTCTCGTCAGCTTTAGGCGGCAGAAAAAATTCTGTCCGGTCGTCCCAATCCTGGAAAAACCAATTCCTCTAACAGAGGATGGGCCAGAAACGCTGCGTTGCTTAAAGGCGTTTTTAAAAGAACCCAAAGAGGATACCGCAGGAACCTGAGGCTCTGGAAATGGCAAATTGAATGCCAAGCGGGCCATGTCTGTCAAAGACTGGACCCACAGACTCTCCGCCTGGGAGGCTGAAAACGATTCTACAGTGGTAGATCCTCTAGGTTCTGTCCCTTTTGGCGATGGGGATCTAGTCCGCTTCTTGCCAGAAAAAGAGCCAGCGATCATAGCTGTTAACCTCTTTTCTCTAGCCCCCCTAGGGTGACGGCTAGCATCTCCTCTGTGATAACACAGGGTTGGGCCGACCTGGGCCAGCCTCAGCACCAGACCCCCTTAATGGCTTATCCAGGGTGACCCCCTATAGGAATAACCTGTGGGGAAAGTATTGGCATATTATCAGAACCAGAGGAGGAACCCTTTTGTCTTTGCCTTTTCTCTTTATTTTTTTTTTGATCCTGAACCCTTGGAAGCCATAATACAAAAGCGAAGGACTCCGCTTACAACAACAGACTGTTATAGCCAGGAGTACAAAAAAATAAGGTTTAGGGGACAATAGGATCACTAATGCCCCAAAAACGGTGGGGCTCAGTATGTTTTCTTTTATATGTTATTCACCACATACAGCCCCACCCCCAACATGTTTGCCAGCATTCAACCTGTTGCCAAGGGGATTTTGGCTTAACAAAAAGTATTGGAGCTGACTCCAGTATGTAGTACCCCTTCTCGCCACCGGGAGTCACTGTGCTGCCAGCTCTACGTCCTCTCTCTCTCCAGCTCAGCTCTGAACTGAGCTAAGAACGCGCCTGCTGTGTATAACAGCAATTAAAGGCGCGCCCACTCTACACTGCAGTCACACTCCCGCCCCTCCCCCCCCTCCCGAACGGCGCGAAAATTTTCTATATGCATGCGCGCGTGCACGCGCGCGACTGTCGGGGGAGGAGAGCCCAGGAGGAGACGCACTCTGGGGAATGCAGACAGCAGCAGGTAGCTAGCAATCATACATAGATAGGTAGGGGGATCAAGTTATGGGGGGAAACATTTCAGGGCATCCTGTCTATCAGACATAGTGACCATGGTGCCAATGCAGAGCATACTCAGGCTACCCCCCTTAAGATCTCCCCTGGAGAGCCTGCTGTCGAACCAAGTCCCGCAGGCTCCCCTCTTACCTGCTCCATGCAGCAGGACGTTTTGCAAAACGGTCCAATCTTCTCCCATCTCCGTGGGTAGCGTAGTAGACCTTCAGGCCCTGGGGTCCTATGAAGGTACCCACTGTCCTGGACCTATATAGCACCCTGGCAAACAGGAACTTATGGTTTTTACAAACTCCAAGTCCTGGGCCCAGGGTCCAGCCCTCCAAAGAGGAGCATTATAGGCAAAACCCCACGGTTTGGGGCCCGGGTACTGTCCACTTTGGCACTGAGGCTCCTTGGACAGATCCGGTTAGCCCGCCCTTAATCCCAAGGATGTGGAGCAAAGCTATTCCGTGACCAACACCTAAGACACTGGCGAAAAAACTGAGGGACTCCCTCTAGGGGAGGGGGTTATATAGGGAGGGACTTCCTGTTTGTTTGAGATTGCCAGTGTCCACACCTGAAGGTACTCCATATAACCCATATAGTAATGAATATGCCGCTCTGTGTCCCGTGATGTACGAGAAAGAAAACCCGTTCTCTTGCTGATGCTATTTTGTCCCGATGTCCCATACTGAAAGCTTGCATTTTCGTTTGTGTTTTTTCTATTTGACACTGTTTGCTAGCCAGATGTCCCCACATTTGTTTCCGTTATCCACATTTTTAGTATGTCTATTTTGACTTAATGTTGAGCGTATCATATTTATTTATTTTGTTTGCTTTTTCTTTTTTGTTGTATTTCACGGTTTTGGAATTTTTCCAACTTATGTTATTTTTGTTGTTTCATCATGTTTTTTTTAAATTAATTTTTTTTTCCTTTTCTTTTTCCCAACTTATGTCATTTTGTTGTTTCGTCCTTTATATTTTCCCTTTTTTTTGGGGGGGGGGGGGGGTTTCATTTTGTTTAAATTTTAAGTTTCTTTTGGGTTTACCAAATTCTACCACAAAAGGTTCCCCCCCCCCCCCCCAAGGAGTTTGTGTCCTTTGCAAATGCCACATTTTATTTTACAAATGTCTGATGCTTACTCACCACAGTATAAAACACAATAGACAAGGTGAACTTGGGAATTACAACATGATTAAGGATAAATTTTGTAACCTCAGGAGTCAATAACAAAAATCAGAATCAGCAGCACATGAACAAAGGAACCCAAGCTGTGCTACTCCAACGAGCTCAGTTTTTTGGACAATCAACTGGATGGCAGGGAATCACCTTCTCGACTTCTTTCTAGACTTCCTTCCAGCGAAACTTCCACGGGTCTGTCCACGGACCCTTGCAGGTGGGGGTGATGTGGCAGCAGGAGGAGGATGATGATGATGGGGAGCAGGCCAGGCCGGGTCACATAGCACAGTGTCCCTGCTCAGCTCGTCCCTTTTCATCCTGGCCAGGACCTGATTAATGAGGTCCTTGGCCAGGCTTTTTTGCTCCCCCCCCCCTTGGTTGAGTTCATTGGCCACAAATGCACTGTAGCATTCCGTGGGGTTGAGGGGGGCCCTCATGATTTCAGCAGCCTCCCGGATGACCTCCAGGCTCTCATCCTGCACCACCCTCCTGCGCCTCCTTGCAGCTGGTGGCCTCATTAGGAGGGAAGGAATATGGGCCAGGGGACCTGCTGCACCTCACTGGGCCCAGCCTCCTCCTGGCTGCCACTCCCCCCTTCCGCCTCGCTGACATGGGCCTCAGGAGCTGCCACCTCCTGGCTGGTCTCTTCTTCCTGTGTATAAAAAAGGGACATGTTGGGGACATGTTGTAATATTTTGCACAATCAATCACACACATTTTCTTTCTCTAGACTGTTTTAGTTAGTATTAATTTAAATGAAACAGACTGTCCTTCAGACCCCTGCATTTGACATCCCTGACACCTATTTGTAGGCCCACAACTTTGGTTTTTCTTCCCAAGGTTTGTTTTTTGTTTACCAGATCAACTCACTAATTCAAAATAAATAGTAGCACCAAAATATGTTTGAAAATACTATACCTCATCGAAGATGGCCAGATCTGGCTCCATGTCAGCCAGCCCCACTGCAGACTCTGCAGGGCTCATGGGATCCGGGGAAGTTCCGTTGGGAGGAAGGCTGGAAGGTAGTGTGGAATCAGAAGGCCTGCCATCCAGTTCATCATTCAAAAAACTGAGCACTTTGTAGTACCAGAGCTTGGGTTCTTTTTTCTTAGCTGCTGCTGATCCTGATTTTGGATATTTGAATTTTTTATATACATTTCTGTAGCTTCTCCTGAGGTTACTAAATGTATCCTTAACCATGTCGCCTGTGCAACTTGGCACCCAAGTGTGCAGGTATGTAACAATCTCATCAAGTGCTGCCGCTCTCTTCACTGTGTCCAAATATTCCGGGTGCCTGGTGTCCCAAAGAAGGGGCATATCCCGATATCGGTTTATAAGCTGCATGGTTGCCTCCTTCCCTTTCAGCAAATCCATGTTTCCACGCTTTAAGCTCCTAAATGACCTTCAATAATAATGTCTAGAATAGAAAATGACAAACCAACACAAAGCACAAATTTAAAAAGGCTCAGCTTTGACATTCTGAAAATGTGTGCACATTCATTAATTTTAGAGCAACTACAGTATACTAACACAGTGTCTTCTGCTGCTACATTGCTGGCCAGCTCTGCCGCATTGTTGTACCCCCCAAAAAAGGTGTCATGCAGAGCCATTTGTTTAAGTTGTAGCATGTAGCATGTAGATAAGAACACATCCACCATGAATATTAATGCTAGCACTCATCAAGACACTATTTCATGTGTAGCTATCATGCCCCTCAGCATTGATGGCAGAAAACATTACCTAATTATCTCTGTACAACCAACACACAACAATACTTCCATGATCTGACTGCATACTCTAAAATCTAAATAAAGAGGCTAGAGCATTCTCTACATATATCTTGATGAAGTGATGTGTACAAGCACTTGGCTCTCTAAATGTAATGGTGGGCCCCAAGATACCTAAATAACAGTAGCACAAAAGGGGTGCAAACAACCTTCAAAAGCTCCATCCCCCATGGCTGTTCAATTTCTAGGCCTCTGATCCGATGTTGTGATTTACCTTTGTCTCTCTATCTCCTCATTTCCGCTCGAGTAATCTCTGCGTAACCTACGTAATCACGTTGTTTCCATTATATCCCCATGCAATCAAGAAACGCCGCCCTCGTCTCCACCCATGACGTACCAATTCCTGTTTTCCACGCCCCTATGCAATGTTGATTGGAAAATATGGCGATGTCACACGAGCGCACATTAGCCTCTGATCGGGATCAGGAAGGGACAGAGGCCGCAACGTCCAGATCCAGGCCAAAACGATACAAGGCCACAAACATGTCTCTACAAGAGATGGTGTCCATCCTGCGACGAAAGGACTATGATGGTGAGCATGGCCTATACAGCACCCCTAACCGGAGGAAGTCCAAAATTATGGATAAGGCGGCGAGGAAACTTTATGAGATGTTTGGGGTCACCAGGTCAAAAGAGCAGCTCCGTAAACGCTGGTCGGACTTAAAACTGCGCGAGCCAGAGCAGTATCGCAAAATAAAGAAAATCATAGAAAAAAGTAAGTACTTTCAAATGTCTTTGGAGTGCCTATTGTTTTTTAAAATGTTTGGCCATGTCTATTTCGCCATCTGCCATCGCCATTTGCCTCGTTGGCCTGCTTGTACTTTGGAACCCCTGCATTGAAAACTTAGTAGGTAATGTTTGTATAATAAATCCGATGACTTGCCCCGATCGGAGTAAACATCGTTCCATCGTTTATCGAAAATCCGCGGGTCCAGAAACATCACACCTAGACGTGGCTATTTGGCGAAAAACATCGTTTCGAAACCAATGTTGAAAAGATGATGTGTTTGTGCAAACTAACTTTATTTTAAAAGGCAAACAGGATTCATTCATTCACACAGTGATGAGATAACATAATAACCAGCTGTTTTGACATCTTGAATTAAGAGCACCTGTGTCTCCCCCCATAAACTTTTATAAGTTGTACTTTTGGTGAAGGGACTCCAAAAACTACTTATTCTGGAGGCCAGCCATGTGTGACAATTCACCAAAAAGGCTCATTATATCACAGCTTGGGAGAAGTCATCTACCAAAAAAAGATATATGGTTTGTGCTGGACTAAGCCCAAAACTACAATTGTAACTCCACTTCTAAGCAATGTTTGCAAATTAGGCCCTCCAAAAATATCTGTTTGATGATGAGTATCCCTTTTTTTTTTAGGGGAAAGAAGAGGACAGCGCTATGAGGAGTCAGGGAGGCCCACACACGCAATCAAAAACTTGTGGAGGAGGAGGATGATGAAGAAGGAGAGGAGGAAGGGAGAGATGAGGAAGGGAGAGAGGAGGAAGGCGGATTGGTGGATGATGGCGGATTGGGGGATGAAGGCAGATTGGTGGAATTAGGTGGATTGGTGGATGATGGCGGATTGGGGGATGAAGGCGGATTGGTGGAATTAGGCGGATTGGTGGATGATGGCGGATTGGTGGATGAAGGCGGATTGGTGGATGAAGGCGGATTGGTGGATGAAGGCTGATTGGTGGATGTTGGAGGATTGGTGGAGGAAGGAGAAGTTGTAGAAGAAAGAGAAGTTCAAGAAGATGTAGAAATTCTCAGTACAACAGGTCAGTGACACCCCAGCTTTGCAGGGCAAAAGAGATGTAGATAGGCCTGCACCTCACTTACTTACAATGTTTTTTTTGGTGTGTTTTTTAGGGGATGAAGATGGGATTAGCACATCTGGTGCTCCTAATTTTTTGCGTGCAAGTGCACAAATCCTAATACAGCAGATAATGGAGTGCAGCACCGATCTGGCCAATATGAGGGAAAGGATGGTGGTGATGGACCAAAACTTCAAAAACATGCTAGATATCTTGGGACGTATATAGAAGACTGACCCCCCCTGCCCTCACCCCCGACCACCCCAATCTCAATTTTTTTGTTGTTTTTACCTTAAAATACGCCAAAATTTGAGGATGCACACACACACAGTTGGGTTTATTTATTAAAGCTAGAACGTGCAAAAGCAGCCTCATTTGGCATATAAACCAATCAGCTTCCATGTTTAGATGCAAAAGCTTAATTGAATAAGCTGAAGTTCAATAAGCCTGAGTTTGCGTTCCCCAGTGTGTGTTCACATGTGCTATCTGCCATCACAGGACACCGATTGTCTGTGCTTTGTGGGTGCAACCCCTTCCTCAATTATCAAGGAGGTGAGAGAAAGGGGTTGCACCCACAAACCACATACATTGATCACCCATGATGGCATAGAGCACATGTGAACATTTGGCATGGGATCTCAGCATGTGTGCATCCTCAAATTTTGGCGTATTCAGGGGTGACATAAGACCATGTAGCCTGTGTTTTGTATGCTAACTAAAAGGTTGAACGTTGTAAGTTCCATTGTTACATATGTTTGGCTTTTTCACCAAATTTTTTAGTAAGAAAAAAAAGTTATGTGAACACGATTTTGAAATAAAAGCCAAAGTTTTTAGAAAAAATAAACAAATTTAAAAAAATAAAAATATTCGAAAGAAAAAGACCAAAAACAGTGGCTTCTTATTTCTATGCTCAATACCCAGTTTGGAGAAGAGTGACTAGAATGTGCAATTGTGTGTATTTACTAAAACATGCAAAATAAATTGGGCACAAGAAGTGCACTAGTTTCAGAACCTGGAAGACAGAACAAAAGAGAAAAAGCAATAATGACAAACAACTGTATAAAGTCCAATGGTCAAATTATTTATTAGTTCTTTGGAATATTTCTTTCTTTTGGGGGCCGAATTAGAAAGAAATATTAATCTGGCATAGCTATGGCCCCCCGACCCATAAAGTACTCAACATATTTGTCGCTTGCCTCACGAGCAGATTGGGTGACCGAGCCAGCGCGACCAGTGTCCAGCCCAGGAAGGGTATCTGAGGGTAGTCCTGCCTCAGCACCGATGTTGGGTAGGTACGTCTGGGAATGCCTGCGTAAAAAATTGTGCAATATGCAGCAGGCCAAAACAACCGGCTGGCGAGTATCCCAAAGGCATTCTTGACTACCCTCCGGGCCCTGGCCAGCCGGAAATTGAATACTCTCCTAACCGGGGTGAGGGTCCTCTGGGGAAAAGGCCGCATGAGGTGAGGTCCAAGCCCGAAAGCCTCGTCCACTAAAAAAACAAACGGAAGTCCTTCCACATTGTCTTCATCCGGTGGCAGTTCAAGACCACCAGTTTGTAGACGCCTGTAAAATTCGGTCCGCGCGAACACTCCCCCATCAGACAGCTGGCCATTCTTCCCCACGTCCACATACAAAAATTTGTAGTCTGCCGACTCCACCGCCATCAACACGATACTATGAAAACCTTTGTAGTTATAATAGTACGACCTCGAAAGAGGTGGCGGCAGTATGCGGACGTGCTTCCCATCAATTGCCCCTACGCAGTTAGGAAAATCACACCGCTGGGCAAAGTGGGCAGCCACAGTCTGCCATTCCTGTGGCGTGAAGGGAAACTGTGGGGACAAAAGCAAAAATAAAATTAGTACTTTGGCACATAAAAAACAGTGAAAACACTAGTAAAAAAACATCATTCTGCAACATCACAATATTAACATTTCTAAATATTAGTGTGTAGTGAGTATTTATGGCAACAAATCTAGAGCCAATTATTATCAGACTCCACATCCCGCTGATGGGGCAATACACTTTTTTAGGGGGGGGAGTTGAACTACAATGGAGCAGGACACAAAAAAGAGAGCCAAAACCAAAAAAAGGTGTGTTTGTCCCTAGGAGATGATGCTGGATAGATTAGTAGTGTTGAAGGGAAAATATGCAGGTAGGCCCAACAAAATTAACCTGAAAAGCTTAACAACATGCATGGGGAGAAAAGGGAACATTCAGCACACAGCATATTACAATCATGGCAATTAGGAAAACCAACACAAAAAAAATTCTAAAATTGGCATACATTATTAAAGACACAGATTGTGATGTTAAAGGAGGAAACTTACCTTGTTCCTCCTGCATCACTTGTATGATGGCAGAACCCGTCTCCGGTATGATGACCCCAAGCGCCTGGGGAGAGATGCCTGTTGAGAACTTGAGGTCCTGCAGGCTCCTCCCAGTCGCCAGGTACCGCAACGTGGCAATAAGCCTCTGCTCAGCCGTAATGGCTTGGCGCATCACAGTGTCCTGCCTCGTGATATAGGGGGACAGGAGATCCAGCAGACGGTGGAAAACGGGGTCCGCCATACGGAGAAAGTTCCTGAAGTCATCAGGATTATTCTCCCGGATCTCCCTAAGCAGAGACATATGAGAGAATCGGTTACGCTGCCGCAACCAATTCTTGGCCCAGGAACTCCTCCTCCTACTGTTCCTGTCCAAATGACTGGAATGCACACAGACTCCAGAACAAAACCCATAAACAGCACAAACTCGTGAAAAGTTGCGCTGTTGCTCCATCATGGCTTCAAACCGGCCGGCTGGTCAGTCAAGAGCACCCCCAAATCCAGCAATACCTACAAAGATCGCACGTCAAACAGATACGACCGTACAGGACGGCACTGCAAACAGAAACGCCGCGCATGGCGACACTGAATGACAAATACGAGCCCACAAGCACACACTGAACCCAAAAATACAACCTGTTAAGCGCGGAGACTGAAAAGCACGAATCAGCTCTAACCAAACCTTTGCTAACACGGAACTAGCAAAAGTGGAACAGAGGACGGCGCCGTAGGCTTTGGCATTACCCTTTATAGTGACGTCGTACGTGGTTTACGTGCCCGCGTTCTGGTCCGCTGGGATTTCTGTCCGATGGTGTGTACGCTCATCAGACCAACGAACAAATTTGCCTTGTCCGCTGGGAAATATCCGTTGGATGTTTCCGACCAGATAAATTACATTGTGTGTACAATGCCTTAGTCTTTACCATAAGTAATATGCAGATACCTTTAGGTGACTGAAGAAGTAGAAAAAGCTTCTGGGACATCCCCTATATAACCCCTTGAACTCACAGAAATTCTCAGTTTTGTAGCAAGCGAAAGGGAGATTTTAAAAACAGAGAGGAGGGATCGGTGTCCCATACTGTAGTCCAAGAAATATTTTTTACTAGTGTTCTGCCTCCAGCAGGATATTCATTAAGTTGTTCTGCATGCAATATTAAATTTGACCACTAGATAATACATGGATTGACTTGGGTACAATCAGCCTGCTCATACATGGTTCGAATCTTAGCCGGTCCCTGTTGAACAGGGCCAAGATTCAAACCATTTATGACTGGCTTAATGTGAAGGCATTATGCTAAATGGCTGGCTTGCTGTTTCACAGTTATTATATAGGTAAGGGCGGGGCGACCTGACGTCACTTGGTGGCGCTGCCCCCCTTATGACATCACGGACATGTGCATGTTGGGTCGGTGAAATTTTAAGGGTGACGTCACCAGGTGGCCCTGCCTATACCTATATAAGAACTGTCAAATGGCAAGGCAGACATTCGGCAGTTTGCCTTCATTGACATCAGAGCAATTTTTTTTTCCGGGTTGGCGGTGGTAGCGGGTGTCATGATATGTTTTATTAAAGGAGCTCATTCACATAGGGGGAGATTTTGATAAGCCCCCTACCTGAGGACCCCCACAACCCCAGCCCAGGGTTGTGGGGAAGAGACCCTTGTCCCCTTCAACATCCAGACAAGGTGCTTTGGGGTAAGGGGGCAGAGCCCCCCTGCCCCAAAGCACTTACCCCCCATGTTGACAGCATGTGGCCTTGTATGGTTCAGGAGGGGTGCACTTGCTCACCCCCTCCCTTTCCTAGCCTTCCAGGCTGCGTGATCAGATAAGGGTCTAGTATGGGTTTTGGGGGGATCACACACATTTTTTTTTACATTTTGGGATGGAGTTCCCCTTTAAATCCATACCAGACTTAAAAAGCCTGTAATGGACTGGGGGGACCCCCACATAATTTTTTTAAACATGTTTCTATTGCTGGCAGTGGTATTGTATTTCCGGCAATATAAATGTAATTTCATGCATTTTCTTTCTTTAGAAATGTCATGTTTGCTGCAGCATGTTCTATACATGTTAAAGATGCACCACTTTACAGGCAGACTAAGGGTATCCCCCCAGACACTATATTTACAGGAATTTTAAGCATCATTAAAATCACTGTTCCTGTAAAAACTATCTTTTTTTTAAAAAAATTGCTTTTGTTACATGTCCCCCAAGGCAGTACCCGGACCCCCATACAACTTTTATGGCCAATTATTTGTATATAAGTCTTCAAAATTAGAACTTTTGATTTTTTAAGTTCAGCTCTCATAGACTCCAATAGGGTTCTCGGGTCAGAACTTTTTCTCTCCTTGGAAGTTCTGGTGCGAACCAAGCAGGGGGGTGTTCGGCCCATTTTTACTTGTGAGTAGGGTCAGGCAATGGAATATTCCTAATAAGTTTGAGGGGGACATCTGAAGAGCTAAAAGAACCAGGTTGTCAGGAACGAGTATGGAGATCGAGATGCTAAGAGGGCTCCCCTTGCGAGTGCAGCGCGACCCTGGAGCGCGGTGCCCACAGAAGCACGGTTGGCCAGGTGCTTGCTTGCAGTCTGATAAGCTCAGCCACTAAGGGATGGCTGAGGCAGGCAGAACTGAGCTTGTTGTATTTAGATGAACGGTGATACCAAATGCCAGGCTGTAGTTGACACAAAGGTAGGTCAGTCCAGAGCATATACAGGGGCGAGTCAAGGTCATACACGAGCAGGGTCAAGGTACATGCCGTGGATTAAGCCGGGGTGGTCAGGAAGCAGAGTCCAGAAGCAGGCCAAGGGTCAAACACAGGAGATCAGGAAGCGAGGTCAAGACAAGCCGGGTCACAACAGATAAGCATGGATCAGGAGACAAGGTCAAGGTACACAGGAGACTGAAGAGATAATCCAGCAACGAGCAAGTCATGTGATCTGTTCAGCTTACAAGGAGGAAGTACCACCCACCTTAGTCACGCTGTGCACCATGGCGGCCATGATTGTCTTGGGCGGAATTGCCAGTCCTTCTTTGGCCATTTCCCTGACAGTGCCCCCCCCCCCCCCCCCCGAGGGACAGCCTCTGGATGCCCAACCTAGACCATTTCTCTGTGTACCTGTTGCGGAAATTTAGAAAATATCTTGGAGCATGTAAATTATCCATTAGTTCCCAAGAATTTTCCTCAGAAGAATACCCCTTCCATTTAACAAGAAATTGAGTCTGCCTACCTCTTTTCCGGAAATCTAGGATGGCTTCAACTTCATATTCTGTATCGTTACCTACGGTAACTGGTGGAGGTGGTCTCTTCCTGGAAATGGACTTGGCACAGCTGATTCCAGTAGGGAGGCATGGAACACCAGATGGATCTTGTAGGAGGCCGGTAAAGCGAGTTCAAAAAGAGGACAGCCATACCTTGTCACCCACCATGTAGATGGAATTCTCTCTCTTTCTCCTGTCATGTTGTTTCTTGAAGTCTTCCTGAGCCTTTTGCATGGTCTTTTGAAGGATTCAGTAATTGGTTTGGAAAAAGTTTATCCTATCCTGAACGGCTGGTACCGGAGATTCAGGAATGGTGTTGGGAAGAAAGGGTGGGTGAAAGCCATAGTTTGCCCAAAAGGGCGACTGATTAGTGACTGTGTGTATGGTATTATTGTATGAAAAGGAGACCCAGTCACCTTGGGAGAAAGAGCAGAAGCACTGCAGGTATTGCTCTAAGGTCTGGTTATTTCTTTCTGTTTGGCCATTACTTTGAGGGTGGTAAGCAGATGAAAGACATAAGTCAATTGACAAGATCTTGCAAAGATTCTTCAAAAAAACAGAAACCAGAAACCAGAGGTGAAAGCTGGAAGTGGGCCATCTTTCATAGTCGGTCCACTACTACCAAGATTGTTGTAAAGTTCTCTGATGGAGGGGTATCGATTATGAAGTCCGTAGAGATGTTTTCCAAGGCTGCTCTGGAACTGGTAAGGGTCTTAATAGACCCCAAGATCTGGTCTTGGGACCCTTGTTACGCTGGCAAACCAAACAGGACTCAACATATTTTTTACAGTCTAATCTTAGGGAAGGCCACTATAGGTAACGTTGGACAAGGTCGATCGTCTTCCGGACCCCGAAATGCCCGGCCAGCTGGTGATCATGACATTTTTTCAAGGCCTGCAGTCTGACTTCCTGGGGGACCAAAATATTGTCCTGATGCCACAGAAATCCCTTGTGACTCCTTAAGGTAGAAATTTCTGACTCTGGGCACTGAAGAGAGGCTTGTAGAATGGATGCTTTTATGTCTGGCTGAATCAGAAGGAAATTTTGTGTGGACAGGATTGTGCCAGGAGTGGTTTCTTCAGGGGTGTCTGGGAACATCTGAGACAGAGCACTTGCCTTTTCTATTTTTAGATCCGGGACGAAACGAGATGTGAAATTGAATCTCGAAAAGAATAATGCCCACCATGCTTGACACGGTCTCAAACGTTTTGCAGTCCTCAGATATTCTAAATTTTTATGATCGGTAAAGATCATGATGGGATGTGCTGCACCTTCAAGTAAATATCTCCACTCTTCCAGAGCTGTTTTAATGGCAAAAAGCTCACGATCTCCGATGTCATAATTTATTTCCGGTTGCGTTATTTTTTGAGAGGAAAAGGCTACAGGATGTAACAATGATTTGGGGCCCTGTCATTGAGAGAGGATAGCTCCTGTGGCCACTTCAGAGGCATCAACTTCCAAAATGTAGGGCAATGCAGGGTCAGGATGCTGATGAACTGATGCTGAAATAAACACTCCCTAAGGTGCATAAGGATTCAGCAAAACCTCCTGCTCGTCCCGTTGTCAACAGTATAGGCTCAGTTACAGCCAGATTGGGCCAATATTTGGATACATTTTTTCAAGCTAGTGTATTAAATACTAGAGCCTATTTAAAAGACACTAAAAGTTTTTTGCAACTTATTAGTGAGATTAATTTGACTGGAAAGAACAGTGTATATTTAGTGACAGCAGATGTCGTCATTGTACACTGTTATACAACATGATGACGCTCTACTTGCCCTAAATTGGGCATTGAGCCAGCGTGACGATATCCCCCATGAACAGAAAGTTTTTTGGGCCAATCACTGGATTTTTGCCTGGCCCACAACTACTTTTGGTATAATCATGAGTTCTTCTCCCAAAAGAAGGGAGTGGCGATGGAGGCTAGATTTGCACCAAGTATCACCAATCGGTTCATGGGGGAATGGGAGGATAAATCAGTTTTCGCTAATAAGAAGGATGGTCTCCTATTTTAGGTTCAATAAAAGTTTTATTAGAAGCATTTTTTTTTTTTTAGACATAAGACAACAGAAACCTGAACCGGACCCCCAACAATGGGTGGGCCGGTCCTCAACATAATACACAATGACTTTTCCACATCATAAGGTACAGAATGGACAACCTTGCCGCCTTAATAAAACATTTACGCAAACGCTCCTGCCGGTCGTCAATCCATGTCCACCGATTGCTTCCCCCCGCCAGGGCGCCCCATTGGGAGCCTGCTGCGCCCATAGACAGGGGAACACAAGGGGACAGAACATCCACGACAGGGATGCCATCCAGAGCGAGGTAGCAGTACATCCATAACTCTGAATCAACATAGTGTATGCCAAGGAATTTAAACTATAACATCATGAGAAATAATATTTAAAAAAAAAGAAGCATTGCCTTGGACATATCAAGCCTGTATGTGGAAGGCCAATGCGGCGTTATAAAAAATAGAGAAGGAATAAGTCAAAGAGAGAGAAAAAAATAAAAAATAAAAACAGAAAAGGAAGAAAAAGAGAAAAGAGAAGAGGATAGGAAAGATGGGGGTGGGGGTGGGTGGGTGGTGTGCTCGGACTCCCCTTGCTTTGGGTTCATATCTCGTGCCCAGGTCCTCTCATGCTCTCTAGGGCAGTGGAGGACTCGAGTCAGGTGAGAGCAGTTTTTTTAATTTGTCGGAGGAGGAGTGATGTCTCCATAGTTCCATGTGAAAGAGAATTTAGCGTGATTGTCCAGGGCTTTAGCTTGGAGTTCTTCCATCAACATGACTCCATTCATTTCAGAAACCCATTCAGTCAGGGATGGGGGTGAGGAGGATTTCCAATGCCTGGCTATCAGTTGCCTACCCGTACTGAGACAGAACCTAAGAAGGGAGTGTTTCTGGAACTTGAAGGTACCCGGGAGAATGGACAGCAGGGCAACAGTAGGGGAGGGAGAAAGGGGTTCACCAGGTCTCCTATTTTATAGGAGGTTTATAGATGACCTGTTTTTCATTTGGGAAGGAGATGAGTTATCATTACATGAATTCTTGAAGGGGTTAAATGATAATAAGAACAACATCAAAATAGAATATGAGTTCAGTAGTGAACATATTCACTTCCTAGATGTAGACATAATATTACAGGGGACGTCATTGGTCACTACAATTTATTTTAAACCTACTGACAGAAACAGTTACTTACCTCTTATCAGTGGTCACCATCCCAAATGGCTTAAGAATATTCCTAAAGGCCAGTTGATGAGAGTAAAGCGGAACTGCACAACCAATGATGATTTTATTACACATTCGAGAATAATTGAAGAGAGATTCATGCAGAAAGGTTATAAAGAACCAGATTTAGATCAGATTATAAGTGAATTGGTTGACACCCCAAGGGATATGTGTCTGGCAGATAGAAGTCGCCCTACTAACCCTAGACAGGAATGGGGTTTTATATCCAATTTTCATATGCAATATAATGATATTGAAAAAAATATTTAAAAAGCATTGGCACGTATTGTGTTTAGATAAAGTTTTACATAATTCATTGCCGACACTTCCACCATTTATCTATTGGAAAGTGCCCAATTTCAGAGATAAAGCGAAGGAGTATGTGTTGGCAATTGAAGGGTTTTTACTCATGCAGAAAGTGCAGCTCTTGTTTAGTGGTTAATAACCCCATTAGGGGGTTAACAGAATTTGTATTCTCAGGCAATAATAACCCTTGTAACATCTCTGAGTTTATCACATGTAATTCCACTCATGTGGTATATGTGTTACAGTGTCCTTGTAATCTTATGTATGTGGGCCGCACTAAAAGAAAGTTAAAAATTAGGATTGCTGAACACATACATAATATAGAAATCGGTTTTATATACCACAAAGTGTCCTTGCACTTTAAAAATGTTCATAATCAGGACCCCTCCTGTTTAAAATATTGGGGAGTTGACTGTGTACTTCCACACTGGAGAGGTTCAAATCTGGTGCATGAAATATCCAAGCAAGAGACACGCTGGATATTTCACATGGATACATTAGTGCCCAGGGGTATGAACGTCTAATTAGATGTGAACTGTTTCATAAGTGATTACTGAAAATTACTAAGATCATTATTATTCATATTTGCTGCTACAATATAATGAAATTGGTTGCTCTGGTAAATTGTTGAGAGACACACATGGTATGGCAAGAGGGAGATGCATAAGCTATGGTGCTAATCTCACTTTATTTTAATTAGTCTGTATTTTATAGACATGTGCATTTGTTTTCGTCCGAATGCATTTTCGTCCGAATTTCAGGTATTTTCGTTATCGTTTTAACAAACGATAACGAAAGCACAGAAAACGAAAAACGAAAGATCCGACATAAACAAATGCTTTATTTTCATTTTCGTTGCGGTCGAATGAGCCTAACCTTAACTCTATTAGTTCAATATTATTCGACATAGAGAGAAAAGATTCGACGTAGAGACATAAAGATTCAAAAAAATTCGACAGACACCATAAGCCTTCAATGACAGATTCGACATAGAGAGACATGAAGATTCGACATAGAGAGACATGAAGATTCGACATAGAGAGACATGAAGATACGACATAGGGAGACATGAAAAGTCGAATCTTCTTTTTTTTTTCTTAGAACATTCGACAGACACCATAAGCCTTCAATGACAGATTCAACCTTAATTTGGATTTTCGGACTAATGCATTTTTTAACGAAAAATGAAATAAATGAAAACGAATTCGGGAGCAACAAAATAAATAAATTTTTTGGACGAAAACGAAATTACGAAACTAAATATTTCAGTGTGCAAATGTCTAGTATTTTATTGTAGTGTATGTATGTATCCTATTTACGCTACGCCGCCGCAACTTAGAGACGCAAGTGCCGTATTCTCAAAGCACTTGCGTCCAGAGTTGCGGCGGCGTAGTGTAAATGGCCCGGCGTAAGCCCGGGTAATTTAAATGTGGATGAGGTGGGCATGTTTCATGTAAATCAATCATGACCCCACATTTTTGAAGTTTTCTTGAACTGCGCATGCGCCGTCCATGGACGTATCCCAGTGCGCATGCTCAAAATTTTGCCGCAAATACATTGGTCTTGAAGTAAACGTAACTTACGCAAAGCCCTATTCGTGAAAGAGTTACGTAAACGACGGAAAAACGACGCTGTCCCGACGTCCATACTTAACATTGCATACGCCGGACCTACGCAACGTTACCCCTAATATAGCAGGGGTAAGTTTACGCTTACGCAAATGACGTAAACTACGACGAGCGGGTGCAAATTTGGGAATAGGCGTATGTAGCTTATTTGCATATTCGACGCGGAAATTGAAGGAAACGCCACCTAGCGGCCAGCGTAAATATGCAATTTAGATACGACGGTGTACGTGACTTATGCCAGTCGGATCTAAGGCAAATCTATGCATAACTGATTCCAAGAATCAGGCGCATAGATCCGACGCCCCAAAAACAGAGATACGACGGCGTATCTGTAGATACGCCATTGTAACTCCTTTGAGATTCTGGCCCATAGTGTTTATTTATTAGAAAATGTATATATATCCCATGTGCCTACCACTCCTTTAGTCCAACATCTAAATCTAAAGGAGTGGCTATATTAATATCTAACCAGATTGCTTGGTCATTAACGGGAAAACAGATAGACGAAAATGGAAGGTATATATTTTTAAAAGGCATTTTAGTAGACGAGAAAGTAACATTAGCCACTATATATACACCTAATACGAATCAAGATACCTTCCTGATTAAAGTACTGTCTAAATTAGATACATTTATAGAAGGGAAGTTGATACTAGGAGGAGACATTAATATGACATTAGACCCCAAACTAGATACATCTCTAGGATCTTCTTCTCAATCAGGTAAATCTAGGAGGCGAGTCCTTCGAAAGTTAAAAGAAATGCATCTGGTCGACGCTTGGAGGATATTCCATGGGGAGGAGAGAGATTATACCTTTTACTCTAATCCACATAAAAGGTATTCCCGGCTGGATTATTTTCTGATCCCCCACTATCTACTGACGGGAGTGGAGGAAGTAAAAATTGGAAATATAACCTGGTCAGACCATGCCCCAGTGACAATTGACATAATAATATCAGGTAAGGCTCTATCCACGGGATATCGTTGGCGTCTGAATGAAAGCCTACTACAGACCCCAGAAGTCAAAGAGGCAGTAGAAAAGGAACTAGGAGAATACTTTCGGACCAACGATACCCCGGGGAGCGACCCAAGTGTGGTGTGGGAGGCACACAAGGCGGTGATGAGGGGTTTATTGATAAAGCATGGGGCAAGAATAAAAAAAATGCTTGGAGAATCAGGTTAGGAAACTAACGATAGATATCCAAACCTTGGAAACTCAAACATAAAGGTACACAGTCAATCCAAGTAGGAGAAGAATTAGGACACAAAAGGAGGGAGTTAGTGACATACTGAGGTATAAAGCTAAAGCGATTATCAAGTAGGTAGAAGGATAACATATGATTAGGCGATAAGTGTGGTAAAAGTTTTAGCAGGGAAATTGAAAGATACTAGGAATACTGTATATATAACCACATATTAAGGGCAAGAACGGCCAGATAATGTCACTCCCTAAAGATATAGCGCAGAGATTTAGAGAATACTATTCCTCCCTATACAACTTAGAACAAATAGATATCCCTGAGGAAGGATTGAGGATTATTTATCCTCAACACAACTTAAAAGAATATCCTCAACTGAAAGGGAGATTCTCGACAGACCTATTTCAATGGAGGAACTCAAGGAACTATGAAAATGGTTAAAAAAGGGAAAGCTCCTGCCCAGATGGGTTTTCTATTCAGTATTACCAGCATTTTTTTCCGCGTCCTCGGACCATACATGATTGGGATGTTCAATGAGATCGGCCGATCTACCGCACTCCGCCCGGAAGCCCTCATGGCACATATTGCGGTGATTCCCAAAGAAGGGAAGGACCCGGCGGAGTGCGGTAGTTATCGCCCAATCTCATTGTTGAACACAGATCTAAAACTTTTTACAAATTAATAGCAGCTCCCGATTACAACCTTTCCTGACGCAGCTAATACACTAGATCAGGTGGGTTTTATCCCGACCTGGGAAGCCAGGGATAATACTATTAAAGTATTGAATGGTACACTGGGCAAGGGAGAAACCAAAACACCTTCGATCTTTCTGAGTACAGAGCCGAAAAGGCCTTCGACGAGTTAACTGGAAGTTTATGGCAGGAGTATTGAGACATATTGGATTAGGAGAACATATGTATAGATGGATTATGGGGGTGTATACTACACCTCAAGCATCAATCAAGGTAAATGGGATCCTCTCAGAGCCTATTAAAATATTAAATGGAACAAGACAAGGGTGTCCACTATCCCCGCTATTATACGTTTTGACACTGGAACCTCTGCTGAATAGGATTAGGCAAAACCCGAGAGTCCGGGGATTAGATATAGGAGACAGAGAATATAAAATGTCTGCATTTGCAGATGACATGCTGTTCACCATATCTCACCCCCGGGAATCACTACAGAACTTGATGAGAGAAATAGAGGAATATGGGAAATTAGCAAATTTAAAAATTAATTATGAGAAATCAGAAGCAATGAGTGTGGAATTACCGGAGGGCCTACAACAAACCTTAAAACCTAATTTTAAATTTAAGTGGGTTAAGACAGCCCTGAAATATCTGGGGATTTATATCCCACCAAAACTAGGTAATATTTTTGAAGTAAATTTCCCTCCATTGATGAATATAATCAAGGACACTTTGAAGAAATGGCAGAGGGGATTTCATTCTTGGTTTGGGAGATGTAATGCTATTAAGATGAGTATACTCCCTAGAATACTATATCTCCTTCAAACAATACCAATCAAGATCCCCCCTGCCTTTTTACTTCAAGTAAATAGGCTTCTTTTTAAGTTCATTTGGGCTAAGAAAAAACCCAGGATCAGTAGGAGTAGGATGTTCTTACCTAAGAGTAATGGGGGCCTAGCAATACCAGACATAACCAAATATTATCAAGCGGTCCATATGGGTAGGATCATAGAATGGGGCAGGAGGACAGGATCAAAATTATGAGTAGATCTCGAACAAGAAATTAGTCAAATCCCACTGCAAAGAGCACTCTGGTGCTATCAAACACTGCCGATACAATTAAAAAACCATCCAATTATAGGGACGACGCTAGCAATAGGCCACAAGATATGCCAGTTAGGAAAACACACCTCAAGCTTCTCCCCCCTGTATCCAGTATTAGGAAACCCCTGCTTTCCACCAGGTATGGAGAAAGGAGCATACAGGAGTCTCAGAGAGAAGGGCCTTACACAGATATCACATTTCTCAGAAAAAGACAGATGGCCAACTGTACCCTCATTGGTACTCCAGAAAGGAAAATATGGGGTTAAAAATTGGCAAGCGGTACAATTGTGCCATTTTCTGAACTCTCTGGGATCAACAAACAGATATAAAAGGGAATTAACACAATTTGAAAGATATTGTGAAAACCAGGAACCCCCGGATAAATTACTATCTAGGTTGTACAGGCTAGGAACAACACCTTTAGAAGGCCAGGAGATACCGTCTATAAGAGAATGGGCCAGAGATATGGAGAGGAATTTTTCACAGACTCAGCAGCAAAAAATAATCAATTTAACCATGAAAACATCAATAAGTACTAGGCTCCAAGAATTAAATTATAAAATATTAAATAGATGGTACTATACACCAGAGAAATTGAGTAGGGCGTTTCCGGGAACCCTAGATACCTGTTGGAGATGCAAGGAAGATAGGGGAACCATATATCATTTATTTTGGACCTGCCCAAAGATCAGGAAATACTGGCAAGAAGTATTAAGGATAACCCAAAAATGTACAACATATCAATTGCAGGATGACCCAGCTTTCTGTTTGCTGCACCTAACACAGATTCCAATAAAAACATATAAGAAATCGATCATATGCCATATGATCAACGAAGCTAAGGCTGGGATAACTCAAAATTGGAAAAAAAATAACCCCCCCACGATAACCGACTGGCTCTATAGGGTGAGGAATATTTGTGCAATAGAGGACGTGGTACTATCAGCCCAAGATAGAAAGGAACAATATAACTTGACCTGGGGAGCATGGAACGTATTCATGTACTCAGAAGAAGGGAGGAGGTTGATGGGGAGGGGAGTGACGGAACGGGAGTGAGAGAGCTCTAAGAAATTGGATGGAGAGCTCTGACCTATGAGAGGGGAGAGGAGGGAGAGAATTGGGGGGGGGGGGGTTTCTTCCTTTTTTTTTTGAGGGGGGGTGGGAGAGGTTGGGATGGGAAGAGGGAAATAAAGATATAAAAGGAGATATGGCAACACAAGAGAACATGGGAAATAAAAATGGAATTAAAGACAGGGGGAGGCGGGAAAAAAAAAAAAAAGAGAGACAATTAAAAATGGATAATAGGGGGGAGGCTGGAGAAAACAGGGATTATAAAACCCCATCAAATAGATGGGGAACCCAAACCTGGAGCAGGAACTACAGGAGATAATACAGGGCACTGTCATTAGGCTAACCCTGGACGTAAATAACTAACCTGCACCCACTCCTACCCTGTTACCTCCAAATATACCCCTGAGTCTTAAACGAGTATAAAGGACTACGACATAATAAGTTAATGTTTGGTTTTATTTGGTTGATTTCAATGCAATGGTTAAGTAACTTATGCTGTAAAACTAATATTTCCTAAATAAAGAAGGATTAAATATAAAAAAAAAAAAAAGAAAATATATATAAATATATGTTTTTAGGTAGCGCCGCCTTGATATGTAATGTGTTAATGCATTGTATGTTGTATTGCTATACTGTTTTAAGTCTGTCGAAAGCTGCCTGAGCAACTGGGGACCACTGGAATCTGGAATGCAAACGGGTTAGTTGGGTAATGGGTGATATAATGGCTGAAAAGTTCTTAATAAATCATCTGTAAAAGTTTGAAAAGCCGATAAACCTTTGAACACCCCTCTTGTCTGAGTGGACAGGCTATTCCAGGATCGCTTTTACTTTCTGGGGGTCCATGGCCACTCATTTCGTAGATATGACAAGACCCAAAAACTGGATAGATTCTTTCTCAAAGTCAAATTTTTCCGCGTTTACGTATAGTCCATGTGTTATTAGAATAGTTAGTATCTTTTTCATGTTCACTCAATGGCTGAGAAGACAAGGATGTCATCCAGGTATACAATGAGGAAGTTGTCAAGATGGTCTCGGAAAATGTGGTTGACAAAGTGCTGGAACGTGGCTGGAGCATTGCAAAGACCAAATGGCATCACCAAATATTCGAAATGTCCGAAACGAGTTTGGAAAGCTGTTTTTCACTCATCCCCCTCTCGAATGCGAACCAGATTGTAAGCACCTCATAAGTCCAGTTTGGAGAAAACTCGAGCACAATCGAATCATTGGAAGAGTTCCGGGATGAGAGGAATTGGATAGCAATTTTTGATGGTGATCTTATTCAGATCTCGGTAGTCTATACAAGGCCTAAGCGTTTTATCCTATTTATTTATTTATTTTTTACAAAAAAGATGCCAGCACCTGCAGGGGAAGAAGAGGGACGATTGAATCCCTTTTCCAGGTTTTCATCGACATAGAGTCTTAATGTTTTGAGTTCAGTCTCTGATAAAGGGAAGATACGACCAAAGGGAATATCGGAGTCTGGGAGCAAGTCAATAGGGCAATCGTAGGGAGGATGAGGTGGAAGGGAGTCTGCTCCCTTCTTTTAGAATACATCCAGGAATTCTAGGTAGGCAGAGGGTACATGAGGGTTGGGACTAGAAACAGGTTGTATGGTCAAGCAGCTGGTAAAGTCCTTAGGGCCAGGGGGCAGACAATTCTGCTGACAGTAAGCAGATGAAAACAGCACTTCATTCTTCAGCCAGTCGATGTGAGGTTTGTGTGCTCATAACCAGAGCACAAAACATCGAAACGTACCAGTTCCTTGTGGCCGGAGCTGGTTGTCATAGGGATTGGCAGGGTCTCATGGGTAATCAGACCAGAACTGGGTAGAGATCCATCAGCCAAATGAACTGTTAACTGCTGCTGTTCTATACCTTGTCTAACCTACCTATAAACTTTTCTAAATCAAAAGCGCTGACTATCTCCTTAAGGAAAGAGATTCTGGCACAATGTAATTTAAACTTCCCATTCAGATGGAGGCACAACTCGATAACCTATCTTGGAATCCATTTACTCACCCAACTATCTGACTTATATAGCAAAATCTACCCTCTGATCCTTCAAAATATTGGTCAACAGGCCTTTTTTCGTGGTTTGGTAGAGCATCAATAATTAAAATGAACGTTCTACTGAGAATACTGTATGTTCTACAGACAATTCCTGTAAAACTGCCTCAGGCCTTCTTTGCCTCATACTGCATATCCTGTATGAAATTTGTGTGGGGTAAATCACAATCTAGACTGAGCTTTGAAATGGTAACCCTACCCAAATTAAAAGGTTGCATAGGTTTTCCAGATATTGTCAAATACCACTGGGCATGTCAATTAACAAGAATTATAAACTGGAACATCCATGTGCATACGAAGGCATGGATGAACATTGAACATGCATTCTTACCTATACCAGTCCGTTAACTTCCCTGAACAGCCTCAATACATGTTCCTCTAGAGTGCAAACACCCTTTAATTAGTAACACATTACAAAAATTTACAAAAAAAACTTCACCAATTTTAAATCTCCTCTTCACCAGGACCACTGACTCCCATCTGTAACAACATGTCATTTACACTGGGTAAAGATGACACTTTGCTCTCCAAAATATGGCCCCATACCGATATGAGGGTGGAAAACATTTTGACCGGAGACACATTATCAACAAATATCCAGACAACCCTTTCCGTTCTGGACATACGTCAAACTCTGACACTTTTTTATGACCCCCAATCACTTTCAGAATTTTCGAGACAACGCACACAGTCCGAAATGCTTTGCACCAACACAGAACCTCAAAGTCATCTGATCTCAGCCATGTACTTCATCCTCTTTTCAGACCACAACCCAAAATTCAACATTGCAAGCACTAAATGGGAGAAAGAATTATCACTTAACCTCTCCAAAGATGATTGGGAAAAATATATTCTTATATCAACAAGGAAACAATCAATGTATCTGCAGATGAAAATGGCTTTAAAGTATTCCCCAAATGGTACACGACTCCCCTTAGACTACATAAAATTTCCCCCACGATACCTCCCAATTGTTGGAGATGCTCTTCCAAGGACGGCTCACTTCTTTATATATGGTGGTCATGTCCTCTAATCTAAAACTTCTGGAAAGAGATCCACCGCATTCCAGATAGAATTTCCCCCAGCCCAATCACTCCTACACCATTCCTCCATCTCCAAACAAGACTACCACTGCTCCCTATCCCTACACCTCTTAAACGCTGCAAAAATGTGTATACCAGTCCACTGGAAATCACCCAATCCCCCTACCATTGCGGAGTGGATTAGACGTATAAACAGAGTAGCGGAAATAGAGGATCTGGTACACCAAACCAAAGATACATCCACCAAATACCGAAAAACATGGGCTTGCTGGCAACACTTCGAAACGACTGCAGAATACTCCCAACTACTGTCTTAGTACTAGCTGAAAACACACGATAATAGTGCAAATGAGGAGGAAAAGATCTCCCTATACCCCCATCTCATCCCTCCTCCCTACCACTTTTTTTTCTTTCAACAGTCCCCCTGTATTTACTCAGTATAGTACTGAACACTGCCTCCCGATGGGGACAGATGTCTTATTCGCCTCCTCATCTCCTGAGTATTATACCTCTCCCAGCCGTCGCTCTGTTCTACCTACCTCCCTTTCCAACAAGGTACCCCCTCAGAAGGGGACACCCCCCACCCTGTAATTTTTCCTGACGGACTCTCTACACCCCCCACCCGAGATTCTTAGTCATTGACCTAGCCTGCTGGTCTTGCTTTTTTCCCTGGGGATTGCCAGAGGTCCGAAGACCGCAATCCCACAAACCATTGGCCTATCTAGAAAGAACGGATCACAGACCCTAGAGAACCCCATGCAACTTCTAACAGACAGTATTAAATGTCCTTCAGTGGACACCCCATAAAAGGTGCCCTCACACGACTAATACTAAAGACACCAACACTCCTTGGGACCCCAGTCCTTGACCTCTACTAATATAGCAGAAGTACTTCTTGGGTCTCAAAACCTCCCTAATGAGAGAACTCATTGAAAAATAAAGTTAGATTTACTGCAGCACGTTATGGATATACATGGCTTATAAAGATGATATAACTAATGGCATATGTAGAGACCTTACCACCTACGACCTTTTATTATCTCCCGTTACACCTCAATTCAGTTGATTGTATAACCCTTCTCAGCAGTTGGTTTTCTTATGAAATACATTGTACGGTTTCTTATATCGTATGTTAATGTATATCACTTTTGTCATACAATAAACCATTGTTTTAAAAAAAAAAAAAAATGGTTCAGTCAATTTGAGGTAGACCAAATTATGATTTGATCTGCCAAAAGATGAAAGAGAAGACCTATATGCATTCTTCGCATTGGCATACAGCAGATCCAGGGTTTTGTTCTCTCTATTTGGGAAGCTCACAAACTGTGTGAAGTTAGTCAATGTTTTCTCCATGGTGACATGATTAAAATCATCTATGATTATGATAAGGACATTGGGATGTTTAGTTTCAAGTTTTGCAATAACACTAGTTACATAGTTTATTATCTGGTGATAATGGCCAGTGAGTCTGGTATTTTTCCAACTTCCTTTAATGTGCCACTTAACCCAACAATTTAACAGTTTGTCAAAACAGTTATCTCAAGGACATGCCTTAAAGTGGAACTTTAGTCAGAAAAGAAAGTCCTGCTATATCATGACAGGCTGGCCCCTTTTGTAGGTATAGCTATGTAAAACATTAACAAAAGGCGTCTATACTTAATCCATCAATTAAGTAGCTGTGTTCAAAAACTACTTTGGTATTGGCTCCAAATTTAAATCCACAGGGGGAAGATAGAGGGACTTTGGTGAGGCCTTTTTTAATGTTTATATCAATAAATATTTTATGTTTATTGGTATTACTGTTTAATATTTTGTGTGGGTATAGACCTTCCCCACTTCTCCCTTAGGTGTCTATACTGTTTTTTTTTTTTATGTTTTTTTTTTTAAATTTATTTAAAGGGTCTATATCTATACTGTTTAAAGGGGTGTTCCAGCCCTAAGTTGTGTTTATTAAAAGTCAGCAGCTACAAAAAGTGTAGCTGCTGGCTTTTAATAAACACTCACTTACCTGCTCCTGCGTTCCAGCGACGCGCCGACCGGGGCTCCGCTCCTCTGCCCCCCTCCCCGGCCGGCGTCTCCATCCTGACTGTGGGCACCCAGCCGTGACAGCCTTCGGCTTCACGGCCGGGCACCCACTGCGCATGCGCGAGCCGTACTGCGCATGCGTGCGCGGCGCGGCTCGCCGCTGATTGGAGAGGCGATCGCATGGGACCTGTCAGTGTCCCATGTGATCGCCTACAGGGAGGGGGCTGGTGTAGGCGATTAAGCTTAATCGCCTAACCAGCCCCTCGGCGGAAGCAGGAAGTAGGACAGGAAGTCCCACTCCTACTGAAGCCCCCACTCCCCCCCCAAAAAAATTACATGCCAAATGTGGCATGTATGGGGGTGAGGAGTGGATTGAGAAGGGGTCATTTTTTTGGGTGGAACACCCCTTTAAAATCCAGTAATCCACTGTTTTACATCAGTTGCTCTATATTTGTAGGCACTGACGAGTTTGTAATACCGATCTGCTGTCAGCCTTTACCAGTTGCTATAGCAATTCGACAGGTGAAGTGGAACGTCATATGACATCCTCCTGGAATGAATCTTGCGTGCTGATGACCGTATCGGCCTGCTGCCGGTACCATGTGTTCGCTATGACCAATCACAGTAGTGCACATGATAATCGCAAACAATAAAACAGCTTCAATTCATGCCATTCATTGTTGCAATTGTGTTGTTAGCTGTGACTGGTCACAGTGATCACATGGTACAGACAGGACCAATCACAGACCATCTGCAACATGTAATTAGCTATGGCCAATCACAGCTAATCACAACAAAACAAACAGAATGAATTGATTTTGTTCGGTAAACTGCTTGCTTATAATCATAATGTGTAAAAAAGAAATACAAATCATGATCACTTCCCCTAGAGTAGTTTAATGTTACTATGGTAACATGATATTGCTCTGGTCACAGTGTGTTAAAAATATGTAATAAAAAAATATATATATATATTTTTTTTTTCTGTACTGTCATCAGTCAGTGCCCCTGATCACCGCCACACAAGTTAAATGATGACACTGTACTGCACTGGGGACAGTATGTAATAACAAATAAATAAAATAGTGACTTTATTTTTCTAATCTCTTAATTTTCCAAAAAATTATGTAAAGAAAAAACAAATTCATAAAAACTTGCTATGCCTCTTATCACACACCTTAGACTGTTAAATTTCCAAAAAGGGGTCATTTGGGGGATATCTGTACTGTCCTGACATTTTTGGGCCTCAAGAAATTAGATCAGGATTGATCAATTTTCAGATATATACCATAGTGCCATGACGTTGACTTAGTCAACATCATGTGTTCAGAGCTGGAGGTGTGGTGTTGATGCATCCAAGTGTATGTCAACGGACGTCAAAGTGTATGTCAACAGACGTCCTAATGTATGTCAACTGACACCCAAATGTATGTCAACGGACGTCCAAATGTATGTCAATGGACATCCAAATGTATGTCAAGGGACGTCGTAATGTATGTCAAGGGATGTCGTAATGTATGTCAACGCACATCCAAATGTATGTCAACGGACGTCCAAATGTATGTCAACGGACATCCAAGTTTTTGTCAACAGACGTCCTAATCATAATGTATGTCAACGGATGTCGTAATGTATGTCAATGGAAATCCAAATGCATGCCAACGGATGTCATAATTTATGTCAACGGACGTCCAAATGTATGTCAACGAACGTCCAAGTTAGGGTGACCACATTTCCAAACTACCATTCAGGGACACCCCCTTCCCAAAAATCAGCTTGTGCTGTAACAAATCACAGCACAGTGATTGGACACAAGAGGTGGGATTTAGGATTTCTTCAATCACAAGCAGGGGGCGGGATTGTGCTCCTCCAGGCATTCCCAGCCAGTACAGTCAGTGAGTACAGCGGTGATGTGGCAGCCTTTTTTGGGGGCATCAGTTTGACTTGGGGGTGGCTGTTTCAGTTTCATTCCGGGACACTGTATTGTCCTGGAATAAAGGTGCCCGGGACAGACCTGCAAAATGCGGGACTGTACCGGGCAATCCGAGACATGTGGTCACCCTAGTCTAAAGCCCCATACACACCATCAGATCATCTGCAGATTTTTGTCTTCAGATTTACCAAAACCATGTAGTACAAGGGCCTGCCTGATTGCATACAAATTGAAACTCTTGAGGTTTGACCTCATATTATATGGTTTTGGTAAATCTGAAGACAAAAATCTGCAGATAATCTGATGGTGTGTATGGGGCTTTAGTGTATGTCAACAGACGTCCAAGTGTATGTCAACGGACGTCCAAGTGTATGTCAACGGACATCCAGGTGTATATCAACGGACGTCCAAATGTATATCAATGGACATCCAGGTGTATATCAACGGACGTCCAGGTGTATATCAACGGACGTCCAGGTGTATATCAACGGACGTCCAGGTGTATATCAACGGACGTCCAGGTGTATATCAACGGACATCCAGGTGTATATCAACGGACGTCCAGGTGTATATCAACGGACGTCCAGGTGTATATCAACGGACGTCCAGGTGTATATCAACGGACGTCCAAATGTATGTCAACGGACGTCCAGGTGTATATCAACGGACGTCCAAGTGTATGTCAACGGACGTCCATGTGTATGGTGTATGATGTCTGGACACGTTAAAATGTGACTAAAATGGATGGAAATGTACCTGCATTTTAGCGTATGTCAGTGTGAATAAACCCCCTGGTACCACTTTAAATGTCTGTATGCCTACTAGCACCATGCAATAAACCCCCCGACGAGTGTTATCTATGCAGCATGGCTATTGACAGCACACGTCCACTCCCACATGCTCTTCCATACCGAACTGCCTGCCCCTCCTTCCCACAATCCAACCTAACCTGCTACACCCCTCTCCGTCACTCTTCTACCTCACCCACCACTCTCCTGATAGACAAAGAGCTTTTCCAATGACGATGGAGCTACAGCCAACTGTCGTCATCGCCACGCCCCTATAGCTAAACCAGATGGGTCCTAACGAGAGAGAGGAAAAAAAAGTGTAAGTTGCTAGAGTCCTGAAGACCTTAGCGGGAGGGATGCGAGATGACGTAAGTCAACAAAGGTCACGTGCCTCTAGCGCTGCCCCAGCACTGGCCACGCGGGGAGAGGGTGGAGGGAGGGTGGTGAGGCGTGGCCTCTGGCAAGGCCTAGCGAGTGGGCGGGGCCGGAGCACGGCAGCGGCGGCGGGCTGTGCGAGTGCGTGCGCGCTATTGAGCGAGAAAAAGTGCGTGTGTGTGATGCTGGGTGACACCGTTCTCGCACAACTTTGTTCTGAATAAGCTCGGGGAGGAGGAGGGGCAGGCGGCGGCAGCAGCTCGTACTTGACGTGTTGAGTGGGACTGTACGGAAAGCACTATGTAAAAGTCCCAACAGTGTAAACAAGACATTAGAGAGTGTCGCCGTGTGTCCAGCATGAGGCGCCCCTTGGTCTGTAGTCTTAGCTAGTTCCCGGAGAGAGAGAGGGGGGGGTATGTGGAGGTAGTCGGGGAGGGGGGGAGTGAGCCCCACAATAAGGCGGTGTGTTTACACGCCCGGCCATTTCCTCACACACACACTCACACAGGAGTACCGCCGCCGCCACCACCGTGTGACTGCCAGTGACGCTGCATTTCCATGAAATCGTGCGGAGTGTCGCTCTCCGCCGCAGCTGTGCTCTCTGCTGCTGCCGCCGCTGCTGCCTCCCTCGGTGATGAGGAAAAGAAAATGGCGGCGGGAAAAGCGAGCGAGAGCGAAGAGGACTTCCCTAACCTGACAGCGGATGAGAGAGAAGCCTTGGCCGGCCTCGACAGGTTGGGTTCCCCTCCTCCCCCCCCATTTCTATATATATAATGTATGTATGCGTGTGTGTCCTGTGTCCGCTCACGGTGATCTCTCTCTTATCTCTCCCCCTCTCTCCTGTGTGGCCCGGGATCTGCTGCCCCGCTACAGCCGCCTCTATGGATTTTTAAGGCTTCATGAAGATGGCGCCAGAACGAAGGCCTTGCTGTCCAAGGTAAGCTTGTTTATGGAGGAGGAAAGGCTTCATGGCTGGAGCTTACACGTGTGTGCATTGTACAGGAGGGGGGCCCTGACCTCATCATACATGGGGGTCATCGGTGTATGGCTTCTCATAGGAGAGGGGGGGGCCACAATGTACACCCCCCCCCCCAATAGCTGTGTGTTCCTGGACAATTGCCTCTGAAAAGGAGATCAGTACAAAGGCATCACCTTTCCAGGACATGGACTGTAGAACTTTATCAGCATTGGGGGGACCCCTGCCATCATGCATGTGCAGGCCGTGCTGTTTACCTTCCAGGCAATCAGAAGCTTTTACAGGGTTTAGCATGCAGCCAATTGGATTTTATTTAGCAGTATAGTATACCTAGTGCAAATTATTGCTACCATGATGGCAGGTAATATGGAGTGTGTTGTGTATACTTTAACCGATTGACCTCTGAAAGATATTTTTTTTTTTACAATACGGCACTGCGTTACTTTGACAATTGTGCAGTCATGCAGCACTGTACCTGAATACATATACAATATTTGCAATCCCCCCCCCCCCCACAAATAGCTTATCTTTTGGTGGTATTTGTTTACCCCTGCAGTTATTTTTGGACTATAAACAAAAAAAACAAATTATTAGCAGAACGTTTGTGTGTGTGTATATATGTGTGTGTGTGTGTGTGTGTGTGTATATACAGAGCTTTTTTTCTGAGAAAATAGGTGCAGGAACTCAACCACGACCCGTACAGATTTCACAAACAGTAGAAGGGTCTTAAAGGGGCATTAAATACCAGAATTTGATTACATACAGTGTGCAGAGTTCAGGGGGTTACAAAGCAGTCACTTGTAAACACAGAAACCAGACTTCTGTGTTCACAAGTGATTGTGGTGAGCAGGCACCAAAGGGTCTGAGCCAAAGGTGGTGGAACTGAGTTCCCCCAAGTTCCCCCAGAAAAAAAGCCCTGTGTATATATATATATTCGGCAATAGGTGTCACTGATCCCAATGCTCAAGATCTAAAAGTTGCACACTAAAACAGCTATTATAAAGTTAAAAAAATATATTTAGGCATATTTCTTAATTTTTTTTTATTGATATATATATATAACCCCCCCCCTCCAAAAAAAAAGAATTTGGCTTTAGAGCATATCTAAACTATGGGATATTTTCATACATTTTTTACTAGTAATGGCGGCAATCTGCAACTTAAATCGGACTGCGATATTGGTTTACGCTAAAGTTATAACTTGTAATGGCGGCAATCGGCGACTTAAAGCGGGCAACAATATTTGTGCAAAAGTTATAGCGCCTGCAAACTGTGGGATGCTTTAACTTTTTTCACTAGTAACGGTGGCAATCAACGACTTATAGCGGGACTGTGATATTGGTTTTCGCAAAAGTTATAGCATCTGGAAACTATGGGATATTTTATAATTTTCTTACTAGTTATGGAGGAAATCGGGTCTTAAAGCGGACTGTGATATTGGCTTGAGCAAAAGTGTTATAGCATCTGCAAACTATGGGATTTTTTACTAGTAATGGTGGCAACCAGCAACTTAAAGCAGACAGCGATATTTGCACGAAAGTTATAGCACCTGCAACCTATGGGATATTTTAATTTTTTAAATAGTAATGGTGATCAGTGACTTATAGCCGGACTGTGATATTGCGGTTTACATTTTGACACTGACACATTTGGGGACCAGTGACACTAATACAGTGATCAGTGCATAAAAAACATATGCACTGTGACTGTACTATGGACACTGGCTGGAAAGGGGTAAGAATCAGGGGTGATCAAAGGGTTAACTGTGCATGACCAGTGTTTTACTATACTGTGCACGGTGCTTTTATTAGGGGATGAGATGGAATGTATTCCCTGCTGTCAGAACGGTGAGCTGCTTTGTTTACATAGGCAGATCGTCGTTCTAACGATTGGTGGATACCGTGCACCCGACAATCTGCCTTCTCTGTGTGTAATCACAGCAGAAGCGAGCCAGGGACATGACATGCATTATTATGTGTGTGTGTGTGTGTTCCAGCGCACAGGTGCCACCCTGTAGCAATAAATCTGCTATAGGATGGAACTTAAGTGGTTAAAGGAGACCTTTTATTGAGAGCCGTACAATGGCCGCCATCGCTGTTCACTTAAATACTGGTAAAGCTGAAATGGACTGTGAAGAGCAGTCATGTGCAGAACTTTGAAGCTCTGTAGACACTACAAGTTGTGTGTGTGTGTGTTTTTTCCAATCAACCCAACAGGCTGAATAAAAAAAAAAAAAGTCTGATTACTGTGTTAGTATGGTGATCTCTCCGCTGAGGTATTATGTTCTGACAGTAGTACCGCCTTCCCACCAGCACACACTGATCAGTGCTGACGGTCATTGGCTGCAAGCTCTGATGGGATGCTCATTCGATCGGCTCCCGTCAGACAGGGAGCTGTACACACAGGAGGAAAGGTGGCCAGTTCCTGCCAAACCAACTGTTTTTCTCCCCATGTGTACCCTGCCTTAAAATCCCTATAGGGCCTTGAGCTGTTTGTGGTTCATAGGCCCCCTGCCATCATGGATATAGGGTCGGTATGGACAGATATTGATGTTTGGGCTTTTGACATGAATCTC
Organism: Rana kukunoris; assembly: GCA_029574335.1. Taxonomy (NCBI): domain Eukaryota; kingdom Metazoa; phylum Chordata; class Amphibia; order Anura; family Ranidae; genus Rana; species Rana kukunoris. The sequence continues at coordinate 458,541,729 of CM056050.1, forward strand.
TGAAATGTTTGTACAGGGTTTAGAATGCAGAAAATTTTATTTTACACAGCAGTATTCCTAGTGCAAATTACCAGTACCATGGTGGTAGATAATATGGACGCAATGGTTATGTATTGTTTATACTTTAAAGGAGATGTTTACTGAGAGCCCTATAAAGGTCGCCATTGTTGACCTCTTATATACTGGCAAAGCTGAAAAAGACTGTAAAGAGCATTCAGGTGTAGAACTTTTTGAACCCCTATGGGCCCTGAGTAGTTTGCAGTACATGGGGGGGGGGGGGGGGGCAGCCCTGCCATCATGCATATAGGGGTCAGCATGGACAGACATTGTAGTTTGGCTTTTAACATGGATCAATGATACCTTTTTGTATAGGGTTTAACATGCAGCAAATTGAATCTTGCATACTGGTACTGTGATGGCAAATTAGGAAACATTACTTATGAATTGTGGATACTTTAAAGGAGACCTTTACTGAGAGCCCTATAAAAGCTGCCATTGTTGAAGATTTAAATACTGGCAAACCTGAAGTAGACTCTGAAGAGCAGTCAGGTGCAGAACTTTTAGAACCTCTATGGGCCCTGAGTGGTGTCTAGTATATGGCCCCCGTGCTATCATGCAGATAAAGTCATATGGACATTGTGTACAGGGTTTAATATACAGTGAAGGTTACACAGCAGTATACCCAGTGCAAATTACCAGTACCATGAGGGCAGATCATATGGAAGCGATGCCTATGTATTGTGTATACTTTAAAGGAAATCTTTACTGAGAGCTGTACACAGGTTGACATTGCTCATCATTTTCTGTAGACTTGTTAGGCTGAAATAGACTGGGGAACACTGGAGTGCAGAACATTTAGTATCTCCATCGGGCCCCAGACACTCAGTTCATGGGCCCCTGTCATTGTGCATATATACATTCTGTATAATAATATAGGGTCAGCATGGACATGCAATTGGTGTTTGGCTTTTGGTATGTCAATGATATTTGTACAGGGTTTAGCATACAGTGTTTCTACTTTGCAATAGCTAGACTTGTGTAAGATTTTATTTAAATTACCTGTGCCATAATGGCAGATAATACAGAGGCAATGCTTATGTGTGTCTACTTTAAAAGACCTTTACTGAGTGCTGTACACAGGCTGCCATTGCTGATTACTTATATACTGGCAAAGCTGACATGGACTGTGAATAACAAATCTTTTAGCATCCCTATGGACCCTAAACTGTTTCAATTTGCAGGCCCTGGGCTCTTTTCAGTTCATAGGCCCTGAAATGTTTCAGTTCATGTCCCTCCTGCCATCATGCATACAATGTAGGGGTGGACAGCCATTGCTGTATGGTCAATGAAACATTTGCGCAGGGTTTGGCGTGCAGAGTTTGTACTCTGAATTGGATCTTGCACAGCAGTATACCTAGTGCAAGTTACCAGTACCATGATGGCAGATCATATGGAAGATTGCAATGCTTATGTATTGTGTATACTTTACAGGAGGCCTTTACTTACAGCCATACAAAGGGTGCCATTGCTGATCACCTACATACTGGCAAAGCTGACATGGGCTGTGTAGAGTAGTTGAATGCAGAACTTTGAGAACCCCCTATGGGCCCTGAGTTTCAGTTCATAGGGCTTACCATTGTGCATATAGGGTCAGCATGGACAGATCTTTGTGTTATGGCTTCTGGTGGAGGTTAAAAAAAAACAATTGTCCAGGGTTTAGAACATAGTATTTAAACTCTGAATTGGATCTTTCATAGCAGTATACCCATTGCCTATTAATGACCTCATCATGGCAGATAATATGGGACAGGAAGCATGCTTATGTATGTTGCAAAACTGAAATGGACTAGGAAAAAAACTTTTCTTAGTATCCCAGTGGGTCTTGAGCTGTTTTCAGTTCATTGGCCCTCTGCCATCATGCATAAGGGTCAGCATGGACAGACACTGGTCTTTGGCTTCTGGAGTAATGAGACATTTGTGCATGGTTTAGAATGCAGTGTTTGAAGCTTGTTCTGCAGTGTCCTTATTGCAGATTACTGGTACCATAATACCAGACATGGAAGCACTGCTTATGTATTGTGTATGTTTAAAGGAGACCTTGGAGTACTGTACAAAGGCCACCATTGCTGGTCATCTTAAGACCCACAAAACTTAAACTTTGAAGAGTACTCAAGTGCAGACATTTATTCGCATCCCTGTGGACACCTGGCTGTTTCATGGGCCCTCTGCCATCCTGCATAAGGGTTAGCATGGTCAGATTTTGGTGTTTGGCTTCTTGTACAGGTCAATGAAACATTTTTGCAGTGTTTGTACTCTAAACTGAATATCTTGTTGAGGTATACTCTTTGCAAATGACTAGGACTATAATAGGGGACAATGTATATGTAAGAGAGTCCTTTACTAAGAGTAGTGCAAAGACCACCATTGCAGATTCCCACCTAAAGACTTGCAGAGCTGAAATTGATTAGAGTGCTCAAGTTTATTGGCATCCCCATGAGCGCTGAGCAGCTTCCAGTTACTATGGACAGGCATTTGTGTTTCCATTTTTGGTCTGTGAAACATTTTCTGTAAGATTTGCAATGCAGTGACTGAACTTTAAATGAGTTCTTATGAGTGGTATACTCTTTGCAAAGGACTGACACTATGATGGCAGAGAACATAGAAACATTGCTTCCAGGGACAGGGAGCATGCTTATGTATTGTGTATGATCCCTTGATAATCTCACAGACCTTTACTCAGAAAGCAATACATTCCTGATCAAAAGAAAAAAAAAAGTCTAAAGACTAGAAAAGCTGAAGTGATAAAATGCAGAACTGTAACATCCCAATGGGCTCCCCAGAGTCAGGGTTTCCGGTCCTTTGTAATGTGTGTGCAGATTGGCCCATATGGATAAGATCTCAAATCTTCCTGATCTTTATTCCTATACAAAGTCGTTGTTGTTGATGTGTCTGAGTCTGTCACTGCAATAACACATAAGTGTTAGGATGAGATCTGGAGCCATCATGTTTATTGCAGTTTTCGGTGCATATTATCCATGTCCTCATCTGTAGGTTGATGTATGAACCTTTCCCACTGCTATAACATAGGAGTACCATAGAGTGCTAGTACACATTCTCCTGTTCTGCCCATAGACATGCTTATTGACCATGTATAATGCAAACTGGGTGCTATTTATCCCAAATCTTCTGCCTAGGTGATCCCCGCTCTAAGTCCATGAGAGAAGTAAGCCTGGTCTACGGTGACATGTTTTGTTGTGCATACGCCTTTGTCAGTGCTGTGACACAGGAGTGTGTTTTTGTTCTCAGTCGGCCTGTGTGTAATGGCATACAAACAATACGTCAGGCTGCATGTGCTGATCACTGGGTGGGCGAGCTTCATGCATGGGGGGCTGTAGGTGGTCAGCATGGCTCCTATACGGGGCACAGTGCTGATTGGCCATACGATCCTTATACCGGATCGTACAGGTTTTGGCGTGGTCAGAAAGTGGGGTAAAACTTGTGCGGGGGTGATTGTGTTGTCAGTGGAGAGAATGGTAGGGACGGGTGGGGGTTGGGTGCTGGTGGATCGTAAACATTAGTGAGCGCCGTCACTGCTGCAGCTCAATGGCCGCTATATCTCTATGCTCCTCTTTTTCTGGTGCGTCAAAGTTGTGTTCGGATCTCAGTCGGGATCGCTCATCCCCTCTGTCATTTAGTTTTTAAGTAATGGCTGCTCCTCCCGGCCCAAGATGGCGGGACAGGGAAGGGAGAAGAGGGGAGGGGAAAAAAGAGAAAGGAGTCGCCAACAATATATTGACTGTGGATTTACAATGATGCCAAATCCGACGTGTAGTAAGGAAAGGCGTTCGGAGCGCCCCATGTGTGGGTGCCAGTCTGCCGTGTGTGTGTTACTCGCTCACCACATTTGCGGCGCTTCTAATCCCATCAACCTGTAGCTGCTCCGGAGTGTATGGGGTGGGTGACAGCTGTGATCGGCCTGTCCCGGATCTCCGCCGCCCGATCTTCTCGGAGACGGTGACACTTTCCTGCCTGCATGTTGGCAGCAATGAGGATCTCACGCAGTCCTTGCCTGGCATTCAACATAAATATACACATTGCTATACCCTTTCTCCTTCACTTCCTGCAGTTGGTTTTGACTTTAGAAACAACTCATGTGTGTGTTTTGGAAAACAATGACGGTGTATTTAGATGTCTGCTCTATCAGTGTCTACGGTGTGATTATATACCAACCAAAACATTAGATCGCTCAATTAGTAACTGGCTAAACAGTGTCTTCATTTCATTTGCTGTTACTTTTTTACTTTTGCCATCAGTATGGCTTCCACAATTTAAGTTGATACATTTAACTTCATTAGTGTTTTGCCTTCATATTTTTTTCATAAATAAGAGGTATATTTTTACAACTTCACCACTGCAGATTTTATTAGTAATCTTTGCTTGCTAACCAAAAAGAACATACAAAAGAGTGGCTGACACAGTTCTCCCTGTAAGTGTCCATTTCTTTTGATGGTGCTGTGGATGTCTGTTTAGCAAGAAGTGTTCTCCCCTCTGTTCTACTTCTCGGCTGCCTGTGACAGATATTGTATGAATACGGCTGTACTGACAAGACTAGTGGTTCCAGTCCCTGATTTTCTGTGTGAAACCTGGTATCCTCATGTAGTAGCCTGGAAAGCCAGCTTAGCCATATTCAGTGAAGAACTGCTGCGACTGGCCGGGCAAAGAAGTAACCAATCAGAGACAGCCTCGTGATGTAACTGGAGAGGGACATGCAGAGAAATGAAGTGTAGGAGAGCTTGCATGTGACAGCAGACTGGTGCAGGTAAAATGGGATTTTTGAAGCAGAGAATTCTATTAGATTTTTCCAAAATACTTTTTGTTCAAACATTGGGAACATTCTGAGGAGGTGTGAGGATGCAGTTTAGTAATGTAAAAATGGCAGTTATCAAACTCTAATATAAGTGCACTACAGTAGACCCTTTTTTTTGGTGTTTTTGCATTGCTCTCAAATTGTGTCTCTTGGACTAATCATTAAAAAAATGTATGTAAAGCAAAACATTTTTTGGAGACCATGCTTAAATTTTTTTTTTCTTTTCTCTTCTCTATTCCTGTCTAGTCACAACAGACAGTAACAAATAGGGAAACAAATGTACACTTTATATTCAAACATTTTAATGCTTCCAGAAGGCATATATATCATTTTTGATCAGAGGCGGCTAACGCAACAGTCAGGGCATTGTGGGGCTGGCCAGATATTTATTTTTCTGGTGCTTGGTTACAAATGAGTTGTCGCACACTTTTGTACCTTCTGTTAAAGTTTTGCTGGTTCTTGTACATGGTTGATTCAATGCTAGGAGACATACAATTGATTTCTGTTTAGCAGTGGCTTCAGTTCAGTGTGAAGGACAAAAAGCATAGGTTGCAACAGATATGGTATTCAATTGCAATAAAAGCATCCACAGCCTCATTCCAAAGAAACAATGCTAAGAAAATATGGTCCTTCCATTGTTTTTAAAATTTTCTAGTCTGGCTGTCATGTTTGTTCATTGGCTTTCTGCTTTAAAATGGCAGAAAAGCCTGACTATAAAATTCTTCCCTCACTCCTCCTTTCTTTCCTTCCTAAACGTATCAGAAAGATGTGTGTACTTATTTGTTTTTAATCTCCTCTTGTCTGTCCCCTGTGGGAGAGAGGAGGGAACATGGACAATGGCTGGGCCATAGGAGACTATGGGTAAAGAAATGTTCTTTTATCTATAAAATATGTAAGGTGCTCTCATGCAAACACAGATATGCTAGTCCGTGGCTTAAACAGAAATGTGTATAAAGAATAATGCTGCGCTACAAAATGAACTAAACTTAAACTAAAATAGAAAAAATAGTTATGTGACTGTACAATAAAGTGACAAATATATCAAAAAGTGGTCAAGTCTGGTAAGTGTGTGTATTCCATGCAATATACACACAACACAAAAGTGATTAGCATCTCTTCTTTTTATGCTAAAACGCACACAGAATGTGTGTGTGTGTGTGTGTGTGTATATATATATATATATATTATAGACTTATTTCTTTAGTGCAATTTGTGCTTGATGGTTTCTCACCTTACAGCTGTGGAATACCAGCATAAGCAAACATAACTGTTGGGCTTCCCATGGCTAAGGTGGACAATTCGATAGGTCTCCCAACTGAAATTTCCAGGCAGTTCCTCCTAGCTCCCTCTGGGTAATGATATTCCTAGATGAGGTTTCTCCACAAAGTGGATAAAATGCTGTATTAAACCAGAGTTCCACCCAAAAGTGTAACTTCTGCTTTAAAGTGGATGTAAACCCAATTCATTAAATTTGAGATGGGCACATATATCTGATGTATTTTATCTCTCTTCGAAGAGCGAAGTGACAAATTCTCGGACACATCCGATAAGCAGCCTGACATTTCTGTCGGGGGGTGGGGGAGGTTGCTATAGATTAGCCGGGAGCTGGTCCTTTTTACAAAACACCTCTGAGAGTCTCTGCCTATGATGGGAGGGGGGTGTGTGCCTTTCCTTCAATCATCAATTTTAGCTATCTTGGCTATATGCCCAGACATCTGTGTTAAACAGGAAGAGACATTTTCCTAACATGATCTGAACTTTCTAAACAATATATAAAGCTAAAGACAGCAGATATACATGTAAAAATGTAGGGAGATTTGGTTCATCCCAATGTATCATCTAAAAGCTGTTCACTTCACTGGGTTTACATCCACTTTAAGGACTCCTGACATGCCACATTTGGCATGTCATTTTTTTGGGGTGGAGGGGGTGACAGGTACGGTACACAGCTCCCACTTCCGCTCGAGCGCCACGCTGCTCTGAGCGGAAGTTCCCCTCTACCTGCAATCTTCTGGAACACGAAGATCTACATACTTGCCAGTGATAAAGTGGTATAATAGCCTAATTATAACTATTCCTATAAAATGTTCCTTCCCCCTCCTACCTAAACCATGTATTTATTTAAAAAATTACATCTGTGTACTTATCTATTTTTCAATCTGCTTTGGTCCAGGCACATGGTCCTGCAGCTCTGTGTAGGGGAACGATGGATAAAGAACAGAGTACTATCTCCAGGACATAAAGGGGAACAATCATTTTTAAGGTGGTGAAGGGAAACTTTGCAAAGGGGATGTCTCTGTGGCAACAACGATGAGATTTCCTCTTCTTGTTGTGTCCACAAGACAGGCATTACATTTAAAAACAACCTGTCACCATCTTAAAAAAAAAAATCAAGATGCTTATTTCTCAGTGTTTTTCCCTTCCAAAACAATTTGGCCTGACATTGCCTCTGAACTGTCTAGCAAATTTGATTACTTCAAGAGGTGTCGATAACAACCTATCACAACCCCCCCCACCCCCCTCTCCTTGCACTTCATAGCTTTCACCACTTTTGGGAATGTCTCTAAACTACATACTGGCAGCTCCTCCTCTCAGCCTTTGTGTGACCTTTTATGTAGCTGCCAAGGGAGGAGCGGAGGGGAATACCTTGACAGTTCTGGGTTTGCTGGGGCTGTTGACATCACTTCCTAAATGACATTGCCCAGCAGTCTTAGGGCTTTTGGCTCTCTACACAAGGGAGGCTTATGCAGGTAAACATGCATAACATGTTAATGGAGTTGTAAAGGCAGAAGTATTTTATTTTTATTTTTTATCTTAAAGCGGAGGTTCACCCTAAAATCTACTTTCTGACATTAGGTCCAGCATACTGCTAACATCTGCAGTATGCTGTTTTTTTGTTTTTTTTTCGGTACTTATCGTTATAGGAGGCCTTGTTATCCGGCTCCGAGCGGGCAATCGTGCGGGAGTAGGCGTTTCTAAGCGAAGACGAGTTGATTGACGGCTGCTAAAGCGCGTCACGCCTTCGGGAAATACCCTAAGTGACACTCGGGCGTTGGCTGCGCCTGCCGTGTAGAGCTGACTGCGCAGGCGCCGTTAACACCCGAGTGTCACTTTGGGTATTTCCGGAAGGCGTGACGCGCTTTAGCAGCGCGTCAATCAACTCCTCTTCGCTTAGAAACGCCTATACCCGGAAGTAAACCCCTCGCTCGGAGCCGGATAACAAGAGCTCGTATAAAGATAAGTACCGGGGAAAAAAAACCCAGCATACTGCAGATGTTAGCAGTATGCTGGAGAGATCCTGCTAATGTTTGATAGTTTATTTTTTTTATTTTTGGATGAACCCCCGCTTTAATGCATTCTATGCATTAAGATAAAAAAAATTGTGTAGCAGCCAAACCCCAGCACCCCCCCCCCCCTAATTAAATACCTGAGTCCCATCTCTCTCCAGCGATGTCCACGAATGTCTAAGCCAACCAGGGGCACTCCTGATTGGCTGAGATACAGCAGCGATGCCATTGGCTCCTGTGGCTGTCAGTCAGCCAATCGGGGGAGAGGGGCCGGGTTGGTGCTTTGTGTCTGAATGGACACAAATAGCTGTGACTTGGCTCCATTGCCCCATAGGAAGCTGCTGACTGGGGGCACTCGATGGGATGGGCCAGGAGCAGCAAAGAGGGACCAAAAAAGGGTAGGATCTGGGCTGCTTTGCGCAAAACCAACTACAGAGAGGAGGTAAGTATAACATGTTTGGTTGTTTTTGTAAAAAAAAAACCTTAACGTAGAAATGATTGATGTATAGGCAGGATCTTGATAAACATTCCTTACTTTATTAAAGTGGTTGTATACCAGCAATAATAAAATAAAAATACATATTTTTTTTATAACACCTAAAAAGCATGAGCTAGTCTGCACTAAATACTAGCTCATTATGAAATACCTACCTTGGAACGAGGTGTAGAGAACTTACCTGGTCCATGCCGAGCGAGATGTCATCTTGCCTCGGCGTGTCTTCCGGGTATCGCCGCTCCAGCGCTGTGATTGGCTAGAGCGGCGATGTCGTCACTCCCGCGCATGCATACGGGAGACTTCATTCCGGCGGCTGCCGGGCCTTTAGCCGAGAATCCCCGCTGTGCATGCGCTGCTGCAATCAGCGGCGCATTGCAAAGGGAAGATCTCCTAAATCGTACAGGTTTAGGAGATATTCTTTATACCTACAGGTAAGTCTTATTATAGGCTTATCTGTAGGTAAAAGTGGTAGTAAAGACTTTACTACCACTTTAAGACTAAAGGGGAAAAAAAAAAATGATTTTTGGCTTTAGGTACACTGAAGATTTTATTATTTTTCTCTATTTCTTCCTGGTCAGTAAAGCTTGTCATACACTGATGGTGTTTTTTTTATTTCAATCCAATTTGTAAATGTGAACCCCCCCCCCCCCCCCCCCCTCCATGCTTTATGGAACAGGTGGGAAAATCTCCCACTGTCTTACTATATTATGACAGCTGGCCCCACTGGTTGTCAAAATACCTGAACTGTGGCTGGCTGAAGTTTTTCACCCAGCGCCTAATAAAAACATAGTAGCCACTTGCCTACTGGGCACTTATACCCCCTTCCTGACCAGGCCAATTTTCAACTTTCCATGCCCTCCCACTGAATGACAATTACTCATTTTACCCATATGAAATGTTTGTATTTTTTCACATAAATAGGGCATTTGTTTGTGTGGTATTTAACTGTGTTTTTATTTTATTTTGTGTGCTATAAATGATAAAAAAAGACCAATTTTGTAAACCAAATGCATTTTCTTTGTTTCTGTTAAAAAATGTAACAAAATAGTATATTTTGGCCAAAAGTTGTTCTGCTACATTTCTAAAAAATAACCCAAATCAATGTAAATTTTTTGGTCTCTGAGGTTATATAGTGTCTACAAGCTATGGTGTCAATCACTGAAAATTGATCACACCTGATGTACTGTCGGATGTACTGACGGCCTATCATCGCCTCTTGAGACACTAAGGCCCCTTTCACACATGCATACCGTATGTCTGCTTTTTGATCCAGCCGTTTACGGATGAAAAAGGGAAATACATTAACATCCGCTGACGCCCGATCTCATCTGTGTCCGCAATGCTCCGATTCTGCAGACGGAGGAAAATCCTATTTTTCCATCCGTCTGCAGAGTGGAACGCGAACAGTGAACGCGGATCGGGTGACCCCTATCGTCGGGTCGTGGAAGGATTAGATTTTTTTTTTCTTTTTTAATAAAGAACTTGTCCCAAGCTGTGTGTGGGTTTTTTTTTTTTTTTTACCATTTGACACTTTTTTTGTGAAATGGTAGGGGTACAATGTACCCCGTTACCAATTCACATTGGGGGGGGGGTGGGATATGGGGGTCCCTTGCCCGCAGACCCCCCACAACCATTGGGCAAGGGTTGTGGGGATGAGGCCCTTGTCCCTATCAACATGGGGACATCCTATGTTGAGGGCATGTGGCCTGGTACGGTTCAGGAGGGTGGAGGGGTGCCCCCTTCCCCCCCCCCTCTTTTCATGCGGCCTGCTAGGTTGCGTGCTCGGATAAGGGCATGGTATGGATTTTTGGGGGAACCCCCATGCCATTTTTTTTTTTTGGTTCAGGGTTTATTCATACCAGGGCCTGGTAATCGACTGGGTGGGGAAACCCATGTCATTTTTTTCAATTACTTTTATCTGCATTGCCGGGACCCGACAATTCTTTATAGCCACCAGTAGTTTTTATATTACCTTTTTTTTTGGTTTGCTTTTTGTGAAGGGACTGTTCTAAACACGGGAAAAATGCGCTACTTTATCTCATGGTTACTGGGAAATTGTGTGAATGCGGTGCATGTTATCTCAGCTTGCGGAGATTGAATTGAGTTTACCAAAAATTTAAATATTGCAGGATATACAGCCTCATGCTACATAACTAAGCTCCCACCTGTGTTTTTGTCTATTAAAAGTCAGCAGCTACAAAAAGCATAACTGCTGACTTTAAATAAAACGACACTTAACCTGCCCAATGGTCCAGCGATGCGGCCGCCCGAAGGCTCGCTCCTCTCCTCTCCCCCCCTCCTCTCCCCCCCCTCCTCCCTCCCCCCCTCCTCTCCCCCCCTCCTCTCCCCCCCTCCTCTCCCCCCCTCCTCTCCCCCCCTCCTCTCCCCCCCTCCTCTGCGCCGTTATCGGAACTGAGGCCACCCTGCCATTACAGCTTACGGCTTGATGGCCGGGCGGGCACTGCGCATGCGCAAGTCGTTCAGCGCTCTTCTATTGGCCAGCTGATCTTCTGGGACCTGTGTTGTGTTCCAGAAGATCGCAGGCAGGGAGGGGCCACCTAGGGCAAGTGGAGGAGTCGCTTAGGCAGCCGAAAAAAAAGAAAGGAGGAAGTGGGACAGGAAGTCCCACTAAAAAGAGGCTACACCCCCCCCCCCCCCCCAAAAAATAACTTTTGGGTGGAACTCCGCTTTTAATGTCTTTTAAATAGAAAACTATCTTTTAGATTAGCTTAGTTATGTAGCATGAGGCTGTATATCCTGCAATATTTAAATTTTTGGTAAACTCAATTCAATCTCCGCAAGCTGAGATAACATGCACCGCATTCACACAATTTCCCAGTAACCATGAGATAAAGTGGCGCATTTTTCCCGTGTTTAGAACAGTCCCTTCACAAAAAGCAAACCAAAAAAAAAAAAAGGTCCCCTATTTTGTAGGCGCTATAACTTTTGCGCAAACCAGTTGCTTATTGTGAATTTTAATTTTTTTACCAAAAATATGTAGAATACGTATCGGCCTAGACTGAGAAAAAAAAGTAAAAAAAAAAAAAATGTGATATTTATTATAGCAACAAGTAAAAAATATTGTATTTTTTTTTCAAAATTGACGCTTTTTTGTTTATAGCGCAAAAAATAAAAACCGCAGAGGTGATCAAATACCAAAAGAAAGCTCTACTTGTGGGGAAAAAAGGACATCAATTTTGTTTGGGAGCCACGTCGCACGACTGCGCAATTGTCAGTTAAAGCGACGCAGTGCCGTAAGCTGAAATTTCACCTGGGCAGGAGCGGGGTATATGTGCCCAGTAAGCAAGTGGTTAAAACTTGCTGTTTTATTCACCTCTGTCACTCCTGAATCGTTATTCTCACCGACTTCATGGTTTGCGGTGCGCATTCATTCTTGCTACATCACGGCCTAATGGGAACTACAGTTCCCATTAGGCTTAGCTTCCATGCCTGTGAGGGATAAGAGAGCATGGGCTGTAGTCATAGGGAGGGGGTGAGCACATTCTGCTTTCCACCATGCCAAACGGCTCAGATGCTGGTGGAAAGCAAGAAGAGGAGAGGCAGGAAATGGCATTTTCAAACCTGTATTACTGTATTTTGGAAAAACTAGGTAAGTGATATTTTAATGCTCTAGCTTACAGCAATCAATTGATCTGATAAACGAACCTTTAGTGTTAATTTAAGGTGAGGCTTGGCAGCTGTGTTTGCCACAGTTAACTCCGTCTGTATAACCAGCCTGCCCATAGATTTAATGTCTGCTGAATCGGCAGATATTTGATTAATCTATGGCTGACTTTAGAGGCTAGGCTTCTTGCATTGTATGTTAATAAAGACAAACTTGGGACATACTCGCTTTGGTATTGTTAAAAAAAATAAAACTACAACCTTGCAGTCAGCCATGACACCTTCTCCTGAGAAACCAAACGGGCAAGGAATATTTTAACCACTTGCCGACCAGCCGCCTCAGTTATATGGCTGCAGGGCTGCTCTATTGCATGAATCGCTGTTCTGGTATGGTGCTTTGTGTAATAGATACAGTGGGAGGGTGCATGGAGCCGATGTGCATGGTTGTGATGGTCGCTCCGCAGAGAGGCTGGGATCTGGGGTAAACAAAAGCAGATCCCCATTCTGTCGGGAGTAGATCTGTTCCTAGTGATTGGGAACCACGATCTCTGTACTCGCAGGCAGTCCACTATTCCCCCCCCCCCCCCTCACCCCCTGTTGTTTTGAGGGGACAGTAAATTTACACTGTTATAAAAGCTGTACACTCACTACACTGTAGCATATTGTCGTTTCTTCAGTGTTGTCGGATGAAAAGATATAATAAAATATTTTCAAAAGTGAGAGGGTGTACTCAATTTTGTGAGATACTGTGTGTGTGTGTAATGTACTCTTAAGTTTACATACCCTCGCAGAATTTGATTTCTTGGCCATTTTTCAGAGAATATGAATGACGACACACTAACTTTTCTTTCACTCGTGGTTAGTGTTTGGCTGAAGCCATTTATTATCAATCAACTGCTTTTAACTCCTTTTTAAATCATAATGGCTGCGATCAAAAGTTTACATACCCCATTTCTTAATGCCATGTAGTGCCCCCTTTAACATCAATGACAGCTTGAAGTCTTTTGTGGTATTTGTGGATGAGGCTCTTTATCTTCTCGTATGGTAAAGCTGCTCATTCCTTTTGGCAAAAAGCCTCCAGTCCCCTGTAAATTTTTGGGCTGTCTTGAATAAACTGCACATTTGACATCTCCCCAGAGTGGCTCAATGATATTGAGGTCAGGAGACTGAGATGGCCAATCCAGAACCTTCACTTTATTCTGCTGTAGCCAATGAGAGGTCGACTTGGCCTTGTGTTTTGGATCATTGTCATGTTGTCAATTTTGGTCTCCTCACGCCAAATGACTTTGTGCCACAAGGTTTGAGGCTTGTCTCTGTGCTGTTAGGGTCCTTTCACACGGGCGGACTGTTCGTCCATTTATTGAAAGTCCGTTTACGGTTTAGTAATGGTTCCCTATGTGATCACGGCCGTTAGCGGATGATGCATCCGCTAACGTCCGTAATGACCTGCCTCCGCAAAGATCTGGTTTTTCGCACGGAAGAAAACCCTATTTTTCGTCCGTCTGAAGGATCGGATGAATACGGACACACGGTCCGTATTCATCCGATTCCCCATAGGGGAGAGTGGAGGAGAGACAGGGCGGTCCCTGCATAGTGTGCTGGGACCGCCCTGTCTGCCGACAGCTCCACGGGGATCCCCGCTGAGCCGTCGGACACACACGGAGCAGACTGAAAAACGGTCCGCTCCGTGTGAAAGGACTCTTAGGCGTATTGTAAGTGGTATACTTTGTGGCATTTGTGTAGTAATGGCTTTCTCTGGCGACTCGACCATGTAGCCCATCTTTTCTCAAGTGCCTCCTTATTGTGCATCTTGAAACAGCCACACCACATGTTTTCAGAGTCCTGAATTTCACCTGAAGTTTGTGGGGGTTCTGTCTATTCATTCCATCAGAAATCCAAGAATTGTCTCAGTTGGATTTCCTCTTTAATTTTATAATTGTTAAAAATGTTTAGCTAGAGTAACTTGCCAGTTGGCAACAATAGTATTGACGGTGGCAGCTAATCATTTCCAGAAGATGGTGTAAGGGTGGGAATGACTAAAGGGCAGACTTACTATTTGTGCAAAGTTAAACTCTGCAGGTGTGTGTGCGTGTGGTGAGAGCAGGGGTGCCCAACCTTTTGAGAAGCAGGGGCCGCTTTTGCGACTTTATACGGGCCACGATGAGCAGTGTGGGCAGATGACAGGTCTGTGTTCACTCTGCATATGCAGACACGGACACAACCCACATTATGGGCCCTCTGATTTGATCCACCCAGATGGAAGGCAAAGGATCCCCTTCTGTTTTTTTAAGTGTATGGGATTGGATATCAGTGGGTGTAAATGGACACAAGTCCGTTTACATCTGCTGCTCTATAGAGGTGAATGGAGGGTCCGATTGTGTTCACCTGAAAAATGTACAGGCAAACCTGATTGTGTGAAAGGAGCCTAAAGTTGCTTTCACACTGATGCACTTTTTCAGGATTCCTGTATGTATCCCTGACTGCTGCTGTTCCCTAGGTGTGTGACTGCTGCTGGCTGTCCTCCAGGGCAACCCCACCATCCCCATGCATCGTGTGACCGGAGCTGGCACTGGAGGAAGCATGCGACTGTAGTAGAGAGCAGAGCCAATGCTTCCTGTGTTGCTCCTGTTACAGGTGGTGTCGGCATCGGCTCCGCTTCCTCTAGCCCCGACTGTTCTTCACACTGATGCTCGGGGATGGCGGGTCTGGAACCTGCTATCCTTGGCTTGTCAACATTCTATCCCAGAGTATGAGGTGACGGGCCACATCGGAGCTCGCCCTACTACAAGCCTTTACTGTGGGGCCTGGCATACACTGCTGAACTGCTTTGTAAAGTCACCAGTTGGTCCTAAATAAGGGGAAGTGAAAAACAGGAAAGCCATTTACTAAATCAATAATACAATTTTAGGTAGTCATACATGCCAAGAGATAAAATAGTTATTGAAAAATAATTACACACACTAGCTGCCAAATTTAAAAAAAACTACAATAATGTATCAGAAAATTATATGAATTTCCGGACACTGCATATGAAAAAGATTTTGGAGATATCGAAATATATATGTCTATATCTCCAAAATCTTTTTCACATGCAGTGTCCGGAAATTCATATAATTTTCTGATACATTGTCCTTTTTTAAAAATGTGTGTGTGTGTAATTTTTATATATGTATGTGTGTACTATACACGTTTGTGTCCAGGGCAGCATGGAAGATCTGTTAATTACAATTCAGTCTTAAAAACTGGATATTTTTTTCTTTACGTTTTTTATTTTTCGTGTTTGTAAATGCACAGGTGCTTACTACTTTTTAAAAAAAATTTTTTTGTAAAGTATGGAATTTTTACAGTTTTCATCCTGTGAGTTTAAAATGTTGCCCACTTTTGGAAGCTTTCAGCGCTGAGCTAGTTTTTGCATTGCCCTCTTTTTTGCCTCTCCTGATAGTTTAGTACGGATCAGAATGGTGTTCTGTTTATTGGGCAAACTATTGCTTTGTTTCCGCTGAGCGGGACGGTACAGTTTGGAAGGGTTAGAATGGTCCGGCCTATTCAGGTGAGCATTTCCACTGCAAGTCGGACCTATTTGGACTGAACGACGTGGTGTTTGTTTTGCTTTCCTTTGACGTGAGCATTGACGTTTTTCTGTCCACCAATCCATGGAATGTATCGCGTGATGCCAGTAGCTCCGCCCTAAACCGTACCATTTTCTGTGGCCCCACATCTGAAGCAGGACCCTGAATGGTGCGGTATGGTTTGGTTGTATGGGCCGCTTTCATAATGGAAACGCTCAAAATGGCATACCGATTCGCTCAGTGGAACCGAGGCATGCGACACCAGTTTTTCAGATGGTGTGTTGCGTAAGAATTCCACCAGGAATAGCCAGCAAATAAAATGTTGTATCAAGCCTATATACAATACGGGACCTGAGCTATACAAACTAGAAATGTTTTTCCTAAGTGCCTGGACTGTACAGGGTCAGTGCATTGTTTATATCCTTCACATTTTAAAGCGGACCTTCAGTCATTGTTTCAACTTTTCCATCTATTAAATCTTCTGTCATTGTTGTTTTTAACTTTGTATAGTAAAACCTTTTTTTTCCCCTGCCAGTTAATACCATATAAAGCTCACTTCCTGTTTGTTCTCTGGTAAAAAGCCTAGGCTTATGACCATCTTAACCCCCCCCCCCCCTGCCGGTATTCCCGAGCGTGACTTTTTTTGTGCCATTATCGGTAACCCCGAGTCACACTCGGGGTAGCTATGCAGAGCCTGCAGCGCGCGCTGGCTTACCTTGTTCCTGGATCCAGCGATGCATCCACGCTGTGTGAGCGAGCGGGCGCTCGCTCGATTCACACAGTGTCCCTGTGTGCCGTCGATCTCCGTTCCCTGCGACGTAACGGCGCCAAATTCAAAAAAGTAAACACAATACATACAGTATACTAAAATCTTAGCGATTACAGTACTTTATGTAAAAAAATACACACCCCCTTTGTCCATTGTGGTCTGCCCTGTGTCCTACATATTCTTTTGTATAATAAAAACTGTTTTCTCCCTGCAAACTGATTGTCCATAGCAACCAAGTGTCCCTTTATGTCAAAAATGGTTTTAGATCAGCTAGAAACAGCGATAATAAATGATCACGTCATAAAAAAAAAGACAGCGACAATTCTGCAACTGAGCAAATTTCAGTGTTTTTGAGTTGATTACATTATTGAATAATTTTTATTATAATATTATTATTTGTTATAATTATTTATAATTATTATATTATAACTTATAATTTTGTTTTTTAAAAAATTTCATACCCGGGATGCCTATTAGACTCTTGTTTGGTCAGATTTAAGTGAGTTATTCCTATAAGAATTACAAGCCCACAGTATAAAACGCCAAATTTCCTTGCAAATAACTGTACCGCTTTCAGCACCTAAAATCAGAAAGAATCATACCGCCAGGGAGGTTAAGGTGTTGCTCACAGTAAACAGAGGATGCACCTTGACGTTCTCCTATTGGTGAACCTGGCTGTCCGAGGTAAGGGGGGGGGGGAAAGTAATTAAGGGTTAGATGAAAAACCTTGTAATTGCCATTTTATCAGCCATAATCTGGTGCTGAAAGTAAGTGTATATGCACTACCCTAACCTTACTCCATTGCTAAAATAAGACAAATTGTAAGATCTGTGTGTTCTAGATTCACAAGGTGAGTGAAGAGACGTGACGCGCAGATTGTGCTTGTGCCTTGCTCTCTGTTCTGTGGCCTGCTCTAATGTAGGAGGTTTTTGAGGGTGTCGGCACTGCTGAGCCATACTGTATAAGGTTTTTTGCTCTTTATTGGGAAATCTAGCAATCTTTTGGTTGTCTGTTGCAACATTCACATTGTTAAAGTGGTGATTAGGGACGGTTCACACCACAGATCTGTTCTGTTTGCGTTTCTGCATGCATGTTAACGCAATTTGTGTTTCGGGGTGTGTAGTGGTTTTTGTTTTTTATTTTTTTGAGCTTTCATTTTTTTTTTGTTTTTATTTTACTGTACAGTTCCGGTGCGCTTTTATTGGTTTATTTTTTAAGCGTTATACTGCACGTTTGATGCATTTTACCAGATTCCAGTGCAGGAAAAATGCAGCATGTTGTTTTTTATTTTCTTTATATTTTGGAACGGACTGCCCTGGTGTGAACTGTGCCATGTAACAAGGGTATTACCGATACCACTTTAAGGCCGTACAGATATTTTTTCAAGTACTCGATACCGATGATTATTTTAATGTCATGTGACAGGGGCACTAACATGCAGCACTGATGGGGGGGGGGGGCACTGATGAAGCGTCTATGAAGCGATTATTTTTTTACAATTGTTAAATGGTGCCATTTTTCTTTTTTTCAATTTAACCTTTTACAATTATTTATTTTTTATCAGCCCTGTTGGGGGGCTCTTTGGTGAGCTATCAGGGGTCTAGACCAGCCCTCAAAATTTCCACTCGCCTACTAGCATTTGGCGAGTGGATTTAAGCTGGGGGCGAGTGATGACAGGGCTACATGACTAATCTGTGCCTACACTTAGAGTCCCGATGAGGAAAGGTGCATGCTCGTGAAAAGTAGTCTGGTGAGCCACGCACAGGCAGAGCAGTACACAGGTGCTCTCCTTACAATTATCATTAAGCCATGGGACCTAACAGTATGACCTCTCTGAGCCTGCCCCCCTCCCCCCAGGCCCCGACCAATGTAGCTGGAGAGCAGAAAGTAATGAGTGAGGTGGAGGATTGCGAAAATTACCACTCCGGAGCAGCGCTCATTGAGAGTTGCCCTCCAGTTTGTGCAGTTTTCTTCTCCGTGTTCTATGTAAGTGTCCAACAGTTCAGCATGAGCACTGTGAACAGACTGCACTCAATGTGTGCTGTGCAGTGTCAGTGTGCGCTGTGCTATGGTGTCAATGGCTGTGCAGTTGTGTGGATCTCAGCGCTGGATTGAACACCCTCCCGCTGTGCTGCAGCACCTCTCCTTTCTGCCAGCCTGAATAAAAGGGAGAAGTGGGGACATGCAAGCATGGAGCCACACACACAGGCTCCTGATGATGAGATGAATGGGAGAGAGAGGATGGATGGGGGTTGCAGAGGAGACAGCAAGAGAATGGGGAAGAGACCCAGTTCCAGTGCCATGTCCCTCTGGTCTGCCCCCAGTGCCATGTCCCTCTGGTCTGCCCCCAGTGTCCTGTCCCATTTTGTTAAAGTTGTTGTTGGTAATATTTAATTTTGTAATTTGCATAAAACATTGTCATTCCATGAGATAATCTACGAGGGTGTGTTTACAGGTGCAATTAGGCGCAGGGCAGTGTATGAATTAGGTGGGGCAACTGGTGGCGAGTAACTCTCGAGGCCTTGCTAGTAGCTCAGGACTTGAAATTTTGAGCCCTGGTCTAGACAGATCCCTGACATCTCCCCTTTTGAGACAGGGAAAGGGAGTAAGGATGCATATTGTCCAGTCCTTTTCTGTAGCCTCAGCTGCACTGAAGATGAATGGGTAGAAGACAGATGCTCCTTCCCATTCATAAACTGAAGCATCCTAAACACAGTTTACCAGGCTCAGTTATGAAAGCAGAGTCCGTGATTACTGAGCATTCAAAAAAGAAAGGAGCTGGTAAATTATCTATTTACTTGCTCCTTCCTCCGCTCTCCATTCTAACACATCTAAGAAGAGGAGGGGGCTATGAGGAGGACCCGGAGAGAGAAGAGGGGGGCCAGAGCAGACCTGGAGAGCTGGCGGAGGATCCAGGGAGGCCGCAGGAGGACATGAGATAGTTGGGACGATTGGTATGGGCAGTTACAAGCTCCGATCTCCCTGTATAGATTTTAATAAAGCAGCTGAAACCCATGGGAGTAAGAGGAGCTGGTTGTCAGCTGCCTTATTAAAAGGTATACTGGAAGATCAGTGCTTATAACTGCCCACACCGGGTATTCATGAGGTTGCCCGGCCCCCACTGCTACGCTGAGGATGCATTTGCATTGAGTAGAAGTACTCATGCAAATGCTTGGTATCGGTACGATACTAGTATCAGCGCAACCCTACATTTTACTTTTCATGCATTTTTGAGACAAAAAAATGCACTGGACTGCATGTGGTGTAAACTGACCCTAAGGCCACTTTTACACTGAGGTGTTTCACAGGCGCATTTGCGTTTAAAAATGGCGCCTCTAAGCTGCCTCTTTTGTAGCCCCAGTGCTTTCACATTGGGGCACTTGCAGGACAGGAAAAAAGTGTCCTTCAAGCAGCATCTTTAGGATGATTCAGGAGTGCTGTATTTAGTGCTCCTAAAACGCCCCTGCCATTGAAATCAATAGCCAGCACTGCAAAGCGCTTTGGCAGCAGCGCTATTAAGGCTTCATATACACAAGATGTTTTTACAACCTCTCCTGATTTAAGTTTACATAAAGTAACCCTCCTTTAAAATGTCTGTTTTGCCGTGTTTACATGCCACGTTTTGCATTTAGAAGTGTTTAGAAAAAAATTAAAAAAACGCCTGTAATTGAAATGAGGCTAAACACGAGTTACTGCGGTTTAGCTGCGTTTGGTGCTTGAAATGCCTGTAATCTCGGCTTCTGAATTTGTTTGCATTCCAAAAAATGCCTCTAAACTTAAAGGGTTTGTAAAGGAATTTTTTTTTATTTTTTTTTTATTAGTTTCTTTTACCTCAATGCAGTGCTGTTGTCATGTTCTCATTCGTTTTTGCTCAAGTTGCTGTAATCCTCTGATCTCCACACTTCCTGGTTGTCTGTTTCCTGATAACTACAGTACTGGGAGCTTTCTCTCTGTGGTCACTAATCAAGGAGGTGTGATTACTGTCTAAAACCCCTCAGCACTAATCGGTTTCGTTTTCCAAACCATCACTGCCCTGTATTGGCTCTGTGGCTCTTTACAGCAGAGAAGCAGGAAACATGCAAAAACAAAACTAGAAAATACAGGTACATTATATGATATTTATTTTAATCGTTTTTAAAAGTAATCAGTTAACTATGTCTCTATACCCTGTGAACAGTCATTTCAGCAAAAAAAAATGTTTTATGTACAACTCCTTTTAAACTGCCTAGAAACGACTGTAAATGACCCTGTGTACTAATAACATGACATGAAGTGTTAAGGGGCAGTTAAAAAAAAAACTGCCAACTGCTCCTAAACGTTTGTTTACTAGCAGCAATGTACATGAGGCCTTACCCTTTTTCTGCTGTTAAAAATGTTAAATGCCCTGCTAGCGGCCGTAAATCACTCCTAAAATTAGCTGCGCTTTACCGCTGTTGCGGCCAGCCCCTTATTGTGATAGTGCCCTTAAAGGGGTAGTTCACCCAAAAACCTTTTTTTTAACATTGATTGAGGCTCGTTTTGTCAAGGGGAATCGGGTGGTGTTTTTTTTTTAGAATCAAAGCAGTACTTACCGTTTTAGAGATGCATCGTCTCCGTCGCTTTCGGGTATGGTCTTCGGGAAAGGGCGTTCCTATTTGACAGGCTTCCGACGGTCGGATACCTCGCGTCACGATTTTCCGAAAGTAGCCGAACGACGGTGCGCAGGCGCAGTATAGAGCCGCACCGGCGCTCGGCTTCTTTCGGCTACTCGTGACGCGATGTATGCGACCGTCGTAAGCCTGTCAACCAAAAAGGAACGCCCAGACCAGAAGACCATACCCGGAAGCGACGGAGGCGATGCATCTCTAAAACGGTAAGTACTGCTTCGATTCTAAAAAAAAACCACCCGATTCCCCTTGACAAAACGAGCCTCAATCAATGTTAAAAAAAGGTTTTTGGGTGAACTACCCCTTTAATGTGAATGTTTGAGGATGGAAATGTGGGGACTGCCAACTGTTTTTTAAAGTGCCTCTATTGTTAAAGGGGTTGTAAACCCCAATTTATTTTTTTTTGTTGTCAAACTTGCCTCCACTGTGTAGTTTGTTTTGCCCAGAGTGGTCCTGATCCTTTTCTGGGGTCCCTCAGTGGCACTGGTGGCTCCTCCCCACATAGTGTCCATGTTGGAGAAACGTGCTCCTTGGTGGACACCCATACGTGCACGCAGTCCTGCCCCCAGCGCCGCGTCATTGGAATTGATTGACAGCAGCAGGAGCCAATGGCTGCGCTGCTGTCAGTCTATTCAATCAGGACACGAGACACCAGCTAGTGCTAGTGTGCTCGTTCCCGACCAGAGGAAGATCAGGGTCAGGTAAGTAAAAGGGGGGCATCATAGAAGGTTTTTAACCTTGATGCATAGAATGCATAAAGGTGAAAAACCATGAGGGTTTACAAGCCCTTCAAACTCTATCTTCAAACCAAAGCTGTTTCTGCAGAGAAGATATGGAATACTTGAAGTGGAACCTCACTCTCCTTTTGTACTTCTTGATGATGATGCACCTTCTCTCATCCTTTCACATCTACATACCAACCTTACCTGTATAATGGCCCGTACACACAATGCAAAAATCTGATGAAAAATACCGCATTTCAAACCATGGTACGAAAATCGGATCTTTAGTACAGAGCTTTTGACAGCCGATCATGAGTTTATCCGATATTGTTCGATCGGATACCTTTGTGTTGGCCTGAGGACCCTAAGGCCCCATGCACACGAGACGCAAATGCAAACACATCTAAACACATGTTTTCAAAGGCAAAAACCGGCGTTTAAAACGCCCGTTTTTGCCGCGAATTTCACTGTGTTTTGCCGTGTTTTGCCGCGTTTTACCGCGTTTGCAATTATAAGTGTTTAGTTAAGAAACATCATAAGACCCTCCCTAAGCTCAAAAAACAATATTAATTTAACCATTTCAGCCATTTTGTGAGACCAAAGTGATTAGCAGCTGAAAGAGCAGCAGTATACTTTTATTTAGCGTGTCACTTGCCACAAGCTGTGGATTGTCCACTTGCCATGTCACCTGCCACAAGTTGTGAATTGTCCACTTGCCACATCATCTGCCACGTCACCTGGCTATACCACCTGGCCACGTCACCTGCCACAAGTTGTGGATTGTCCACTTGCCAAGTCACCTGGCCACGTCAGCTGCCAAATCACCTGGCCACGTCAGCTGCCAAATCACCTGGCCACGTCAGCTGCCACAAGTTGTGGATTGTCCGCTGGCCACGTCAGCTGCCATGTCACCTGGCCACGTCACCTGCCACAGGTTGTG
This sequence comes from Rana kukunoris, assembly GCA_029574335.1. Classification (NCBI taxonomy): domain Eukaryota; kingdom Metazoa; phylum Chordata; class Amphibia; order Anura; family Ranidae; genus Rana; species Rana kukunoris. Next base: position 458,564,649 of record CM056050.1, read on the forward strand.
GATTTTCCACTTGCCACGTCACCTGGCCATGTCACCTGCCACATCACCTGGCCACGTCACCTGGCCACCTCACCTGCCACAAGTTGTGGATTGTCCACTGGCCACGTCACCTGCCACGACACCTGGCCACGTCACATGCCACGAGTTGTGGATTGTCCACTTGCCACATCACCTGCCACAAGTTGCGGATTGTCCACTGGCAACGTCACCTGGCCACTTCACCTGCCACAAGTTGTGGATTGTCCACTTGACACGTCACCTGGCCACGTCACCTGCCACGTCACCACGCCACGTCACCTGCCACAAGTTGTGGATTGTTCACTGGCCACGTCGCCTGTCGCGTCAACTGGCCACGTCACCTGCCACAAGTTGTGGATTGTCCACTAGCCACGTCACCTGCCACAAGTTGTGGATTGTCCACTGGCCACGTCACCTGGCCACGTCACCTGGCCACGTCACCTGGCCACGTCACCTGGCCACGTCACCTGGCCACGTCACCTGGCCACGTCACCTGGCCACGTCACCTGGCCACGTCACCTGGCCACGTCACCTGGCCACGTCACCTGCCACAAGTTGTGGATTGTCCACTGGCCACGTCAGCTGCCATGTCACCTGGCCACGTCACCTGCCACAAGTTGTGGATTGTCCACTGGTCACGTCAGCTGCCATGTCACCTGGCCACGTCACCTGCCACAAGTTGTGGATTGTCCACTGGTCACGTCAACTGGCCACTTCACCTGCCACAAGTTGTGGATTGTCCACTGGTCACGTCAACTGGCCACTTCACCTGCCACAAGTTGTGGATTGTCCACTGGTCACGTCAACTGGCCACTTCACCTGCCACAAGTTGTGGATTGTCAACTGGCCACATCACCTGTCACGTCACCTGACCACGTCACCTGGCACAAGTTGTGGATTGTCAACTGGCCACATCACCTGTCACGTCACCTGACCACGTCACCTGGCACAAGTTGTGGATTGTCCACTTGCCACGTTACCTGGCCACGTCACCTGGCACAAGTTGTGGATTGTCCACTGGCCACGTCAGCTGCCATGTCACCTGGCCACGTCACCTGCCACAAGTTGTGGATTGTCCACAATGCAAAGCAAGCAATTACAGTTGTTTAAGTTTTTTTTTAATGGTTTTTTATCATTTGCCATTTGTAAAAAAATAGGTCACCTTTAAAAACGCCTATAAACGAAATCGCGGCAAAACGCCGGTACCGCGTTTTGACGCGATTAGCGGCGTTTTGCCGCGATTTGCATCTGAAACGCGAAAACGGCAAAAGCGTCTGAACCCAAAATTTTGCGTTTGAAAAAACGGCCCTAAACCCAACTGCTTTAAAACGCCAAAAAACGTGATTGTGTGCATGGACACATAGGATAACATTAAATGTGTTCAGGGGCAGTTGAAAAAAATGCCCAAACGCCTCTGAACTCGAGTTTACCAGTGTCTCGTGTGCATGGGGCCTAAGGCTTGGGTTTGAGGCCTGAAGCAGCTGTGGGAAACTGAGTAAGCCAGGAGGCTGAAGCAGTGTGCATGTTACAGTAATGGTGGAACCCCTGTGTGGGAAATTGCTGTCTTTTATGAAACGTTGTTATACTGTGGCAGGTTGGCACGGTTCCCGCTTTAAGAGCGATAGGGGGCGCAACGCTCAAGCCGATTTGCGTGGCCGCGATGTTCGCCGGCCACCCGCGATTACTCCACAGAGAGCCACAACAGTGTATGTAAACAAATGTTCTGACAGGAGTAGAGAGATCTGTTGTTCCTAGTGATCAAGAACGGCAATCTCTCCTCCAGTCAGTACACTGCCCCCACAGTTAGAAACACCTCCCTAGGGAGCATTTAACACCTTGATCGCCCCCTAGTGTTGACCTCTTTCCTGCCAGTGACATTTATACAGTAATCGGTGGCTATGTTTAGCTCTGATTGCAGTATAAATGTCACTGGTCTCAAAAAGTGTCAAGTGTCTGATATGTCTGCCGCAATGTCAACAGTCCTGCTAAAAACTGCAGTTTGCCGCCATTACTAGTAAAAAGTAAATAATAAAAATGCCATAAATCTATCACCCATTTTGTAGACACAATATTTTGTGCAAACCAATCAATATACTCTTGTTGCCATGCCCTTAAAAATGCAGCCTGGACTGGCGAACCTTCTTGAAAACGCATTCACCATTTGAGTTGAGTCAGCCTGATCTTTACAACTGGTTAAAGTTTACTTTAAATGTAAGTGTAATGCCTTATATTACCTCCAGTCTATCAGCCCCCAACTTCTCTGGATTCAGATACTGATCTTCCCTGCACAGATTCTTTAACCACTTCAATGCAGGGCATTTTTACCCCCTCTTGCCAATTTTCAGCTTTCAGCGCTTTCAAACTTTCAATGACAGTTGTGCGGTCATGCGAAATTGTACCCAACTTTTTGATAATTTTTTTCCCCCACAAATAGAGCTTTCTTTTGGTGGTATTTAATCACCTCTGTTTTTTTGCGGTATAAAACATTTTTTTTTGTTTTTTTCCTCAGTTTAGACCGATATGTATTCTAATGTTCTACATATTTTGGGGAAAAAAAATCTCAATAAGCATATATTGATTAGTTTAAGCAAAAGTTATAGTGTCTACAAAATAGGGGATAGGTTTGTCTTTTTTTTTTTTTTTTTTTTTTTTCACGATCTGTGATTTTTTCACGATCTGTGATTTTTATCATGACTGTGACATTGCGGCGGACATATAGGACACTTTTGACACTATTTTGGGACCATTCACATCTATACAAAGATCAGTGCTATAAAAATGCATTGATTACTGTATAAATGTGACTGGCAGGGAAGGGGTTAACACTAGAGGGCGATCAAGGGAGGAATTGTGTGTCCTAAAGAGTGATTCTACTACCTGTGGTGGGAGGGGACTGATGAGGCTCTGTGATAAGCAATCGCCTGGCACGCGCATCCGGTACACAGTAATGCGGCGAGCGTGCGCTCGTCAAAATTCCGTGAAAACAAAGATGTCATATGAAGGGAGGGAGGAAGGGTGCCTGCCGCAGTCCTTTTACAATACGGCGGTAGGCAAGTGGTTAAAGTGTGTTATTTATTTATTTTTTTAACAAAAATGCTACACCTCCTCCTCTTATGGGTTCCCAGACAGGCGCTTCTGGCTCCTCCTGCCTTCAGAGTGCTCCCAATAGCAAGTATAGTATAGAGTGCCCTAGAGGTGCACGAAAATTACCGAAGGGGGATGGGGTCCGCCCTGGGTGCTGCCCATTGCGGGAGTCTCCTCCTCTCTAAGATCTGTGTGTGTGTGTGTGTGTGTGTGTGTGTGTGTGTGTGTGTGTGTGTGAGATCCCGTAACGAACTGGGTAACCTGTACTGCTGATGGAACCTCCCTCGGGGAGGTGGGACATTGTTACTGCGGCCCAGGCAATTGAAATCCTTGCTCCGTGACACATGGTGATCGCCGCTGATGCAGGCAGGCTGCATATATGATGATGGACACGGGCAGGCTGCATAAATCAAATGCAAAATAAAAAATGGAGCAGCTAATGCAGTATTGTTGGATACAATGGATATTAATAGAAAATTTGATGTAGCGCTAAAATACAAAAGTTCTAATGAATCACTCCAATATATTGCAATTGAAGCATTAATCCAATCCAGAAAATCCAGGGAAAAAGAGAAGATTGCGTGTAAAGGGAATAGGAGAGCCGCCACCAGCACCCAAACACTGACCCTTACTGTCGGTTAGAGCTGCACGATTAATCGTCAAGAATCGTCATCGCAATCTTTTTCCCGTTGCGATTCTTGATACAGGGTTTCAATCTTTGACATGAAAATAATTTTCTCTTTGCACTTTGGTATGCAAAGAATTTCCTGTCTGCTCTCAGCCAAAAGTCAGTCTGGGCAGCCTGCCAAGTTTTGAAAAATTGCATCTCTTCAAAGGAATAAACTTCTGTATGTAAATTAGCAATTTTTAACCACCAAACCTTTTTCTGACAGCTCTTTTCAAGTTAAAATCATTATTTTTTTTTTGCTAGAAAATTACGTAGAACCCCCAAAGATTATATAACTTTTTAGTAAAGACCCTAGAGCATAAAATGGCAGTTGCAATATTTTATGTTGCACTGTATTTGCGCAGCAGTCTTTTTAAATGCATTTTTTTTTGGAAAAACTAACCAGTAAAGTTAGCCCATTTTGTTTTGTTTTTTTGTATAAATGTGAAAGTTTTTACGCGGTGAGAATCGTGATCTTCATTCTAAGCAAAAAAATTGTGATTCTCATTTTGGCCAGAATGGTGCAGCTCTACTGTCAGTACATGGGTAATGCACATATAAGATATCCCAAAACAAGTAACATGGACACTCTCTCAATTCACCAGATGATCCCTCGCCCAGAAAGATCTTCCACCAGTCCTCTCTCCACGTACCTATCGAATTTAGGTATACTTGGATATCGGCAAGGGGTTAACCAGAGCAGCTCCAATAGCAGACCAATGATAACACGTGTAAAAAATGAGAGAGACAACTCCCATCAAATTAAAACGATTTTTTTCAAGATAAGTATGGATGCACTCACATGCCCGGAGGCATGTGACCCGCCTTCAGTGACCAGTTTGGCAGGGTTTTAGGGCTCATTTACTACTTTTGTGATGTGTTAACATGCATGTATCAATGCAGCCTAAAGTAGTATTAAGCTACGCATACTAGCTCATTATGCCTTTGCCTTGCATAGTGTTAAGAGGGTTTACTTCCTCTTTAAGGGCTCATGCACACTGCAGCTCAAAAAAGCTGCCTTTACAGGTATTTGAGCTCTTATTTTTCTGCCTAGCTTGAAGAAGCTTGTGCCTTTTTGTGCACATTTTTATTTTTCCTAATGCTTTTTTGAGCAAAATCCCTTTTTTTTTTTTTTTTTTTTTTTACAAATCCTCCCCTCGTTTTTTATTTGTTTTGTACATTTTCATACTGCTTTGAGCTTTTTCATGTTTTTTTGCGTGTTTTCAGGCACTTGGGTGTCTCTTCTGCTCCAAAGTTCCTCTCAAAAACTGTGGTGCGGTTTAGTGTGTATGCATACATTGGCTAAAATAGAGGGGAAGTTTCCAGGCAGGAAAAAACGAAGGGGCTCGTAGGAGCTGCTTCTTTGAGATGTAGTGTGCAGAGCCCTAATATTGTTTTAAAATGCACTCTACTAGATCTGTCAATTGCTTCTTGAGTTTCTCTGTTAAAACTAGGGTTGTCCCGATACCAGTATCGGTATCGGGACCGATACCGTGTATTTGCGGGAGTATTTGTACTCCCGCAAATACCCCGATACCAGAATAGAATACTTTTTACGCCCCCTGCTGCTGCCGCCGAACGCCGCATGTGGGGGACACGGCTGAATATGCGTGGGGGACACGGCTGCATATGTGTGCGCGGGGACACGGCTGCATATGTGTGCGCGGGGACACGGCTGCATATGTGTGCGCGGGGACACGGCTGCATATGTGTGCGCGGGGACACGGCTGCATATGTGTGCGCGGGGACACGGCTGCATATGTGTGCGCGGGGACACGGCTGCATATGTGTGCGCGGGGACACGGCTGAATTTGGCTCCTATTTGGTTGAATCAGGACGGGAACCTCAGTATCTACAGTTAACTCTGAAAATTTGAATATCGTGCAAAAATTCATTAATTTCACTAATACAACTTAAAAGGTGGAACTAATATATGAGATACTCGGTTTCATGAGCTGTAAGCCATAATCGTCACAATTATGACAAATCACTGCCAGAACTATCTCATATATTGGCTTTACCTTTTAAGTTGCATTAGTGAAATGAACTTTTGCATGGTATTCAAATTTTTCGAGGTTTCACCTGTATTCTTTTGCATTTCTTGATTTTCTTGGGAAATCTCTTGAACTTGGTTGGTGAAAATGGCCAGTATAGGTAAACTGCTTTTAGGAATCTTGTTTCACCTACTGCTAGATTTCTTTATTGAGCAATATAATTGAGGCATGTACTTAAAGTGCCATTAAAACCATACTTTTGTCACCAGAACATGCCCCCCCCCATTGAATTATTTTTCCTTCACCACTTTCTTCAACTCCACTAAAATGTTGGCTTTCCTCACTTTCTTTCAATTTTCTTTTTGTTTCCAAACATATAAAGTAACATACCAAAGGGAAGGCCATTCCTCTGGCCTTGAGGTCGTAACATCATTATAAAGAAAAGGTAAAATTTACCAGAATACCTAAATAATTCATAATAACATCATCATTAGGACAAAGAATATATATGTTCATAACACAACTTGTCACTACTATCTTCTAACATACTAATCCTGCCTCCAGTCCTCTAGTGACCCTTTTTTAGATCAATGGGCGGCATTCCTTTACTCCCTCAGGCCAATGACTCCCCCTCCTCCAGGGAATCCGATGTCCCCCTAGGGGATGGGGTAATTGGACCATTCCCTGCTATGTCACTCACAGCATTGCCATTCCTAACCAGTCCCAATCTACAAAACAACCAGCCCAAAACAAAAACAAAAAAAAAGACCCCCCTCCTCCCCCCTCTTCGATCCGTCCTCTCCCCCTCCTCGCCGTCCGGACTATCACGTCCCACCGTTATTGCATATCTAACAGAGCTTTCCCTTCTTCTGAGTATCTAAACACATGCCACTCGGCCCATGTATCCAGGTACACCTTACGCTTCTGCCTTGAGGTCCACACCAGGTCCTCCATTCTATTCATGTCTTCCACTCGGTTAAGCCACATCTTTACCGTTGGTGACTGTGTCTGTTTCCACATCCCTGGGATGCAGGCGCGGGCTGCATTTAAAAGATGGCACACCGCGGGTTTCCTATAGCGTTTTACCGATAACTCCGTATCCTGTAATAAATAGAAGTGCCACTCGTGGTAATTCATCTTTACTGAATTTTTGCACCATTTCCCGAACCTTTGTCCAGAAACTTAAGACCTTAGGACATGACCACAGGATATGTAAAGGGGTTCCTTCTTTCTTACCGCACCTCCAACATCTGTCCGAGATGTCTGGGAAGCACTTCTTTAATACTACCAGAGTACGATACCACTGAGATAATCTTATAGTTCATCTCCTGTGTCTTCACACAGACTGATGATTCAAATATATTCCGGAGTATTTTGTTCTTTTGCTCTTCTGTAAAGGGTCTTCCCAGCTCAACTTCCCATTTGTTGAAAAAAGGGGTTGGGGAGTCCTCCGCCGGCACATTCAGTAGTTGACTGATTCCTGAGAGGGAGTGCCGAAGCACTCCACTCCCACTACAATACCTCTCGAACCTTGTTAGTTTGCGCTCGTATTTGGTTGGGGGTTTCAGAGTGTCTAAGAAGTGCCGCAGTTGTACTGCCCTCCAAAAATCCAGTTGGTGGGGCATCCCGCCTGATATCATCTCCTGCGTAGTATGCCATGAACCTTCTTTCAGGAAATGGGTTGCTTGTAACAAGGCCCTGTTCTATTAACCACTTGTCATCTGCCCACCGTCAAATGACGGCGGGCAGAGGACTCCATTATCCTGATATCACGTCATATGACGTGATGTCCCTTTAAAGCCGCGGGCGGGCGCGTGCACCCGCCGCTCTGCGGGGATCCCGTGCGAGTGCCCGGCGGCAACGATCGTGCCGGGCACACGCGATTGCTCAGTAACTGAGCGGGGACGTGGAGCTCTGTATGTAAACACAGAGCTGCACGTCCCTGTCAGGGAGAGAGGAGATCGATTGTGTCCCTTGTACATAGGGACACAATCGGTCACCTCCCCCAGTCACCCCCCCCTCCCCCCACAGTTAAAAACACTCATAGGACACACATTTAACCCCTTCCCCGCCCCCTAGTGGTTAACCCCTTCACTGCCAGTCACATTTATACAGTAATCAATGCATATTTATAGCATTGTTCACTGCATAAATGTAAATGGTCCCAAAAATGTCAGAAAAGTGTCCGAAATGTCCGCCATAACGTCCCAGTCCCAATAAAAAAAATCGCAGATCGCCGCCATTAATAGTAAAAAAAAAAAAAAAAAAAAAAAAAAGCCATAAACTATCCCCTATTTTGTAAACGCTATAAATTTTGTGCAAACCAATCGATAAACGCTTATTGCATTTTTTTTTTACCCAAAAATATGTAGAAGAATACGTATCGGCCTAAACTGAGGGAAAAAATATTTTTTTTTATATATTTTTTGGGTTATTCTAGCAAAAAGGAAAAAATATTGCATTTTTTTAAAAATTGACGCTCTATTTTTGTTTATAGCGCAAAAAATAAAAACCGCAGAGGTGATCAAATACCACCAAAAGAAAGCTCTATTTGTGGGAAAAAAAGGACGCCAATTTTGTTTGGGAGCCACGTCGCACGACCACGTATTTGTCAGTTAAAGCGACGCAGTGCCGGAAGCTTATATTTTGTCTGGGCAGGAAGGGGGTGTAGGTGCACAGTAGGCAAGTGATTAATCCGCTGAAGGGCCCCCTCCCCAACCCTGGTGCGAACTGCGCGTTCTCCAGGATTGGGTAAAGTGGTGAGTCCAAGGTTGACAATTCCCCCTTCGTAAAAAGCCTATAGGCCACTTGCAATATAGGGCCTATTAGTGGATGCTTTTTAATGTTTATCGGCAGCGCCCTGTAACACCATGCTGCCCGATGGAGAATGCTGCTACACTGGGCTTGCTCCAAGCCCGGCCATAATTTCTCTCCGCCATGTCTACTCCAGTCCATCAGTCAGATCAATGTAGCCGCCTGATAGTATCTGTAGATGTCTGGAGCCGACACACCTCCATCTCGTTTCGCTAGAGATAATATACGACTCTTAATTCTTGGGCATTTGTTAGCCCATATGAACCTATTAAGAAGGGTTTGCGTCTGCTTAAAAAAAGGCTTTGGTATTGCAATAGGGAGTGTCTGGAAGAGATACAGGAATTTCGGCAATATATTCATTTTAATGATATTGCATCGTCCGAACCACGAATGGAACCCCTTCTGCCATCCATGCAGGAGGGCCCGTGTTTTCATCAGTAATGGCACATAATTAAGTTTGAAGACCTGTGTCAGGCCCGCCGGGATGGAGGTACCCAAGTATGTAAGTGACGTATCAGACCATTTAAATCTGTGATTAGCTTTCAAAGACCGCAAATCTTCCTCCTGTACTGCCACCCCCATTGCTTCTGACTTCTCATAATTTATCTTAAAATTTGATACGTCACCATATACCTGCAGTTCGTGTAACAAGTTGGAGAGATTCCATCGGGTTCGACGAGAAATAAATCATGTCATCCGCATAGTACGAAATCTTGTATTCTGTACCTCCAAAAGACACTCCTTTAATATCAGGATTCAATCGGATCCTATTCAATAGGGGTTCCACGGATAGTGCAAATAAAAGAGGGGATAGAGGGCAGCCCTCTAGTCTAGTCTTGTCCCGTTTGACAATTTAAAGGGTGGCAACAGTATTCCGTTCACTCTGACCTGTGCTGATGGGTGAGTATAATTACTTACAATCCATTGTAGCATCTGGTTACCGAACCCCATGTGTCTCATGACCATAAACATAAATTGCCAGTTTATCCAGTCAAAAGCTTTTTCCGCGTCTGTACCAAGAAAGACACATGGGGTTCGGGAAGCTCCAGCCAAATGGATCAAAGTCTTAACCGTATTGTCCCTGGCTTCCCGCATCTGCACAAATCCCACCTGATCTTTATGGATAAGCCCAGGTATGTGTTGCTGTATCCGTCCTGCCAAGATCTTAACAAAAAGCTTCAGATCTTCGTTAAGCAATGAGATTGGTCTATAACTCCCACAATGGGAGGGGTCCTTTCCCCTCCCATTACCGCCTTCAAGGTTTCCGTATGGAAGGAACTTGTATCACCTAGACCGTTAAACATTCTGACCATAAAAGGGCCTAATACTGGGAGAAAGAGTCTATAGTACTGGGTGGTAAACCCGTCTGATCCCGGTGATTTCCCTCCTTTCCCCTTTTTCACTGCCTCCTGTTGTTCTTCTAGGGTTATAGGTTTTTCCATCTCTTGGCTTGTCTCTGTTAGGGTTGGGATGCCTGATGTTGCTATGTAGGTTCCCATTATCTCATGATGTTGGGGACTTGTTTGCAAATTATATAGAGTACTATAGAAGTCGCTAAATCTCTGTGCAATCTCTCTAGGTAAAACAAATTCTTCACCTCCTGTCCCCTTTAATCATAGGGATAAAAGTTTTTGCTTCCCACATTTATTGCCATATTCATAATTCTGCCTTTCTGTATCGCCATTTTTGCTCTGTGTAGGAGTAAATCAGTGATTTGTCTACGAGCCGTCATAAGATCTCTTTCTATCTCTGAGTTAGGTCTCTGTTTGTGCCTTCTTTCTAAGTTTATGATCTCTGACATAAGGGTTGTTATTTTTTGTTCTCTTTCCCTCTTTATCCTTGCCCCGTGTTTCATCAGGAATCCCCTAATCACCGCCTTATGGGCCTCCCATATTACCCCAGAGTGTAATCTCGGGGTATCATTAGTCTCAAAGTACCACTTTAGTTCCCTCCACACGTCTTCCAACACCTCCTCTTCCTGTAGCAGACTCTCATTCAATCTCTAGGCTCCCGGTCCATAGGGCCGGGAGTCCCCTAGTTTATATTTCAGTAGAATTGGGGCATGGTCGGACCAGGTAATTTCCCCTATTCCGACCTCTTTGACTGCGTGAAGCTGATTATGCGGTACAAAATAATAGTCAATACGCGAATATGTCTTATGTGGGACAGAGTAGAAGGAATAATCTCGCTCCCCATGGTGCATCATTCTCCATATGTCTATTAATCTCTCTTGTTGCAACAACTGCCGAATTCGTTTTCGGGTACCCCCCGAAACTGACGAGGTTCTGGTTGATGTATCTAAAATAGGGTCCAGAGGGATGTTTAAGTCCCCGCCCATAATCAACTGACCTTCCTGAAAACCTGTTAGTCTAGCCAGAAAGATCCTCAAAAACCGATCTTGTTGTATATTGGGGGCGTAAAAACTAGCAAACGTAAATACTACCCCTCCTATGAGCCCCTTTACCGCTAGGTACTGCCCCTCAGTATCCACCAGGGAGTCTTTTTTAAAGACCACGGCGTGTTAGATGATATGAGTATTGATACTCCTCCTTTCTTTGCCGCCGGATTTGTCGCATGATATACTGTCGGGAAAGATCTGTTTCTAAGGAAAGGGGATCCCCCTTTCCTAAAATGTGTTTCCTGTATCAAGGCTATATTACTCCCTCTTTTTTTTAAGTCTTGCATTAATATCCGTCTCTTTTCCGGGATATTTAATCCCTTGACATTAAGTGAGATCATTGAAAGGGCCTCCATGCCTGGCTGCACCTCCAATTCCCTAAGGAGGAACCCACTCACCTCGGACCCCGCAAGAGAGGAGAAGAGGGAGAAAGAAGAGAGGAAAAAACAAACACCAAAAAAAATAATAAAAACAACCCCCCACCCGACCCTAGCTACCCCCTACTCTAAGCTGGTACCCTAGTATGGAGAAGGGAGGAAATTGGTGGTCCTCTCCTCCTCCCTAAGGGTATCCCAAAGCAATAGCTTTAATTACTCGAAACCCAACCCCCCGCGAGTGACGGCCTAATTGGGATTAGGCCACGCATACCCCGGTGAGTGATCTCCCGCCCCCCCCCCCAACCTGCTCCTTCCATCCACGTCCGTATACCCATGATCTCTCTGCTGGATTGGTTACCCCCCGGTCGTCCTGCCTTTGTCATCCAGTAAGCCAAGCAGAACAAGTCTAGTAGAAGATCTCGTAAGAAATTAATTTTCACTCTATACTTAAATAAATAATTGAAATTACATCCTTTTTTTTTTTTTTTTTTTTTTTTTTCCTTTTTCCTTCTTCAGGGGGACACTGCAAGTCCCTTCTCATTTTCTATGTCACTATAGATTGAAAACCAAAAATAAAAAAAATATATATATATATTCGCAAATTTGAACCCATGTCCCGTTCCATGAGGCAGCTCTCAAACTTTCAATTGGTAATCTTATGGTGCCCAATGATAGTGCCCCTCCCCCTTTCTCAACCCACACAGACGGCCCCAAAAATATGAAGCTTACTAACCCACTCTTCCCTCCCCCCTTTCCCTTGGTGCCTCCTCCCCCCTCCAGTGCCTTGCCAGTGGTTCTAATTAAATCTGAGTGGCCACCCCAACTGCCTGGGGTGGAGTAAGCGCCCAAACTATGTCTGGGTTAGAATGGTTGTGAAATGTACCCTTTGAAACTCAGCCTTGACCCCGGAGGGTTGGTGCCCACAAATGTGTCCCCCCTGCCTAAAAAAAAAAATACACACACACACACACACACACACACACACACACACACACACACACACACACACCCCTCAAAATTTCCACTCGCCTGCTAGCATTTGGCGAGTGGATTTAAGCTGGGGGCGAGTGATGACAGGGCTGCATTACCAATCTCCCTCCAATCTGTGCCTACACTTAGAGCCCTGATGCGATTGGTGTCCGAAGAGGAAAGGTGCATGCTTGGGAAAAGTAGAGAATGGGGAAGAGACCGGTTCTAGTGCCCTGTCCCTCTGGTCTGCCCCCAGTGCCCTGTCCCTCTGGTCTGCCCCCAGTGCCCTGTCCCTCTGGTCTGCCCCCAGTGCCCTGTCCCTCTGGTCTGCCCCCAGTGCCCTGTCCCTCTGGTCTGCCCCCAGTGCCCTGTCCCTCTGGTCTGCCCCCAGTGCCCTGTCCCTCTGGTCTGCCCCCAGTGCCCTGTCCCTCTGGTCTGCCCCCAGTGCCCTGTCCCTCTGGTCTGCCCCCAGTGCCCTGTCCCTCTGGTCTGCCCCCAGTGCCCTGTCCCTCTGGTCTGCCCCCAGTGCCCTGTCCCTCTGGTCTGCCCCCAGTGCCCTGTCCCTCTGGTCTGCCCCCAGTGCCCTGTCCCTCTGGTCTGCCCCCAGTGCCCTGTCCCTCTGGTCTGCCCCCAGTGCCCTGTCCCTCTGGTCTGCCCCCAGTGCCCTGTCCCTCTGGTCTGCCCCCAGTGCCCTGTCCCTCTGGTCTGCCCCCAGTGCCCTGTCCCTCTGGTCTGCCCCCAGTGCCCTGTCCCTCTGGTCTGCCCCCAGTGCCCTGTCCCTCTGGTCTGCCCCCAGTGCCCTGTCCCTCTGGTCTGCCCCCAGTGCCCTGTCCCATTTTGTTAAAGTTGTTGTAGGTAATATTTAATTGTGTAACTTGATTCTGCGTAAAACATTTAACAGTGTCATTCCATGAGATAATCTACGAGGGCGTGTTTAAGGGGAAAATTAGGCACGGGGCAGTGTATGAATTAGGTGGGGCAACTGGTGGCGAGTAACTCTTGAGACCTGGCTAGTAGCTCAGGGGTTGAAATTTTGAGCCCTGTATGTATGTATGTGTGTATATATATATATATATATATATATATATATATATATATATATATATATGTATATATATATATATATCCGTAAAGCATACCCCCCACCCTAAGTGACAACTATGAGGCCCGTCGGAGCCTTGGTGTTCATTGTGGGTCGGTCCTTTCCCACCCAATCCCTGTGCGTTAACTAACTGGTGCCCATTGATCAATTATTGATCCACCCTACACCCTGCCCTCTCCTTCCCCTACGGCACTGTCCTAGGCTCCAATGTTTCCCCCTGGGCTCGCCTTCAACCTACACATTGCCCTCCCCCCCACTTGGGGGGACACAGAGGGCAAACGGCAGAGACCACAAACGACAAAAAAAAAAAAAAAAACAGAGCCAAGCACATCATAATAGGATCCCTAGTATAGTTCCACATATTGTAAGGTAAGAAAGTCCAGGGGCAAACTGCTCCCTCTAAGATACCCAATAGGCAATAAATGTACAATCATCAAATAGTATATAGTAAGAGAAAAACAACAAATAAACGAAAAAAGTGTCCAGCAATCCAAGCGGGCTCATCTTCTGATTACCCCCTTAACCAAGAACAAAGAATCAAACATTCTTAGAGTCTATAAATCTGGGATTTAACTGCAACCAGTCTGGGACTGGAAAGGGCTCGGCTTCCAAAAATAAAAAAAGGTCAGGGAGATCTGCTCTGGAACGCAACCAAAATGAAGATGGGCCTTTCTTAATAAGCACAGAGATAGGGAACCTCCATCTATATGTCCCCCCTCCCCCCAGGCCTTCACTCGTTCTAGTATTGGGCGAAGTAATGCTCTGGGCTGGAGGGTGGCCCCTGATAAATCTGGTAAAATCATAAGCTGCACCCCTTGGAATTCTATTGATCCTGTCTGCCATGCTTTCCGTAGAATTGCCTCCCTATGCGCAAAATAATGTAGCCGGCAGATCACATCCCGGGGGCGGGCGCTGTCTTTTAGTTTTGGACCCAGAGCCCTGTGTATTCTGTCCATTTCATAACTTAATGGGTTAATGTCTTTCATAACACTTTGCAGAATATTTTTAACCATAACTTGAAGATCTTCTTGTTCATCTGATTCCGGGACCCCACGTATACGTATATTATTACGACGCCCCCTGTCCTGGAGATCTTCCAACTGTAACTGCAGGGAAACCGAGATGTCCAACTGGTAATGTCTCTTTTTCAATCACCTCTATACGTTGCTCCATGGCCCTTAGCCCGACCTCCCCCTCCCCATGCGGACCTCTAAGCCCTGTATTTCAGATCTAACCGTCTCCAGGTCCCTAGAGTGCGCTTCCTCCACCTTTTGAGATTAAGTCAGTTATATCAGACCTTGTAGGGAGCGCCTGAATTAAAGCTTTCAAGACTTCCATCTCACTTTTAAAGTCTTCCCGGGGGGGAGGGGGGGGGCAGCAGTACTACGTGTCAGTTTAAATAAACCTGAGGTACCAAGAGTAGTCACTGGAGACCATCTCGGTAGCCCTGAAAAAAAAACACCCAAGAGTCCCTTGGAAACAATACAAAAAAGGGGGGAGGGTGCTAAACAAGACTAAGCAAACATTTACACAGTAAACAATTGAGGGAAAAAGAGAATAGTAAATTAGATGGAGAGCAAAGAAATGAGGAGAAAAGTAGAGAAGGTGAGAGACAAGAAGGCATATGGACCAGCACCCACCGGATTCACTGATGAAATGAACCCACATCTAAGTGGGGTCAAGGGTATCTGATTAACAATGCGCCTGGACTAGTCTCCCGAAGAAGGGATCTGCTGAAGCAAGAAGTGCCTCATCCAGACTTGAGGAGAGCATGGCTGTGTCATGAACGTGGGCCTTCCACTCCGCCCATGTAAGGTCACATTTTTCGCGAGTGTCCGTACAATTTGCTAGCCAGTTCTCTGCCTCCATGATTTCCCACACCTTCCCCAGCCAATCCTGTTCACTTGGAATATGCAAACTCTTCCAGTGAATTGGTATGAGCCGTTATGCTGCATTGAGGAGGTGGGGGAGAGCACTGCGTTTTGTACTGTGCCAAAGGAATGGGGGGGGGGGGGGACACGGAGGAGAAAATGTTTAGGCAGGGCTGGAATATCAGTGCCCAAACCCTCAGATATGCGTTTGTCGACCATGTCCCAAAACGGTCTGAGTACCGGGCACTCCCACCAAATGTGGGGGAATGTGCCCTTCTGTCCACATTCCCTCCAGCATCTATCAGAGACTGTAGGGAAGATTCTAGCTAGGGTGGGAGGTACCCTATACCACCGCGTCAACTATTTACAGTTTTGTTGGGTTTTAGTGTCCACAGAACTCTTGTGGGTTAAGCGGTAGAGGTGGTGGAGTTGTTCATCAGTAAAGTCGCACTGTAGGTCCCTTTCCCATTCTCTAACATAGTGAGGCCGGGGATTAGACGACACATCCTCCAACATCCCATATAGTGCAGAGATCATATGGGACAATGGAGCAGTCGACACCCATAGACGTTCAAATTCCGTCAGATTAGTTCTAATCTGCGGTAACCTGTGGCATTTAGTGATAAGTTTCTAACTGGCGGTGACCCCTAAAGTCTAACGGAAAGCTGCCATACCGTAAGGTGTCTGACGTCAGGGCTCCGCCTTCCACAAATCTTGAGAGACTAACAATTCCATCCCTAGTCCACGTTCCGAGGGAGGCTTTCAGTTCCCCCAGGGGAAAACCATGGATAGCCACAAACAGACGCCAGAGGAGAAGTCCTCGGTGCCAGGGCTAGGGTGTCATTTGCTTTGTCCCACATTAAGGAGTGAGTTGTCAGCGGGGAGACCCAATCAGAGAGCCATCTGTTTTCCGCTGGGACCCAAGGTGCATAGGACAAGTCCTGCCCCACCATTGTCTTCTCTAGAGGGACCCACAACTTAAGGGACGCATGAAACTTCCAGTTCAGAATGCGCTGTATTGCAATTGCCTGATAGTACCGGTGAATTTTTGGTATTCCAAAGCCCCCCCTCGTTTTGGATCTTTGTAGGATTGTCATTGCCAGTCCAGGTCTCCTACCCCCCCCCCCCACAAATTTAATGAAAAGGCTTCGTAAGTCCGCAATCTTTTTTTCCGGAAGGCGTATAGGGGTATCATTTGCAGAAGAAATAGGATACGGGGTACAGTCATTTTCAAAATATTTGTCCGGCCAACCCAAGTGAATAGTGTCTTGTCCCAAGTCTGCAGGTCATGAGAGATCTTCTTTAAAAGGGGGACATAATTCTGAGAGTATAGAGCAGTGATGGCGAACCTCGGCACCCCAGATGTTTTGGAACTACATTTCCCATGATGCTCAGGTACACTGCAGAGTGCATGAGCATCATGGGAAATGTAGTTCCAAAACATCTGGGGTGCCAAGGTTCGCCATCACTGGTATAGAGCATCTAATCGGTTCATAAGCTGGATCCCTAAATATTTCTTAGAGGATGCGGACCACTTAAAGGGGAAGGAGTCTTTCAGGGAGGACGCTAGAGTAAGAGGAACAGTGACAGTATAAATTGAGGGGACTCGGGGATTTTACATAAGGTAGATTATAAAAAGGGTTTATTCACATAAAAACATCAAATAAAGTAAAACATACATCACATATAAGAACAAAACAAACACATTTAACCAAAATCTATACACCGGTAATGCAAAAATGTAAATGTGGTTAAATGTGGTTAAATGTGTTTGTTTTGTTCTTATATGTGATGTATGTTTTACTTTATTTGATGTTTTTATGTGAATAAACCCTTTTTATAATCTACCTTATGTGTGAAATACCTTGGTTGTTCCAACCAACTGTTACTGTACCGGTATAGTCCTCCCCGCCCACCTTTTCTGTTGGAGTCTCGGGGTTGTGGGGAATCCCCGAGTCCCCTCAATTTATACTAGACTATAGGGACGATGGTACACCCCTTACCTAACTTTATTCTTTTAACTATAAAAGGTTAAATTATACAGGAACAGTGACAGGCAATATTTTGGATAATTTATCTGGAAATTGGACACCCCTCCATAGTCATTCAGCTCGCCCATCAAGTTTGGCAACGAGACAAGGGGATGAACCACATGAAATATGTCGTCTGCATAAGCAGAAAGCTTGTGTTCTAGAGAGCCTACATATACCCCTCTGATTCGATCTGACCCTTTGTAGCAATGGTTCCAGAACCAATGCGAACAAGAGGGGTGAGAGCGGACACCCCTGCCTCGTGCCATTCCGCATAGGGAACCCCGCGGAAAAGCCACCATTTACCTTAACCTGGGCTGTAGGGGGGATACATAGAGCGTGGAGATCCAGCGTAACATGTGCGGGCCCAATCCCGATCTTTTGAGTACCGCGTTGAGGAAGTGCCAATACACGCGATCGAATGCCTTCTCCCCGTAAGTGGACAAGATCAAGTATGGAGGCATCCGATCGCGTGTGTGCGCGCCCAGTGAATAAGCTGTATAGCCCTGTTTGAGTTGTCTCTGGCTTCCCGCCCCAATATGAAACCTGTCTGGTCGGCATGAATTAGCCAGGGAGAAGATGTTTTAAGCGGTTAGCCAGAATTTTAGAAAGGATTTAAAGGCCAATGTTTAAAAGAGAAATTGGGCGATGGCTCTGTGGTTGGGTAGGGTCTTTGCTGTCGTTTGGAAGCACCGTGATGTGCCATGTCGATTTCCACATTCTCGGTAGGGGAGAGGCCCAGCAGCTCTTTAAATATGCCTTGCAGTGTAGGAACAATGTCTTTGGCCCCTGTTGCCTCTGGTAATCCCTGTATGCGTATTTCGGACCTGCGACTGCGGTTCTCATAATCACCGAGTTGTGAAATGAGACTCTATGTGACGGTCCTGTACTGCACACTTACTGCCGAAATAGGCATTTATGGTGCCAGCTCCGTGCTTTGTGTTTGTCCTGGAGGAGGCTCTCTGACCCTGGGACATGCCGTCAAGGCTCAAGTAGGAGCCGTGAATACGCCGGATCGGGCTGAATTAGCTGTGGTGTGTGAGGAGCTCCAGGAGTCTGCTGCCTCACTCGGCCATGTCCAAGCCACGCCCCCCCCCCCCCCAAATGAAATGTTTATAATTTTGTTTGAACAAATAGAGCTTTCTTTTGGTATTCATGACTCTGGATTTTATTTGTTGTGATATAAGCGAAAAAAAGAGCGAAAATTTGAATACAAATGTTCTTCTCTTAAAACCAATAAAATCAAATTTTGGCATAAATTGTAATGCAAAATGTATTCTGCTACATGTCCTTGGTTAAAAAAAAAAATCCCATTGGGCCCCTTTCACATGTGCGGACAAACGGTCCGTTTATTACAAGTCCGTAAACGGACGTGTAATGCTTCCCTATGGGATGACGGCCGTTAGCGAATGAGCATCTGCTAACGTCCGTAATGACCCGCCTCCTTCAGAATCCGGTTTTTCAGACAGAAGAAACCCTATTTTTCTTCCGTCTGAAGGATCGGATGAATACGGACACACGGTCCGTATTCATCCGATTCCCCATAGGGGGGAGCGGAGGAGAGACAGGGCGGTCCCTGCAGTGTGCGGGGACCGCCCTGTCAGCCGACAGCTCAGCGGGGATTAACGGAGGAATCCCTGCTGAGTCAAACGGGCTAACGGAGTGGATCAATACGAATCCGCTCTGTGTGAAAGAGCCCTTAAATGCATAATTTGTTCATGTGATCACCGACAGATGTACGCAAATGATCACGGACATGTGTGCAGATGATGATCATTGGCACCTGATTTTACTGCAACATATGTGGTAGACAGGTGTTTTGGGGACGCTATTTTGTGGATTTTGTGTGTTTACATGTGTGTGTTTACTCTGTGGGGACACTAGGCTGGTGATCAGTGTGTAAAAAGCTGTAAAAAACGGCTCATACTTGCTGATCGCTGGCTGCAGCAATCCGCTCTTCTCACTGACAACTTCTGTGTGAGGAAAGCCGATCGCCTAGCAACCGTCTCTCTAGTTGCATCACATGACGGCTGTGATTGTACACAGCCGTCATGTGAAAAGGAGGGCCAATCGCTGAGCCCTCCTGCCGATCTGAGATGCGCTGTGTCCGGACGACACAAACTCATTGGGATTGCACCGCTGCACGGGCACGCACGCATGCGATCCCCCTTTTTCTGAGGGACGTTCCTGAACGCCCACTCAGGAGGAGGAAACACAGGGTGGGATGTGGTTAAAGGCCAGATCAGCAGTTATATTACATATTACCAGTGTTAAAATTTTGTGAAGCATACAGTACAAAGCAACAGGCGCACCACGTTCTCTATCTCATCAATAAAAGTCTGACAAAGTGTCTGGCCCTTTCCTACTCTATCCATTCTAAAAATGCTTTTACATAACTTTAATTTGTTTGTTTTTTATTTATTGCTCTGAGCAGATAAATTGACCACACTGATCAGCATCATATAATAGTCCATTAGAGGGTACATTGGCTATCAATTGTGATAAATATGCTTTACATAGTATTGCACTTCAGATTAAATATATTTAAGTTGTTAAGATACATGTTGATGACCTCTGCTTTTCCTTTCATTTAGGCTGTTCGTTGCTATGAGGCCCTAATCTTAAAATCTGAAGGAAAAGTGGAGTCTGATTTCTTCTGTCAGTTAGGCCATTTCAACCTATTATTAGAAGACTATACAAAAGGTAAGGCTAAAATGTTTTTCTATGTGGAATCTTGGTAAGGAACAATTACAAGCTTATGAAGCATTCCGATAACTGCATTTTTGAATTGTTATAGTTATTGACTTAAAGCGGATCTCCACCCTGAAATTGACTTGACTTTAATATTACTAGCTGTGCAAAACAATACCTAATCGGCGATTATTAAAAAATTTAGTGTTATAATACCTGTTATAGACACAGGCTTCCGGTCTGCAGGGAGTCGGGTTTTTCTCAGGTTATTTGTTCCTTCCTGTCCCTCGCTGTGTACACTGGGAGCTCCCTAATCTCTCTCTGAGAGCCGAGACATCGCGCGACTTCGTTACGCCGCCGCCGGTCAACATTAAAACACAGCGCGTGCGCGAGATCGAGCGGTGGATGCTGGGACAGCATCCACCCCAAAGAGGAAGTGCCGGCGTGTATGATTAGAACACCCACAGCGAAGATGGTGGACGGATAGAAAAGATAATATAACTATTTATTTGGCACAGAATTTCAGCGGAGCGGCGGAGGGACACCGGAAACGTGAGTACAGCACAGCAGTGCTATTAGAGATTTAAAGAGCCCTTAAAGAAAAAATGTAATTGGCGTGGGAGATACGCTTTAAAGCGGAGGTCTGCCCCCTCCTGAAAAAATTTAAAACCAGCAACTACACAGCGCAGCTGCTGGCTTAATAGGACACTTGCCTGTCCTGGAGTCCAGCGATGTCAGCACCGCAGCTGATGTTTCCATCAGCTGTCAGGTGCTGCTGCTGCCATTATGTGTAAGGTAACCATGTGGCTTCACACAGGGAACCCAACTAACTGCGCATGCATGAGGCTCCATTCCTCTCTCCTACTGGCCCAGCGACAGGGGGAAGAAGGAGACGTCGATATCCACAGCTGTGGCTCCCAAAATTGGAAACGGGATACCTGTCAAAGATGGGTATACTGTCCCCCTCCCCCCTGAAAGGTGCCATAGAATGCATTAAGGTGAAAAAACACGAGGGTTTACAACTCCTTTTTAAGGCTTCAAACCCTTTTGGATTCTATTTACTTGTCATCTCCTTTTTATTAATGTTTATATACAATGCTTTGCGAAAGTATTCGCCCCCCTTGAACTTTGCGACCTTTTGCCACATTTCAGGTTTCAAACATAAAGAAATCTTTTTTTTTTTTTTTGTGAAGAATCAACAAGTGGGACACAATCATGAAGTGGAACGAAATGTATTGGATATTTCAAACTTTTTTAACAAATAAAAAACTAAAAAATTGGGGGTGCAAAATTATTCGGCCCCCTTAAGTTAATACTTTGTAGCGCCACCTTTTGCTGCGATTACAGCTGTAAGTCGCTTGGGGTATGTATGTCTCTATCAGTTTTGCACATCGAGAGACATTTTTGCCCATTCCTCCTTGCAAAACAGCTCGAGCTCAGTGAGGTTGGATGGAGAGCGTTTGTGAAGAGCAGTTTCCAGTTCTTTCCACAGATTCTCGATAGGATTCAGGTCTGGACTTTGACTTGGCCATTCTAACACCTAGATATGTTTATTTGTGAACCATTCCATTGTAGATTTTGCTTTGTTTTGGATCATTGTCTTGTTGGAATCTCCGTCCCAGTCTCAGGTCTTTTGCAGACTCCCATCATGTTGTCTTCCAGAATGGTCCTGTATTTGGCTCCATCCATCTTCCCATCAATTTTAACCATCTTCCCTGTCCCTGCTGAAGAAAAGCAGGTCCAAACCATGATGCTGCCACCACCATGTTTGACAGTGGGGATGGTGTGTTCAGGGTGATGAGCTGTGTTGCTTTTACGCCAAACATAACGTTTTGCATTGTTACCAAAAAGTTCGATTTTGGTTTCATCTGACCAGAGCACCGTCTTCCACATGTTTGGTGTGTCTCCCAGGTGGCTTGTGGCAAACTTTAAACAACACTTTTTATGGATATCTTTTAAGAAATGGCTTTCTTCTTGCCACTCTTCCATAAAGGCCAGATTTGTGCAGTATATGACTGATTGTTGTCCTATGGACAGTCTCCCACCTCAGCTGTAGATCTCTGCAGTTCATCCAGAGTGATCTTGGGCCACTTGGCTGCATCTCTGATCAGTCGTCTCCTTGTATGAGCTGAAAGTTTAGAGGGACGGCCAGGTCTTCGTAGATTTGCAGTGGTCTGATACTCCCATTTCAATGTTATCGCTTGCACAGTGCTCTTGGGATGTTTAAAGCTTGGGAAATCTTTTTGTATCCAAATCCTGGCTTTAAACTTCTCCACAACAGTATCTTGGACCTGCCTGGTGTGTTCCTTGTTCATGATGCTCTCTGCGCTTTAAACGGACCTCTGAGACTATCACAGTGCAGGTGCATTTATACGGAGACTTGATTACACACAGGTGGATTCTATTTATTATCATTAGTCATTTAGGTCAACATTGGATCATTCAGAGATCCTCACTGAACTTCTGGAGAGAGTTTGCTGCAGTGAAAGTAAAGGGGCCGAATAATTTTGCACGCCCAATTTTTCAGTTTATTTGTTAAAGTTGGAAATATCCAATAAATTTCGTTCCACTTCATGATTGTGTCCCACTTGTTGCTTCTTCACCAAAAAATTAAATCTTTATGTTTGAAGCCTGAACTGTGGCAAAAGGTCGCAAAGTTGAAGGGGGCCGAATACTTTCGCAAGGCACTGTATAGTGTGTGTGGTGTGTGTGTGTACTAAAATTAAGCTTGGTCTATTGCAGGGGTCTTGAATTAAAATTCAAGGAGGTCCCGTCACTAAAATTTTCTTTGAGCCGAGGTCCGAATCTCAAGTCCCCATTTTTCCCCCATCACAGTGCTTGTTTACTTCACATGTCCCCATCACCGTGCCCCTTTACACCAGATGTCCCCATCACAGTGCCCCTTTACACCAGATGTCCCCATCACAGTGCCCCTTTACACCGGGTGTCCCCATCACAGTGCCCCTTTACACCGGGTGTCCCCATCACAGTGCCCCTTTACACCGGGTGTCCCCATCACAGTGCGCCTTTACACCGGGTGTCCCCATCACAGTGCGCCTTTACACCGGGTGTCCCCATCACAGTGCCCCTTTACACCGGGTGTCCCCATCACAGTGCCCCTTTACACCGGGTGTCCCCATCACAGTGCCCCTTTACACCGGGTGTCCCCATCACAGTGCCCCTTTACACCGGGTGTCCCCATCACAGTGCCCCTTTACACCGGGTGTCCCCATCACAGTGCCCCTTTACACCGGGTGTCCCCATCACAGTGCCCCTTTACACCGGGTGTCCCCATCACAGTGCCCCTTTACACCGGGTGTCCCCATCACAGTGCCCCTTTACACCGGGTGTGTCCCCATCACAGTGCCCCTTTACACCGGGTGTCCCCATCACAGTGCCCCTTTACACCGGGTGTCCCCATCACAGTGCCCCTTTACACCGGGTGTCCCCATCACAGTGCCCCTTTACACCGGGTGTCCCCATCACAGTGCCCCTTTACACCGGGTGTCCCCATCACAGTGCCCCTTTACACCGGGTGTCCCCATCACAGTGCCCCTTTACACCGGGTGTCCCCATCACAGTGCCCCTTTACACCAAATAAGGGTCACGCTGATGGGCACGTTATATGTTATGGGACACTGTGATGGGCTCAACAAAATGTGTCCATCAGTGTGCCTCTTAAAATAAAATGCGCCCATCAGAGTGCCCCTTAACATAAAAAAGTGCCCAACAGCGTCACCGTTAACATATGCCACATACCTAGAATGCAGGGTAAAACCGGGACCAAGTTGCAGGGGGCGGGACGCGCACGGGACGTCACGCCCCTAAAAGAGCCAGGAGTGGACCCGGGAATCAGGAGCAGCAGGGGGCGGGGCACTCAAGTGACGTGGCAGCCAAGCATGGCCCCTACTCGCAATGTTGGCAAGGAGTGGACCACGAGCTGCAGGGGGGCGGGTGAAGGAACGTGACATCACGCCCCTATTCGCCGCCGTATGCGCTTGTTTACTTCCAGGACCTGCGGTGAGGAGCAGGGGGCGGGCGCACACTGGCAGTGTCACTGGTTGCTGGGGAAACCCGCGATCCCAGCAAACCAGCGCTACAATTTCTAAATATACTGGCGGTCCGAGCAGAAGTGTCACGCGGGCCGGACTCGGGCCGCCATTTAGTGACGGCTGGTCTATTGCCTAATAAAAAATTGTGTTTGATAAACATGTGCCCTAATTGGTGACACAAAAAATCACAACTGCCAACTTTTCATTCTCCTGGGTCTTTGCGTTCAGAAAAAGTTTTTGAGGTTTACCTTATTTTAAGGCTTTGTGTGCACAGCCTACTTTGACCGCCAGCCTCCGGAAAATGGGGTAAAACTGTGCCATGATTTTGCAATTTTAGGATCTGTGATGTACATATGAAGCCTTAGACCTAAAATGTTTTAACACATCCAAAAATTTAAAAATAGGTCACTGGAGTTTAAGCAGTTTTACCCGGGATGATGCCTGCACCCTGTTGTGTGTTTTTGGATCTGACGGTTGGCTCTCTTGCAAATGCAATGTAGTTGTCCCCTGGCTTGTTTTCCACAGATGTGCTGGCATTTCCCATCCCACTGGGAGTCCTGATTGACCAGCTGGCTCTTCTGCCATCTGATCATAGGTGTGATTAAATGCTTTTTCAGTCTTATAGAGCAATAAACGTGATTTGAAAAAACAAATAAACAAAAGCAACAGTGTAAAAAAGAAAAAGGAAAAAAGCTGCGGCACATACCTGTAGATGGCTGTGGCAATACCCACCAAAAATGGGAGTGGGCACATGTCAAAACCAGGTACCCGATCCCCCACCCCCAATAAATGTGGCAGTGGGGGGAAAGTTTCAAATAACCAGAGCTCTCAATTTTGGGTGAAGCTCTGATTTAAGGAGGAATTCTGACTAAGTAAATCTTTTGGGCTACTCTATTTCTAGATTGTACTACAAGGCATAACAAAAACACACATGCGCTAAAATGTGGACAAAATCAGACAGATCCAAATCTGACCTTTTTTAAAGTGATTAGTAAATCTTTAAAGAGGAGTTCCACCCAAAAATGGAACTTCCTCTTAATCCACTCCTCACCCCCATACATGCCACATTTGGCATGTAATTTTTTTTGGGGGGGAGTGGGGGCTTCAGTAGGAGTGGGACTTCCTGTCCCACTTCCTGCTTCCGCCGAGGGGCTGATAAGGCGAGAGGCGTAATCGCCTTATTTCAGCCCCTCCTTGTAGGCGATGGCCTAGGACACTGACAGGTCCTAGGCCATCGCCTGTCCAATCAGCGACGAGCCGCGCGCGCATGCGCAGTGCGGCTCGCGCATGCCCAGTGGGTGCCCGGCCGTGAAGCCGAAGGCTGTCACGGCTGGGTGCCCACAGTCGGGATGGAGACGCCGACTGGGGAGGGGGGGAGAGGAGCGGAGCCCCGGTCGGCGCATCGCTGGAATGAAGGAGCAGGTAAGTGAGTGTTTATTAAAAGCCAGCAGCTACACTTTTTGTAGCTGCTGACTTTTAATAAACACATTTTTTGGCTGGAACACCCCTTTAAGTTATACTTGCCTGCTCGGTGCAGTTGTTTTGCACAGAGCAGCCCCGATTTCCCCCTCTTCCTGGGTCTCCCGAATTAACCTTTTCTGCGAGTGCCCTTTTATAGTGCATGGTCTCGATCCTGAGCTGCACTTCCTGTGTGTATAAACACAGCATGGTTCGCCCCACTCCCTCGAAACTGGGTTTGATTAAAAGCATCAGGAACCATAGGCTGCCACACTATCCTGTGAGATCAGGCTCAAGGGTAAAAATCTCTGCCTTTAGAACCACTTTAATGTACAGATTGCTTGCTGGAGGTAGTTGGGGCAGGCCTGTTTTGGACATAGTTGTGCAAATTAGATTTTTATTTAACAGATCAGAAAACTTATAGTGATTAGGAAACAACAATTTAGGCATTCATTTACTAGTACACTTTTTGTAAGAAATTACGGCCTACTAAAGTCTCTTAGCTATTAAGGAGCCCTCCTATTCTTCATGACCTACCTAAAAAAAAAAAAAAAAGAATTCAATAATATTCCTTCCATGGTTGTACTTTTTATCTCCCATCACACAAGAGTCTCAACCGACCAGCCAGTGCTTCCACAGGCTGATCAGGGAGCGGCTTTGATTAGCTATGGCAACCCGGAAGCGATGACTTGACATTACTACCGCCTTACCTGGATGTCAACATCGCCATTTAAAAAAAAAATTAAACGAGGATTTGGGGTCTTATAGACCCCAGATTTCTCCTTAAAGGGTACCTATCGCATGTCGATTGCTGTCACAAGGATGTTTACATTCCTTGTGACGACAATAAAATTTATAAAAAATAATATAACGCAACAGTGTAGTAAAAAAAGAAAAACTAAAATGCCCTCGCCCCAAAAAGGGCTGGAGCTCAAGTGGTTTTAATCACTTTTTGACCACCCATAGTACATTTACTACGGGCAAGCAGCATATACATGGAACCTTGGATTATGAGCATAATCTGTTCCTGGAGAATGCTCATAATCCAAAGTAATCCCAGACTGGACTATGCAAATGCCCTTTACCTCGGACTCCCCAAGTACCAGATCGCTCGTCTTCAAGTCGTTCAAAATACGGCCGCCAGACTTGTGACTGGGAAAAAACCCTGGGAATCAATCTCACCTTCACTGAGATCCCTTCACTGGATACCAGTTAAAGACAGAATCTCCTTTAAAGCTCTCTGTCTAACGCATAGATGTATCCATGGGAATGCTCCCCATTATCTATGCGAAAAATTAAAAGTTCACAATCCCAATCGTATTCTACGATCCACCAATCAAAATCGGCTTCAGATACCGAAAGCCAGATTCAAGTCCAAAGGAGACAGGAGATTCGCTGTCCAAGGTCCCAGACTATGGAACGCCTTACCAGCCAGCATTCGGCTGGAGGAGAACTATTTAATCTTCAGGAGAAAGATTAAGACGCATCTCTTTTGATCTCAAAGGAGACAGGAACAACAAGCGCCCAGAGGCGATTTACTTTGCATGTGCTGCGCTATATAAGTTTTCATTCATTCATATCAAAGCGAGTTTTCCCATTGAAGTCAATGTAAATAATTTGTTTGGTATTGACTTCAATAGCATGCAATACTGCATGTGGGCAGGGGTGGGGGGCGCCGGGGGGCCTTGGAAACGGCTGGAAAGACCAGAGGACACCTCGGCAAACTAGGGTTGTCCCGATGCCTCTTTTTTAGGACCGAGTACAAGTACCGATACTTTTTTTTGTGTACTCGCCGATACCGAATACCGATACTTTTTTTAAATATGTCCCCTAATGCTGCCACGTCCCCCAACATATTGCAGCCATGTCCCCCATACCCTTACATCAGTGCCCTAACATTACAGCTCCATTACACATCCCAGCTCCACCATTACACATCCCAGCTCCACCAGTACACATCCAAGCCCCAGCTCCACCAGTACACATCCCAGCTCCACCATTACACATCCCAGCTCCACCATTACACATCCCAGCTCCACCATTACACATCCCAGCCCCAGCTCCACCAGTACACATCCCAGCTCCAGCTCCACCAGTACACATCCCAGCTCCACCATTACACATCCCAGCCCCAGCTCCACCAGTACACATGCCAGCTCCACCAGTACACATCCCAGCTCCACCAGTACACATCCCAGCTCCACCAGTACACATCCCAGCTCCACCAGTACACATCCCAGCTCCACCAGTACACATCCCAGCCCCAGCTCCACCAGTACACATCCCAGCCCCAGCTCCACCAGTACACATCCCAGCTCCACCAGTACACATCCCAGCCCCAGCTCCACCATTACACATCCCAGCTCCACCAGTACACATGCCAGCTCCACCAGTACACATGCCAGCTCCACCAGTACACATGCCAGCTCCACCAGTACACATGCCAGCTCCACCAGTACACATGCCAGCTCCACCAGTACACATGCCAGCTCCACCAGTACACATCCCAGCTCCCACCAGTACACATCCCAGCTCCACCAGTACACATCCCAGCTCCACCAGTACACATCCCAGCTCCACCAGTACACATCCCAGCTCCACCATTACACATCCCAGCTCCAGCTCGACCAGTACACATCCCAGCTCCACCAGTACACATCCCAGCTCCACCAGTACACATCCCAGCTCCACCAGTACACATCCCAGCTCCACCAGTACACATCCCAGCTACACCAGTGCACATCCCAGCTCCACCATTACACATCCCAGCTCCAGCTCGACCATTACACATCCCAGCTCCAGCTCCACCAGTACACATCCCAGCTCCACCAGTACACATCCCAGCTCCACCAGTACACATCCCAGCTCCACCAGTACACATCCCAGCTCCACCAGTACACATCCCAGCTCCACCAGTACACATCCCAGCTCCACCAGTGCACATCCCAGCTCCACCATTACACATCCCAGCTCCAGCTCCACCAGTACACATCCCAGCTCCAGCTCCACCAGTACACATCCCAGCTCCACCAGTACACATCCCAGCTACACCAGTGCACATCCCAGCTCCACCAGTGCACATCCCAGCTCCAGCTCCACCATTACACATCCCAGCTCCAGCTCCACCAGTACAGTCTGACTGTCCTTTTTATCAACTTATCAATTCAGCATTCCCCCTTCCTCCCCCTCTCCACACTTTCCTACCTTAGTCACACAAGCCGGGAAACAGCATGGCAGCTCCAGACAAAGGGCGGGACATTTCAAGTTAAAGACGGGTGATTGGTTGCTAGCAAGCTATCATCTACTTTGTAACCTGAAAAGTCCCGCCCTTTGTCTGGACCTGCAGTGCTTTCAGGCTTGTGTGAGTGAGGTAGGAGAGTGTGGGGAGGGGGAGGAAGGGGGAGGAAGGGGGAGTGATTCGATGTTATGTGTAGGAGAGACCTGCTGCCCCTCCCTGTAATCTATGATGTTAGTGGCGGCGACGGCGAGCTGGCAGAGCGGAGAGAATACTCAGGCACCGCACAGCATTTGACTTATCCCCGCTCTTGCTTAGTGTAGCGCAGCCATTTTTTTTAGGGGATTTGCAGATTCGGCGCGATGCGGCGGCTTTCAATGCGGCGGCGGCAGCGGCGGGGGGGGGGGGGGGGGGGGGGGGGTGAAGTATTCTATTTAGGCATCGGGGGTATTTGCGCGAGTACAAGTACTAGCGCAAATACTCGGCATCGGTCCCGATACCGATACTAGTATCGGTATCGGGACAACCCTACGGCAAACCTTGGAAAGGCTCGGGAACTGAGTATTTCCATGTCTTTCCGGGGATTTCCGAACAGCGCCAAATGCGGTACTGCACACCGCTTTGGGCTGAATCCTGCTAGTTTTGCGAGACAACACTCGGTTAGGATTTTTTTTAAATGCAGTGCTCGTATTGCGAAATGCTTGTTAACCACTTAAGGACTGCCGCATGTACATTTACATCGGCAGAATGGCACGGACAGGCACATCAACGTACCTGTACGTGGCTGCCTTGACGTGGGTCGGGGGTCCGATCGTTGGCTGTGCGAGCGATCCGTGCTGAGGGGGTGGCGGTTCGTTTTTGTCTGCCCCCTCCGGATCGCTCCCAGCCAATGCGCGCGCTCGCCTGTGTGTCGCTTCCTCCTCCTGTGTAAACAGAGAAAGGGGGAAGTGATGTAGTCTCTCTTCTCTGCGTTTTTTTCAACCGCCGCTGAGGAGAGATCACATCACATAGTAAGTCTGCACAACACTACACTGACACCAGTACACGCAGTCACATTACCCCTTGCAATCACCCCCCCCCCCCCCTGTCAGTGTCACTGAATGCAGTAATCATATATGTACTGATCACTGCATTTAGTGTCAGTGTGACAGGCAGTTAGTGTTGGGTCCAGGGTAGCCCCCGTACCCCCCCTAATAAAGTTTTAACTCCTTGATCACCGCCCTAGTTAACCCTTTCACTCCCTATTGGCAGTGTCACTAAGCGATCATTTTTCTGATCGCTGTATTAGTTTCGCTGTTCTCGCTAGGTAGCTATTTATTTTTTTATTGCGATTATTTATTTTATTTTACTAAAGACATGTGGCTAAATAAAATTTGGCCTAAATGTTTGACTAAAATTTAGTTTATTTGATTTTCCTTATAACAAAAAGTTAAAAATATATATTTTTTTTCAAAAATGTCGCTCTATTTTTGTATATAGCGCAAAAAATAAAAATCGCAGAGGCGATCAAATATCACCAAAAGAAAGCTCTATTTGTGGAAAGAAAAGGACGCAAATTTTGTTTGGGAGCCACGTCGCACGACCGCGCAACTGTCAAAGCGACGCAGTAAAATTGTAAAAACCCCTTGGGTCATTTAGCAGCATATTGGTCCGGTCCTTAAGTGGTTAACTGCCTTACTCACAATCTGAGGTTCCACTGTACAGGCCAAGCAGCGTACCAGTATGTAATTTTATCTGTACAGATACTGGGGTGCGTGGCTCCCTCTCACAACTGCTGTCACAGGGCACAATGTAATGCTGATACTTAAGGCCCAGTGATCATATGATTGTTCTGAGATCACAATGTTAATAAGGCTGTTAATTAAAAAAAAATAAGTTGCCAGGTTTCTTACTAAATGACTGTCTATTTTTCAAAAAAGGGGTAATATTGGGGGGGGGGAGGGGGGTGTATTTGTACTGTCCTGGCATTTTAAGGGCCTCCAAGGAATTATCAAATATATACACCATATTTTGTGAACGCTATAACTTTCACACAAACAAATTAATGTACACTTATTAGTTTTTTTTTTTTTTTAACCAAAACCATGTAGCAGAATACATATTGACTTAAATTGGTACAATACCGTGTTTTTAAAATTAGTTTTTTTTTGTATTGGGGGGGGGGGGGGGAACTGGTGAGCAAATAACCACCAAAAGAAAGCTCAATTTGTTTGTTAATGATAAAAAATGCATTGACACTGGCGGAGAAGGGGTCAGGGTGAATATAAATGTTTTCAATGTTTAAAAAAAAAAATTTTTTTTTTTTAAATCCAAAGATGGTTTTCTATGTACGATACATTAATAATTTAGTTTGGCATGATTTATGTAGCTTGAGGTTGTATATTCTGCCATAACCCCGGCTATTTTAAAAAATAGGCAGCGGTCTTCTTACAGATAAGTGGTCTCAGCGGAGGAACTGCTTGAATGCCGAGTGAGGGAAAGATGGTCCCCGCTTGGTTCCATAGCTTTGGTGGGTGAAAGCGACATTAAACGTCACTTCCGCCCAATGCTCTTAAATTGTTTTTTTTCTTTAGTGCCCTGTCCCGCAGAGTATGCATGCAGAACCGAGCGCATATGAAAATGGTGTTCAAACCATACATGTGAGGTATCGTGGCGATCGTTGGAGTGAGAACATAAATTCTAGCCCTAGACCCCCTCTGTAACTCTAAACATGTAACCTGTAGAAATTTTGAAACGTCGCCTATGGAGGTTTTTAAGGGTAAACGTTTGTTGCCATTCCATGTGCGAAGCATGGCATGGTTGGTATCAATTTGCTCGGCGTAACATCTTTTGCAATATAAAAGTTGGCTAAATTTACTGTTTTTTTATTTTTCAGTCAAAGTGTATTTTTTCAAAAAAGAGTGCGCTTGTGCAAATACGGTATGACAAAGTATTGCAACGACCGCCATTTTAAACTTTGAGGTGTTAGAAAAAATATATAATTTTCTAGCAAAAAAAAATCAGATTTAAACTTGTAAACCTGTCTAAAAAATAGGCTCGGTCCTTAACCACTTAAGACCCGGACCAAAATGCAGGTAAAGGACCTTGCCCCTCTTTGCGATTCGGCACTGCGTCGTTTTAACTGACAATTGCGCGGTCGTGCGACGTGGCTCCCAAACAAAATTGGCGTCCTTTTTTCCCCACAAATAGAGCTTTCTTTTGGTGGTATTTGATCACCTCTGCGGTTTTTATTTTTTGCGTTACAAACAAAAATAGAGCGACAATTAAAAAAAAAATGCAATATTTTTTACTTTTTGCTATAATAAATATCCCCCAAAAATATATAAAAATTTTTTACGTATTCTTCTACCTATTTTTGGTAAAAAAAAAATCGCAATAAGCGTTTATCGGTTAGTTTTCGCAAAATTTATAGCGTTTACAAAATAAGGGATAGTTTTATTGCATTTTCATTAATTATTATTTTTTTTACTACTAATAGCAGCGATCAGCGATTTTTTTTTTTTCTTGACTGCGACATTATGGCGGACACTTCGGACAATTTTGACAAATTTTTAAGACAATTGTCATTTTCACAGCAAAAAATGCATTTAAATTGCATTGTTTACTGTGAAAATGACAGTTGCAGTTTGGGAATTAACCACAAGGGGGCGCTGTAGGATTTGTGTGTTCCCTGTGTGTGTTTACAACTGTAGGGAGGTGTGGCTGTAGGTGTGACGTCATCGATCACGTCCCCCTATAACAGGGATGGCGTGATCGATGTTGCGGCCACAGTGAAGCACGGGGAAGCCGTGTTTACAAAAGGCTCTCCCCGTTCTTCAGCTCCAGGGACGGATCGCCGCACTGCAGCGGCGATCGGGTCCGCGAGTCCAGCGGTCCCGGAGCTTCGGAGCTGCGCGCGCCTGTGACCCACGGCTGGGTACTAGAACCAACGTATATATACGTTGATGTGCCCAGCCGTGCCATTCTGCTGACGTAAATGTACAGTAGGCGGTCCTTAAGTGGTTAAAGGATCACTAAAGGATTTTTTTTTTTTTAGCTAAATAGCTTCCTTTACCTTGCTGCAGTACTGGTTTCATGTCATTATTGTTCGTTTTTGCTTTAAAGTTGCTGTAATCCTGCTCTGTTCTCCACACAGTACTGGGAGCTTTCTCACGGTGGTCTAAACTGTCATTACTGTGTGTCTAAAACTTCCCAGAACCAATCGGATTCATTTTAAAAACAAAACGCTGCCCTGGATTTGTTTGTTTTTGTCCTGTGTGTCTATTTCTACTTCACAGAAACATGAAGCCAGTTCAAAAGTGAAAGTAACCTGCAGGCACATTATATTAATTGATTTTATTTTTAATCATTTTGAAAAGGAATCAGTTAACGTTTGTCTCTATACCCTGTAAACATTAATTTCAGCAAAAATATTTTTTTTCCTTTAGTGACCCTTTAAGTGTTTAAAGAGCACCTGTCATTTCAGATCCTTAATTTCAGCACCTGTTAGCAGGCATTCACTTAACTGCTGCCGCCACGTCCCTCACTTTGTGTTGTCGCTGCTGCATGCCCAGCCATCCCATTAAAGTGAACAGGACTGTTGGTGAGTCAACAGTGGGTCAGAGGAGGCGCTGCTGCATGATAGACAGTTGCTCTTTAAATATTATGCTTTAAATCAAGCCTTTTTTACTAGTGGTTTAAATCTACTTTATTTTAAATGAAATTCACCCTGGAAGGGGTTAAAAGAAGTAAACTCGGCTCCTGCCTAATCCAGTCCGCTAAAGCGCGCCAAAACATTTAGCATGTTTCTTTCCTTCTTTTTTTTTCTTTTTTTCCCAGTTTTGTAATTTCTACTTTCTGGTTGAATATAAGGTTTGGTCTTCAACCTTTATCCAATAGCACATTTTAAACCTTTGTCCTCATTCACATTTCCATTTTTGTAAACTAATTTCTTTTTAAACGGAGATCGTAAAGTAAGAATGTGAAAATTATTATACAACATATTGTCCATCTAGTCACATTATGCAGCTCTAACATCTGAGCTGATATCCAGGTTTGCTTTGATTACCTTACATTTATGAAGCAGTACATATGACATTCACCAGATATTTTCTGCAGGTGAATCTTCTGTTTTGAAGCATGTGTTTAAACTAAGGCCCCTTTCACACATGCGGACCTATGTCCGTATTTCATCCATCCGTTTTCGGATGAAATACGGACATACGTGTATCCCTATGGGATAGCGGGTGTCGGCGGATGAACATCCGCTGACACCTGTAATTGTCCACCTCAGCAAAGATCCGCTTTTGCGGACGGAAGAAATCCCTATTTTTTCTTCCGTCTGCAGAGTGGATCGGATAGATACGGACAAACGGTCCGTGTTCATCCGCTTCCCCATAGGGGAGAGTGGAGAAAAAACAGCGCGGTCCCTGCACAGTGTGCGGGGACCACCCTGTCATCCGACGGCTCAGCGGGGATTTACAAAGCGATCACCGCTGAGCAAACGGGACACACGGAGGCGGATCAATACTGATCCGCCCCGTGTGAAAGGGCCCTAAGGCAATTCCACAAGTTTTTGTGTTGCATTTAGTGCTTCATTAATATGCTTTATGGCAAGAAGGTGCACAGTCTGTAGTACTCTCTGTACAGAAAAGGTTTAAGGAAGAGAAGCTGTAAAATTTGCACTCTGTTTTTTATGAGGGTAAACTAGATGTTTGAATTGGCATTTGTTTTAATCCATCGCTTGATCACTGGTTAATGTTTTTTTATTTTTTCTCCATTCAGCATTATCTGCATACCAGAGGTACTACAGTTTACAATCTGACTACTGGAAGGTGAGTAGGACTCGTATCTTCTATAAAATTGGGGTCAATTCAAAGTGCAGACTTGCAGTTCAAGTGTCACTAAACAAACGCCATTAAAGCGGAGCTCCACCCTAAAGTGAAGTCGCGCTGATCGGCACCCTCCCCCCCTCCGGTGTCACATTTGACTCCTTTCAGGGGGAGGGGGGTGCAGATACCTGTCTAAAGACAGGTATTTGCACCCACTTCTGGCCACACGTCTCGGGCAAAAAACGGGCATTTCCTGACATCCCGTCCGTCCCCCGTTGTGTGCTGGGAACACTCAGCTCCCAGCACACAGCGGGAGCCAATCGGCGGGCGCAGCGCGACTCGCGCATGCGCCATAGGGAACCGGGCAGTGAAGCCGGAGCTCTTCACTTCCTGGGTCCCTCACTGTGGATGGAGGGGGGAGCAGCAGAGTGACTCTGCTGCGGACGCCGCTGGACTCCAGGACAGGCAAGTGTCCTAATATTAAAAGTCAGCAGCTGCAGTATTTGTAGCTGCTGGCTTTTAATATCTTTTTTTGAGCGGACATCCGCTTTAAAAACAACCTTTAAATTAAGTCTGTTTTGCATGCTGTTCATAGTCACTATGGTATTTATTTTTCTGTATCCATTACAAAACCCGGTCGATTATGCTCTTCTCTCTGCCTTCTGTCCATGTCCCCACTGCAGTTGGTGATTTTGCAGAGCAGTGTTGGCAGCTAATGCACATGTTCAGTTTTCATTGTGTATCTCTATCCTGAGCATTTACTTCCTATCACATCTGAGCAGCCCATGTGACTATAAAGTCACACGTGTGGCTGTATACTCTCCAGAAAATTACACCTCCTTGTTCTACAGTACCTGACAAGTCTTGTCGCTTGTGTACAAATTGACCAGAAGTGCCGCTAAAATATATTTCTAATCAAGATTTTGTTACAGGAAATGGGTCATTTTAATCCCAACAGCTTTTATAATAATGTTTCAGGGCAAAACGAAACTGACAAAATATTCTAATATTCACAGCTTGGTAAAGCCCATTGAGTAAATTTTTGCGAAGACATAAGTGTTGTCACCTTGTTATGAGCTTCACCTGTAATGGATCAATTAGGTCTCAGGTGTGTATAAAGAGAACCCCAGTACACCAGACCTTCTCAACTGCAACTAGACCTCTGCAAACATGCCTAAGATTCACCCGGAGACTAAAGTGTTGATTATCAAGAGGCTGAAGACCAGATCCACTGCTGATGTGGCAGACGCCTTCAATGTGTCTCAGCGTCAAGTTCAGAGGATAAAAAAAAGATTTGAAGAGGCTGGAGACGTTTTGGACAAGGCCAGGTCAGGCCGACCCCGCAAGACAACTGCTCAAGAGGACCGTTTGTTGGCTCAGAAATCCAAGGCCAGCCCATTTTCCACTGCAGCAGAGCTCCACGAGACTTGGTCACCTGAAGTCTGTGTCAACCAGAACAGTTTGTTAGATTCTATCTCAATGGCCATAAGCCAGCACTAAACAAAAGGCAATTGAAAAACTGTGTGGCATTTGCCAAGGGCCACAGCCTGCTAAAAGGATGGACTCTGGAAAAGTGGCAGAAGGTGAATTTTTCAGATGAATATTCTGTTCAGTTAAAATATTGCAGGAGACCTACTGGAACCCGCATGGAGCCAAGATTTACCCAGAAAACAGTGAAGTTTGGTGGAGGCAAAATCATGGTCTGGGGTTACATCCAGTATGGGGGTGTGCGAGGGATCTGCAGGGTGGAAGGCAACATCAATAGTCTAAAATATCAAGAAATCTTAGCTACCTCATATATTCCCTACCATAAAAAAGGCCAAAATGTTGCAGCAGGATGGTGCTCAATCGCATACTTCCATCTCTACATCAAAGTTCCTTAAGGTGAAGAAGATCAAGATGCTCCAGGATTGGCCAGCCCAGTCACCAGACATGAACATCATTGAGCATATGTGGTGTAGGATGAAAGAGGAAGCATTGAAGACAAAACCAAAGAATATTGATGAACTCTGGGAGGCATGCAAAACTGTTTTCTTCGCTATTCCTGATGACTTCATCAATAAATTGTATGAGTCCTTCCCAAACCGCATGGATGCGGTCTTTCAAGCTCATGGAAGTCATACAAGATATTACATTTGGATCTCACAGCACCACTACTTTGCTGACATATTTTTGGATTTTCAGTAAAGTTGTTCAAATTCTGTATAGGCGACAAAACTTTTGTCTTGCCAAAATTTGACCTTTCTGTCTTGATTAAATGATAAATCTTTTTTTCAGTGAAACTAATTTATTTCAGTGCATTAAACATCATCTGGGAGGGCTTTAGCTTTTCATATGAGCTATTTCTAACACCAATTGATTAAAAGTCAGGCTAATAGCAGGAGTTTCTACAAAATAGAGAAGCGTCAAGACTTTTGTCAAGGACTGTGTGTGTGTGTATATATATATATATATATATATATATATATATATATTTATGTGTGTGTGTGTGTGTGTGTGTGTATATATATATATATATATATATGTATATATATATATATATATATATAAATATATATATATATATATAAATATATATAAAAAATGTATTGTAGAAAATTCACATGTAATTACATATTCAAAATACGACAGCTTCAGGCTATATAGCTTACATCCTTCAAGTAGGAACAAGATCTACAATGGCAATATTCTTACATCCTTGTTATATTGCTACATTTCACACCAGAAATCAATTGGGTATCAATTTGACATTTAATCAATTACAAACTGCATCGTAAATCCCAGAGAGGAGGTTTAATGAGATGCCGTCACTCTCCAAATCACACAGAAAATGTTCCTTTTATCAGGATATAAATATATACACAAATTAACAAATAAAACATCTTCTCTATAAAAAAAATGAATTTTATTGGTGTTTAAAATGACACTAATGAACATAAATGACATCCTATTATAATGTAATTTGTTCATAAAATATTTATGAACCTCAAAATAGAGTTCAGGCAGATGTCAGCAGTATGCTGGATCTTATGGTAGATGGTTGATTTAGGGTGAACCCCCACTTTAAGATCAATTCCCGATTACCATATATTTCACTTGTGACACTATGTGCCCCATTTCTACATAATGTTTAGCTAATGGAAATTTTGTAGTTGATCCCTTACAACTTACTGAATATTTGTCTAGTAATTCTGTCTTTTTTTTTTTTTTTTTACTTTTTGTGCTTTACCAACATATAAAAAGACACAAGGACATTTTGTTAACATATATCACAATGAGGATTAGCATGTGTAATATGCCTTTTATTTCAATATTTCCTCTATGTGGATGTGTCTGACATTTCCCTTTTTATCAATTCAATTGCATTGTGTAAAATTTTTAAATGTGGATATGATACATGGTTATGTGGTCCCAAAAGGGTTTTCTTTTTTTTTTTTGGTCGAAATTGATCAGCTCTGACCAATCTATTGTTTATGGTTGTACCTCTTAAGGTATGAGGGAAATGGAGGATTATAAAAATCAGGGATTTGGGAAAAAATTGATTTTAATATGTGCCAACGCCAATAGGTTTTCCAAGTTATGGCGCAACAGATATCGCATAAAATGGTGGTGTGAAAGGTATATATGGTATCCCAAAGCTAGGTGGATGCTGCCTTCCTTAGATGGGGTAATCCAGTGTTTTATGGCCTTTTTTCAGCTGCATTTTGTGAGTACCCACTTTTACACAAAAAAATATTATTAAATTATCTCTGGTAATGCACTAGGTGTGCGAGCCTTCCATTTCTGTTGTAGTGTGTTTGTATTCAAAATGAGTGTGGGTGAAATTGGGACACAAATAGCAATCTTTTATTTGTCTTTTTTATGGCCACATGTTTTTTTTGTTTTTTTACGACCTTTGCAGGATCCTCTGATTTGGCTAATTTTTCATTTTGTCTAAACATTCTTTCAATCTTCATTATCAGTAACAATTCTGTTAACGCTTTTTATATGGCTTTTGGGAATGGATTTAACTACCCTCAGGTGGATGGAAGCTTTTAGGCCTTAGCGTTTTAAGCGTTTTTCCGCGTTGGCGTTCGTCAGCGTTATTTGGGTGAAGACATTTTTTTTTTCAATGGATCAAAAACGATAAAAGCTATGGAGTGATGTTTTTGAGAGTTTATCAGAGTTAGAGCATTTTTACAGCTGAGAAACGTCTCTCAGAATCAACTAGGTTTTTTTTTTTTGTTTTTTTTTTTACTGCTCAAAAACGCCACTGCCCAAAACTGCTGAAAACACAGGATAACACGGAGAGTTTATTGACTGTAGAAAAAACGTCTACTGCCAAAAACAGCTGCTGTAAAAACGTCCAGTGTGCATGAGGCCTTATAGTGTAAAAGTTGGGTTATAATCGGTTGGTTTTGTTTACAGTATAGATATCTATATGGATCACTCAATCAATTTACGGCAGTTTATTGATTGATATTACATTATTTTAACTTTGTACTCCGAAGGCTGTGTTTAAACATATCCAGCAGCAGAGGACTAAAAGCTCCCCCTGCCACTGTTTCCCTGTAGACAGGCTGGGAAAGAGCTGGGTCATTTGAAGGTTGTATATCAATTGGTAAGAAAGGTAGTTAGGGGGATGTTTTTAATTAAAAAAAATATATATTAATAATTACAATTTCATATACATTAATAGAAGGGACAATGCAAATTTAAACAGCGTCTTTTAGTATCACTCTAAGCACAAGTGTGTTATGTTTCAGCTTGATTTAGTGATGATTCTTTCTTATGCTAACCATATGCCTTGTTTCCACTGAGCGGATCGGTTCGGTACGCTATTTTGGGTGTTTCCATTATGAAAGAGTGCCATAAAAGCGAACCGTACCTCACCAGCAAGGGTCCTGCTTCTCATGTGGGTCCAGAGAAAGTGGAACGGTTCCATTAGGGCAGACCTACAAATACATCTCACTGATTGGTGGACGCGCTAGGAATTTTTGCTAAAACCTGAATGGTCCCTGACGTTCCGATTTGCAGTGGAAACGCTCACGCGAATAGACCGGTCCCATCCTAACCGCTCCAAATTTACTGACCCGAACCGTTCCGTGCAGTGGAAACAAGGCAATAGACAACAGGTCCACTCATAATGCACAACCTTGCAGTCAAGCACTCTGGCATATTATTTTTGGCGCACTCTAATTCCAGAAATGCTTCTTTCCTATGATGACCATACAGATGACAATGGGGTCATTGGAAATATCAGTTTTTGGTGAAAGACACATTTGCATGCATATAAAAGATGGTCAGTTCTAGTTAAACAAAGTAACAAAACCAATCCTTTCTTGTGGCAAGCATCTTCAAGCTATCAGCTATCTAATCATTTCTTGTGACATGCAAAGCTAAGGTTTAAAAATAAACTTCTGAGACACAAACTTTTGGCTCAATAGATGGAAAAGGTGGTCTTGTCAAAAGATGAGCATTATATTAAAATCCATCTCCAGGCAGATGTGTAATTTTATATTTGCATACAACTAGCAATTATCTGAATCTTTTGTGGCATCTGCCTTCTGTTCTTCCTGTGCATAGCTGCCCTCAGACTGGGAAGTAGGGGTAGCACTAGGAGCTAGCTGACCATGCTCTGCTGTATGCACCTGCTGACAGGCAACATGCTCTACTTACTGGAGGAGAGCAGAGTTGATGAATTTTCTGTGTGTTGCAGTTTATTCATAGTCTGATCAGCATTCTCCAGTTAAAGTGTCATTATTGTATTTTTTCCCAGGGAAAGCAGTGTCATGCTTCTGATTGCTCTTCGAAAAGGTTTATACGTCACGAACGTGGCTTGACAGTTTTTTTTTTTTTTAATCCTTTTGCAGATAACCGTTCACATTTGTATTTCAGCTGTGCATTATGCAGATTGCTTGAAGGAATGAATAAACCCAAGAACTAAAATGGAATATGTTGCAGTTTACCAGTCCTTGGAAGCAGTGGCTGCATTAGTTTTCTTTTTTTCAGATTAAGTACATTTTCAGCAAGGAGAGTGTACCTGTTAATCTTTCCAGAAATGCAGTCTCCTTGTCCTGTCAGATTAAATGGAAAAATAGAATTTTGCCTCATCTGTAAAAACTCCCCATTCCTTGTGTGATGGTGATGAAAAAAGGGAGAAGTTTACGAATTGCAGCCTAGGAGTGTACGAATTGCAGCCTAGGTGGCAACCATGGTTCCATCCATAGATACATTGAGGAGTGAGCCTAGTCACCAAAAGCCGTTATTTTCAGAATTAACAGATATATATAAAAGACACAGCCATGACATCTGTCTGGTAACTGGTGTTCTATCGATTTGTGCCCTCCGTCGAAAAGTGCCTCTGCATGTGCAGAACAGAAGGGCACTCAAGCAGAGTTGCCTATCAGCTGGAGTTACGTCTCCATGGTGCACGCGCACATCGTAGGAGTTTTCTTTGGTGGGTCATATTTAACGGCACAATTGAAAGCCATGCAAAGAGCGGAGGGACATAGATGTCACATTGTGCCTCACTATAAACCTGTGGCACAACAGCGAGGCACAATATGACAAATACGGTGTCCCTCCGCTGTTTACATAACATTAAATTATGCCAGAGGAATTGTATCTCCTGTCAAAAAGGCTCCTACAATGTGCACATGTGTTATGGGACGTCACTACTCCAGCTGATCGGCAACTCAGCTGGTGTGCCCTTCCGTTCTGCACATGCGCTGGCACTTTTCAACGGCGGGCACATATCGAAAGAACACTTGCAACATAGTAGATTTGTTTTTGGGTATACATGCATTTACTTTTAGTTGGTTTTATATCTGTTGTAAAGAGAATACTATCATGTTTTTACTTGGCTGTGAATCTTAAACAATTTCCGACAATAGGATTTTGGTAAATATTCATGAAACAATATAGTGTTAGAGATGCACCGAAATGTCAGCCCCCAAAACCTTTCTAAAAATTGTGTTATTGGCATTCGGCCAATAAGAGGTGCCGATAATGGGACCAAAAAAGCATGTGGTTGTGCTGTGATTTTTACTGCCAATCCATGGCGATTTTGCACAGATTTTTACTGTGCTTATGGTGTTTTTCATAGGTCATGTGACTGCATCAAAAACGGAACACTGGTGCTTTCTTGCTGCTTTTTCAATGCTTTTAAACCGGGAGGTGCATTTTTTTTATTCCTCCAACTGTCCAAAAATGCAGCAAGCAGGATTTTTAACACCACAATGGAAGCCCAACGGGCCACTGTGCAGACATGCACAGAATTGAAACGGATACGTTTTCCTTGGTGTGAAATTGACATCTCCATAAAGCTGGTCAGCAGAGGGTAACATGAAGTGCTCTAGAATTTCCTGGTAGAGGGCTGCGCTGACTCTGAATTTGATAAAACACAGCAGACTAATATCGGCAGATGACATGGCTTCCCAATTCATCACGAACTGTGGAAACTTCACCCTGGACCTCCATGCTACTTGGATTCTCTCCACTCTTCCTCCAGACTCTGAATGTGGTGTTCGTTTCCTGGTATGGCAGCAAAGCATTATTGCCGTGACATTTGTACACACGTCTGCTGCCTTTGCAGCTTAGGGGGGAAAAATAATTACGTCACTCAACCACTTATTTTTTCCGAATTGTTCTTCCACTGAAAACTGTAAACGAGGCCTTTCTGAGTTTTGCCTTTTTTTTTTCAAAAACTTTATTTAGTTGGCCATTTTTTGTATTTTGGGTCTCGTCATTATGCCAGCATGTACTGTGCATAAATATGCACATATGAACATGCACATCGATATGCACACTAGGCTTGCAAATATGCTGCAATGTTATCCTACGTGTCCATTCACGTTAGGGAGTTTAGAGGCATATTTCAAGAGGAGAGTTTAAAAGCAAAAGCCCATAAATGCTCCTAAACTCTTCAATACAAGCCACTATGGGCATTTGTTCTGCTGTCTTTTTCTGTCCGAGGCTCTGGCATTTTATTTCTGTGCATGGACCCTAAAAAACATTCATGTTTATAATGGAGAGGGGCCTTAATAGGGCACAAAACCGATATTAAGGGTACCAATCAAGGTTTAGTTTTTTTGCTCATTTACATAGCACCAACTAATTGCAAAGCATTTGCCAGAGTACATAGAGCACTATTTATATGCTGTTGTCAATGTGTTCAGTGCTTTGTTGGTCTGTGCTACTGGTCTGTTTGGCAGGAAACTGGTTAAAGCAATCATTTTAATTATATGCTTTAATGAGTTTAACAGTGCAGTGTTTGTAAATGTACCTAATACCCCAGGAATTTACTGATTAGAGTTGAATTTAGTTTGATTTACTATTGTTAAATGGAGTGTGAACACTTCAAAGTCTGATTTTCCTGTAATATGTTTTAAAGTCTATGTAAAATAGCATAACTCTGAATGCTACGTGAGCTCTTCCTCTGAAAAGGCAATCACGCTTATTGCCGGTGTTGATTTACAGTGCAAAGAACATTTCAAACATTTAAATCTGGAGTTCTTATTTTATCACTTTAACATCTGCAATAATTTAAATAGATCCACTTTAATGTCTTCCTATTTGGGGTCATTTACCACTATTTAGTTGGTAGACTACAATATTTTCTCAAGTACTTGAAGAATTTAGATTTTTTTTTTTCTCGTTATGCATTTTTTATTTTTAGGTATGTTGTGCTGAGTAGGATAGATTTAGAGAAGTTGCAAATGCCTCAGTGACTTGCTTTGTCTTAAAGGGGTTGTAAAGGTACAATTTGTTTCCCCCTAAATAGCTTTCTTTACCTTAGTGCAGTCCTCCTTCACTTACCTCATACTTTAATTTTGCTTTTAAATGTCCTTATTTCTTCTGAGAAATCCTCACTTCCTGTTCTGTCTGTAACTCCACACAGTAATGCAAGGCTTTCTCCCTGGTGTGGAGTGTCGTGCTCGCCCTCTTCCCTGAAACACAGGAGAGTCGGGACACTCTCTACCTTGCAGATAAAGAAAAGAGCTGTGTGTTAGTGGGCG
This sequence comes from Rana kukunoris, assembly GCA_029574335.1. NCBI lineage: Eukaryota > Metazoa > Chordata > Amphibia > Anura > Ranidae > Rana > Rana kukunoris. Next base: position 458,608,218 of record CM056050.1, read on the forward strand.
TCCTGACTCTCCTGTAGTCTAAGGGAGGGGAGAGCACGACACTCCACACCAGGGAGAAAGTCTTGCATTACTGTGTGGAGTTACAGACCGAAGAACAGGAAGTGAGGATTTCTCAGAAGAAATAAGGACATTCAAAAGCAAAATCAAAGGATAAGGTACGTGAAGGACTGTACTAAGGTAAAAAAAAACTATTTTTCGGGGAACAAAAATTGTACCCTTACAACCCCTAAAAGGGGTGATATTTAGATATTTAAGACTAGTGTTTAAACCTTTCTCAACCTGTTTACCCCACTGGAACATTTGAAAAAGTCTTCAAGTCTCATGAAACCCTTCTTAAAATAATTATACCTACAGTGTGTGCCATGAATAAGCACTGATCCAGTGCGAAACGCGTCGGCTGTTCCTTGTTTCCACTGCTGTGACCCTATTTTTGTACATGCTGTCCATTGAATAAAAGACCACCCATCAGGTTTTGGAGTGCGGCTATCCATTTTTCTTTGTCTTCATTTTACAGTGTGTGCTATATTGGCATTAGGGATGCACCAAAATTTCGCCTGCTGAAACGTATCAGCCTGAAAATGGCGTTTTTGCCATATTGCCGAAAGAAAAATAACGCCGATAATGGAGTCGAAACCAAAATGGGTGCACACTGTGGAGGAAAGTGTGTGCAGAGCGGCTTTCGCTCCCAGCTCGGCCTCCCAAACTCTCACTCAGAGTTGCTCCTGCACAATAAGGCTAGTGCGGCCAGGACACAGGGTACATGTTTATTGGAGGCACAGGCGGTGGAGATCTCTTTACCCATCACTCAGCACTGTGCGTGGCGATCGGGTGATAGAGGTTGCTGCATGTGGGAGGATTCAGACATCTGACCCCGTTCCTGTTCTTGTCTTCTGTAACGGTGCAGTGCCGATGTGATCCTCTCCTGTCTCTGAATGTCACTGCCTCTGTATGGACCGGAATGTGCTTTGTAGAGGGTAAATGAAGTCATCTTTCCGGCATCACTGTACTGTGATAACTTCCCACATCAGTCTCTTCTCTCTCATTGCTTGTCCAGCTCTCACTACACTCGCAGCCCCTCTCCTCCACCTTCATTCTCAGCATTTCCTGGTCCACAATCTTTTCATCTCCTAGTCTTCTTAACCCTCTGTATGCTCTTGTCTGCAACTGTCACAGCCTCAGAATCCTGCCAGCATTCCATTCATTCCTCATTGCTTCTTCATCCTTCCAGAACTTTTTTTCTTCACTGCAGGGGTAACTGCAGTGCGACCCAGCCCGAGAGGAGGGTCGGCATACAGAGGAACCAATGCCTTCCATGTTATTCCTGCAGCCACTGAATGCCTGCAAGTGAGGAGGAGAAGTGTGCATTTAGCAGCTGCAGGAAGATCATGGAGGGCATTGGTTCCTCTGTATCCCGGCCCTCTCCAGCTTTTTTTTTCTCCTCCCCGTGGGCCCCTCAGCTCTCTTGGTCCTTCTGTGATCTTCCCCAGCAACTTCTCTGCTCTCTCCCACCTCCCTTCCCTGACCCCCCTACGGTTCTCTGCCCCCCCCCCTTTGCTCTTTTCTAGCCCCCCCCCCCTATGTGCTGTTCTCCTTTACCCTGCCATCCTGTACTGTCACCTGCCTGCCCCCCAAGCTCTGCCAGGTCCCCCCTTCCCCTGTCAGGATGGAGAGTAGGGAAGACTTCCCTGCCTGACATGAAAAAAAAATCTGAAATCTGTACAAATCACTTTGTCCATTCCTACCTGTAGCATAATAAACTGTTTAGACAACAACGTTTACTATGCTAAAACACCCACTTTTTGCCATGGCGCACTACGCTTGCCACAGGTCAATCTCCCCCCTAAATGTCCTTCTTGCCTTCAAAAGTTGGGAGGTATGCACTGGTAGGCTGCTGGGCACTGGTGGGACACAGGCATGCTGCTAATGATGGGCACTGGTAGGCTGCTGGGCACTGGCAGGCTGCATTGATCTCCTGTACCATGTCCCCGTCTCTGACCATCTACTGTATAAAAATGTTTTTCAGTCATTTTTGGCCTAGTGTAATTTTTCATTTTCGGTATCAGTTTTGGCACCAATAAACAATTCCGTGCATCCCTAATTAGCATAAAAAGGTGTTGAAAAATAAGTTCACCTTTTGAAATAAAAAAAATAACGAATGAGCAAGCCAATACACTTGACAGGAAGAATCTATGTACTACCACAACACTCTCAGTATTTTTTTTTAACATGTTACATCCTGAATATGGGTATGACATGTTATGAATGTTATAGCTTCATTTACCTTAGTGCAGTCCTCCACTTACCTCATCCTTCAATTTTGCTTTTAAAGGATCACTAAAGATTTTTTTTTTTTTTTAAGCTAAATAACTTCCTTTACATTACTGCAGTCCTGGTTTCATGTCCTCATTGTTAATTTTTTGCTTTGAAGTTGCTGTAATTCTGCTCTGATCTCCACACTTCCTGCTTGTCTGGCTCCTTATGAAAAATCTCATGGCAGCTTTTCACTGTGGTCCAAGCTGTCATTACCGTGTGTCTAAAACTCCTCAGAACCAATCGGATTCATTTTAAAACCAAAACACTGCGCTGTATTTTTGTTCTGTGTGTCTCTTTACGTCACAGAAACATGAAACCAGTTTAAAAATGAAACTAAACTGCAGGCACATTAGATTGATTTTTATCTATTTTTAATCATTTTTAACCACTTAAGGACCCCCGCACGCACATATACGGCCACAGAATGGCACGTACAGGCACAAGGGCGTAAATTTACGTCCCCGCCTAAGTGCGGTTCGGGGGTCCCATCGGGACCCCCTCCGCGGCGTGCGGGGGTCCCCCTGGCTCCGGGATCTGGGGGCGGATGTCGGCGAATACCCGCCCCCCCGCGATCGCTCCCAGCCAATGGGAGCGCGCTCCCAACCTGTCACTTCCTCCTCCTGTGTTTACACAGGAAGGAGGAAATGATGTATTCTCTCATCGCAGCGCTGTTTCCCAGCGCTGCTGATGAGAGAAGACATCACAAGTAAGTGTGCACCAACACAACACTGACACACACTCACATAGGCATATTAACCCCTTGTGATCGCCCCCCCACCCCCCTGTCACAGTGTCACTGAATGCAGTGATCTAATCACTGCATTTAGTGTCAGTGTGACAGGCAGTGTAAAAAACAGTTAGTCTTAGGTTCAGGATAGCCCCCCCACCCCCCCTAATAAAGTTTTAACCCCCTGATCACCGCCCTAGTTAACCCTTTCACTCCCTATTGCCAGCGTCACTAAGCGATCATTTTTCTGATCGCTGTATTAGTGTCGCTGTTCCCGCTAGGTAGCTATTTTTTTTACTGCGATTTTTTTTTTTTTTTTTTTTTACTAAAGACATGTGGCTAAATAAATTTTGGCCTAAATGTTTGACTAAAATTTAGTTTATTTGATTTTTTTTTTTAACAAAAAGTAAAAAATAGTGTTTTTTTTTTCAAAAATGTCGCTCTATTTTTGTATATAGCGCAAAAAATAAAAATCGCAGAGGTGATCAAATACCACCAAAAGAAAGCTCTATTTGTGGGAAGAAAAGGACGCAAATTTTGTTTGGGAGCCACGTCGCACGACCGCGCAATTGTCTGTTAAAGCGACGCAGTGCCGAATCGCAAAAACACCTTGGGTCATTTACCAGCGTATTGGTCCGGGTCTTAAGTTGTTAAAAGGAATCGGTTAACTATTATGTGTCTCTACCCCGTAAACAGTCATTTCAGCAACAATTTTTTCCTTCAGTGACCCTTTAAAGTCCTTTCTTCTAAGAAATCCTCACTTCCTGTTCTTCTGTCTGTAACTCCACACAGTAATGCAAGGCTTTCTCCCTGGTGTGGAGAAAGCCTCTTGAGGGGGGAGGGGGCAAGCAGGAGTGTCGGGACGCTTTCTAATTTGCAGAAAAAGGAGCTGTGTGTTAGTGGGCACCCCCTCAAGAGGCTTTCTTTACACCAGGAAGAAAGCCTTGCAATTACTGTGTGCAGTTACAGACAGAACAGGAAGTGAGGATGTCTCCAAAGAAATAAGGACATTTAAAAGCAAAATCGAAGGATGAGGTAAGTGAAGGAGGACTGCACTACGGTAAATGAATCTATTTAGGGAAAAAAAAAATTACCTTTATAACCGCTTTAATTTCATCGACATAAAATATTTTCGTTGACGAAAGTAACACTATTTTAGCCAACTAAAATACAACTAAAAACTAAAATGGCATTTTAGTGAAGACTGACTGACTAAATTGAAATACGACGTCAGCGAGAGAGAAAACAAAGGCTAAATCGGTCTGTAGTGCATATTCAAGCCTTAAATAATACCCTGTTAGATTTTTACTCCAGGAGTATAAAATGAGTTTTGAAATTCTAGAGAGGTGCTTAACCACTTCATTACTGGGCACATAAACCCCCTTCGTTCCCAGGCGAAATTTCAGCTTCCGGCACTGCGTCGCTTTAACTGACATTTGCACAGTCGTGCGACATGGCTCCCAAACAAAATTGGCGTCCTTTTTCCCCCACAAATAGAGCTTTATTTTAGTGGTATTTGATCACCTCTGCGTTTTTTATTTTTTGCGCTATAAACAAAAAAAAGCGACAATTTAAAAAATATATATATATTTTTTACTTGTTGCTATAATAAATATCCCAGCGCCAGTATGCTGTTTTTTTTTTTTTTTAATGCACGTACTTACTTTATATAAAATCATTGAATTTCTGGCGCACCGCGGAATGTCGCCGCTATAAGGTGTCACGCCTTCCGGAAACAGCCGATTAGCATTCGGCTTTTCTCGGCGCCTGCGCACAGACCCAGGAGCTGACTGCGCAGGCGCCGAAAATAGCCGGTCCTAGTTCGGGTTTTTTCGGAGGGCGTGACGCGGCTATATACGGCGCCTGCGCAGTCAGCTCCTGGGTCTGTGCGCAGGTGCCGAGAAAAGCCGAATGCTAATCGGCTGTTTCCGGAAGGCGTGACGCCTTATAGCGGCGACATTCCGCGGTGCGCCAGAAATTCAATGATTTTATATAAAGTAAGTACGTGCATTAAAAAATAAAATAAACAGCATACTGGCGCTGACGCCAGTATGCTGGATGTAATGAAACAAAGTGATTTTAAGGGTGGAACTCCGCTTTAAGGCCGATACGTATTTTTCGCAATAAGCGACTGGTTTGCGCAAAAGTTTTAGTGCCTACAAAATGGGGAACAGAATTATGATTTTTTTAATTATTTTTTTTACTAGTAATGGCGGCTATCTGTGATTTTTATTGCGACTGCGATATTGCGGCGGACATATCGGACACTTTTGACACAAATTTGGGACCATTCACATTTATACAGTGATCAGTGATATAAAAATGCACTAATTACTGTATAAATGTGACTGGCAGGGAAGGGGTTAACACTAAGGGGTGAGGAAGGGGTTAAATGTATTGCCTGGGTGTGTTCTAACTGTGTGGGGGGAGGGGGGTGACTGGGGGAGGTGACCGATGCTGTGTCCCTACGTAAAGAGACACAGATCGTTCTCCTCTCCGCTGACAGCACGTGGAGCTCTGTGTTTACACACAGAGCTCCACGTCCCTGCTGTCATCTGTTCGGTTTCCCGCCGATCGCATGTACCCGACGGACATCGCGGCCGCCAGGTACATGCATCGGATCCCCAGTGATGCGGCGGGACATTGTTTACCCGCCGTGCGCCACCCAGTGGCGCGCGCGGGTAATGCACACAAATCACGTCCAAAGACGTCAAGTTGGCGCCTCAGATCCGCGCTGTTGACGTATTATGTCAATAGCGCGGGTCTAAAGTGGTTAAATAATGCATTACAATTAAAATCCATGAGATTTTAGTAGACTAAAATGATTCTACTAAACTGTACTAGTGATTTTGGTCAACTAAAATACGACAAACACCGACATGAAAACTATTTTTATTCAAATTTCCTGGTCCACAATCTTTTCATCTCCTAGTCTTCTTAGCCCTCTGTATGTGCTTGTCTTCAAATTATTTGGTACATCTAGCAAAACTGATAAACTTGGCAGACAATTTTTCACACCCTTCTGCTCTGTAGAATGTTTTTAGTATTAATTTTTAATGTAAATGAATAGAAAAAGACAGTACAAATGTGGGTGCCCCTAACAGTGGTCAGTGTAGAAGTTGCCTGTTTCATTGTTGGCTAGAGTACCTAGCAGTGTTAATTAAGCCGACTAAAATTACTAAAACAATAGAGATGACTAAAATACGACTAAAACTAAAATGCCGTTTTAGTCAAAAGACCAAGACTAAATTGAAATTTGACTTCAAAATTAACACTGGTCTGTAGTGCATGTTCATACCTCAAAACCATAAATAATGAGATTTTTCACTCCAGCAGTATATGAGTTCGGAAATTGTAGAGAAATGTTAACATAAAATGAGTTTGCAAAAGACTAAAACTAAAATTCCATTTTAGTCCAAAGACTAATACTAAATCGAAATTTGCTGCCAAAATTAACACTGGTAGCTAGATCAGTTGCCTACTGCTAAATCAGACCCTGCTAATTGTATTGGGAACCCTAATGAAACCATGATTGAGAGAGGATGATTTAAACATATATTCTTAAAGCGGATCTCCACCCTAAAGTGAAGATCCACTGATCGGAACCCTCCCCCCCTCCGATGTCACAACTGACACCTTTCAGGGGGGTGCAGATACCTGTCTAAAGACAGGTATCTGCAACTACTTCCGGCCCGCAGTCTCGGGCAAAAGTCGGGTTTTTTGGCGACATCCCGTCGCCCCCCCCGTTGTGTGCTGGGAACTCTCGGCTCCCAGCACACAGCGGGAGCCAATCGGCGGGCGAAGCGCGACTCGCGCATGCGCCGTAGGGAACCGGGCAGTGAAGCCGCAGCGCTTCACTTCCTGGTTCCCTCACCGTGGATGGAGGGGGGAGCAGCAGGGTGACGAGCGATCGCTCGTCCTCTGCTGCGAACGCCGCTGGACTCCAGGACAGGTAGGTGTCCTAATATTAAAAGTCAGCAGCTGCAGTATTTGTTGCTGCTGGCTTTTAATATTTTTTCCATGCTCCCCCTTAAAAAGCTACAAATACTGTAGCTGCTGACTTTACTATAACATTTACCTGCCCAGGTATTCAGTGATGTCCTCACTTGAGCCTGTTCTTCAATCGGCTTCGAGTGCAGGGGCAGGTACCTTAAGTAAGGAAAACTGGCATTTAAGCCTTGCGACAGATGTAAAAGGGAGGTAGCAGTTGTCAGATTCCCCTCTCCAAGGTTATATGTAATAATTTGGTGTACATATGCTTTCTGTAATAGTAGCAGTATTGTGTTGAAATATAGAGAAAGTAAACCCTGATTTTGCTTCCTGTTTTGTTAACTGCAAACCTTGCAAAGTAAAAGCATAATGGGCTAGTATGTGTGCCACTTACCTTCTAAGGCTGTGTACTCAGACTCTGTTACTACCCGGAGTCTTGTGACGTCACTCCCGCACATGCCAACGGTCACGACATGGGCACTCTTGATCGTGCCCTTTCTTCAGTCCGCATGCACCGATGATGATGGCCGTACAGGTTTAGAAGATATTTCCAGTACCTACAGGTAAGCCTTGTATTAGGCTTACCTGTAGAGGAAAAGTGGTCTGTAAAGGTTTACAACCACTTTAACCACTTAAGCCCCGGACCAATATGCTGCTAAATGCCAAAAGACGTTTTTACAATTGGGCACTGCGTCGCTTTAACAGACAATTGCGTGGTCGTGCGATGTGGCTCCCAAACAAAATTTGCGTCCTTTTCTTCCCACAAATAGAGCTTTCTTTTGATGGTATTTGATTGCCTCTGCGATTTTTTTTTTTTTTTTTTTGCGATATAAACCGAAAAAGACCGATTTTTTTTTTTGAAAAAAAAAAGATATTTTTTACTCGTTATAAGAAAATTGAATAAACTAAATTTTAGTCAAACATATAGGCCAAAATGTATTCAGCCACATGTCTTTAGTAAAAAAAAAACAAAAAAAAATAGCTACCTAGCGGCAACAGCGACACTAATACAGCGATCAAAAAAACGACCGCTTAGTGACGCTGGCAATAGGGGGTGAAAGGGTTAACTAGGGTGGTGATCAAGGGGTTAAACCTTTATTAAGGGGGGTATGGGGGCTACCCTGGACCTAACACTAACTGCCTGTCACACTAACTGTCACACTGACACTAAATGCAGTGATCAGTAAATATATGATCACTGCTATTAGTGACACTGTGATAGGGGGCTTGAGGGGGGGGGGGTGATCTGAAGGGGTTAATGTGCCTATGTGTACTGGTGTCAGTGTAGTGTTGGTGCGACTCACTTGTGATGTCTTCTCTCCTCTCGTCGAATTGAAAATACCGCTGAGAGGAGAGCTGACATCACTTCCTCTGCCAGTGTTTACATTACATGGGCAGAGGAAGTGCAGAGCAGGGAGGGAGCTGATTCGCTGGGAGCGATCCGGAGGGGCCACGTCTAGGCAGGGACGTACAGGGTTACAAGTAAGTCCATCTGCCTGTACGTGCCATTCTGCCGACGTATATGTACATGCGGCGGTTGGGAAGTGGTTAAATCATTCTACAAATGTGTCTGATTTCAGCAATACTTTCTGCAAAGTATTATAAGGTTATTCATATTTTTTTTCTTTTAACTATACTGGTTATTTTATGCCCATCCCCTCTTTCTAACAATGTGCTGCTTCAGGCTCCCTTCAGCTAACAACGAGCACAGTTGTGATAAGATCAAAGTAATATCTGCTTCTTTGTCGACTCCGTAAATTGGTTGTAAAGCACATCCTTTTATAGTGTGTACTTGTCTTAATTAAGAGCACCAAGTGTAATTTCTGTCTGCTGCTTTGTTCCTCTATCAGCATGAATCATTTCTAACAAGTGTTTCTGAAACCAAGAGAAAAATGGTGACAGGCAAGGGAGCTCCGGTTGGCTGGCAGCCTGAGCTCTGTTGCTGTGGGGGTGGCCCACCCCTCACCACTCAAATCGGCTTTGCTCACGAGCTCTGCAGAGTAACTTTTAGCTTCCTGCCCCCTTTTTCTGACTGCTCAGATAAGCTTTATAAATGATGTGGGAGGATTTGTATCATCTGTGTATCAACTTATGCCAGTCACTTCACTGTATATATGTAAGGATTTCAAACAATTTTAAGTGTCTGAAGAAATTAAAGGTGCAAGGTGTGTTTTGTTTTACACCTTAAAGCGGTGGTTCACCTGAAAAATTCAGTCGGTCAGCAGCTACAAATACAGCAGCTGCTAACTTTTAAAAAAAATGGACATTAACTTGTCCAGGTCCCCCACGACATCGGCATCCTTGGTGAGGGAATCGGGAAGTGAAGCGCTGCGGCTTCACTGCCCGGTTCTCTACTGCGCATGCGCGAGTTGTGCAGCGCCGTTCCCCTTGGTCCCCGTTGTGTTCTGGGAGCCAAGTGTTTCCCAGAACACAACGGGGGGGGGGGGGGGTGGGTGGATGGGGTGACGTGAAAGGGCTGGACTCCTGTGGGAGTCTATACCAGGAAGTGGTGTAAATACCTATTTTATACAGGTATCTGCTCCCCCTCCCCCTGAAAGGTGTCAAATGTGACAACGGAGGGGGGAGGGTTCCGAAAAGTGAAGCTCCGCTTTAATGCATATGGTGTATTAAGGTGAAAAAACACACAACTTTACAACTCCTTTTAATAGGTGAGCATAATCCTTTTTATGATAAACTTGGTGTTAAGACGGTTGTAAGAAGGTGTAGTTTCAAGGAACAATTTTTAGGTCCCCTAATACTGCTTCTTTTGGGTAGTCTTTAGGGGTCATCTCTGTTTACTGAATTCTGTCTTGGTGGAAAAGTTCTGTATGTAGGAAAAAAATAACTCATTATGATTTTTGTTTTATAGAATGCTGCCTTTCTTTATGGCCTTGGATTGGTCTACTTCCATTACAATGCATTTCACTGGTAGGTATTCTAAAGTACATCTTTCCTCTAAAAACAAGACTGACTTTTTCATTATAAATGTCTGGCAATTCTGTTTCTGTATGTTTAATATGGGGGGGAGGTTCCATCTCTAGCAGCCGTTGCTTATGGAAGCGTTAGAATCAGGTTCTTGTGGGGGGTTTTGTTCTTTTATTTTATTTTTCCTTTTAAAATCACCATTGTATCAAAGTGGGCTGATCATAAAGTTATGTTTTCCAAGAACTGAAATAGCTGACTTTTTCTAAAATAATTTTGGGCTGTAAAAGAAAGCTACAGAAGGCTGGTCTTTTCATATTGCTACAAAGTAGGGTTCATTTGTTGAAGAATGTGTCATGAATGGTTCCTCTCTAAAATGAACCAGTGCTTTGGTTGCAGCCAAAATACCAGATTCACTTTTATCAGGCAGATTAGGCATCTTATACTTTTCTTTCGCCTAACTTTTCTGACCAAAGCCCTGACAAAATAAATACTGCTTGGAACGAGGGAAAATGTGAAATGCTCATACTTTGGTTATTGGGTAGATTTCTTATCCCCTTGCTGACCGCAATTTTTACCTTTTTTTTTATTTTTGCTCTTTTCCTTAAGAATGTTGATTAACCTTGCAGCAAATGGGACTGCTCAACCGAGTGTGATCCTAGTTCTCTGGCCTTATTTTAAACTAAAACAAAGTCTTTTTCATTGCCAAGGTGACTGACACTGCTAAACTACTTCTGGGCATTTAAGAGTTTTTGTTTTAGAAGGGCTAAATTATACATTATATTGTCTGTTTTGCTGTGATACAGTCTTTAATTTACCTTTTAATGTTTCCAGGGCAATTAGAGCATTTCAGGAAGTGCTTTATGTTGATCCTGGCTTTTGCCGCGCCAAGGAAATTCATCTACGACTTGGACTTATGTTCAAAGTGAACACTGACTATGAGTCAAGTTTAAAGGTAAATGCATAGTTTAATGTAGTGTGTCCTGTATCAGTAGTGTGTGCTGTGCAAGTAGAAGGAACCTCACACTAGTTGTCCAGTAAAACAATTTATCTTAATCGTACAGGACACAGACTGATATTCATAGATAATGACCTCTGGATTGTATGCTCTCATTCCACCTGTATTGAGTTGTATTATAACTGTACCACCCTCGTGTCATAAAGCGCACTGCGTTGGCACTATATAAATCCTGTATAATCTGGGTTATAGGCTGCTACCCTCACGTAATTTGACACTGCCAACGTTTTCAAATCTGCCCAACTTGGACTTTTTGTTGTTGCTAGGGCCATTTAGTAGGTGGACCTCTACACCCTTATGGAGAAGTTTTATAATAAACCTCTTAGTGGGGGAAGGGTTATAGGGTTAAGCCAAAGGGGATGTATCCAAATGGTTTGCCAGTATTGTCCCGTCACCTGAAGATAGCAGCCTATAACTCAGGGTCTGACTATTCAGCCTGTGTCTTGTGCTATACTCCCAATATATGGAATTTAAAGGTAAGTCATTTTTTTTGTAAACTGTTCTATTGGACAAGTGTGAGCCTGTTTCCATGTCTTCTGGTTGGATGATACTCACTTTTCTTTGTTCTGAGCACTGTAAAAGGGGAAGGTCAAAGATAGTAATCCATGTGTTGGATTCATTATGATCCAATCATCTCCTGCATAGATATTTTTTTTCTTTTCATACATCTGATGGGCACCAGGTAAATTAAAAGCCTCAGTCGGTCCAAGGCGGCCTGTTCGCTATGTGGGCACAAAATGTACCCACAGACTTCCTTAGTTGTGTCTGTGTGTACAGGCTTGCTGATCTTTACTTGTACATTGGCTTCCTAAAAGTTGGCCACATCCCAGCGACAGGGTCCACATATAAATGGCAGCAGAAACTGGCAATCAAAGCTCCTAGTTATAGGTGGAGTCAGCCTGCTGTACAGCCCTGTTCATTTGTGCAGGAGGGACCTGCTGACCTTTGATCTGAAAATTATGAAAGTGAAAAATAAAAGTAAAACTTAACCCATTATTGCTACAGCTTCTATGTAATGTGATTACTGTAATTGGTTCTCACAGTGGTCACATCAAATCCCAGAGAATAGCAGAGAAATATTTGTTTAGGAGATTTGTTTGTGCTTCGTGAAAAATTCTGCCCCCATCATTGTAGCACTGCCAGTGCCCATCATTAAAAAATATTCCCCCATCATGTACACATCCACCCCTTACACTCGCCCATCCTTAACAAATCTGCCCCTTACTGACATGAGCGAGCATCGGGAGAGTGTGGCACAATGTCTGCTATTGTGCGCAGGTGCCGTCTACAGCTGATCGTAAACTCGGCTGTTCTGTGGGGCATGCACAGTTCCGGCCGGGCATTTTTCGATAGGGGGCACTTCTCGACAGAACACAGTGTCTCATGAAGCCAACCCTCCGTTTCCCTACCACAATGTCCCAATCCATGGATTGGATGTACAGCACAGCAACTAACCATTCTTGTATAGTCACTCGCATTAAACCCTTTAACAGCTTATATGAGAGAATGAAGTTCCGCTTTAAGTGCTTGAAAATGTTTGTGGCCTATTCTTGAGGTTCCATGACTGTTGATTATAGATTGCCTGTGTTGCAGCCTGGTAGCAGCTACTTGCGCTCTCTGTATTTTAAATGCAGTATTCAACATGGTGTAACAGGTTGGCTTGTGAGAGTACACCATGTTCTTTCTTGTACATAGAAATCTTAGACTGGGTTTAAAGGGGATGATAGCAAGTCAAGTTCAGGTACTTACATTTTATTTACGAATGCATTTAATGGCTTTTTGAATACATGACTACATTAACTAGTACTCTTTAAAAACTGACTGTAGTTAAGCTTTACATAGCAATATTTGAGTTCTTGAATGGTACACGCATGTATTGTGCAGCGCCTGGTGTAGCTTCATTGCTAAACACTTTTGTATGTCTGATTTACATTTGATGAGATAATGGTCAATGGTCTCAATACATTGAACCTGATGGAGACCTTTTCACCATTCATCTAAATGCCTCACTTCAAATGTTTAAAATGTGTCTTGGGGTTATGCCTCCGCATTTATAACTGTCACTTTAATCCAAACATATTGTCATGAAATCTGTTAAGGCATATAAATGTTAATGAACTTCTTTGGCAATATATAAAGATACAAAACTAACCTCCTTGAGTGATCAGCAGATCTGTGTGCTCATAATGTCACAGTGATCACACTGTGAAAAACTATTACTCTTGCTTAACTACATGTTTTGACCCTTATGGGTGCCATGGTCCTACTGTATGTGTTAACTTTTTTATTTTATTTTTTATGCTGGATATATCAATTAAAATTTTGAAAGTAAAAAATCATTCAAAATGTTTACAGCTTCAATAGTCGTCGTAAACAAGATCTGCGTTGACGCAAATGTTTGAATCAAGGAAATCTGGGTTCCACCAGAGGTTGCCAGGGGTTCCTTGAGCAATGAGAAGTTTGCACCTTTCATGCAAGTTACCACTGACACCACATATCCTTTCTGCTATCTGAAAATGGACATTCTCACTAACCACCAGTGTAGGGGGCATTCCACCCACTAGTCACCATGGTAGGGTGTTTTCTTCCCACTGACCACCAGTGTAATGCAAAACAGATGGCCAATGCTGAAAATTCCCCCCAAAAACCTACAGATATGGTGAAATAGGCCCTAATAGGGGAGGGAGAATCCCATTCATTGAGGGTGTAAGCCTTAAAAATGAGCCAACTGGCAATGGTGTAAAGGGTCACCTTGTGGGGCCTTCAAGGAGGACAAAGAGGCACTCCATTTTCTAAAGAAAGATGGTTATAACAATATGGACCCCAACTCATCTGTCTACATCCAGGCAGTGGAGAAAACCTCATTAGCGTGTTTTGGAGTTGGAAATTATGACAGAGTCTGGAAAACTGTTTAGAGGGACTATTACCCTAAGCCCAGGCATTGGCGACTCTGAAAGTTCACATGACCATTTTACACTTGTGGTATGTAGAAAAGAGTTGGAATGTCTCTCCACCCCCCCCCCCCCCCCAAAATGCATGTTAGCTTATGTGTCCATGCACAGATGGGCTTTTAGCGGTGGGGACTTTTAGAGGCTGAAAAGTAACTCGCTGCTAGTGCGTCCAGGAGCAGCAACGTTTTGGCAGCAAAAAAATGCTTGACGGCTTGTAAACCCATTTTAACACTAGGTGCCTTAAGTGCTTGAGGTTTTAGGAGAGTTTGCAAAATGTCCCATGTGCATGAGGGCTTAAAATTGCATGCACAATGGTGGCAAACTACCCAAAATTGTCCTTAGTCAAAGCTTTATAAGTTTTGTCAATTTAGTGTTACAGATGCCGCCGGAACTCTTGAACCACATGTGTTACCCAGACTCCTATGCAGAAGCAAACATCAACAAGGCTGTGGAATGGCTATGCGGTGGGGAAAACCCCAACGGTGTCATGCATAACTATCAGCTCAGTATTGGCAAAATGGTCCGCTCAGTCTTAAACAATCTTCTTGTTTCAGGCAGTGACCTGAGGAATTCTCTGTGAGGAAACACATAGGTCGTGGCTACACAGGATAGATCAATATGTCAGGTCCAGTTCGGTGTAAGGATTCTATGCAGGAAGTGGGCTTGTTTCAGGCAGTGCAGGCCATGTTGTATCTCAGACCTTTGCTACGGAGCTTTATACCCTTTGTGCAAAACACAAACGTTGCATTTTTTTAAATCTCTGATTTTAATAAACCGTACCATGCAAATCCCCTGTTGTAGATCTGATTTTGGGAACATCATAAACATTGCGCTCGTGACCTTCTGTAATGACAGGTCCAAAATCTCTGGGGAGTTTTGCTTATCCGATAGAGGATTATTTTGAACTTTTTAATCGCTGTGCTGATTTTTACAAATAACGTCATTGATCGTTGGCACCTTTTCCCTAGTTCGTCTTTCAGGACAGCACCTTAGAGAGATCCCGGCTCCTCCCCTTCTAGGAAACACCGCCTTCTTCAGATCTTTAAAGCCTCATCCTCCCACTGGCCCTTCAGTTATGGTGTTTCCTCCGGTGGGGAGACACTGCTGTGGAACCAGGGCTGTTAGCTGGGGAGGCTAAGGCTGATATTTCAGAGAAGGGCAGGATCCGGGAGTTGCCTGGTGTTGTCCTCCCTTTTTGTTGTATTTGGCGCCAGGTAAGAAACGAGTGCGTTTTAGCTTACCTGTAATAGCGCCGTGCATCTCAAGCGCTCCTTGGGGAAAGGATGGCAGCTGGGAGGTCCGCTCTTTCGCGCGCCTAGGGTGGCGCTGTGTGTTGGATCCACTGCCCCTCCACCCTTCAGCCTGGAGACTCAGTGGCTGCGTCGGATGGCGGGTGACGTCAGTTCCGGCGGAAGGGGCGGGTCCGACACACGAGGCCGCGTCTTCCGGACGCGGCCTAGAAAGGCGGATCCAGCACTCGGCTGGTGCGGTCTCCTATTAAGCTGTAGAGACAGCATTTTTTGGGACCAGAGGCCACCGTTACCGTGCGGGAAGATGTCGGAGGCAGAGGCTTCTAAAACTGCTCCCGGAGAGAAGGACACCAGCCAAGCAAAGGTCAGTGGAACCCTGGGGTGGTGTTCCCTGATTCACAAAACCCCTGTTAGCTCCACGGGTGTGTTTTCCCTACCAGGTGGTCGGTAGGAGAGGAGTGGGTCCCTGGTGGTGGTCATTCCTGGGGATTAGGCACTCCTGGTGATCCCTGTTAATTTAGCTGGGGAGTTCTGACTAATACTGCTGCTCTCTATGTTTCTGTTTGTTTTCAGAAATACACAAGCAAATCGCTCCATGGCTCTAAGAGAAAGTGCCCTGTCTGCAGGTCCACGTTAGGGGAGACTTGGGACAAGACTCTCTGTAGGGGGTGTATGGATGCGGTAGTGAGAGAGCAGACAGCAGAACAGGGGGTAGATCTGGCGGCATCAGTTAAGGAGCTTTCAAGCACCTTCCAATCATTTAAAACTCTGTTTGCTAACTTTCAGTTGCCCCAGGCTCAGAGCACCCCTTCCCCAGTACAACAGGCGGTTTCACCTGATCCACCGATACCCCTCGCTATTGGTGCGGAGAGACCGGTAGAAGCAGGCAGCGCTCCCTCTGATTCTCAGGGAGAATCAGATGAAGAGGGGATGGACGGGGAGTCCACAAAAACCTCACGTTACAAACTCTCTCTAGAGGAGGTGGAGGAGCTTTTAGGGGCTATCCACACCACCCTAGGGATTCAGGAGGAGAGTAAGCCGCTGTCCCTGCACGACCAAATGTACAGAGGCTTAGGGGAACAGAAAAGGAAGGTTTTCCCAGTCCATGACGTTCTGGTCGATGCCATCAAAAGAGAGTGGCAGGATCCGGAAAGGAAACCTTTTCTCTCAAGGGCGCTGAAAAGAAGATTTCCTTTTGAGGAGGGAGAAAACTTAGTTTGGAATAAGACGCCTAAACTTGACGCGGCTTTTTCCCAAGTTTCTAGACACACAGACCTAGCCTTTGAGGATATGGGGGTACTCTCTGATCCCATGGATAAGAGGATGGATTCCCTGTTAAAGAAAACCTGGGATTCCTCCCAGGGTAATCTTAGGCCAGCAATGGCGGCTACAGTGGTAGCCCGCAACTTGGAGTACTGGCTGACTCAGATTAAATCCCATATCGAGGCAGGTACAGCAAAGGAGACAATTCTCTCCTCTTTCCCCATGCTACTGAAGGGGGTAGCTTTCTTGGCAGACGCCTCAGCGGAGTCTATTCATATGTCCGCAAGGTCTGCAGCATTGTGCAACTCAGCCAGAAGGGCCTTGTGGCTCAAAACATGGCAGGGGGACAGTGCGTCCAAAGTAAAACTTTGTGGTATCCCGCTTACGGGGGATTTGTTTGGTCCTGGTCTGGAAGCAGTCCTAGACCGGACCGCCGACAAAAAGAAGGCGTTCCCCGTTAAAAAGCAGTTTGGGGAACAGCCAAAAAAGAGGTTTCGATTTCGTGGAAAATCAGAGACACCCAGGTCAGGTTCCCAGAAGAAAGGTTGGGGACAGAAGGGGAAGGGTCGAGGGGGAGCAATTTTTCGCCCTCCTGAACCCCCCAAAAAGACCAATTGACTCCAGAACAGTGGGAGGAAGATTGGGGGTCTTCCTTCCACAGTGGGAGATGATTACCTCCAACCAGTACATCTTGGAGATCATCCGAAGGGGTTACAGGCTAGAATTCTCAACCCCTCCCCCCCTCAGACTGTTAATTACCAACCTTCCGAAGTGTGTGGAAAAGTCTGGTGCCCTCCTCTCCTCACTCAAGGAATTGGAGGAGCAGCAGGTGGTTGTTCAGGTCCCGACCAGGGAGATAGGTGGGGGTTTTTACTCCCACATCTTTGTGGTCCGCAAGCCGTCTGGAAAGTTCAGGCTTATCCTCAACCTAAAACCTTTAAATACCTCGGTCAGGTACAAGAGGTTCAGAATGGATTCGATCCATTCTGTAAAAGCCCTTCTCCCGCCAAACTGCTTTATGGCTTCGATCGACCTAAGGGACGCTTACCTACATATCCCCATAGCAGAGGAACATCAGAAGTTCCTGAGGCTAGCAATAAACACCGGGGATCAGGTACTGCACCTACAATTCAGAGCCCTTCCTTTCGGCCTGTCATCTTCCCCCCGCATATTCACAAAGGTAATGGCAGAGGTCTTGGCCTTCCTGCGACTCAGGGGAATTCTGATAGTCGCATACCTGGACGATCTTCTATTGTTCGCCCCCTCCCCAGAACAATTGAATCGGGACTTACAGTCAGCCAGAGACATTTTGGAAAGCTTGGGTTGGCTCATAAATCCAGAAAAGTCCAACCTAATCCCGTCACAGAGGGTGTCCTTCCTGGGGTTTATTCTGGACTCAACAGTTCAAAGGGTCTTCCTTCCCCCAGAGAAGGTGCAAAAGGTGGACAAGGCCATGCTGTTTCTGCAGGGCAGTGGCCAGGTCTCCATAAGAAAGGCAATGTCCGCCCTGGGGTTGCTGACCTCCACCCTTCCAGCAGTACAGTGGGCGGGCCTTCATTTTCGTCCCCTTCAACTCTTCATCTTGAAGGTGTGGGACCACAGCCAGGGGTCATTGGATTCCCTAGTCTCTGTCCCAAGTCAAATCAAACGGTCCCTCTGGTGGTGGAGAAGGGGAGCAAACTTGTCTCAAGGCCTAGAGTGGGTCCTGCCCATATCCAGGACGGTCACAACCGACGCCAGCAACACAGGTTGGGGAGCACATTTGGGTTCTCGCTGGGTACAGGGCACCTGGGCGTTAGTGGAGGCAGCAAAGTCCTCCAATTGGAGGGAATTGAGGGCAGTGTCACTGGCCCTTGTCTCATTCCAAGAAGATCTGCGGGGTCACCATGTTCGAGTTCGAACAGACAACTCGTCGGCAGTGGCTTATATCAACAAGCAGGGGGGCACAAGGTGCGGCCCCCTCTGGCTGTTGACAGAGGCCATTTTCAGATGGGCCGAGATCAATGTCCTGTCCCTGTCAGCCTTACATCTGAAGGGAGATCAGAACTGCTTAGCAGACTTCCTCAGCAGAACAACGCTGAGGGAGGGCGATTGGTCACTGAGTCAGGAGGTTTTCAGGATGATAGCCCAGAGATGGGGGCCGCCATGCGTAGACCTTTTTGCCTCCAGGCAGAACGCCAAGGCGGACAGGTTCTTTTCTCTAAGCAGGTACGATGGAGCTTTAGGGATAGATGCACTAGCTCAGAAATGGGAATTTTTCAGGTGTTATGCCTTCCCCCCCTCCGGTTCTGATCCCTGCAGTGTTGAGGAAATTTCAACAAGAGAACACAACCTTAATTCTAATTGCCCCATATTGGCCCAGGAGACCGTGGTTTTCAATCCTAAGGAACTTGGCTGTAGAGCCCCCCTGGCTTCTACCAGCTCGGGACAACCTTCTCACTCAAGGTCCAGTCTGCTGCCCTCACGTGGACAGGTGGAAACTTGCAGCCTGGTTTCTGAGGAGGAGTTGCTGAGGGGAAAAGGATTTTCAGATCGCTTGGTTGCGACCCTACTAAATTGTAGGAAAAAGGAAACGCAAACCATCTACCACAAAGTGTGGAGACGATTCAATTCATGGTGCTCTGAAAGCTCCTTCAGTGTACACAGTTCCGTAGCAGTACTAGAGTTCCTACAGGCGGGGGCAGATAAGGGATTGGCTCTCAGCACCTTGAAGGGACAGGTGTCAGCCTTGAGTGTATTTTTAGAGAAAAATCTAGCAGGGGATCCCTGGATAGTAAGATTTTTTAAATCTTTGAGTAGGCAGAGGCCAGTTGGTGTGACCCCTTTTCCCGTATGGGATCTTTCCTTAGTTTTGCAGGCCCTTACGGGAGATCCTTTTGAACCATTGGGGTCATGCTCTTTGAAGTTAATCACTCTCAAAACTGCATTTTTGGTAGCGATTACGACGGCACGTCGAGTAAGTGAACTCGAGGCCCTCTCAATTAAAACTCCTTTTTTTCAAGTTTTTCCGGATCGTATTGTTTTTAAGACCGATCCGGCCTTTTTGCCAAAGGTGGCCTCGAGGTTTCACAGAGGCCAGGAAATTATTCTACCAACATTTTGTTCAAACCCGGTGAGGGAAAAATAATTTATTTTTCACAACCTAGATGTAAGGAGGTGCGTCCTTCAATATTTGGAATGCACCAAACAGTTTAGAAAATCCGATTCCTTTTTTGTTTTATTTTCAGGGGCTAGAAAGGGTTCTAGAGCCTCCAGGCGTACTATAGCGGGCTGGATTAGAGCAGCTATTAGTCAAGCTTATGTGTTAAAGGGGATGGAGCCTCCAGTGGGAATCAGGGCACATTCTACTAGAGCAGTGGCGACTTCACAGGCGGAATGGGCTGGTGCTTCTCCAGAGCAGATCTGCAGAGCAGCGACATGGTCGAGTTTTGCTACCTTCGTAAAGCACTACAGACTAGACCTGCTGTCAGCACGGGACCAAGCCTTTGGTCGTAAGGTGCTACAGGCAGTAGTCCCACCCTAAGGTAAGGTACTCGCTTATCCTCTCTAAGGTGCTGTCCTGAAAGACGAACTAGGGAAAAATGGAGTTACTTACCGGTAACGTCCTTTTCCAGGAGTCTTTCAGGACAGCACCGCTACCCACCCAGGTTTTGAAGATTGGAAGACTCATCACATGAGGACGTCAGGTAAGATAAAGTATTCTTGTATAACGTTGTCTTGTGTCTCCCCAGTTGGCCGGAGGTACTCTGTAAGAACTGAAGGGCCAGTGGGAGGATGAGGCTTTAAAGATCTGAAGAAGGCGGTGTTTCCTAGAAGGGGAGGAGCCGGGATCTCTCTAAGGTGCTGTCCTGAAAGACTCCTGGAAAAGGACGTTACCGGTAAGTAACTCCATTTTTTGTTCATGAAATTTGGCTCGGGCACATTTGTCTGTAGTGTTTACTTGGCGCTTTCCGAAGCTCTAAGCATTGTCTTTTTGCTGCCCCGTTCTTCTGTTATCCGCATGATAACTTCTGACAAGTTCTCCAACACAGGAGATAAAAGCAGCTGGAATATTGTGTTGGGGAGGTAACTCAAAGCTAAATGAGCAGAGAGCTTGTCGACTCCCAGTACAGCTCTGCAAGTTTCTTCCTTCCTCTTCATATGGGTGGGGGTGCTTTTCCTCCAATCAGCTCACACACAGTGTATGCCAAAACTCCCCTCCCACTGCTGAAACAGGAAAAACTTGTTTTTTCGCAATGTGCACTCACTAAGGCTCCGTGCACTCTGAGCTTAAAATAAAAAGTCTGTTCTCTCGGGAGTAAAAAAAACGCTTGTATAGAGCATTTTTTTGCACAAAGTTTAAGAGAGTTTTATTTATTTTCCTACCTCCAAGCTCCAATCAGAAGTGTGAACCAACATTTTTTCCCCTGCCTCTAAACGTTAAACTCAAAATATCTTAATGTGTATGGACACATAGGATAACATTGAGCTGCTTCTACAGGCAGAACATAAAACTCCCGTAGAGGCTTTTTTTTTAAGCCAGTGTGAAGACGGCAGATATATATACATGTAAAACATATGTAGGGAGATTTGTATCATCTGAGGCTATTCACTTTACTGTGTATAAGAGAGGGTTTACATCCACTTTAAAAGCTCCAAGATACTATATGCAGAGTGCACAATAATAAGCCTATTGTAAAAAAAGTACAGACAAAAGGTACAGTAGTTGTGAGGAAAAGGGGGGGGGGGGGAAGTGGGGAATAAAGTGTGTGTTAAGGTATTTTCGCACAAGGTCAAGCAGGGTAGCTTCTGTTTTACTATGAATCATTCATTGTGTATTCTATCTTCAGTCTCAAGGAGACAGAGTAGAAGTCTTCCATACTTTATTAATGTTTTGCTTAAAGGATCGCTAAAGGATTTTTTTTAAGCTAAATAGCTTCCTTTACCTTACTGTAGCCCTGGTTTCATGTCCTCATTGTTCGTTTTTGCATTAAAGTTGCTGTAAGTCTGCTCTGATCTCCACACATCCTGCTTGTCTGGCTCCTTATGAAAAAAATCTCATGGCAGCTTTTCACTGTGGACCAAGCTGTCATTACTGTGTGTCTAAAACTCCTCAGAACCAATCAGATTCATTTTAAAAACAAAACCCTGCCCTGGATTTGTTTTTGTTCTGTGTGTCTCTTTACTTCACAGAAACATGAAACCAGTTTAAAAATGAAACTAAACTGCTGACACATTATATGATTGATTTGTATCTATTTTTAATAATTTTTAAAAGGAATCAGTTAACTATTATGTCTCTATACCCTGTAAAGTAATTTCAGCAAAAAAAATGTTTTCCTTTAGTGACCCTTTAAATTTCCTTTCTTCTGAGAAATCCTCACTTCCTGTTCTTCTGTCTGTACCTCCACACAGTAATGCAAGGCTTTCTCCCTGGTGTGGAGAAAGCCTCTTGAGGGGGCAGGGTGCAGAACCACTCGGATTCATTTTAAAAACAAAACCCTGCCCTGTATTTGTTTGTTTTTGTTCTGTGTGTCTCTTTACATCACAGAAATATGAAACCAGTTTAAAAATGAAACTAACCTGCAGGCACATTATATGATTGATTTTTTTTATCTATTTTTAATCATTTTTTTTTAAAAGGAATCAGTTAGCTATTATGTCTCTATACCCTCTAAACTGTCATTTCAGCAAAAAAAAATAAAAAAAATTCCTTTAGTGACCCTTTAAGCGTAGTCTGAATTGCGAGCATGTCAAATCCCGTGGACGTGGATTCAATGATGGTATGGTGGAGTCGGGTGAAAAGGGGGACAGCAAATGGTACAGGCAGTAGTTGAAACACTTCAGTCCAGTATGGGGCAGGTCCACCAAATGTCCAGGCATGTGCCACCATCTGCACAGCTCCTACAACAATTTGGGGAATAATGGGAGTATTTTGGCAAGTCTAGCCGAAACTAGTTAAAACCTTATAGTTGGTTTCCAGCTATAAAATGTTAATGATAGGTTTAATGGATTGGCAGTTATCCTGCAAAACTTCTGGTTCCAGCAGGACATAAAGGTCAGTAGCCCAACGCTAACTATATGGAGGATAAACATGGATACCGCAGTAGGTAAGCGAATGCGTGGTCTATTTGTAAGTAAATTAGGATTGCAATTGAGAGAACTTGGCTAGAGAGTGTATTATTGAGAGCCTATGACTTGCCGATTCGCCTCCAAACTAGATATCAAGATAAAGCATTCCAAGGTATGATCCAGGTTAGGCATTGTTGTTAGGGGAGCAATAAGAAAGAAAAGGTCATCTGCAAATCTAGTTTGTGGTGATAACCAGCCACTTGGCTACTTCAGTGCCTTGTATATCGGGGTTGGAGCAGAACTATTCTGTTAGGGGGGCTATGGCGAGTGGAGATAGGGGGCAACCCCGTCTAGTCCCACACAAAATTGCTCTTGCTATTCCTTAAAAATCTCCTTGCACTGCTAAGTCTACCCTGACCACACAGTCTAACTTTGGGTATGGGGGTGCCCCCTGTGCTTGTCAGGACCTTTTGGCATCTCCAGTTCATGCATGCTCTCGATTTTTAGCATTACAACCTTACTTGCACACTTTCTCATTCAGGCTTTGATTTCCCTCTTGCTTGCTCAATAGTTGCATTGCTAAACAGGAGAGTCCCATTGGTCCCATTGAACGCTGGGTGCGCCCCCTTACTAGAAGTCAGCCAACCCAGTTGGGGCACAGTTGGGAGAGAAAGGGGAAAAAAATGGCAAGAACATGTGTTATTATAAGCATCCCATTTAATTGGCTATGATAATATTTTAATTATCTGTAACCTTCGGTGGAATTTTATGTCCCAAGCTCACAATTGGTATTGGAAATTGGTCTGTTCTGGTCTTTTCAGGCAAAATTTACACATCTCCTGAAATTTGCCTTCCCTTCTCTCTGGCAAAGGTATATGTTTCCCATCTTCTTGGTCCTCCCACTGCATTAAGCTGGCCGTATATGGTTTGATTCATGGCTGGGTTCAGCAGGGATCAGCCATGTATGGGCAGGTTGACTATACCCAAGTTAATCGATCAACTTGGGTACAACCAGCCTGTCTGATTTTTACATTGCGATTTATTGGTTGTGGCTATTATAGCCATTAGCAGTAATTGCTGTTCTCCCTGTGGGGGGAAGCATCCGCAGTAGGGATTCCCCCCATCAACATGGGGAATTGAGCAATTTTCTGCAACCACAGAAAATGGCTCTATGAGCAGCTTTACTCATGGAGCAGAGCTTCTGGGTATGGAGGAACATGTAACCTTTCCCCACATGACAGTGCTTGGACCCGAGTAGCTGATCTCCAGGACCAGTGTAACATGAGGTGTTGTATGTGTGCGCAATGTTCTACACACCAAAGCTTACCCTGGGGGTAGACTTTTGCAGCTGAGAAGCTGTAAAGAGCCACAGATTTATCAGCCCACCTTGGAGAGAGGACATGGGACTAACAGACTGTCACTTTGACGGAATGGGCTCTTTATAAACATTCAAATATGTTGCTTTATTAATACACCTCTTATGTTAACACACTAATGCTGAAGAAATAGACATGTACAGTGACCGTGGCACAACATTTAGATCAAGCTACTACAGCCTGTAAAAGATGATCAATAATTTCCTTTTTGGTGGGCAGTGACTCCAGTCTTTACCCTTTTGCAGAGGCAAGACCAGCCATGGTATATAATGCTTTCAGATTTTCTGGATTCTACAATCCTCCCTCCCCCACCATACTCTGGGTGGTGGTTCTAGCCAACAGTCTTTGTCACTAGAGGACTATGTTACAAAACCTCCTTGGTCTAGCACATGGTCGCTTGAAGACAAAAAGTATCTATCGTACGTTTTCACAGTATTGTGTGTAAAAATGATCATATCTTGATGCATGTATTGTGTCCATGAGGGCTATGCTTTGAATGAATGTGCTGGGGAGAAAATGTATATAAACATGAATATGTACAGTGCGGTACACTTACAATATCACACTGGTTACATTCCGGATCTAATTGTTTCTATTTTGGAAATGGATGATTTCTATCCCCAACTACTATCACTTTTTTTAAATTCAGGGCAGCACTTTCTAGGTAAATCCTCTTACTGTGGATTTGAATTTCTATAGACTGCTGTCTGCCTTGAGGTATTGTGTGTCGTCTCTGAACTGCAGTGGCCTCTCCTGCATAATAACCATTTCACACAGCAGTAGCCAGCTTCAGTACTGCAATATTTGTATGAGGTGCAGATGTTTTCTAGCTGCTGCTTTTGCAGACAGGAGATTTTGAAATTAAGATGGCTTTTTCTTATTTTCATCGTCGGTGAGTGTGGTGTTCTCTAGCATTGCGTTGGAATTTTGTATTCTAACATCTTCCTATTGCTTTTTTTTCATTGTACCATCTAGCTATTCAGCATATGCTTGTTATCATACCTTGAACCTTGCTGCTTTTCTTTCCTTTGCGTTTTGATGACAGGTGTATGTATTGTTCTCGGTATCCAGTTAATGCTCTGGGTTTTATGCATTTGCTTATTCAGCATTAATTATCTGTATGTGAAAAAACATATATATATATATATATATATATATATATATATATATATATATATATATATATATATATATATATATATATATATTTATAGGTTTAACATTTATACCCATTTTTTTATTATTATATGGGTTTTCTGTTTATAAAATTAAATTCACCATTGCATAAGCTTTCTATTTGTACTACCGGATTATGTGCTGCTTGTGTTAATTTGCATAATGTTCTGCCATTATCTCTGTGCTATTATTTAGTTCATATTTGGTGATTTTTCTAATTCCCTAAGTAAACATTGCCATGGTAACAATCCCAAAGCTGCACAATCTAGGCATGTGCATCAATACACAAAGGATGGATGCATTTACAGGTATGAAGGCAGAAAGATCAAATATTTGCCTTTTTTTTTTTTTTTTTTTTTAATCATGATACAATTGTGCCCACAGAACCCCAAATGCAAAAGCATGACTTTTGTATTTAAAACATTTGATTGCAATTTTGTGTCTTGGGGGGAAAAATGTCTTCAATTGTGTGGATTTGTATTGGTTTACTGTAAAACCTTAATCTCGGTATGTCTTGTTTTTTTTGTCTTGTTTTTTTTGGAGATGGTATGCTGATCATTATGCAGATCAATTCCTATTGAGTATTCCTATTGATACTGACCTTACTATTCATATAAATAACTAATGTGGGTCTAAAATTGATTGTTTTATGAAAAATATATTGAATAAAGCACTCCTATTACCTTTTCCCACAGCATTTTCAGTTGGCTTTGATTGACTGTAATCCCTGCACTTTGTCCAAAGCTGAAAGTAAGTCATTTATTTTTTATTTATTTTTTAATCCTTTTGTGTATTTGAGGCCATTCTGATAAGGACATTTTCAATTGTTCTATTCATGTGTTCAGTGATGGTGAATTGCAATTCTGACATCCTTTTAAAACAAATTACTTTTTTCCTCAGTATTGGGAAGGTACCACCCAGAGGAGGCATAATTAGAATGTATTTGTTCTACAAATTGTTATGTCATTATACATTATGTGCAAAAATATAAGCTAGAAAGTAGAGAGAATGTGGATTTGCATGTATTAGACAAGGAAGGGTACTCCAATAAGAAAATCACTTAGGGCTATCAGATTTGTTGCATATAAAGAGTAGGAATTCTTACACTCCCGTAGTTTGAAAATCTTTATATTGCAGCTGGACTCTAATACAGAGACTTTTGTTACTTCTGATGTGTTTTCTTACCTCTGCTAAGTTGTAAACCATGTCTGAATTTCTTTACTGTGCTTAAAAAAAAAATATTTTATTTTTTCTGTGGGATGGTACAATTCCCGCTGTACTTCTGGCCTTCTCTGTACATAAAAATGCATGGCTTTTTTTTGTGAACGGATAGGGATGGGGCAAATACCGTAAGTGGAAAATGGCACTAGCGCTTCAGACCATCAGCTCTAATATTTAGAGCAACCCAGGTACAGTCCAGCCCCATACTATCTAGCAGATATTAAGTGTTGGTTTTAGAGCTCAACCTTAATGGTTGTAGGCAGCTATGCACCTCTACTTGTGTAAAGCTGTTCAGACGTTTTCTCCTGTATGTACTTGGTAGGTGCGCAAGTATAGTCTACATGCAGCTACTTGCAACAATTCATGGCTATGGCTGGCTGTGCAGAGCACCAGGCACTCCCAAGCACCACTGTATGATTTGTTTGCACTGTATTGCAAAATGCACTGCTGTGCAAATAACAAACACTGAAGTGATCCAGATGTTTGTTACAACTTAGCAGAGTGTTTAACATTTTAGATATCATAATTTACAAAAACCTCCAAGCCAGGAATTGTATTTTTTTGCAAGTTAGCGGGGTGCTATCTTGCTATCTGACAGCTCTGGTCAGCGCCGCTGTACTAACGATGCAATCCAACGACCCCCCCCCCCACTGAGATAATGTGTTCTGACAGGCCCTCCTTGCCGCCAGAGGCTGTGCCTCCACTGGGGATCCTCCTCCTCTAATTGTCCTTGTAACAATTGCACCAGGACAGGAAGTGATTGCCAATTAACAATGTTACCTTTGTCTGTGAAACAAGGATTAAATAGAACTCCACCCTACTAGTTAATCAGAGTTCAGCTGCACTTTGCTAGTGCATATTACAAGAAAAAAATAAACTTAAACTAAGGTCATCTGCTGATCTGAAAACTGTAGTGGGGACTTTCAATGGCAACTATAATAGCAAGTAGTGTTACTTGCTTTGTCTCCGACTCTGTGACACCTATGCGGAAATCGGGAGTTAAAGGGTCACTAAAGGAAAACATTTTTTTTGCTGACATGACTGTGTACAGGGTATAGACATAAAAGTTAACCGATTCCTTTTCAAAATGATTAAAAATAGATAAAAATCAATCATATAATGTGCCTGCAGGTTAGTTTCACTTTTGAACTGGCTTCATGTTTCTGTAAAGTAGAAATAGACACACAGAACAAAAACAAATCCAGGGCAGTGTTTTGTTTTTAAAATGAATCCGATTGGTTCTGGGAAGTTTTAGACACCGTAATGACAGCTTAAACCACCGTGAGAAAGCTCCCCAGCACTGTGGTTATAAGGAAACAGACAAGCAGGAAGTGTGGAGATCAGAGCAGGCTTACAGCAACTTCAAAGCAAAAACGAATGACGACGTGATGAAACCAGTACTGCAGTAAGGTAAAGTAAGCTATTTAGCTAAAAAAAATAAATTCCTTTAGTGATCCTTTAAGGTCTCCTCCAGCCCCTCCCACTTAACATGCCTCACCAGTCAGCTGACCTCTAGTATCTGCCCCCAGCCATGCTGTGAACTGATTGGGTGGCTATGAAGAGGCTGAATGGGCGGCCGCAGCCTCCAGGGACAGCCTGGATTTGGTGACCCCTGGCAAACCATCATTTGACCCCCGAGTGGGTCCCGACCCCCAGGTTGAGAACCACTGGTCTAAAGTCTTGTTATGCATTGCACTTCACTGGAATGCTGGCAGACTCCTTTACAGTACCACATGCAGTATATCTTTGGGCAGTATAACAATAATGAAAGTGGCAAAAGTGTTTACAAAGTAAATGAACAGAGCATATCAAGAAGCAAGATGCTCCCATTTGAGCCATCTGTGGCAGCATTTAGAGGTTACTGTCAAAACGAATGATTGAATGAAATATTACTTCTGTAGCAGACAAATGACTTGGTCATGGAACTGTATACATTTCTTTTTCTGGGTGAGATATTAAAGGTCTTTGTAGGGTTTGCAGTCCTGCCCTGCAGGGCTCAGATATGCTCAGATAGCCAATATTGGCATAGAGCTATTATGTTTTCTTTGGTTTCTTATGGGTTTTTTTTCTCCACAAGGTAAAAACCTACTGGTTACTTAGAGGCTTTACAGTAAAAAAAACGTGGTGTCTTCTTTAGATTGTAGGCTCCATCAGGAGAAAGGGTGATGTGGATGGTTTGGTATTCCATAAAGAACTATGGAAATTTGTTAGCACTGTGTACATTAGTAAAATAACTGGTTAATAGGAGAGTAATAACCAATCAAATCGAAACTGGTGAGTAATAGAGCCACCAGCTACATGTATTAATATTACTGTTTTTTTGTGATGGGGGGGGGGGGGGATGCATGGATGTAAGTTGTGCAGAGTAATTTATTGTTTTTCTCTTCTGTTTCCAGTTCAGTTTCACATTGCTCACTTGTACGAAACACAGGTAAGTCTTTTGCTCATTAACGCAAACTTGGCAGAAGGGTGTTTAACTGACACATGAAAGACTCCCATCCAATGTTGGAGGCCAACACTGTCCAGCTTGCCAAAGCAGTGATTGTTCCAGAACAAGCCCTTAATTGTTGATCGTACTTCAGTGAAGACCAGTGCACCAAGACTTGCACTGTTTTTGGGAGGAGGACAGTGACAGCTGTGAGTGCTCAATGAAAGCCCCAGCTGTGATGGATCATTTATTCTTATTGGTCCTTTATTAGTGACTTTTCCTACACAACCATAGGTGTTGTTTTTTTTTTTTTTTTTTTTTTTAAATCAATTGGCTTTATATTCTAATAAACACCTTGGTTCACATTAGCGACTGTCAGTTTAGTTTATTGTTGCTAGTAGCTTCCTGCAGTGTTGCTAGGAGACGGCACAACCCCGATCTCTGTAAAGAGCCGTGGCGCTTTAACCATGTGATCGGCTGTGTCCAATCACAGCTGGCCACATGTAAATACAGAGATGCTGGTAATTGGCGCTCCCTCGTCTCACACTGACAGTGTGAGGAGAGCCAATCGGTGGCATTTCCTTCCAGGGGGAATTCTAGGCATGTAATCGGGGCACTGATCATCAGTGCCCTGATTACTATTAAGTGCCAGCCCATCAGTGCCCACAACTGCGGCACATTCGTGCCTCCATCTGTGCCCATAAGTTCAGTCTTTCAGTGCTGCCTTATCAGTGCCTGTAAGTGAAGGAGAACAGTTACTTATTTATAAAGTTTACTGACGAACTTAGAATTTTTTCTCAATTTTCTGTCTTTTATTTTTTATTTTTGGAAAAAAAAGAAGTGATTAAATTACCACCAATAAAGCTGTATTTGTGTGAAGAAAATTATAAAAATGTCACAGGGTTACTGTGCAGCATGACCACGCATTTGTCATTCAAAGTGTGACAGCGCTGAAAAATTGCCTAGGCAGGAAGTGCCTTGTATTGAGGTGGTTAAAAGCCTTTACACAGGATACCAGTTCAGAGTTAACAGGAGATCAGCCCTAGATTTATTGCTTTTGCTTTGACTCGTGTAGTGTGATCACTGTTTACCTATGCGTCAGGGAGGTGTGCGCGCAGAGACTGGGGCACTTTACTTATTTTATATTTTCATTGTACTTTTAATTTTCTTAAATCGCTTTTATTGCTGTCACAGGGGATGAAAACACCCCTTGTGAGAGCTTGGACCCTGACAGGTCCTGTTTATGAAGATATCTGTGGCCTTAGTCCCCAGATTTATCCTCTGACCATTAGACTGACGTTTAGATCAAATCAAGATCTGTTTGACCTGCTGCTTCACAAGCTGGCAATGTACAATTTGAGACCGAAAGTGATGAAATCCTCATTGTTTATGGTTTCTGATATCACAGTGGGAGGAACTTCGGCTCCTTTTACTGAGTCCGGAAAAGCAAATGCCGCTGGTCACTTCTTTACCAGGCTCTCCGATCATATGGGAGAACTTGATAAAGGTGGTGGAAGGGGTGTTTGACCCCATTCCACCACTGGAAAAGTAATCCAGCTGCTGTATAACGGCTAGGACTACTTTTACTTTGTAGGGAATAGCCACCTGTAAAAAATGCAATTCATATTGCTTTTCTTAAACATCTTAATTTTTTTTTGTTTCAACAGAGAAAGTACCACTCTGCAAAAGAAGCATATGAGCAACTTCTGCAGACTGAAAACCTTCCTACACAAGTAAAGGCTACTGTTTTGCAACAGCTAGGTGAGAAATGTTCTACTTTATGGAAATGTTAATTTCACACTGAGATAAAAGTTCTGACTGTGTTGCTGTTTTGGATAGCATGGTTTGTTTGGTATTTTCGTTAAAAAAAAATAAGGAAATTTTAAGGCATATACTTATTTATTTAAAAAAAAAAAATGTCCTTGACGTGTGAACACAATATGAAGTTCAGATGATCTCTTTTCACAAGTCTTTCAAAATTTGGACTTTTGGCAGACATTTTAAAATGCTTGCTAGGCAACCCTCAACTTTTCTTCATCCAGGGCTCATATAACCGTAGCCTTGTAATGGCCCATACACACGATCCGAATATCGGACGAAAACGATCGTCCGATGATGGATTGTACGATTTTCGGATCGTGTGTAAACTACTTTCGACAGCCGATCACGACCGTTCATCCGATTAAATTCGATCGGACAAGCGCGAAAATTTTTCTCGTCCGATGTCCGATCGTCCGATTTTCGTTTAGTCAGTACAGCCGTCGTCCGACAATACAATACAAATACATTACAACACGTGACATCACTTCCGATCGTTTTTTTCTATCGTACGAGAATTTTCGTGAGTTTAAAAACCTATTTTATTTTACTCACGATTATTAAGCGAAAAAAGTCGTACGATCCGTCGGCCGATATTCGGATCGTGTGTATGGGCCATAAGGATGATAGTTTCCTATGTTGGCAAAGTATTAAGGGCCCTTTCACACCTGCCTGGTCCTTTGCAATGTAATCAAGAGCAGTATTTTGCGCCAAAACAGATATGACCATTTTTTGTAAAACACATGTTAAAACTTGTGCTTTACTGCAATGCAATAGTGTGAAACCAGGGCAGTGCCAACTGTGTGGGGCATAGATACATTGGAGGAAAAAAGATTGTTTCCGCTCAGCACTTGCTCCCTGACAGATCAGCGGTTTGCCTGGTTTACATAGTTTGTGATTTTGCGAAGTCGGGCCGCCCTGCCACAGTATCAATTCGGTGGGAGATGTGGAAGTGGTTAAAAACGAACCTGCGTATAATTCATAATGGAGTAAAAGATTTACAGATTATTTGTTATTAGATGTTTTTCCCAGTGTCTGTGGAATACCCAGATTTTAGCATAAATCAATTTTTAAAACAAACTATGGCTGGCTTTTACACGAAGCAGTGTGTAATGGTGTTCATGTACAGGCTAAAAATATCTACAAAATGATATCACCATTGTGTAATTACAGTGCAAGTGCAGCAGTAAAGGCACATTTGACATATATGTGCATGAAGTGTCGTTTGTTATATAATGCAGTTTTCGAATCCAGTCACCCCTGTTGAATGATATACAAAACCCAAACCAGTTACTCAAATGAATGCAGTTTTGTCAATGCTGTGCATTTCAGTGAGGAAACTGCAGCATCCAGTCATCTCCAATTGGAAAACGTAATGTGTTGGATTTAGAGGCAGTAAAGCCTGGTTGGCTTACTGAGCTGTTTTCTACTCCCTGTCTTGAGTGTTAATTTATAGGGGATTACAAGGCAGTCAGCCTAATGACAAATTGGGGTACAATAAAAAAATACATTTTAAGTATGAAAACATAACAATCTTTTATCCTAGGATGGATGCATCACACTGTGGATCAGTTGGGAGATAAAGCCACAAAAGCCAACTATGCCATCCAGTATCTTCAGAAATCATTAGAGGCCGATCCCAACTCTGGTCAGTCCTGGTATTTCCTTGGAAGGTAATCTTTACTTTGTTAAATGTTTTCAGAAAAGTAATTTCTTAATTTGGGCTGTGCAAAGTGTTGGTGTTTGTATGTTTTACTATCTATTTTGTACAGTTTATAACTAGCACAAGTATGCCTGTCCCACAAAAGGAAAGGATAAAGATGTAACCTACAAAAGGGTCTTAGTGGGTTGCTGGCTGTATAGGCCATAGATTGGTGCTGTAGGTCTGATAAGGGGCAGTATGTGCCAGGAGATGAGTGCAGACAGCATGTAGTATATGCAAAAAAGGAATGTGGAGGGTATGCTAGGAGGCAGTATATTGCGGAAGGAAAGTGTACGACAGGTAGTATGTGCAGGCAAAAAGTGCTAAAGGTATTTTGGGGAAAAAAGAGGGGTATGGGCAGCGTGAGGATTTGGAGAGCAGTGGGGAGGGCATCAATCACTATGTGCAGGAGACGTGTGAAGGGCAGGATAGCAGTTAGTATGTATACAGGCAATGCATGAGTTGCCAACATCTGACTTAAAAATGACTCGTACTTACAAACTGATCATCAGGAAATGAGAGGAAATCTACCCCTAGGAATAGTCAACTGAATCTTCATCTCCAATTCTTGTTTTCACACCCCTAAATTTTTTTAAATCCAATTGTCACCGGGACAAAGTAAGGTGAAATCTTCTGCACAAGGGCGAAGACAGAAAAACATTACAGGGGTGTAAATCCTTCCCTATGCTATTCAAAAAACATAAAAAAAACTTTTTTTTTGCCTGGAGTTGCATTAAAAAAAAGTGTACCTGTTCCTACTTACATAAAAATTAATCTTAAAGCAGAACTTTTATCTTAATGCATTATATGCATTAAGATGAGAAACCTTTTGTGTAGTAGCAGCCACCCAAGCACCCCCTAATTACTTACCTGTGCCCCATCTCTCTTCAACGATGTCCACGAATGTCTAGGCCGCCTGGGACACTCCTCCTGATTGGCTGATACACCAAAGCACCGCTATTGGCTCCCATGGCTATCAGTCGGTAAGCCAATCGGGGGAGAGAGGGCGGGTCAGGGATGGGGCTCAGTGTCTGACACACGAGCCTGTGACTCGGCTCCAGTGCCCCCATAAGAAGCTGCAAGGGGCACTGGATAGGAGGGGCCAGGAGCAGCAAAGAGGGACCCAAGAAGAGGAGAATGTGGGCTGCTCTGTGCAAAACTACACAGAGGTAAGTATAACAAGTGTTGTTTTTGTTAAAAAAAAAAAAAAAAAAAAAAAAAAATTCCCTTCAAGAACAAACCTACAGAAATCTTCTTTGTAACCTGGGGGACAGCCTGTACAGGAAAGGATTGTGGAAGGTATGATAGGGGGCAGCAAGAGAGAATTGTTTAGCCATACAGATAAACGGGGGGCAACATATTAAAATAAGTGTGTGTATGTGTGTATATATATATATATATATATATATATATATATATATATATATATATATATATATATATATATATATATATATATATAGTGTGTATGATACACACACACACACACACACACACACTATATATATTATATATATATATATATATATATATATATATAATTTTTTTTCTGTGTGTGTGTTTACATTATTGTGTTGGAGGGGTGCTTACTTGTGTGGGGGACTGGCTAGTGACCTGCTAAGCTGCATGCTCTAAAAAGTATGGATTGGGGGGGGGGGGGGGGGGGGTAATGCCTTTTTTAATTTTGGATTTTCTTTTACGTTCACTTTCAGTGATGGTAAACAGGACAAATTAGAGATGGTGAATCTCCTTAACGGGGTAACAGAGAGCAATAAAAACTGTCCCTACCATCGTATTGTAGAAAGACAGTGGCAAGAACCCTCCTTCTGGGTGAACGTCATATGACGTCTATTCTTCCCGGCATTGTGGCGCGTGCGCCGCATAACTGTGGTCCCGCTGCTAATGCCCGGGCACCTGCAATTGCTCATCGGAGAGCAGGGACGTGGATCTGTGTGTAAACACACAGATCCACGTCCTGTCAGGGGAGAGGAGAACTGATCGTATGTTTCTTGTATATAGGAACAATGATCGGACAACTCATCCCTAGGACACACAATTAACCCCTTGATTGCCCACTAGTGTTAACCCCTTCCCTGCCAGTCATTTTTATACATTAATTGGTGTATTTTTATAGCACCGATCGCTATGTGGATGGTCCCAAAATAGTGTCAAGTGTTCGATTTGTCAGTCATGATAAATTATATTTGATAGTTTTATGCTGTTTTTACTGAGCGTTTTTGCCATAAATACCGCATAAAGCAGTAGTGAAATTACGGTTATGCATTTTTTTTTTAAAAAAGCTTAAATACTGCATGCAATCTGCTTTTATGAATGAACCTGTTATCAAAAATCTTTCACTTTCGCAGTTTTTATGTGAGTTTTGCGTATTTTCAGTGAAACGAATGATCAGGATATATGGTGACATTTAATGTAAAGGGGGACTCTGGGGACAAAGACCATTTGAAGACTGCGCTTCTCTGCCCCCGCACCTCTGGCCACATGCAGTACTGCACACCTCAGAGGCTCGAATCCTGCAAATTGAGTCAGGATTTTACAAAAAAGCAGCTTGTATTGCGAAACGCTCGTAAACACGTTACTCGCAATCCAAGGTTTTACTGTACTGTGAAGAGGTCTTAACAACTTGTAGGTTGTAAAGGCTGAAGTTTTTTTTTTACCTTCATGCATTCTATGCATAAAGGCAAAAACCTGTGTGCTGCTCCCCAATACTCACCTGGGTCCCATCTCGATCCAGCGATTTGCATGATAAGAGCCTCAGCTGTCTTGGGACTCACTATCCTCTTTGGCTGAGACGGCAGCAGGACAGTTAGCCAATGACGGAAGAGGCAGTGGTTCGGCTGAGCTGCATTTCTCTTTTGGGGGCATAGAACAGGGCTCAGGAGCGAGCAGGCATCAGAACCCCCATACCAACATAGAAAATGGCTTGCAGGGAAGTATGACGTTTAGAAAAAAAAGAAGAAAAAAAAACCTAACAATACCACTTTAAATAATTTTAAAGTTGGCTATTTAAATAATTTAAATAGTCACTTTAATTAAAGGGTCAGAAAATGTAAAGCAAATTTACACATTTTCTATTGTTTCATCTGTATTTGCATGTAAAAGTTGGCTTACAATGTTTGTGAATTTTATCCCTTTTTTTTATGTTGCGTCAATTATGTTCCATGAGTTATTCATGGGGGAACATTCCATAAGAAATGCTTGGAATAATTAAACAAAAATCTTATGCAAACACACACGTGCACATCTATGCTATATTTGAGTACGCATTCTGAATAATTTCAGAACAAAATGATCATTGGATAAAATAGAAAGATTTCATGCAGAACCTAGTGAAATTGCACCAATGTGTAAAAAACAAACCTTTAACTTAAGCCCATGCTTTAACAAAACATACCATACCTTACATGTAACTTCTGAAATGTATTTATATAAGCAGTTTGAACTGGTATATGATTTCTTTCTTGAACATTTATCATGCTGTTTTTTTTTTTTCTCTTTCAATAATTTGTATTGAGTTATTGGTAAAGATACAATAAGTACATAAGCGTTAGATATTACAATAGCCCCGAGGGGCGATGCCAACGGGTTTAAAAACAAAGTACACAAGACATTTTAAACAAGAAGAACTTACATTAGGGAGGTATTCCTAACAACACGACTGACTAGAGGATAGTCTGATTGGGACATAATGAAGCGCCCACAGGTGTGAAGCATC
This sequence comes from Rana kukunoris, assembly GCA_029574335.1. Classification (NCBI taxonomy): domain Eukaryota; kingdom Metazoa; phylum Chordata; class Amphibia; order Anura; family Ranidae; genus Rana; species Rana kukunoris. Next base: position 458,644,157 of record CM056050.1, read on the forward strand.
ATTTCCTTGAAAAACATTTCTGGAACCAAGGGCAGCCTGGACCCAGCACCCACCCCCCCCCCCCCCCCACCCCCAGCACCCCACCTGGGTTCACGCTGTGCCAAGAGCCTGTAGATTCAGGGGCAAGGGGAATATCAATATATTCAGCCCAAGGAGCCCAAATCTCGTGAAACATTTCAGTGGAATCAGCCAATATGCTGGATAATTTTTCTTGTGTCATGATCCACGAGATTTTCCGTTTAACAGCAGAGACGAGCGGCTTGGGCTGCTTCCAAGATTTGGCATTGGAGATTTTGGTGCCAAGTAAAATAAAGTGGATCAACCTTTGCGTGGATTTTGAAAGCTGTGGGATTTGTGCGTTCAATAAGGCAACATCGGGTGTCCTCGGGATCCGACATCCGGTCACCTTGTGAATCATGTTGAAAATGAGTCTCCAGAAGGTGCAGATTCTGGGGCACTCCCACCAGATATGGGCCATGGTGCCCCGAAGCTGGCAACCCCTAAAGCAAAGGGGATCTGCATCAGGAAACATGGCAGCTAATCTGGAGGGAGTGAGATACCATCTGGTAATGACTTTCACGTTTGCCTCAACTAAGGAGAGCCCCGGAAAGATCTGGATACGGCTTTGTGCCAAGTTTGCAAGCTAGCATTGCTTTGAAAATCAGACTCCCTAGCCTTCATATAAGATGTTTTATCTGTGGGGTGAGTGAGGGCTGAGTAGACCACCGAAATGCCCCCCTTCTGCTCCATGGCTTGTCCGCACCAGACCTCATATGAGGTAAAATCGGGGAGGGTAAGGGTTTGGACTTCCAAACACTGTGTAGGAACTGTGAGATTTGTCTAAAGTTAACCTTCTCGGATTCAGGAAGTTTCAAGTATTAATACAGTAGTCTAGGGAGATGGGTCCACTGGAAGTAAAATATTGACCTATCCGAAATAGCCCCTTGTCTAGCCACCACTTAAATTCTGTGATTCGTAAGCCTGGTGGAAAGTCAGGGTTATGAAATGCTGTTTTTTTTTTTTTGTCTTTCAGGTGCTACTCCAGTATTGGGAAGGTTCAGGATGCTTTTATATCCTACAGGCAATCTATTGATAAGTCAGAAGCAAGTGCTGACACATGGTGTTCAATAGGGTATGTACTTCTCATCAGTCCTGTGAATGTATCTGCCTGGTTCTGTTGTTGATTTTCATCTGTCATGTCATGCCCAAAAGTTTCTGCCTTTATTATTTTTGCCCTGAAATCGAATCTATTGCCTTTTCTAATATTACCAGTCTTTATATTCCCATATTCTGCTATCCCCTAATATTCTATAGAGAACATAATTGTACTGTTGGCAGACTGCATGGTATTGAAGTTTAACATTCATGACTTAATTACAAAATAAAAAGCAAAACATGTATTCATCATCTACTGGGTCATTTAACATCCTGACACATGCAAAAGGATACAATATAATAATCCAAGACCATAATGTGACCACTTTACATCCGGTTAGGCCTCTTACACACAGATCAGTTTTTCTTCAGGTTTTTCTTTTCAGTTTACCAAATCCATCTAATATGAGGTCAAACCTCAAGAGTCTCAATTTGTATGCAATCAGGCAGGCCCTTGTACTACATAGTTTTGGTAAACTGAAAAGAAAAACTGATCTGTGTGTAAGAGGCCTTAACGTTTCCAAACCAAGATGAACTCCCAACATCTCGAAGTTTTTTTTTTTTCATTTTTAAATTCTTAGCAATATTATTATAAGAAATTAAATGTTTAGTCCATGTCAATATAATAGTCACAGTATTATTCATATGTTGGTTAGGTTTGTTTAGGTTCCAATTAAAATTGAGACTCTTCTCTAGCACAAAGCAAATGCAGTCTGAAAGGCTGATACCGCCTCAGCAAAATTTTTTGGGCTTGCAGCTAGATATGCATTTATTTATTTTTTATACCCAGTGACATCACCGAACTGTAAAAATCGGTAGCATGCCCTGCAGTAATGACGATTCTAATAGGGCGCTGCCTACAGGGTGGGCTCTACTGTAAACATGCCACATGCAGTGAAAGCGCTGGCCTACCAACTACTGTCAAACTTGTGCTCTTTCTTATATCAAGTGATGAATGTGCTCTGAGGACAGGTGCTTCGATCATCCCTGCCACTGTTTGGACACATACTGTTCAGAGCAGCCTGATCTTGTCCTTGCTTTTTCTGTGTTCCGAGTCTGGTATTTAAATAGCATTTGTACAGTGCCACCACGACCCCTCCTCTAAAAACTGAACACTGATTCAGGTAACTTACACTGAAGCCATCACTATCCCAATGCTGTTTTTAAAGTTCAGAGTGCATGTTTAATTCCCATTAATATTCTTTCTACAGTATATTGCACACAAGCTCTGGGACTTTTGAAATCCACATATCAGAATAGTAGAAATTACTTAATCTGGAGTCAGAGTAGATTCTGTTGGTATACTGGTGAGTGTGCCCAGAAGTGGCAGGGAGATTGCTGCTAATTATTGCTCTTATCCTACTAAAACATGGCCCTGATAAGTTGTCAGGGGGGCGTATGCAGAAAAATTTGCTTGGCAAAGCATAGTGAGGTTGCAGTAAAGAGGGGATGAAGGGGGTGGGGCTGAACTGGTTCTAGTCACTCTGACACGCACTGCACTCTGTTAGCCAGCACTAAAATGATGTGAGCTGCTTTATCTTAAGGGGTGTTGAAGGACACCAAGCATACAGAGGGTGAGCTTTTTACTAACATATGTATGATCTTGTATTTCCTTCCAGAGGGCTTCCTCTGATCGGCTGGGGTGGAAGGGTAGGTGGATATTAGGGTTGTCACAATACCACTTTTTTCTTTCTCGTACATCACGGGACACAGAGCGGCATATTCATTACTATGTGGGTTATATGGAGTACCTTCAGGTGTGGACACTGGCAATCTTCAAACAGGAAGTCCCCTCCCTATATAACCCCCTCCCCTAGAGGGAGTCCCTCAGTTTTTTCGCTCCTCTTTGGAGGGCTGGACCCTGGGCCCAGGACTTGGAGTTTGCAAAAACCATAAAGTTCCTGTTTTGCCAGGGTGCTATATAGGTCCAGGACAGTGGGTACCTTCATAGGACCCCAGGGGCCTGAAGGTCTACTACGCTACCACCCACGGAGATGGAGAGAAGATTGGATCAGTTTGCTGGTCAAACATCCTGCAGCATGGAGCAGGTAAGGGGGAGCCTGCGGGACTTGGTTCGACAGCAGGCTCCCCGGGGTAACCTAAAAGGGGGGATAGCCTAAGTATGCTCTGCATGGGCAACCGTGATCACTATATGTCTAAAAGAGACAGGATGACACCCTTTTTTCTCCCCCCCATCACTAGCCCCCCTATCTAGATATGTGTTGCTAGCTAACCTGCTGTTTCTTCCTAGGGCTAGTAAGGATCCCTAGGGGCCTTGAGAGAGTCCTACCTGGCCGGGGGTTTGAATCTGCCGCCTATTTCTGCGTGCCTGGATCTCCAGCAGCGCGGCTCCTCCATGTTCCTCCTGTATCCGGCATACGCGCGCGGCGCACGTCTTATTGACGTTTTTCGCGCCGTCCAGACAGGAGGGCGGGGGGGGGCGGGCCTGCGGCGTCATACAGGGGCGCGCCTTTGTGCTGTTATAGACAGCAGGCTTGTCAGGGCTCAGTCTGAGGCTGATTTTTCAAGGAGAGGACGCAGAGCGGCAGAACAGTGACTCCCGTGGCGGAAGAGGGGTAGTACATGTGGACTTTGTTCCAATGCCTTTATTGTTAAGCCAAGAAATCCCCTTATTTTTGCAGCAGGTTGGAGGCTGGCAAACTTAAAATAGGGTCATTGTATGTTGTCAAATATATAATATATAATATATAATATTAATTATTAAAAAAAAAAAAAAAAAAAGAAAAGACCAACATACGGGCCCATCAGTTTTTGGGGACACTAGTGATCTATTTCTCCCCTAAACTCTGAAATTTGTACTCCTGGCCACTACACAGTCTGTTGTGTGGGCGGAGTCCCTCGATTTTGTATTATGGCTTCCAAGGGTTCGGGGTCAAAGGGGACAAAAAAGACCAAAAAACAAAAGGGGTCCCTTTCTGATTCTGATATCCGATACTTTCCCCGCAGCTTATTAATTTAAGAAGGCGCCTTGGATGAGCCATTAGGGGATCTGGTGCGGAGGCTGGCCCAGATCAGCCCAGCCCTGTGTTTATCACAGAGGAGATGCTAGCCGTATCCCTAGGGGGGCTAGAAGAGAGAATAGCGCATTGATCGCCAGAGCTATTCCTGGTAAGAAACGGGTTAGATCCCCATCACCCGGGGGGTGTATCCTCAGATGCTGAGATTCTCTCTCCGGAGGAATTAGAATCACAGGAGAGGATCAACTGGACCTGAACCAAGAGGGTTCAGGGATGGAGGGGGTCTACCTCTGAGGAACCCATTTTCAGACTCCCAGACAGAGAGACTGTGGGTACAGTCTTTGACGGACATGGTCCGCTCGGCATTTAGTTTGCCATTGCCAGAACTTCAGGTTCCTCCGGTATCCTCTCTGGGCTCTTTGAAAGCCCCGTTAAGCAACGCAGTTTTTTCCGGTCCATCCTCTCTTGGAGGAATTGATCTTTCGGGATTGGGTACGGCCGGACAGGGTTTTTTCTCTGCCACCGAAAAGATTTGCGGTCATTTATCCCATGGAGGAAAAATTCTCCAAGAAGTGGAGGCTCCCAGTAGTGGATGCAGCCATCTCATGTGTGAATAAATCACTAACTTGCCCGGTGGAAAACATACATATGTTTAAAGATCCGGTTGATAAAAGATTAGAGACCCTTTAAAAGCATCCTTTGCTACGGCAGGAGCAGTGGTGTGCAGCGCCAGCCAGCAATTGGAGTTTGTCAGGCTCCAGGCTTAAAGGACCAGACAAAAGAGATTTAAAAGGACATGCCCTACCCAACAAGCAGAAGATTTGCTGACATTCCCATGAGCTCTGTGTTTCGCGGTAGATGCTATAAAAGATTCCATTCCAGCAGGCTTCTCGTTTATCACAATGTTTGGTACACATGAGAAGGCTCTTTAATGGTCAAAAAGACATTTCCGGGCTCCTACATTTAAAGGCAGCTTTTTTCCCTGTCTCGGGGGCCCTCTAATTCCAGGCAGTATCGACGGCCGCCTGCAAGATCCAACGTTAACAGTAGATCGCAGGGACAAGACCCCTGGGGGTAAGAAGCCGTGGTATCGCAAGCCGTCAAAGACAGCCCCTAAGTCTGCCCTATGAAGGGGCGCCCCCACTCTCACAGGGTGGGGGGAAGGCTTCGTCTCTTCTCAGAAGTTTGGGAAGCCAAGATCCCCGACAATTGGGCCCGGGCATCTGTAACCACAGGTTACAGACTGGAGTTTCTAAGATATCCTCCGCCTCATTTTCAAGAATCAAGGCTACCAAGGGATCCAGCAAGGAAGGCCTCAATGCTGGCAGCTTTGGATCACCTGCTTTGCCAGACGTAATTATAGAAGTGCCAGCCCAAGAGCAAGGCCTAGGTTTCTATTCCAAATCTCTTTGTCATACCAAAGCCCAACGGCGATGTCAGGCCAATCTTGGACCTAAAGAGGTTAAACGCTTATCTAAGGGTGCGGTCCTTCCGGATGGAATCCATCCGGTCAGCAGCCGCCGCGCTTCAGAAAGACGATTTTCTGGCCTCCATAGACATAAAAGATGCTTACCTTCATGTACCAATCTTTCAGTCGCATCAAAGGTTTTTACGCTTCGCGGTGGGGCAGCGACACTTCGATTCCAATTCAGGGGCGCTCCCTTTCGGGCTGGCCACGGCCCCCCGGGTATTCACGAAGATTCCTAGCCCCCAGTTCTGGCCAATTTAAGGATCCAAGGAGTCGTAGTCCTAGCATACTTGGACGACCTTTTAATCATAGATCACTCACGGACGGGTCTGCAAAAGGCAGTAAACCTCACGGTTCGGTACCTCGAAGAATTCGGCTGGGTCCTAAACCAGGGAAAGTCAGCATTCCAGCCTACAAAGCAGTTGGAATACCTCGGCATGAGGTTAGACACAGAACATCAAAAGGTGTTCCTCCTGCCCTTGTAAAGATCAAGGCGATCAAGGGGTTGGTTCAGTTGGTTTAAACAAGAAAAGACCAACTATTCGCCTGTGTATGCGATTACTAGGCAAGCTAGTGGCCACGTTCGAGGCAGTACCATACGCTCAGATCCACACTCGCGTCCTACAGGCAGCCATTCTAGCAGCCTGGGCAAGAGGGCACATGCTTTAGAGTCCCCTTTGACGCTATCATCAAGGGTCCGACAGAGCCTGGCCTGGTGGTTGAACCCTCAGAATCTTCTAAAGGGAAGATCCTTCAGCCTGTTGTCTGGAAGGTAGTTACCACAGACGCCAGCCTGGCAGGCTGGGGGGCGGTCTTCGAAGGTTCTCCCGCCAGGGAACTTGGGTGAAAGCAGAGAGGAGCAGCTCCCCATCAATATCTTGGAAATCAGAGCTGCTCGCCTAGCCCTGTTGGCGTGGACCTCCAGATTAAAGGGGTTCCCCGGTGAGAATCCAGTCAGACAATGCCACGGCGGTGGCATACATAAACCACCAAGGGGGAACCAGGAGCCAGGCCGCTCAAAGGAAGTGAACTTGATTTTTCAATGGGCAGAGGTTCATGTACCCTGCATTTCAGCGATATTCATTCCCGGAGTGGGACAACCTGCAGGCAGACTTCTTAAGTCGCCAGAGTCTGTTGCCAGGGGAGTGGTCTCTGCATCCCCAGGTCTTTCAGACAATCTGCCAGAGGTGGGGCAATGCCGGACGTAGATATAATGGCATCCAGGTTCAACAAGAAACTAGACAGGTTCGTGTCTCGAGCGAGGGATCCTATGGCCTGCGGAACCGATGCGTTGGTTTGCCCTTGGCATCAATTCAAACTTCTATATGCATTCCCTCCACTACAGTTACTCCCCCGCCTGTTGCGCAAGATCAGAGTGGAGCACAAGCCAGTCATTCTAATAGCTCCAGCTTGGCCCGGAGGCTTGGTACTCACTAGTCCTGAATATGGCAGTGGGAGACCCTTGGACTCTTCCTCTACAACCAGACCTACTCTCACAAGGCCCGATCCTCCACCCTACATTACAGCGTCTAAATTTGACGGCCTGGAGGCTGAATCCCTGATTCTCAGGGGTAGGGGTCTGTCTAGGCAGGTAATCCCTACCCTGATTAAGGCTAGAAAGCCGGTCTCCAGGGTAATTTATTACAGGGTGTGGAGGAACTATATAGGCTGGTGTGAATTCAAAAGATGGAATTGCCGCAAATATACTATTGATAGGGTGTTAAGTTTTCTCCAGCTAGGAGTGGATAAAGGCCTGGCACTAAGCACAATCAAAGGACAGATCTCAGCTCTGTCAGTGTGGTTTCAGAGGCCGCTGGCCACCCACTCGCTGGTAAAGACCTTCTTACAGGGGGTCTTGCGTATTAATCCTCCTGTCAAGTCACCAGTTTGTCCTTGGGACCTAAATCTTGTCCTGTCCACTCTACAGAAACAGCCTTTTGAGCCTTTGGCTGAGATTCCTTTACTCTTACTGACAAGAAAATTGGTTTTCTTGGTCGCCATAGTTTCGGCCAGGAGAGTGTCAGAATTAGCAGCCTTATCGTGTAAGGAACCATATCTTGTTCTGCATAAGGACAGGGCAGTTCTCCGGCCCCATCCTTCCTTTCTACCAAAGGTTATATCCAAATTTCACTTAAACCAGGATTTGGTACTTCCATCCTTCTTTCCAAAACCTACATCTAGAAAGGAGGGGTTGCTGCATACCTTGGATATTGTCCGGGCCATGAAGGCCTATCTTAAAGCTACGGAAAAGATCCGGAAAACAGAGGTGTTATTCGTTCTACCAGATGGCCCCAAGAAGGGGCAGGCAGCTGCAAAATCCACCATCTCGAGATGGATTAGACAATTAATCATTCAAGCCTACGGATTGAAGAGGTTGCCCCCTCCGTTGTCGGTAAAGGCCCATTCTACCAGGGCCATGGGCGCCTCTTGGGCAGCACACCATCAGATCTCTATGGCTCAGATATGCAAGGCGGCAACGTGGTCATCAGTCCACACGTTTACAAGGTTTTATCAACTAGACGTGAGAAGAAATGCGGATACTGCCTTTGGTCAGGCAGTACTACAGGCTGCAGTTTGAAATCCTCGGGATCAGAAACACCCTTGGTTATATAAAAAAAAAAAAAAAAAAGAAAAAGGTTCTTCTTTCTTGACTAATTTGGAAATATTATTATGATTTGAGTTTAGCTCTAAAATTGAATCCTTCTTTGGAAGATGTCTCCCTCCCCTCATTAAAGCATTGCTTTCGGACATCCCACATAGTAATGAATATGCCGCTCTGTGTCCCGTGATGTACGAGAAAGAAAAAGGGATTTTTAAATACAGCTTACCTGTAAAATCCTTTTCTTGGAGTACATCACGGGACACAGAGCTCCCACCCCTCTTTTGGGTGACCATTTTGGGAGGCATACTGCTTGCTACAAAACTGAGGGACTCCCTCTAGGGGAGGGGGTTATATAGGGAGGGGACTTCCTGTTTGAAGATTGCCAGTGTCCACACCTGAAGGTGCTCCATATAACCCACATAGTAATGAATATGCCGCTCTGTGTCCCGTGATGTACTCCAAGAAAAGGATTTTACAGGTAAGCTGTATTTAAAAATCCCTTTTTTTTTTAACAGTGAGTACAAGTACCGATACTTTTTTTCAAGTACTTGCCGATACCGATACTTTTATTTAATCTCATGTGAAAGTGGCACGTGTGTCAGTATTTTTTTCCCATTATTTTTTTACATTGCTTTCTTCCCTTGGGGGTGCGGGAGGGGGGGGCAGTGTCAGTGTTATTTTTTACAATTATTTTTTTATTATTCATTGCATTTTTTTTTTTTTATTAGCCCTGTTGGGCGGCTATGGTGAGATTAGGGGTCTTAACAGACCTCTGACATCTCCTCTTTGAGACAAAGGGACTATGGACACAGATTCCCCAGTCCCTTTCTCAGCAGCCTCCGCTGCACTGAAAATGAAAGGAGAGAAGGCAGCGGCTTCTCTTCATTCATTAACTGAGACATCGTAATCACAGGAGGTTACGATGTTTATGTGAATGGACAGAGTCAGTGATCACTGACTCTGTCCATTCAGAAAACGAAGGAGCCGGGTTTACCGAGGCGGACAGTAGAAGACAGGGGGACCGATTCCTCAGAGGGGACACAGAAGAGAGAGGGGGACATATGCACGGAGGGGGACACGGAGCAGCATGGAGGGGGACAGATGCACGGAGGGGGACACGGAGCAGCATGGAGGGGGACAGATGCACGGAGGGGGACAGCAGCATCGAGAAGGACGGATGGGGACAGTCAACGGTGATCGTGTGTAGGAGAGAAGCACCGATCACAGCTGAAAGCCGCGGCAGGGGGTATATGAGAGAGGACCGGTGTCGGGCTGTCAGACTTTAAGTCCTATACAGGGTGATCAGTGCTTGTAACTCCTCCACAGCACTGATCACCCTGACTGCCCAGGTATCGGATGAAGCATCGGAGCATTTGCCCAAGTACAAGTACTCGGGCAAATGCTGGGTATCGGGACAACCCTAGTGGATATCATGATTTCCACCTTAGCCAATCAGCGGAAGCTTTGTATTCATTTATAGACTTGAGTTTATTCCAGGAGGGGAACAGGAAGTTCCCATCCTGCTGACAGAACACATCACTGTATGTAAATGATCTTATACAGCATTCCCAGTGGGTACATCTGTTGGTAAAGAAAAAATCGTTTTTATGGACCAGCTTGGTCTAAACAAACTATTTAAAATCGCAAGAAACCCGGTGTCAGACTTTATTCTTGCAGCCTCGACTCTGCACTTTGAGCTCGTTCCAGGGGTGCTGGTCCTATTTTTATTACCAGTGCCTTCTCATGGCATCCGCACTGGAATTTTCAGCAGGCAAAACAGTCTACCCTTGGTAGTTTCTGACCCGCTGGTTCCAGTTCATGACATCGGAGAACCTTAATTTCCTGATCTATATTCTGGGGTCCCAAAACAGTTGGTTCCTGTCTCATTGCAGGATAATTTTCTAGACCGGTCTAGTGATATGTATACTGTTGGACTGCCTCTAACACGAGGACAAACCTGCAATCTTGCTCTGGCAAGAGAGAGGCATGGCTTGGATGCAGTCTTCAGGAAGGACAATTGTAAACTCTGGATGTGGGGTAGTGGTACAGGCACCTAGGTCCGTCCCTCTCTGGACTTGCATTGCAGGAGGGAAATTTTGAGTGGAGACTGCAGTTTTTTCTTCATGCTGAACACGCTCATTCCTGGTGCATGTATTCTGTCATTAGGGGGAAATGGTCCAATGACTCGGTGTCATCTGCACGCTTGGGTCTCTGGCCTTCCTTGTTTGCTTTGCAGACTCAAGAGGTGAAACTTTTTGGTGATTTTGCTTGCTCTGATTGTACTTGGGCAAATGTTCTTTGCAGTCCTGGTTGGTCTCCCGACGGTTGCTCCATAGTCAAAGTACATAGGGTTTTCAGCAAGTTCTTTTCTTGGGGCTTCACTACACAGATTTCTTGCTAATTGGTGTATTGGACTTCAATGTGGTCTGATAGCAATATTTCTTCCCATCTTACTTTAAGGAAGTCCCTATCTTCAAGGGAAAGCTCCTTGGGTCACCTCTACACTGCTTAGAGATGTTTGTTTTTGTTTTTTTATTTTGCTCCCTGGATGGATTCTTATGGGATTATAGGTAAGTTTTTTTCATGTTGGGCTTCATGTACACAAGACGTTTTAAAACCTCTCCTAAACGACGGAACTTGACAGTAATCAACGGTTAAGAAAGTCTGTTGTGCCATGTTTACATTCCGCGTTTAGCAGCATTTATAAGCGTTTTTTGCTTTGCGAATGGTCAAAAATGTATCTCCTTTAAAAACTTCTATAATACGAAATGTGGCTAGGTGTAAGTTACCACATTTACAAGCTGTTGGACATTTTGCTTTCCAAAAAATGCTAACCTCAACTGCCTGGATTGCTGGTGAGAGTAGGAAAGTAGATCTGTGTGTATAAACATAGATCCACGTCCTGTCAGGGGAGAGGAAGACCGATCGTGTGTTCCTAGTATATAGGAACACTGATAGGTCTGCTCCCCTAGTCAGTCCCATCCCACCACAGTTAAACTTACTCCCTAGGTAACACATTTAACCCCTTGATCGCCCCCCTAGTGTTAACTCCTTCCTTCCAGTGACATTTACACAGTAATCCATACATATTTATAGCACTGATCGCTGTATAAATGTCAGTGGTCCCAAAATGTCACAATTTTTTTATTTTTTTTGTAGTATTCTGTCATTTCTATTTTTAATAAAATAAGGTAATTTTAAGTCCCCTTTGAGTGCTGAAAACTCAAAATGGTCTGGTAAAGAAAGGGTATTACAGACTTGTATTCAAATGGTTATTTTAGTATTGAATGTTTTATTTTACAGTGTGCTGTATCAACAGCAGAATCAGCCCATGGATGCTCTGCAGGCCTATATTTGTGCTGTTCAGTTGGATCATGGCCATGCTGCAGCCTGGATGGATCTGGGTACACTCTATGAATCCTGCAACCAGCCTCAGGATGCTATCAAATGCTACCTAAATGCCACAAGGAGCAAACATTGTAGTAACTCCTCTGCACTTGCAGCTCGGATTAAGTACTTACAGGTACATTCATTTTTTTTTTTTTTTTTTTTTTTTTTAATAGCTTCCAGCATGTCCATTAACCATACAATTGTAGGAATATGTTACATTTTTTTTTTTTTTTATGTCAAACCTTCATTTCCTTAAAGAATCTGTGTGCATTCTTTGTTTCATAGTTTGTGGAATATTTTTTTTTAGACTCTTGTCACCCATTTTCTTAATTCTTGTACATAGTATATTTTTTGTTAGTGTACATTTTTCTTTGTCATAGACTTTCAGGAAAACACGTCCTGTGGTTTCCAAACTCTTTTTTGTTTTTAAACATCAAGAGTTCTCTTTTGCACATTTTTATTTATTCTCACAAAGGTTTGTATTCTGGTTACCCTGTTTATGCATCTGTTTTATAGAGAGACACAATTGGCAATTACAAAGCTTCTTGTTAGGAAGTTGTAGTGGACATGCTCATAATAAATTAGGCCTGTGTTAAATTTCCTTTTCAAATAATTTTTCCTAGGCTCAGTTGTGTAACCTTCCTCAAGGTAGTCTACAGAGTAAAACTAAATTGCTTCCTAGTATTGAGGAGGCATGGAGCCTACCAATCCCCGCAGAGCTTACCTCCAGGCAGGGTGCCATGAACTCAGCACAGCAGGTGAGAAGTTGGGGAATTTTCTGAAAAAAACCCAGCTTTAAAACTTATTTTCGATATTCAGCAGGTTTTTTCCTTTTCTTTTTGTTACTTGAGCTTCAAAGCTGATTTTATCTGTGTATACCTAGGATACAGGTTAGAGTTAGATAAGGTGATCAAATCTCCCTGCATTTTGGGGTGCCAACTAGGAACCTTTGTGGATCTTCATTTTTTTTTAATGCCCAACTATATTGTTTTTTTTATCTTAAACAATCTCACATCAATCCATCTTTTTTCATTTTACTGCTGGACTGAAGTCATTGTTTTGTATGTGGATCCACATTTCATATATTGTTTTTTGTCCAGAGGTGGTTTAAACGCCTGTCCTCTCCTGGCATGGAAACTGATACCTATTACATAGACCCATATTTTCTCTCTTACAATTCTTAGGCCTGTAAACCTCATCATCAGAATGCTGAATCTGTACTAGGCCTCAGTCAAACACCAATTTCACAGCAGTCCTTGCCACTACATATGACTCCTAGCCAGGTAGATGAACTCTCAAGTCCTGCCAAGAGGAAAAGAACTTCTAGTCCAGCAAAGGTATTTTACATAGCTAAACAATGTATGTGGCTCATGCTGTGTTTTTTTTAAACCATCACCTTCATTCAGGATAATCACCAGATGGAGGACATTTTCATTAAGGGAGTTTCTATATGCAGGGAGCGTATCTCAGGCTTAGATATCCTCAGCAGTGTTTACCATTGTTTTTCTGTTTTTTTTTTTTTTTTAATTTAACCCTTTTCCTATTAAAATTATGTGGTTTTTTTTTTGTTGTACCACCATTTCCATGTTTCTAGTTGAACTAACATAAATTCTCAACATGACAGTAGTTATAGGACTTTAAATAATCATTTTTTATTTTTATTTTTTTTAAGAATACTTCTGAAACCTGGGGCAGTGGCAATGTAGCGCCACATACTCCAGCCCAACAAGTTCATTCTTGGTCTTTGCCACCACAGAAGTTACAGGTAATGATCACATAGTACACCTTTTCATATTACTTTAGCTGTGAGGACATGTCATACAAATTTTAAAGCCTATTTCTTTAATGTGGAAATATGAAAATGATATGTATATAATTTTCCTACAATTGCAAGAGTCTTTCAGCTTTGAAAATTAGGCTTGGCCATACATGGTCGAATTTCAAAAGAATTTTCTTTTCAAAATCCAAAAATCTGTGCGTTTTGTGATCCGATGGTGCAACCAATGATTTCGAAATTCGACCAAGCAAACCACCTCATGTTACAGAAAATAATTCTGGGCATCTCCTTTTCTTTCTGGGAATTTTTCTTTTCTTGCACATGGGCATTTCTTTTTCGATTTACATTTCTCGCATTGTTCGTTTTTCAAAAAATTTCCAACATGCCTGATTATTAAAATTCAATGGAGGCACGAAAATCGGCTGTTGCTGCAGCCCACTAATGGTGCGAAATACGAGTGCGAAAATTCTTAGATACGATTTTCAAAATTCAACCCATGTATAGGTTAATCACCTAAGGCTACACAGGTGATTAAATCTCTTTGCTACTGTGAGATTTAACCTGTTTGCAGCACAGATCTTTTTTAACACTCACTGATCAGTATATGAAAAAAAATTCCATTGTCATTTGTTATATGTCAATAAAAATTAACTTCCAAAGGGGTGAGTTATATTGGCACTGTAAACATATTTAGCATGCTAATTAACATTATATACTGTATATCTTCTCTCTAGCAACTGGAGCAGCTAAGAGCGAACAGGAATAATTTAAATCCTGCACAAAAAGCATTGTTGGAACAGTTAGAGGGTCAGTTTGTCCTAATGCAGCAACATCAGCAGGTATGTAGACCTTGTTGTTTGGTGTCCTCTTTTGAGAAGCATCTGTGTGTTGTCTTAACCACTTGCCGACCAGCCACTGTCATTCTACGGCGGCAAGTCTGCTCTCCTGGGCGAGAGCACGTAGCTCTACGTTATCTACATTTCGGCCACTAGGGGGCACGCTCGCCCCCGAGTCCCGCGCGCGCCCGGCGGGTACGATTGCTCGTTACAGAGTGGGGAACGGGTGTAAACACAAAGCTCTCGTTCCTGTCAGCAGGGGAAACGCTGATTTTCTGTTCATACAATGTATGAACAGAAGATCAGTGATTTCCCTCAGTCAGTCCACCCCCCCATACAGTTAGAACACACCCAGGAACACACTTAACGCCTTCCCCGCCCCCTAGTGTTAACCCCTTCACTGCCAATGGCATTTTTATAGTAATCCAATGCATTTTTATAGCATTGATCGCTAAAAAAAGTGTCAAGTGTCCACCATAAGGTCGCAGTACTGAAAAAAAAACGCTGATCGCCGCCATTACTAGTAAAAAAAATAAAATAATAAAAATGCCATAAAACGACCCCCTATTTTGTAAACGCTATAACTTTTGCGCAAACTAATCAATAAACGTTAATTGCGATTTTTTTTAATGAAAAATATGTAGAATACGTATCGGCCTAAACTGAGAAAAACGTTTTTTTTTATATATATATATTTTTGGGGGATATTTATTACAGAAAAAAGTAAAAAATATTGCATTTTTTTCAAAATAGTCGCTCTATTTTTGTTTATAGCGCAAAAAATAAAAACCGCAGAGGTGATCAAATACCACCAAAAGAAAGCTCTATTTGTGGAAAATAAAGGACGTCAATTTTGTTTGGGAGCCACGTCGCACGACCACGCAATGGCGCACTGCCGAATCACAAAAAGTGCTCTGGTCATTGGGCAGCAATATGGTTCGGGGCTAAAGTGGTTAATAGACAACATTTAGACTGTAAAATACCAATTGTTGCATAATTAAGAATTGACGTTATGGGATCTTGGCTTTTTTTAACAGATGAGACAAACGGGAGCTCCACAGGTACGATCTACTGGAATTGCTAATGGGCCAACAGCTGACTCATCACTGCCTACAAACTCGGTTTCTGGTCAGCAGCATCAAGTTGCATTAAACAGAGCGCTTAATGTCACTCAGCCTGGAATCCGTCCAGCTTGCCCTGTGCAGCCTGTGGCTAATGGACCTTTTCCGGCAGGCCAAGTTTCCTGCAGCACCACAGGGACAATGGGTAGTACAGACGCTATGTTGATAGGCAATAATCATAAAACAGGAAGTGGAAGTAATGGAAACGTGCCTTACCCGCAGCGAAATGCACTCGCTCTACCTCATAACCGCACAAACCTGACCAGCAGCACAGAGGAGCCGTGGAAAAACCAACTATCTAACTCCACTCAGGTAACTGCAAAACTTTTATAATTATGCTAATGCATGCATTGGATATTCACTGTGTAAGCCGGCCTATTTTTGCATGATTGGCTTCCGGTAAAACTCTAGCAATTATCTTTTCCCCACAATTTTGGCTTGGTCTAAGTTTCCATATGTGATGTGAGGGGGCTGCAGGGGTTGCTAAACTCACTTTAGTAGTCCACTCTGCAGTGCCGTGATGTTTTTGTGTACTGCTCCTTTGCACACTCCTCTGGCTACAGGAAGCTACTTGCTCAGCACTGCTGCCATTCTAACTTTTTTTTCAACGAATGCAAGATTTTCTCTGGATGAAAGGAAAGGAGGGGCAAATGACATCATGACCCACACCTCATCCAGTCATGAAATGCCACATATTTTAAACAAAATAAAAGCTATTCTTTCGCAGTGGTTCTGGGTGTGGGACCTTCTGTGGGTGTGCAGAGTTGAAGTCTTTGGAACAGCACCCAGAAGATTGCACCTATCCCTGTATGTAGCTTGGATTACTACAGTAATTTTTAGCATCCACAGGGGACCTCCGGATTTCACTTATAGATACTTGCATCAAGCCAAGCTGGCCGATGTAAGCATGCAAAAAATAATTCCTGGCGTTTGCTTTTAAGCTTGTGCATTTAAGAATTGCATCACAATCATTAAATGTTGCATTCTTAACCACTTCAGTCCTGGACCATTTTGCTGGTCAAAGACCACGACATTTTTTGCGATTTAGCAATGCCTCGCTTTAACTGACAATTGCGCAACGTGGCTTCCTCTGCGGTTTTTATTTTTTGCGCTATAAACAAAAAAGTGCGACAATTTAAAAAAAAATTCAATATTTTTTACTTTTTGCTATAATATCCCCAAAAAACATATAAACATTTTTTTTTCCACAGTTTAGTCCGATATGTATTCTACATATTTTTGGTAAAAAGTAAAACGCAATAAGCGTTTGTTGATTGGTTTGTGCAAAAGTTATAGCTTCTACAGAATAGGAGACTGTTTTATGGCATTTTTATAAAAAAAATCTTTTACTAGTTATGGGGGCGATCATCGATTTTTATCATGACTGCGACATTATGGTGGACAGAACTGTAATATAATATATGCTGGCCATACAAAAACGTCTTCCTTCAAAAAAATAATATTTTAAGAACATTTGTTTAAGATCGTTCTTTTTGACCTCCGTGATGAGAAAAAATTGAAGGAGCAGAATAGAAAACTTCTTGTTGAAAGGAATTTTCTAACGGTATGTGTTTTTCGTTCAGAAATTGCATTAATTTCAAAACTGAATGTTAAAAGCAAGTGAAATTTTAAACGACATTCTCCTTCAGCGAATGTACAAAGATTTTTTGTATGAATACTCTCGTCCGAAAATCAATTGTGTATGGACCATCAGAAGGCTTGGTTCACACCTATGCAGTTTGCTTTTGATCTGTTTCTGCAGTGTTTTTTGCTGTGCATTTTGGCACATGTGATTTTGCTGCGATTTGCGTTTTTTGCATTTTTTATGCTTTTTTTTTTGGTCAATTTTTTGAGCAGATTTATCACTTCAGCCCTGGAAGGTTTTACCCCCCCTTAAAGACCAGAACATTTTGCAATTTGGAACTTTCACTTTAACTGACAATTGCGTGGTCGTGTGATGCTGTACCCAAACACAATTTTTTTCCCCAGCTTTCTTTTGGTGGTATTTGATCAGTGGTATTTTTTGCACTATAAAACAAATTTCTTCATCAGTTTAGGCCAATGTGTATTCTTATTTTTGGTAAAAAAAAAAATCGCATTAACCCTCTCCCAAGATCGCCTTGTACACAGGCAGAGCGAGTGCACGCTCGCCCGCAACTGAGCCTGCGCGAGCCACCGTCAAACGATGGTGGCCGGTCTTTAAAGGGGTGTTCCAGCCTTTTTTTATGTTAAAAGGCAGCAGCTACAAAAAGTGTAGCTGCTGGCTTTTAATAAACATACTTACCTTCTCCACGGTTTCAGTAACGTGCCGGCCGGGGCTCCGCTCCTCTCCCCTCCCCGGCCGGCGTCTTCATACCAAGTGTGGGCACACAGCCGTAAAGGCTTTCGGCTTCACGGCCGTGCCATTGGACAGGCGATCCCCTGTGACGTGTCCCAGGCGATCACCTACAGGGAGGGGCTGCAGTAATCGCCTTACCGGCCTCTCGGCAGGAGGTGAAGAGTGGGTTAAGCGGAAGTTCCATTTTTGGGTGGAACTCCGCTTTAAGTGGTTAAAAACGCAAATTGCTGCAAAAATGCACTACTACATGCTTTTCTGCAGCTTCTCCATTGAATTCTATTGAACCAAAAAAGCAGTTTTACGTTGGTAAGTCCCTTTACAAATATGCAGCAGCTAAAAAAAAACATTGTCGACGTAGCAGCAGAGCATGATAGATAGATAGATATCTCTATCTATCTATAATCGCCCCAGAAGTAGGATATATGGGCTTTATAACTAGGCGCCAGGCATGAAACTATATGAAGGGTGGAACAGAGAAAAATCGTTTTGTACTATAGTATTCATTTTTTTTTTTTTGATGGCTATAGTCACTTTAAAGGTACAAAACTTACTATATATCATTTTTTTTATTTTAAAACATGTTATACTTACCTCCTCTGTGTAATGGTTTTGCACAGAGTGGCCCTGAGTCTCCTCTTCTAGGGTCCCTTTCCTATGCTTCTGGTTCCTCCTGACTTCAGAGTGCCCCCATAGCAAGCTGCAAAGTATAGTATAGAGTGCCTCTAGAACCTCTCACTTCCTGCCATTACTACACATCCCATGCAGCATTGCGCCTCACACATTCACAAGTTCTCAGGCACTTACTGACATGTATGGACGGTTTTCTAAGCTGTATGTGTGCTTCACTTTATTTCCTGATATGTAAATAGATAATGCATTCTGTATGCAGGCCAACTAATCGGCTGACCGATGAATTGATTTTTTTTTTCATAACTGGTTGTTAATTGATCGATGTTTCGGCCCTATAAGAGTCCAATGCTTTCAGTCCCAGTGAACTGTAAAGTAAATATTTCAAACACAGTCTTCATTCCACATTAAACACATATCACCAATGGCGCCTTCAGTGACTACCACCAGTCATCCCAATCCAGTAACTCGGCAGATCATATTGCCTCTCATTTCAGATGGGCAAAAGCGCTTTAGAGCAACACCCAGACAAAACCTTACATCACTTCTGGTGATCACTCCCAGATGTAAATGGCGCCATTTTTAAAAATGAAAAGCATTTGATCACGCCAATCTTGGTGTGATAAAATGCTTTTAAGGGCAGAGGAGAGAAGGGTTCTGGGATCTTATAGACCTCAGATCTCTCCATAAAGAGTACCTGTCGCATGCCTTTTGCTGTCACAAGGGATGATTACATCCTTATGACAGCAATAAAAGCGATTGAAAAATATTAAAGTGACAGTGTAAAAAATAAGTAATCAATGCATTTTTATAGCACTGATCACTATAAAAATGCCAATGGTCCCAAAAATGTGTCCGAAGTGTCTGCCATAAGGTGGCAGTACCGATAAAAATCGCTGATCGCCGCCATAAATTTTTTTTTTTTTAAATGGCATAAAACTATGCCCTATTTTGTAAACGCTATAACTTTTGCGCAAACCAACTTTTGCGTTTTTTTTACAAAAAATATGTAGAATACGGCCTAAACTGAGAATTTTTTTTATATATTTTTGGGGGATATTAATTATAGCAAAAAGTAAAAAATATTCATTTGAGGTGATCAAATACCACCAAAAGAAAGCTCTATTTTTTTCTAAAAAAAAGTTGCATTTAAAAAAACACTGCGCAAATGCCATGTGAAATAAAAAATTTCCACACCCCTGGAGAATATATATTAATATATATATATATATATATATATATATATATATATATATATATATATATATATATTATATATATTCCAATAGTTGCCACTGCATACAAATAAGGGATACAAAAAAATGGGCCCAGGTGCACAGCAAAGACTGTAGTGCATATAAATTGAAAGAGAGTGGCACCTATTTTTAGGGTGGGACATGTAACATTTTGCCAATGCTGTACTATTTTATACACAGCGCTGTTGCCCCAATGTGTAAAACCAATATCAAATATGTGAAATCGCAATCTATTTTATATGTAAATTTATTGCTCTTGCTCAAACGATTGCGGCAATGCCTCACGTGTAGTTTGAACACTGTTTACAAATGCGGGCGCAATGTGCGTATGGTTAGGTTTTGTGCACGAAGGGATGGGGGGCGCTTTAAAATAAATAAATAATAAAAAAAAAATTATTTTTATGCTGTCCCTTTTCATTTATTTAATTTTTTTATCACTTTTATTTCTGTCACAAGGAATGCAAACATCCCTGTGACAGGTATACTTTATGGAGGGGTCTATAAGACTGCAAACCTCTCCTCTGCACTTGAATACATTTAAAACACCAAGGTTGGCATTTTTCAATACTTTAGATTTTTGAAAACTTCCGCCATTGATTCCAGAGTAAACTGGAAGTGATGTCACACGATCATAGCCGATCTCAGGTCTCCGGCCAGCTGGGATGTGAGAGCCCCGGCGGGCGTGGGGGACGTCTCCTCCCGCTGCTTGTAATAACAGTTGGGATGCATGTAAACATTGCTCACTCTATACTACCTGTGAGGTGCATTAGTGGAGAATAAGGAGCATGCACAGGACAAAAGCCTGAAAACTGGTAATAATTTTCAACAAATGATGGAAGAAAATTTTAGTTTCACTTTACAGGAATATTTAGTTGTAGCTTACATTGTTTAGATCAGGGGTCCTCAAACTATGGCCCTCCAGTTGTTCAGGAACTACATTTCCCATCATGCTCAGTCATGTCTGTGAATGTCAGAGTTTCACAATGCCTCATGGGATTTGTAGTTCCACAACAGCCGGAGGGCCGTAGTTTGAGGATGCCTGGTTTAGATGCTGTGTTCTGGAACCTTCAGCAATGAACTCTGTAACAGGTGGATCTTCATTGTCAATTGTAACTAGATTTGAACACTGACTTACAAGGGGTTAAAAGTGCAGAGGCTGGGCTTCTTAGATTATATGGTAATGAGGATAGACTCAACCCCCGTACACATGGACTGGGTGTTGGGAGAATTATTGCTCTTATGTTTACATGCAAGCAGGTAACTCACATGTGTGATCACCATTTACATGTGTGTGAGGGACCTACGTGCACATTTGCCTCACCCTTTTGTGTTTTTTTTTACTTGCTATCCCAAATGCAATTTTTGTGCTTTTTGCATTTTGCAGATTTGCACTACAGAACGTGTTCCATGGGAAACCATGTTAAATGGACTGTAGTGAAAAATGCATAGGTGTGAATCAGGCCTTAGGCAGACTTCTGGGAAAATTGGTGAGCCAATCACACAAGCAGGAAATGTTTTCTGGGGAGTGGTCAGTACACACTCTGTGTACAGAACTCCAGGTAGGCACATTGCAATGCATTCTCAGAAAAGGCAAAGGGCATTTTAAATCAATTACAATATTAGTGTCACAATTATATGTGCTATGTTTTTTCTTTCTTTGCCAATCCCCCCCCCCCCCCCCCACAAAATTGGAGTTACCCTTTAAATGAGAGCTTGGAAGAACAAAGATACAGTATTTTACAACAGGTGCTGCAATAGCTGCCAGTTTCACCCACCTTACCTTGGTAATAGTTTTAAAGTGGTTGTGTAAACCCGCATCAAAAAAAAAAATTTCTCCTGCAAGGCAAAAGTCATAAGCTAATATGCACCGCATATTCGCTCATTATGAAATACTTAACCTCAGAACGAGGTGTGTAGAACTTACCTGGTCCACGCCGAGCGAGATATCATCTTGACTCGGCGTGTCTTCCAGGTATCGCCGCTCCAGTGCTGTGATTGGCTGGAGCGGCGATGACGTCACGCCCGCGCATGTGCGCGGGAGATTTAAATTATTATAGGCTTACCTGTAGGTAAAAGTCAAAGTGGGTTTACAACCACTTTAACAGAACTAGACTTTGATATATGCGACGTCTTGTATTTCTGCAGCATTTTGTTAGGTCGGCCTTTTAGGCTGGTTTCATAAAACACTTTCCTCCTTAATTACAGCACTGAGTGAGAGGGGCAACTTGAGATCTTTGTCAGACCTAACTAGAGGCAACCCTTTTAAAAAAAAAAATCTGGATCGTGTGTAGATGGAGTAGAATAGAATGCCCGTCCATTTTTATCATAATACTCGCATCATCAATATGGCTTTGAAATGTTGACTTTTTTTTTGTAATGTTAGTAAATCATCAGATTCTAATACATGTGTTTTTTGCATCACTTTTAGGGGCTTCATAAAGGTCAGAATTCACATTCGGCAGGTCCTAATGGTGAACGACCGATTTCTTCCACTGGGCCTTCCCAGCATCTCCAAGCAGCTGGCACTGGTATTCAAAATCAGGTTGGACATCCTACCATGCCTAGCAATTCAGTAACACAGGGGGCTGCTCTCAATCACCTCTCCTCTCACACTGCTACCTCAGGTGGACAACAAGGCATTACTTTAACCAAAGAGAGCAAGCCTTCAGGAAATGGAACAGTGCCTGAAACAAGCAGGCTTTCTGAAGGGACACCTAACAGTACTGCCGGTGTAGAGGGACTTCCTAATCATGTCCATCAGGTGACGGCAGATACTGTTCCTAGCCCTAGCCATGGAGATTCTAAGTCACCAGGTTTACTTAGTTCAGACAATCCTCAGCTCTCTGCCTTGTTGATGAGAAAAGCCAATAACAATGTGGGTACTGGAACCTGTGATAAAGTCAACAATATTCATCCAGCTGTTCATACAAAAACTGAGAATTCTGTTGCCTCCTCCCCATCTTCAGCCATTTCCACAGCAACACCTTCTCCAAAATCTACTGAACAGACAATGACCAACAGTGTTATCAGCCTTAACAGCCCCCATAGTGGACTTGATGCAGTCAATGGGGAGGGTATGGAGGACTCTCAGAGCCCCAAAAAGGACCCAGCTATAATTAGCCACAAACAAAGCCCTCAGACTATACCATCCATGTCAGTTTCCATATACCCTAGCTCAACAGAAGTTTTAAAAGCATGCCGGTAAGTATCTGATTTTTTTCACTGTAAAACTTTAACTTCTGTCCCATAAAAACTCTTGACGAACTTTTAGACTACATGTCAGTGCATCTGAGAGGTTTCTATTCAGTAAGTACATGTTTTAAATTATTTTTGATATTTATGCAAGTAATTTTTAGCTTAATTTTCAATTTCTCCTGGTTATTGCATTTTAAATTTTGTTTCGGTTTGCACAATGCTCCCCCTGGTAGTTATTTTGGCAGTGTGCAAGCATCCTGCCTTAAGTGGTTGTAAAGGGAGAATGTGTTTTTTATCTTAATGTATTCTATGCATTAAAGGGGTTGTAAACGTTCGCCTTTTATTTTCTAAATAGGTTCCTTTAGGCTAGTGCATTGTTGGTTCACTTACCCTTTTCCTTCGATTTCCCTTCTGTTTTTTCTTCTGAATTTCTCACTTCCTGTTTCTCCGTAAGCTTGCCCCCATCATCCATGGGGGTTAGTCAGCCAGAACAGCTTACTGAGGAGGAACAAGAAGTGAGAAATTCAGACAAAGAAAACTAAGAAAAAAACATTTAGAAGGGAAATCGAATGAAAAGCGAAGAGAAGCAACAATGAACTAGTTTAAAGGAACCCATTTAGAAAATAAAAGAACGAACCTTTACAACCCCTTTAAATTCTGTGTGTCCTCCTAATACTTACTTGAGCCCCATCTCTATCCACCAATGTGCACGAGTGCCTTCAAAAAACACAATACACAACCCAATTTTTTGTTAAAATATAGAAGATGATACTGGATACCAAACCTGTCCTTCTTTAAAATTGCCCATGCAACAGCGACAAATGGCATAACTTTACTCGCCATTGGTGTTGCTTTAAAAGCCTTTTACAGGTTACCACTTTAGATTAACACATGAGGTCTGGTACTAGAATTACTGCCCATGTTAAGAAGTTTTCGATGATACCTAATGTGTGGGACAATTGCTGTTTTCGTGTGGGACAGACACGTACGTTTGCCTTTACGCATGAGTTCAGGGGCACTTTAAATATTTTTTTTTTATATATTTTTACATTATTGCATTAAAGTTTTTTTTTTTTTTGATCAGTTTTATTGTTGTCACAAGAAATGTAAAACATCCCTTGTGACAGCAATAGACATGTGACAGTCGGTGTTAATTTGGACTTCAAATTTCGATTTTATTTTTATCGTGTTTTAGTTGACTAAAATCCCCAGTGTTAGTCGACTTAAAATCTAATGGGTTCAATTAAATTGTAAAACATTATTTATGCATTTCTCTAGAATTGCCAGACTCATTTACTCCTAGTGTAAAATCCGAATATGTTTATGGTATTACAGTTTGAACATGCACCACACACAGATTTATCACATACAGTATATCACAAGTACACCCATCACATTTTTGTAAATATTTTTATAGTTTTTCTTGTGACAACACTGAAGAAATGACACTTTGCTACAATGTACATTGATCAGTGTACAGCTTGTATAACAGTGTAGATTTGCTGTCCCCTCAAAATAACACCACACACAGCCATGAATGTCTAAACCACTGGCAACAAAAGTGAGTACACCCCTAAGTGAAAATGTCCAAATTGGGCCAAAGTGTCAATATTTTGTGTGGCCACCAATGTTTTCCAGTGCTGCCTTACCCTCTTGGGTATTAAGTTCACCAGAGCCTCAAAGGTTGCCACTGGAGTCCACTTCCATGACAACATTACAGAGCTGGTTGAAGTTAAAGTCCTTGCGCTCCTCCACCTTCCATTTCAGGATGCCCCACAGATACTCAATAGGGTTTAGATCTGGAGACATGCTTGACTAGTCCATCGCCTTTACCCTCAGGTTCTTTAGCAAGGCAGCGGTCATTTTGGAGGTGTTTTGGGGTCATTATGTTGGAATACTGCCCTGTGGCCCAGTCTCCAATGCAGGGGATCATGCTCTGCTTCAGTATGTCACAGTACATGTTGGCATTCATGGTTCTCTATATAAACTGTAGCTCCCAAGTGTCAACAGCACTCATGCAACGCCAGACCATAACACTCCCACCACCATGCTTGACTGTAGGCAAGACACACTTGTCTTTGTACTCCTCATCTGGTTGCCGCCACACGCGCTTGACACCATCTGAACCAAATAAGTTTATCTTGGTCTGATCGGACCACAGGACATGGTTCCAGTAATCCATGTCCTTGTCTTCAGCAAACTGGCGCGCGTGTGTTTTTTTTGTGTGTGTGCGGTTTATCAAGATACTTCCTTCTGGGACGACAGCTATGCAGACCAATTTGATGGTGTGCAGCAATATGGTCTGAGCACTGACAGGCTGACCCCCCCACCCCTTCAACACCTGCAGCAATGCTGGCAGCACCCATACATCTATTTCCCAAAGAGAACCTCTGGATATGACGCTAAGCACGTGCACTCAACTTCTTTGGTCGACCATGGCGAGGCCTGTTCTGAGTGGAACCTGTCCTGGTAAACTGCTGTATGGTCTTGGCCAGCATGCTGCAGCTCAGTTTCAGGGTCTTGGCAATCTTCTTATAGCCCAGGCCATCTTTATGTAGAGCAAAAAAATATTTCCCAGAGTTTTTTGCCATGAGGTGCCATGTTGAGCTTCCAGTGACCAGTATGAGTGTGGGAACCATGACACCAAATTTAACACTCCTGCTCCCCATTCACACCTGAGACCTTGTAAGACTAACAAATCCCATGACACTGGGGAGGGGAAAATGGCTAATTGGGCCCTATTTGGACATTTTAACTTGGGGGTGTACTCACTTTTGTTGCCATCGGTTTAGACATTAATGGCTGTGTTGAGTTATTTTGAGGGGGACAGCAAATTTACACTTTTATACAAGCTGTACACTCACTACTTTACATTGTAGCAAAGTGTCATTTTTTCAGTGTCACAAGAAAAGTTATAATAAAATATTTACAAAAATGTGAGGGGTGTACTCACTTTTGTGAGATACTATATAACGTCTTTATAAATGAATTCAGTAAGTATTGCTTTTTGACCTGTAAGCTCTATTGGCTGTAATGTCACTGCACATATTGCCTGAATATAATGCCAACACTGAATACAGTTGAACCTCGTATTACAAGCATAATCCGTTCCAGGAGAATGCTCGTAATCCAAAGTACTCGCATATCAAAGAGAGTTTCCCCATAGAAGTCAATGGAAACAAAAATGATTTGTTCCGCATTGACTTCAATGCCATGCAATACCGCATGTGGCCAGAGGGGGGGGGGGGGGGCATCAGAGGCCCGAGGACAGCTCGGCTAAACTCGGGAAGGCTTGTGTACCGCGGTATTGCACACGCTGTGGCTTGAATCCTTCTCATTTTGTGTGACAACACTCGCAAACAGTCAAGATTTTTGAAAATACAGTGCTCGTATTGCGTAACGCCCGTTAACTGCGTTACTCAAAAATCAATGGTTACACTGTATTAAGTTAAAAGAAAAGCCTTTTTTCTTTTTTTCTTTCAGCGGCTTAGTAGATGCCCCCTATTTATTCTGTCTGGTAGTGCAGTGTTCATTTTGACATCAAATGTCGATTTGCCCTAAAAATATTTGATCACACCATAAATAAAATGTTACAGCTCCAGGCATCATCCTGGTATGATAACCATTTCAAGTCCAGCGACGTACTGATTTGTCACTGGTGATCAAGTGGTAAATGACTGTTGAGATAAGCGCATTTCACTTTATCGAGCATTTGTTTTCGAAGTGATCAGACCTGACACGTATTTCCATAGAGCATAAATGCAGCTTAGTGATTGTGCAGTACTAAGCAGGAAGCGGTGTAATATGTAATGAGCTCTTTCGGCTTCCTCTTAAAGTGATTGCATACCCCACTTTTTCATTTTTACCTACAGGTAAGCCTATAATAAGGCTTACCTGTAGGTATAGAGAATATCTCCTAAATCTGTACGATTTAGGAGATATTCCCCTCGCAATGTGCCGCTGATTGCAGCGGCGCATGCGCAGGGGGGATCCTTGGCTAAAGGACCAGCAGCCGCCAGGACCTTGCCGAATTGAAAACTCCCGCGCACATGCGCGGGAGTGACGACATCGCCGCTCCAGCCAATCACAGCGCTGGAGCGGCAATACCCGGAAGACACGCCAGGCAAGATGACATCTCGCTCGGGGTGGACCAGGTAAGTTCCTCACACCTCGTTGTGGTGCATATTCGCTCATTATGGCTTTTGCCTTGTAGGTGTAAAAAAAATAGAATAAAAAAAAAATGTATATGCGGGTATACAACCGCTTTAAGTCATTTTTACAAACTATTTGCCTAAAGGGGTTGTAAAGCTTTGTGTTTTCTTTTCACCTTAATGAATCCTATGTCACAAGCCCCCATTTTTCTTACCTGAATCTCCATGGGCGCTATCCCGCGTTACTTTCCCCAGGTTTTGTCGGCTCTTCATTGGATAGATTGACAGCAGCGCAGCTCCCGCTGCTGTCAATCAAATCCAATGACACGGCCACCAGGGGGTGGGGCCGAGTCATACTCTGCGGCTATGTACGCCGAATGCATGACACAGGAGCTCATCTGAAAGCTAAACCCCTTGTGAGAGAGCTTCCCAGAGGGGGTTAGCTCTTGCTGAGACGTTTTTAAGCTGCAAAAAAAAAACGCGGGACCAGTGCGTTCTAAAGCTCCAGCTGTAAAAACGCCAGACATTAAACGCTCAAACGCTACCGCGGCGTTTTTGCGAGTTTTTTAATGTCTCCCGTTTTTTTTTTTTACAAAATAAACATGGACAGGCGTTTTTAAGCTGTAAAAAAGGCAAAAAAAGTGGCTGTAAAAACGCCAGTGGAAATGAGCCCTTAGTGTCCCTTTAAACATTTTTTATAATGACAATGGTTGGCATGCAAATCAAATACAGGATTTAATATTGGTATTTGTATAGATCTGATATTTTATACAGAGCTTTACATATTTTGTACATTCACATTAGTCCTTGCCCTAAAGGAGCTTACAGTTTAACCACTTGCTGACCACACACTGTAGCTTTACAGCTACAATGCGGGCTGACTGCGCATAATCACACACTATATATGTTCTGCTTTTCCAGGTAGGCGGCTTGCGCACCCAACCACTGGCTCCAGCGCATGTTGCCATTGCTACAATAAAAAAAGTATACAGTATATACTTTCTATTTCCCTGTGTTTTCTCTTCTGTCATTCGCTCAGCCAATCGGGGGGGGCAGACATAAATCATTGGTCGGGACTCACTGATTGACTTGTGCTGCAGGGAATGACAGCACAGTGTTCCAGGTCCGCATGTATGTGAGTGGACATGGAAGAAAGCCGCTACGTACAGGTATGCGATTGTGCCTGTGCGAGCCGACCTCCCGCAGTAAATGTACTGCCGTGGGTCTGAATGCGGTTCAAGGGCAAGTGATGTACAGAAAACAATGTGCTTTACTTAAGGTGTGGTTAGGTTGTGGTATGATAGTGGGCATTTTTCTCTGAAAAATTGATTTTTATACTTTGATCTTTTTGACACTTGGTTTGGGCCAGCTCAACTTTGCTGAAACAAAAAGCTTTCCCACTTGCAATAATGCTTGATACTTCTGCTGCTGCCTTGTATTGTCCTTATTGTTGGCTGTCTTAATGCCTTTGGCTTCACACAGAAACAAAAGGTGTTACCACACAGCTGCTTTGTACAAACAGGAAGTGGCTGCAGTTTCTCTTTCCTAGTTGCCTTTCCCAGTGCATTCTGGGATACTTCCCTGCTCCACACAGTGCCAAGTTGACATGTTATAAATGCTTCAATAACACACCATAATACTATTTATACTGAAATCAATAGAGGCAGCTGACAAATATCAATGCCACATGAAAGTGACATGCTGCTTCTGTGTGATACCAAGGTAATAATCATGGTAGGCATTGAAGGGCAGTTATGAGGCTTTACAAATGCAGAATAAATGCTGCATATACACTGGGTATTGATGTGTGTAAACCAGACCTAGCACTTCTTTACCCCCAAGTTAAAGTATTAAATTGAAACACATCTAGCAATATACTTTTATTTTCTTCTTTAACCTGTTGCATATGACGTCCTCCCAGAATCCTCTGGCACATCACGGAACGGGGTAGAGGGCCAATGGCAGCTCCGTGTGGGCTGGATCTGAAGTGCCCATGCCTGGCTCCGTCCGGGCCCCAGCCGTGGCTCCGTCCGGGCCCCAGCCGTGGCTCCGTCCGGGCCCCAGCCGTGGCTCCGTCCGGGCCCCAGCCGTGGCTCCGTCCGGGCCCCACAAAAGTGTAATAGTCAAATTAGATTTATGCCCCTAGAACACCTTATGGTGCACCTGCATGTTGGGCCTCTGTATGTGTCCAGGCTGTGTAAAAGTCTCACGCATGTGATATCGCCATACTTGGGAGTAGTAGAATGTGTATTTTGGGGTGTCATTTGTGGTATGCATATGTTGTGTGTTGGGGTGCAACGGATCGTGACCGATCCGCGATCCGAACGGGTCGGCCTGTTCGGATCGGCACAGATTGCGATCCGCGGAGCCCACTGCCTTAGGCCGCAGCTTTGGCCTAGCTCTGGAGCGGTCAGCCATCTTGGTACACCCGGCGGCGGTGCGCGCTGACGTCATCACACCTCTGCTCGTGGATCTTCTATTCCTACGAAAGCGCGCAAAGCCATCTATTCTGCAACAAGTACAGTGAGTTGGATCATCATTTTTGGACTGGCTTTTATTATGCTAAAACTACTGGCTAATTATTACTAATATGTGGGGGCAATGTTATACTAGTACTACTGGCTATTCTTACTAATGTGGGGGCAATGTTATACTAGTACTACTGGCTATTATTAATGTGGAGGCAATGTTATACTAGTACTACTGGCTATTCTTACTAATGTGGGGGCAATGGTATACTAGTACTACTGGCTATTATTAATGTGGAGGCAATGTTATACTAGTACTACTGGCTATTATTATTAATGTGGGGGCAATGTTATACTAGTACTACTGGCTATTATTGTGTGGGCAATGTTATACTCGTACTACTGGCTATTATTATTAATGTGGGGGCAATGTTATACTAATACTGTGGGGGCAATGTTATACTCGTACTACTGGCTATTATTATTAATGTGGGGGCAATGTTAAACTACTGGCTATTACTATGTAGGGGCAATGTTGCACTGGAACAGTGATGGTGATGACGAGTGGGGGCAATGGTGGACATTCCAGTGATGAGTGGGGGCAATGGTGGACATTCCAGTTGCGAGTGGGGGCAATGGTGGACATTCCAGTTGCGAGTGGGGGCAATGGTGGACATTCCAGTTGCGAGTGGGGGCAATGGTGGACATTCCAGTTGCGAGTGGGGGCAATGGTGGACATTCCAGTGACGAGTGGGGGCAATGGTGGACATTCCAGTGACGAGTGGGGGCAATGGTGGACATTCCAGTGACGAGTGGGGGCAATGGTGGACATTCCAGTGACGAGTGGGGGCAATGGTGGACATTCCAGTGACGAGTGGGGGCAATGGTGGACATTCCAGTGACGAGTGGGGGCAATGGTGGACATTCCAGTGACGAGTGGGGGCAATGGTGGACATTCCAGTGACGAGTGGGGGCAATGGTGGACATTCCAGTGACGAGTGGGGGCAATGGTGGACATTCCAGTGACGAGTGGGGGCAATGGTGGACATTCCAGTGACGAGTGGGGGCAATGGTGGACATTCCAGTGACGAGTGGGGGCAATGGTGGACATTCCAGTGATGAGTGGGGGCAATGGTGGACATTCCAGTGATGAGTGGGGGCAATGGTGGACATTCCAGTGATGAGTGGGGGCAATGGTGGACATTCCAGTGATGAGTGGGGGCAATGGTGGACATTCCAGTGATGAGTGGGGCAATGGTGGACATTCCAGTGATGAGTGGGGGCAATGGTGGACATTCCAGTGATGAGTGGGGGCAATGGTGGACATTCCAGTGATGAGTGGGGGCAATGGTGGACATTCCAGTGATGAGTGGGGGCAATGGTGGACATTCCAGTGATGAGTGGGGGCAATGGTGGACATTCCAGTGATGAGTGGGGGCAATGGTGGACATTATAGTGATGAGTGGGGGCAATGGTGGACATTATAGTGATGAGTGGGGGCAATGGTGGACATTATAGTGATGAGTGGGGGCAATGGTGGACATTACAGTGATGAGTGGGGGCAATGGTGGATGCAGTAATTTCAACACAAGACAGAGCTTATTTGCTTAAATACAGTATTTGTAAATCCGACGGACTGTTTAAATGTTAAATTAAAAGTGAAAATCAGAGGTGTTCTGTCACATTAGCAACCATGTGAGGTCAGCAGGTTTGCTGCGGCTTTTAAAATTTAACATTAAACAGTCCGTCAGATTTTCAAATACTGTATTTACGCACATAAGCTTCGTTTTGTGTTGAAAATAAATGTGAAAACTATATCCGAAAACGATCCGATCCGTGACTCCTGATCCGAGGATCGATCCGATCAGTGAGTGTTTTGTTCCGTTGCACCCCTACTGTGTGTGAGAAATATCTTATAAATGGACAACTTTGTGTGTAAAAAAAATGATTTATTTCCACATTTTACAAAAACTTGTGGAAAAAAATAACATGTATAAAAGACTCCTTATGCCTCATAGATTATAAATTGGGGCGTTTCCATAATCTGGGTGCTCCAGGACCTTTAAAATTGTAAAAGGTAGTCTAGAAATAATGTGGTGCTCCCTGCATGTTGGGCACCTCTATGTGGCCAGGCTGTGAAAAGGTCTCGCACGTGGGTAGCGCCATACTCGGGAGGGTTAGAAGAATGTGTTTTGGGGTGTAATATATAGTATGCTGGAATTTGATTTCGATTTATGATGCAGACAATTTATTACATGACTTAAATCGCTAGCGATCGGTGGTCTCCTTTGGAAAAAATAAGCGAGCACACTGCAATTTTAGCCATGTGATCAAATGATCAGTCAGTAGGACATGAACCAAATCGCTTACTACTTGAGCAATCGCTGCAGTATTTTAAAACCTATTTAATTCAATGTCAGAATGTGATTAATTACCCTTTTGTAATATAATTCAACTATTGCGACTTTTAGGGTTTACAGAACAGACCGCAAAGACGGCCTTGACATTTTTCTCAGGGTGGATTTCTTTAACTTTTACTGCCGTCGTCATGACTACTACTGTACAATCCTATTATCCTGGTCCTCTTCTTTTTACTAAATGTTGGTTTTCAGGTTTTTAAGCAATACTTGGGTCAAAATGTACATTTTAGCTTTTTTATATATAAAGGTGCTGCGCTGTATGAGAAACAAGAAAATAAAAATATATTTATATATGCTGTGTACAGCAACTGCCAACGAAGCCAAAAACACTGGTTAACAAGTGCGATAAATATATCAAAATGTATCATAAATGTCCAAAACAATCTGTGAGAGTTGGTTCACACTGGGGCGACACCACGACTTCCAGCACGACTTTCAGAGGCAACTCCAACACGACTTCAGCATGAACCACAGGGCGATCTGGGGCGATTTACAACACGACTTGAAGTAGTCTCCAGGACAGGAGACTTTCCAGTGGCCAATCAAACAACAATCGGCTCTGGGAGAGGGAGGGGGGGAGGTGTTTGCCTGAGAAATGTATGTTATCTTCCTGGAAAGTAGCTTCAGTTAAGACCGTGATCAGAGTTGGAGGCGACTTCCATTAAAATCAATGGGTGCAAATCGCCTAGAAGTCTGATTGAAGTAGTACAGGAACCTTTTTTGAAGTCTGAGCAACTTCAGTAGTGTGTATTAAGACGGCTCTCATTCACTTACATTGATTTTCTCAACCACACGACTTGGGACGACTTGGGGAGACTTCAAGTCGGATCCCAGGTCGCCCCAGTGTGAACCGTCTCTGATAGTCTCTCACATTTCTGTAGCTGTGCCCAACATAATTCATCAGTATGATGTCATCAGGGACATGGTGCATAGCAATGTGGAACTGGTTTAAAAACTGTTACACTCGGTCAGCTGCCTCAACAAGCAAAAGGAGGCAGAGCTGGCAGTCCATTGTTACAAACTCTCCTTAAGTTCACTTGTGAAGGCGGCTGGCTGGGTGCATGCATTTTTGAACCAGTTCCACATCGTTGTGCACCATGTCCCTGATGTCATACTGATGAAATATGTTGGGTAGAGCTACAGTAATCCTGATTGCACCCATATATACGGCCTCACAGAAGTAGGCTTTTTTCTATTTTGTGCTGGGAGCGCTCCCAGCACCGAGACCGGGCTCTCACCAACGATCGGTACACGGAACTGTCCTGAGTCACCTGATCGCTGTGATAGCCTCTGATTGACTGGCTATTGCAGTGATCAGTCACTGAGCCCACCCCTGGGTTCCTTGCTGCATTGCATTGTATTTTCCTCTTCTTGCAGAAGAATTTTAACCACTTAAGACCCAGACCATTTATGCAGCTAAATGACCTGGCCAGTTTTTGGGATTCGGTAGTGCGCCAATTTAACAGACAATTGCGCGGTCGTGCAACGTGGCTCCCAAACAAAATTGGAGTCCTTTTTTTTCCCTCAAATAGAGCTTTCTTTTGGTGGTATTTGCTCACCTCTGCGATTTTTATTTTTTGCGCTATAAACAAAAATAGAGCGATAATTTTGAAACAAATTTTTACTTTTTGCTATAATATCCCCCAAAAAATATAAAAAGATAATTTCCTCAGTTTAGGCCGTATTCTGCTACATATTTTTGGTAAAAAAAAATCGCAATAAGCGTTTATTGATTTGCACAAAAGTTATAGCGTTTACAAAATAGGGGATAGTTTTATTTTATTTTTTTTATTTTTTACTAGTAATTGCGGCGATCAGCAATTTTTTTTCGTGACTGCGACATTATGGCGACGCTTCAGACACCTTTGACACTTTTTTTTTTTCTGACCATTGTCATTTTCACAGCAAAAAGTGCTATAAAAATGCACTGATTACTGTGAAAATAGCAGTGATTGGGTTTAATCACTAGGGGGCACTAAGGGGTTAAGTGTGCCCTAAGGGAGTGATTCTTACTGTAGGGGGGCATGGCTGGAACTGTGACGCCACTGATCGTCGCTCCCTATGACAGGGAACAGACGATCAATGACACTACCAGAGAGAAGAACGGGGAAGGTGTGACCACGGTCACGGAGCTCCGGGTCGCGAGCATGCTGGCGACCCAC
The DNA here is from genome assembly GCA_029574335.1 of Rana kukunoris. Classification (NCBI taxonomy): domain Eukaryota; kingdom Metazoa; phylum Chordata; class Amphibia; order Anura; family Ranidae; genus Rana; species Rana kukunoris. The sequence goes on from CM056050.1 coordinate 458,678,101, forward strand.
GGCTGGACACTTAAATGGCAACGTATCTGTACTTGCCTGTGTACCCAGCTGTGCCATTCTGCCGATGTATATCAGCGTTAGGCGGTCCTTTTTAAGTGGTTAAACAAAAAAAAAGGGAAAAAAAATCAAGGTTGCCCGGGTTAGTGTTAGGATTACGGTCGGCATATTTGGGATAGAATTAAAAAAAAAAATCAATTGGTGTCAGTGTGTTTTAGACTGGATAAAAAAAAAAAGAAAAATGCATACAACTGTTTCTGGTCTATCCTACAGGTAAATTTTGGGCCAGTTTTCCATTACCGTTTACCACCAAAACAAAAGTCCAATTTATCCTGAAAAAAATAAGGTGTAATCCACCTGAATGCATAAAAACAGAGTTCTACCTAAATCTTCCAATGATCAGACTTGTCCCGACACTCCCCTTTGGCTGCACAGCCATTCACTGAGAAGATCGGTATGTTGCTTTTCCTTCCCCAAGCTCCTTTGTAGCTGAGAAAAGGAAGAATGTGATCACTTAAATCCCCCCCCCCCTTATATATATTTTTTTTCTTCTTGTATATCTATATAAAATAGTTTATTTATAATTTAACTGAATGGACAACCGCACCACCCGAGTGTGAAAGGGGTGGTCATATAGTTAGCTGTTTTTATATTCTTTCTTGATTTTTAACTTACAATATTGAGCCCAGCGTGGGTGCTTTACAGCATTTTTTTAACCACTTAAGACCCGGACCAATACGCTGGCAAATGACCCAAGGGGTTTTTGCGATTCGGCACTGCGTCGCTTTAACAGACAATTGCGCGGTCGTGCGACGTGGCTCCCAAACAAAATTCGTGCCCTTTTTTTCCCCACAAATAGAGCTTTCTTTTGGTGGTATTTGATCGCCTCTGCGATTTTTATTTTTTGCGCTATATACAAAAATAGAGCGACATTTTTGGAAAAAAATCAATATTTTTTACTTTTTGTTATAATAAAAAACCAATAAACTAAATTTTAGTCAAACATTTAGGCCAAAATTTATTTAGCCGCATGTCTTTAGTAAAAAAAAAATCGCATTAAAAAAAAATTAGCTACCTAGCGGGAACAGCCACACTAATACAGTGATCAGAAAAATGATCGCTTAGTGATGCTGGCAATAGGGAGTGAAAGGGTTAACTAGGGCAGTGATCAAGGGGTTAAAACTTTATTGGGGGGGGGGGTGGGTGGGGGGGGCTACCCTGACACTAACACTGACTGACTGTCACACTGTCACACTGACACTAAATACAGTAATCATACATGTATGATTACTGCATTCAGTGACACTGTGACAGGGGGGAGGGGGGGGGGGGGCGATCGCGGGGGTTAAATGTGATTTTGTGTGTGTGTAGTGTAGTGTTGGTGCAGGACTTACTTGTTGTGTTGTGATCTCTCCTCAGCGGCGCTTGAAACAAACGCCGAGGGAGAGATCACGTCGCTTCCTCCTTCCTGTGTTTACACAGGAGGAGGAAGTGACAGGTCAGGTCAGGCAGGCGCGCGCATTGGCTGGGAGCGATCCGGAGGGGGCGGATGAAAACGGATAGCCGCCCCCACTTGTCGGATCGCTCCTGCAGCCGCGCGGACCGCCGCATGTACGGGGGGGGGGGGTCCGATCGGACCCCCGATCCCCCCCAAGGCACCAACGTATATATACGTTGATGTGCCTGTCGGTGCCATTCTGCCGACGTAAATGTACATGCGGCGGTCCTTAAGTGGTTAAACTTGATGTAAATGTTTAAACTTGATGTAAATGTTTATCTGCAGGCACAAATGGTGACTTTCTTCAAATGCTATTCACTGTTGCTCTAGATTAAATATGGTTGCAGAGGTTAGCTGTTCATCTTTGATTCATGTTTTTCATGTTTTTTCTATTTCATTTATCATTCAGTAACTCGTTCCTTGTCTTGTGGCATGCAGTGTTGCCCCGCTGAACCGATTTTATAACAAGTTGCGATGGGTTTTAAGCTTAAAAAAGAGGGTTTGCTGCAAAGCACCCACATTGGATTCAGTATTGTCACGTATTTATGATATATGGATGATGAAAATGTTTTTTATAGTAGCAGAATTCCCAGGTTAATGTCAATACATATTTAGTTGTGTGTTTTTGTTTAAGAAATGTATTAGAATTGCGCTTTTCAAAACTTGTAAGCAATAAACTAGACATGGATCAAAAGATCTGTGCAGTGCCATCTGGTGGTCTGAAATTATTTATGCCCTGATTACTTTTTCATACTGTAATAAAAAAACACATCTCCAGGTCAAAATGTAGCAGTTACAGCAAAGGTCTAATTAGAAATCTGCAAATATCTTGCTGGCTTTAGGGATGATCTACCCCAGTTTTTTACATTTAAGTTACAGTATATTCTGGGGAGCAAAATTCCGGTTCGTTAAATCGGACAGTTATTTCATTTTTCTCAGTGGATGCATTGATAAGTTTGAGTTCCCAGAACCGCACACTTGTAGCAATTATGAAATTTATCCAGCTTGTTTTTTTGTAAACAAAGTGCAACTGGAGAAGGGGGATTGTATGTCCACATTCTGTGGAAAAGGGGAATCTACTTTGTGACTGAGCCAAACTTTCCCATTTTTGTGTCCTTCATGCTCCACCACCCAGACCCTGCAGTTTACAGCAGGAGGTTTTCAGCAGCGCAGTCAGCGGTGTCCATCAGAAAGCATTGGGCAGGACTTTGTGTGGTAGTGTGAGCTTCATACTCAAGCCTGTTACTTGGTCAATCCAATTTCCTCATTTAACCCTTCTGGGGTAAGGGTTTTAAGAGAATATACCCAATAGGATTCCTGCTGACATAAATATTTAAACTGTGCAGCAGGCAGTCTCCCAGGGATCGCCTTGATGACCCATACTTTCAGACCAGCTATGGATTACTGATTATCCAAAAAATGTCTTGGAACAGTTCATCGCAACCTTCTTTGAGGCCTCTGTGCTCACCGAATCGTTTGCAAAGGGTTCGGATGATTCTGCCTACATAGATTTGGCCACATGTCAGACAGTAGACAACATATTCCCTGGAACTATTGTGGAATTATTTTATCGCATAGATATTTTCTTTAACGGTAAAGCTCTTTTGCCCATGCTGTACAAACTGACAGGTTAGACACAATTTTTTTCTAGCATGGATACATGGCTACCATAGGAATCGATGGGATGTAGTTACGGTTGATCTGTCAACTATTTTTGAGCTTGCTGGGTGCAACTTTCCTTTTTAATATTTGTGGCTCTACTGTACGAAACGTTAGGGTTTTAGGTTAAAATTTAACAAGCTAACATCATTGGGTGTGCCAGGGGATTATGTCTTTAATCGCCTCTCGCCCGCCATATAGACAAATTACGGCGGGCGGGATGCTCTCTTGTTCTCGGCCGACATCATATAATGTTGCCCTGTCTCACCGGCATCGCGGGCGTGCTGTGTCCCTGGGACGATGGCACGACCCCGATCTCGTTAAAGAGCTGCAGCTTTTTACCCATGTGATCAGCTGTGTCCAATCATAGCTGATCACATGTAAACAAGGCATTTCTGTTTTCTTCTCCTCGCACTGATTGTAAGGACAGCCGATCAGGGGCATCTCCTTACAGGGGAGACCTGTATAGGTAGAACGGGGCATTGCGTATCAGTGCCTTGATTACAGTGCAGCCCCAACAGAGTCCATCTGTGATGCCACTCTGTGCCTTTGACTGCCCATCGGTGCCACCTATCCATTTATTTTATTAACTGTCATTTTCGGTTTCAGTTTTTGGCCAAGTGTGACCTGCATTTTCAGTTTCGACACCAACATTTTCATTTGGTGCACCTCTACTTTTTAATTGTATGATTTCCCAATAATCTTTAAAACATTTATGGTGTCCATATTGGTTTACATACTTGCAAGCGTTTTATACAATTGTACCTGTATTGTAAGTTGATCTCACAGAGCATAGCTTGGAGGGAAGATGGGCCAGTATAAATAAGTATCTCAGTGAAAGCAAGTTTAAGCAGTTATTTGTTAGAATTATTGCTTGCCTCATTTATGGAATATATCTAGTCATTCCATACATATTATTATTATTATTATTATTATTATTATTATTCTTATCATCATCATTTGACTCCACCTGGTAGAATAAAAGCTGCTTTACAACCGTCGCACACGGTAAGTGTAGCACATGTTTAATGTTGTGAATTGTTTTTATTTTGTTTAGGAATCTTGGCAAGAATGGTCTATCAAACAGTAGCATTTTACTGGACAAGTGCCCCCCACCAAGACCACCTCCACCTCCTTATCCACCATTACCAACAGATAAATTAAATCCACCTACGCCTAGCATTTATGTGAGTATGGAAAAAAATATGCTTAAAAGTAGTTAACACCTTTGGCTTATGGACTGCATTCGTTTTATATAGTTAGCCAGTAATGTGTGCCAGAAGCTTAAACTAAGGTTGCTTTCCTCTAGAACAATGTTTCTCAACTTTTAATCCTTAACCTCCCGGCGGTATCCCCGTGCGTGACTCGGGGTGGGTTTTTTCTGCTAAGAACGGTATCCCTGAGTCACGCTCGGGGTAGCCATGCAGAGCCTGCAGCGCGCGGCGATGCATCCCCGCTGTGTGAGCGAGCGGGTGCTCGCTCGATTCACACAGCGTCCCCGTGTGCCACCGATCTCCGTTTCCTGCGACGTTACGACGCACGGAAGCGGAGAACGGCGCCAAATTCAAAAATGTAAAAAAAACTCTTTACATACAGTACAATGTAATCTTATAGATTACAGTACTGTATGTAAAAAATACACACCCACCTTGTCCCTAGTGGTCTGTCCAGTGCCCTACATGTTCTTTTATAAAATAAAAAGTGTTCTTTCTGCCTGGAAACTGTAGATTGCCCATAGCAACCAAAGGTGTCCCTTTATGTCAAAAATGGTTTTAGATCAGCTAGAAAACAGCGATAATAAATTTTAATCACTTGCAGAATTGAGCGATAGCGATTTGTGGGGAACTTCGTCATAAAAAAAAAATGACGGCGACAATTCTGCAACTGAGCAAATTTCAGTGTTTTTGAGTTGATTACATTATTGAATATTTTTTATCATAATTACATTATAATTTGTTATAATTATTTATAGTTTTTTATTATATAAAAAAATATGATTTTGTTTTTCAAACTTTATCATACCCGGGATGTCTTGTTTGGACAGATTTAAGCAAGTTATTCCTAAGAATTGCAGGCCTACAGTATAAAACGCCAAATTTCCATGCAAATAATTGTACCGCTTTTGGTACGTAATTCCAGACAGAATCATACCGCCAGGGAGGTTAAGTACCCCCAACAGGTCATGTTTTCAGGATTTCCCTCAGATGAAACGGCTGTGGTATTTACTAAGGCAGTGAAACTGATCAAATCATCTGTGCAAAATAATGGAAAGCCTAAAAACGTGACCTGTTGGGGGTACTACTTGTGGATTGATGTTGGGAACCATTGCCTTGTATTGGCTGTTTAAACAAACTGGCTGGTATTGTCCAACAGAAGATGGATGAGTTCATCCAGCTTCTTTTGAAAAGGGCATGCCAGAAAATTTTTTGGCATCTGCTCAGCATTGGCTAAAAGTGAAAAAAACAATAGCTCAGTGGGGAAGATAGCTGTGCTAAAATCGCATCGTCGGTACAGTAACCTCCTCCAGACCTCCTCAGTGTTCATTGGGCTAAATCAGAGGTAGGCAACCTTAGCTCTCCAGCTGTGGTGAAACTACAAATCCCATCATGCCTCTGCCTCTAGGAGTCATGCCTGTGATTGTCAGGGTCTTGCAATGTCTCATGGGACTTGTAGTTGCAAAACAGCTGGAGAGCCAAGGTTCCCTACCCCTGGGCTAAATGAAGAAAAAAAAAAAAACTTGGTGTGTATTTAGACTCCTCATTGGAGGGTAACACTGCAGCACCTGAAATAATTTCAAACTTCTGGGTAAGCATAATTAGTAACACCACCACCTCTGTTAGAGCAAATATGAAAGTGAAATTTTCATGAATATATGGCAGTGATAGCAGAACAGATGAGGTTACAGATATCAAAGGATTGGTCTGTTTCGCATGATTTGGATAAAAGGCTCAGAGCACAATTTTTCCACTTCTATGATTGGTGTTCCCTGGAGCTATATATAAAAACGCTTGCAAAAAAAATTGTAATGGAGAAGGTAATTGCCGGCAATTTTTTTTTTTCTCTTTCCAACACCGTGATAAATACCAGCTCATAGTGAAATAGCCTAAACACATAGGCCTGGTGTTCACCCAAAAGAAAGGGCTGTTAGTTTTTTAGCCCTTGTTTACATTGAAGTGATTTGCAGCCTATAACCGGCAAATGGCACTGATTTGGCAAAAGTAGTTCATGCACTGGTTTTGCCGGTTTCGGTTGCAATTGCAATAGACATCTGTGCATGAAGCCACACAGATGTCCATGCCACTTGAAATACATCTGGCTTTGAAATTGTGTGGCTTCAGATGAAGTCGCATGATTTCAAAGCCGTGTTCAGTGCGATTGAGGGCTCATTCCTGGACTCTGACGTTTTCTTCAGCCCCCACATCCAATCACTGGCTACATCTTGCCACCTTAACCTCTGCAACATTTCCAGAACTTGCTCCTTCCTAGCGATGCCACTAAACAATTCATTTCATGGTTATTTGCAGCCTTGACTGCAACTGTCTCCTCACTTGCCTACTCTTACACAAGACATCTCCCTTCATTCTTATTAATGCTACTGCTAGACTACTGCACCTTACTAACCGATCGAAAACTGCTGTTCCTCTCTGCCAATCCCTTCACTGGTTCCCCTACCCCACTGTATAAAATTCAAAATATTAACCGAAACATACGAGGCCTTCCACAACATTGCCCCCAGCTACATCACCAACCTCATCTGTAGATATTGCCCAATTTGTCCCCTCTGCTCCTCCCAAGACTGCCTGCTCTCCATCTCCCTTGTTGCCGCCTCCTATGCTCGCCTCCAGGACTTCTCTAGAGCCTCTTCCATCCTCTGGAACTCCTCACCCCAGTATGTCCCTGTCCTGTCTGCCTTCAGGTGATCCCTGATACCTCACTTATTCAGGAAAGCCTACCTACACCCAAAAACTGTACCTAAGCCACCTCCATCAGACCAACCCCCCTCAGCTATTACTTTTTGTACCACCTCTTCCTCCCTTTAGATTGCAGGGCCTTCCCATTCCTACTGTATTTCACTGTCCCCTCCCCCTTACATTTTAAAGCACTGCTCAAACGTTTGCTGCTATTCAAATCCAGTATAATAATGATTTTATGTTTTATGTGTTTCTTACAGTTGGAGAATAAGCGAGATGCTTTCTTTCCACCTCTGCATCAGTTCTGCACAAGTCCAAACAATCCTGTCACTGTTATCCGAGGCCTTGCTGGAGCACTTAAACTAGGTTTGTTCATCGTGTATGCACATTTAAAAGGCAATTTGGTTTTTATTGCCTGTAATTAAAATGTTTTACTCATGTATTGATAGATCTTGGATTATTCTCTACTAAAACACTGGTTGAAGCAAATACAGAGCATATAGTTGAAGTGAGGACACAATTATTACAGCCTTCAGATGAAAACTGGGACCCCACTGGAACAAAGAAAATTTGGCGTTGTGAGAGTAGTCGCTCACATACTACCATTGCAAAATACGCACAGTACCAGGCTGCTTCATTCCAGGAGTCATTAAGGGTTAGTAACACTTTCTTTCTTTGTATTTGTCTGAAAAAGCCAAGCCTATTGCGTAAAGTCCACTTTTTGCAAAAAAAAAAAAAAAAATGAAATAAATGCACATATGTTTGCAGTAAAAGAGTACATTCAAAGGATTTGTAGGGGCAGACAGTTACTGAGCTGCAGGAAGTCGGTGAACTATGTGGGCACTGATCGGCACAGTCAGAGTTTGGGAACCACCAACCATCTGCTATGGTGGCAGACATGACACTATTTTTATTCTAAAAAAAGTGAGAGCGGCTTTGTGGAAAAGAACCTCATCCATTGTCACAGAAAAGAGGGGGGTGAGGTGGAGGGTGCTGAACTTATTACACCCTAAATATTGGAGTAACATGTTCAGAAGGTGGACTTGGCTCTTAGTTTTTTGGAAATTGTGTGTGTGCCAGGCTCCTTAAAAACTCTTCCTCCCTGCTCGATTTCCATACATACTTGCAGACTTTCAGTTGGTGAGCTGTAGGAAGTGTCAACTGACTAAGAGTGTGGTGGTTACTGCACTCGTGTTCTATTGAGAACTCTAAATCCATCTACTGTGGGTAGAAGACAATGTTTGCAGCTTATTAATTCACGTATCTCTGTGAATGAATTGTGTGACTGAAGGCAGAGCCTTGCATAGCGCTGCAAATGTAAAAAGTGCCAGTGGCGTGGGTTCCTATTGGTAGTAGGTTATACCACAAATACAGGTATAATCATGTCTGAAAAGTGGGCTTGACCCTTAAAGTGGAACCTGAAAGCTCAGTGAAAAATGTATATTTCTCTTACGTTCATGGACGGACACAGCAGCATTGACCTTAGGGTTATATATCCTTCCTTTTCAGGAGAGACTGGGCAGAATAAAACAGCACTTTTGGTGTCAAAACACTTTCCTCAGTACAACACCTCCCAGGGGGCGGGTCCCCCAGGTATATCCCACTCTATGGCTCATGCAGCTTCATTTTTTTCTGCCTAGCGTTAAGACATGGCATTTCTGGAGGCCATGTGCTCTGTAGTCTTTTTGCGATTTTTTTCGCTTTTCTTAGATTTTTTTTTTCCCCCTGCATTTTTGGATCCTGGGATCTACAATCAACTGCCAACTGGGTGACAGGCTGGATCCCCAATCCTTGTAGTCCCCCCTCATGTTCGGCCATCCAGCATGTGCCGGCCTTTAGCTACGCGCTGGGCCGTCCACGACATGCCCCGTTGCTCCAGGGGTGGCTGGTGAACTACATGTTCCAGGGCACACATGACCGGTCTCTATGGCCTTGTCACTGTGTGCCGGGCCGACAGCCATGCCGTATGCTGCAGACGTTGGGTCTGTCTGGAATGCCTTCAGCCGGTGGTTGCAGGACAGGTAAGTAGTGTCCCCTTGCCCTGGCAGGGGTGGTGCGGCTGGTGCGTTCCTGGGGAGGTCAAATGAGGGTCCGCCCTGCTTTCCTCTCTCCCTTCCTCTCCCTCCTTTCCCATTCTGGGTGGCGGCTGTAAGGGGCGGGGGGTCTGCCTGGGGCTCTGTTACTAACTGGGGCTGTGCTGCTGTGAGGTGCTATTTTTTTTATTGTACTGGGGTTGCTGTGTGAGCTGGGCTGTGTTCTGTTGTGTGTTGCTGGTTTAAACACGTGTATGGCCGCCATTTTGCCGGAGTCACGGTTTTTATATATCAGCGGCCATTTTCTTGTGGCCCGCATGCTTTTTCTGCATTTTGGCGGCCATCTTGGGAAAGTCTTGGCCTCTAGTGCCTGGAATAATGGCACAAAAGCCAGCGAATTGCTTCCTGAGGGACGGCGCAGCACGGACAGCGCTTCAGCTAGCACTATAGCCTGGTCTGGTGGTGAGTCCCCTGCTTTGTTTTGCGGCCGGGAGGGTAGCCTGTGCTTCTCTGCCTTCCAGTACTAAGGCAGCATAGCGGTGGGGCAGCATGGAGTCTGAACCACAGGCTTCTACCCCAACCATGTCTTAGTTAACCCTTAGTGCCCCTGCGGCCTCTGTAGAGGCTATGACAGCAGTCCTTGAGGCGTTTATTGCCAGTATTGAAGCGACAAGTGGCCAGAACGGGGGTAAAAAGCGCCCCTCCCTGCGCCTGCTTCTGGGGATGGCTCTGACACGGAACCAGGCCCTGCTACTGCGTCTGGCTCTGGTTCTGTCATGTCAGATGATGCAGGCTTAGCCCACACGGACAGTGAGGATGACTCTGCTTCAGGGTCAGTGCATGATAAGGCGTTTGTTGGAGCTCTTATCACTGCGGTGCGGGATACTCAAAAACTTGAGGATTTGGCGGAGGCATCGGATTTTGGGTTCCGCAAGCCACCCGCACAGCAAAAGTGTTTCCTTGTGTTCCGTATCTGGACAAACTGTTGTACAAGGAATGGGATTGGCCGCAGAAAGTTTTTGCTGTTCCAGAATACTTTGCGGTCCGTTACCCCTTTGAGGAGGAATTTTAAAAAAAGTGGGTTCCTCCTCCGTCAGTGGACCCCCCTGTGTCCAGACTGAACAAAGCCACTACGTTGCCTGTAGAAGGGGCTCCCGTCCTTAAGGACCCCGCAGATAGAACTGAGGCTGTGGCCCGCTCTATGTTAACAGCGGTGGGGTCGGCGATGAGACCGGTTTTGGCCAGGGCTCTGGTGTCGCAGACACTTACCGAACGGGCAAAGGCCTTGCTGCAGGAGCTGGAGGCGCAGAATGCTTCTTAGACCTGTGTGGACCTGGCTGACCAGTTAGTGCAAGGCCTAAAGTTTGTGAGTCAGCTCCTTGATACGCTCCCCTTGCTTTCTAGGGCCTCCACCTACATGGTGGTACTACGCTGCCTTGTGTGGCTGAAATGTTGGTCTGCGGACCAGTCTTCAAAAAAGGCCTTGGTGGATTTACCCTTAAAGGGTGAACGGCTTTTTGGGGCGTCCCTGGATGACATCATAAAGGATGCCACAGGCGGTAAGTGCACGCTGCTCCCACAATCTGGGAAGGGTAAGGAGCCTCGCCGTAAGCAAGGGCCCTCCTTTACGACCCCCAAGCATTTTTTCGCCCGCCAAATGCGGCAGGAAAAAGTTTTCAAGGTGCTAAGGCGCCCGCTGCAGGGCAGAAGCGCACCTAGTACCGCGAGCCCAACAAGCCTGCCGACAAACCTGCTTCCGCATGAAGGTCTGCCCCCGCCCGTGTCTCGGGTGGGGGGCCAGCTTCGCGAATTCGTTGGGTTTGCGAAGTGGTTTTCTCTGGGTACAAAAGTTTTCCCTCCCCATCCAAAGTTTTTCTCCCACCCATTACCAATCCCCCATTCCTTCCAACATCTTCCATCTTTCATACTCCAATCTGTCATGTAGTCCAATGGAATTGTTTGTGCCAGTTCCCTCAATGGAACCACCAGGAATACACTACCCCATCTCTTGTTTCCTCAGTCAAGAATTGTTCTCATTCAAAAATTGCCCAGAATTCAGTCGATGTCAAAGTTCGTTAGTACTCCACACTCCATCAATCATGGACGGATACTTGCATATCCCCATATGCGCAAAGCACCAGAGATTTCTGCGCTTTGAGAATTTCAATTTGTGGCCCTCCCGTTCGACCTGGCCTCGGCACCACGGGTCTTCACCAATGTGCTCGCTCCGATTCTGGCCCTGCTGAGGCAGCGCAGGATCGCTATCGTAGGATACCTGGACGACCTTCTCCTGAGAGCTTTCTCAAGCTCAGAATTAGAAGAAGATGTGTCTATCACCTGCCAGACCCTCCGAGAATTCGGTTGGCTACTGAATGTCCAGAAGTCAGTATTGGTATCGTCTCAGCAGCTGGAATACCTGGGGTTAGTCCTGGATTCCTCGGAGGCAAGAGTTTTTCTCCCAACGGAAAAATTCAGACACTACAGTCTGCAGTGCAGAGGTTGGCGACCCAGAAGTGGTCGTCACTTCACTTTTGCATGAGGGTTCTGGGTCTGATGGTGGCCTCTTTCGAGGCAGTTCTGTATGGCCAATTCCACACCCGAGTGTTACAGAAAGAGATTCTGTCACGTTGGGACAAGTGGTCACGACGGATGCCAGCCTCTCCCGCTGGGGGGGTGTCTGGGTTGTTCAGTCAGCCCAGGGCTCAGGAGGAGTCCTGCCCTCCAATTAATGTACTGGAGCTCCAGGCGATACAGTTGTGTCTCTCCAAGTGGTCCCTGGGTCTGCAGGACTGACCGGTCAGGATCCAGTCCGACAACGCCACGGCTCTGTCGGCCGTGTACATTCCGGGGGTGCTTCAGGCCTATGCCCTGAAGGGGCGGGCTCCTCCCTTTCAGGTTACGGCGCATTCGACCAGGGCGATTGGTGCCTCTTGTGCTTTCCGCCATTAAGCGTCTGTTTTTACAGGTGTGTAAGGCAGCGACCTGGTCGTCAATCCACACCACCTCAAAATTTTACAAGGTGGATGTGAGTGCATCTTCGGATGCCTCCTTCGGCCACAAGGTTTTACAGGTGGCAGTTTAAGGTTGGAGTTCCTCCGTTGAGAAACTCCGGTTTTGTTTGGGGTGAAGGTTGGTTTGCTGTGGTGTTTTCCCACCCCTTGAAATTTTCTTGACACTGCTTGGAGACGTCCCTAAGGTCAATGCTGCTGTGTCCATCCATGAACGGAAGAGAAAAATTTTTGTACTCAACGTAAAATCCATTTTTCTGAGTTCATGGATGGACACAGCACCCACCCCTCCTTTTTGTTTGTACTGCTTGTTACGAACTGGAGCTGCATGAGCCAGAGAGTGGGATATACCCGGGGGACCCGCCCCCTGGTATGTGCTGTACTGAGGAAAGTGTTTTAACACTTGAAGTGCTGTTTTTTCCTGCCTAGTCCCCCCATGTTCGGCCATCAAGCGTGAGCCGGCCCTCAGCGCAGCTCTTGGTCGTCCATGCCCCATTGCTCCAGGGGTGGCCAAGGAACTTTCATGTTCTAGGGCAAGCATATGACCGGTCTCTATGGCCTTGTCACAGTGTGTCTGACCGACTGCCATGCAGTTTGTGGACGTTGGTTCCAGTCAGGAATGCCTCCAGCCGGTGGTCGCAGGACGGGTGAGTAGGCCCCTTCTTTTGGCAAGGTGGTATGGCTGGGGCTTTCCTGGGGAGGTTGTCTGAGGGTACGCCCTGCTTTCCGCTCTCCCTTCCTCTCCCTCCTTCCCCATACTGGGTGGGGGCTGTTAGGGGGGCCCTCATGGTGTTCTGTCACTGCCGGGGTCTGTTTTCTGTGGGGAACAGTTGGTTTGGTGTGAGGAGTGCTGCTGCGTCATTGTGCTTTCACTAGCGTGTGTGGCCACCATTTTGCCACGAATCGCGACTTGTATAGGTCGGCGGCCTTTTTCCTGTAGCCCGAATGCTGTTTTCTAGCATACGGCGGCATAAGTGTGGGTCAACATGGAGTATGAACCAGAGGCTTCCACCCCAACCATGCCGGAGTTAACCCTGAGTGCCCCTGCGGCCTTTGTGGAGGCTATGACTGCAGTCCTGGAGGCGTTTCTCGTCAGGATTGAAGCGACTAGTGGCCAGAAGGGGGGTAAAAAATGCCCCCTCCCTGCGCCAGCTTCTGGGGATGCCTCTGACGCAGAACCAGACCGTGCTACTGCCTTTGGCTCTGGTTCTGTCATGTCAGATGATGCAGGCTTGGCCTACGCAAACGGTGAGGATGACTCTGTTTCAGAGCCGACGCATGATAAAGCGTTTGTTGGAGCCCTTATCACTGCGGTGCGGGATACTCAAAAACTTGAGGATTTGGCGGAGGCATCAGATATGCCGGTCCTTTTGAGTTCCGCAAACCACCCCGCTCCGTTAGAGTGTTTCGTTGTGTTCCATATCTGGACAGACTATTGTACAAGGAATGGGATGCACCTCAGAAAGCTTTTGCGGCCCGTTATCCTTTAGAGGAGGACTTTTTAAAAAAGTGGGTCTCTCCTCCCTCAGTGGACCCTTCGGTGTCCAGACTGAGTAAAGCCACCATGTTGCCTGTGGAGGGGGCTCCCGCATTTACGGACCCAGCTGATAGGAGGGCTGTGGCCTGCTCCATATTCACAGTAGTGGGTTCGGCTGTGAGACCGGTCTTGGCCGGGGCTCTGGTGTCGCAGACACTCACTAAACGGGCAAAGGTCTTGCTGCAAGAGCTTGAGACACAGAATGTTTCTGAGACCTGTCTGGACCTGGCCGACCAGTTGGTACATGGCCTAAAATTTGTCTGTGAGTTGGCCCTGGATACGCCCCCCCTGCTTTCTAGTGCTTCCGCTGTGGTACTGCGACGCCTGCTGTGGCTAAAGTGTTGGTCTGCGGACCAGTCTTCAAAAAAGGCTTTGGTAGATTTACCCTTTAAGGGTGAACGGCTCTTTGAGGCGTTCCTGGATGACATAAAGGATGCCACAGGTGGAAAAACCCCCCTACTTCCACAGTCTGGGAATTGTAAGGAGCCTCGCCCTAAGCAAGGTCCCTCCTTTACTGGCCCCAAGCGGTTTTTTCACCCGCCAAGTGCGGCGGGAAAAAATTCTCAAGGTGCTAAAGTGCCCGCTCGGTGGAGTTCTCTTCTAGCCGACCATTGGGTTTGCGAAGTAGTTTCCTCTTTGGGGTACAAGATCGAGTTTCTCTCTTGTCCGCCAAACAGATTTTTTCCTTCCAACCTCCAGCTTCCTCCGGTTCGCCGGAAGGCTCTGTCGGGGGCTTTTCCAGGATCTACTGGTCAGGGGAGCGATTGTACCGGTTCCTTCAGGGAAACGGTTTCAGGGGTTTAACTCCAATCTGTAGCCCCCAAGTAGGAAGGGGTTCGTCCAATCTTGGACACAGCACCCACCCCTCCTTTTTTTTTTTTGTTCTGCTTGTTACGAACTAGAGCTGTTCAGTCAGAGTGGGGGTTATATACCTGGGCAACCACGCCTCCTGGGAGGAGCTGTACTGCAGAAGTGTTTAACAATTGAAGTGCTGTTTTCTGCCTAGTCTCTGCTGGAAGGAAGGTGATATAAACCTAAGGTCAATGCTGCTGTGTCCGTCCATGAACTCAGAGAAATGGATTTTACGGTGAGTACAAAAATCCTATTTCAAAATGTTAAAGTGGTTTTAATGGTAAACGTTTTATTTATTTTTTATTTTTTTTAACTTTTTTAAAGCATTCTATGCATTAAGGTAATACAACCTTTTAAGTGCAATTCCCCCTAACCCCCCAATCTCAATCCAGCGCTGTGCACTCTGCAGCAGCGCTTCTCCACTCTCTCGGCTCTCATAGGCTTGGCTTAGAGCAGCAGCAGCAGTCATTGGATTGTGCTGCTGTCAGTCAAAACCTGTGAGGGGAGGTGATGAGCCAAGTTCAAAATATGACTTGTATGCATTATTTTAATTAGAATACATACACGTATGCCACAAATTCTATTTGGATTATTATGCTCTTAAAATGTGCATTCACAACTTTGGTAGCATGTTTGTACAATTAAGTAAAGGTTTTTGTGTTTTTATGCTTAAGGAAGAGAATGAGAAAAAAAGCCACCACAAAGATCACTCGGACAGTGAATCCACATCCTCAGACAAGTGAGTAGAAATGTATATTGGTGTCCTAATTACTGTAACTTCACAATATTGAGAAAAAATTCTTTGTTTCTGTTGTAAAATTTAGCCGTGTATATTATGTAGTCGGTAGGAAAGTTAAAGCATCTACCAACTTTGGTATATCTATCTGAAAATCAATTCTGATATACTGACTAATTTCTTGAGACCCCAACACGCTAGGACAGTACAATTACCCTCCAAATTACCTTTTTGGAAAGTAGACAGTCTGAGGTATTTAGTGAGAAAAATGGCGCGTTTTTTGGAAGTTTTAATTTTGTTTTTGTCACTTTTTTGTAAATATTTTTGTTCACTTTTTTTTTTTTTTTTTTTACATACTGTCACCAGGGACACTGGTGACAGTATGTGAATTTCTTTTTTTCTAATGATTTTTTTTATTGTACTGTGACGAATGCAATTTAGTGTCACCATAGTAACACTGTACCAGAGAGTTGATTTTACTCATAGCAGTGACTTTTACTGCTATAAGCAATTTTTTTATAGCACAGCTATTCACATGGTACAAACTGACTTTGATTGGGTCCTGTCTGTACCTTGTGATCATTGTGACCAATCCCAGCTAGCAACACAATTGTATACAAAAAATGGCATAAATGGAAGCCATTCATTGTTTACAACGTTCATGTGATCTGCTGTGATTGGTCACGGCGACCGCATGACCCATGGCAGTTGGCCAGTATAGTGATGAGTTGTGCACTATGTCCGGTGGATGCAGCAGGTGACTTCTGCACGAGGCACCTTCTCAGAAAGGACGTTCTCCCATAAGAGTTATGCATGTTTATCAGTTGTGTGGGCGGGAAGCAGTTAAAGGTATCCTTTTGCCATTACAATTCATTTAGAAAAGTAAAAAAAAATAGCCCCTCACCTGTTCCTCTGCATTATGTAGCACTGGCAATTGTGTTTTCAGGGCAGTCAAGTGGCTATTTTTAACACAGGAACACTTGTGTCCCATCATTTATATTTGAGATCTTCTGTTGGCTTCTGTAAAATCATTTGTTAATCGGCACAAACCTAGGCTACCCTGTTGCCAGAACTTGAAAAGTAATGCAGTGATTTCATAAACCAAGGGAATTTGTAATAAATGAATGGTCAGTTGCCAGTATAAAAATGTGTCTACTAAAATAGATTCAGGTCATGACACAGTTTAACCTTAAAAAAATATTTGTCTTATGTATTGATCAGTTGAAATATGACCAGTTTATCCTATGCTCACAATATCTTTTACTATAATTATTTTTTTTTTATGTCCTCCATTGTGTGATGATTTTGTAGGGAGACAGTCTAAATCCTAAGTTTAGAGTAACCAGGGACAGCCTTCATTGAGTACTGTCCTTTGTGTTTTTTTTTTTTATATTTTATCTAAACTTGGGATTTAACTATTCCAAATGTGCTTTCATTAATGCAGTCTCCTCCTTTCCTTTCTTTTTTTAGCCCTGGTAGGAAGAGAAGAGGCCCTTTTAAAACCATTAAATTTGGGACCAACATTGACTTGTCCGATGATAGAAAGTATGTATTTTGCTGTTTACGTGTATATTTTATGTGCTGTTTAAAACGATTAACTATTGCGTTTTGAGGAGATTGTTTTTGTAATTACCTTTAACCACTTGCTGTCCCTAGACAGTCATGACGTCCTCTGGTTTGTGGTGGGATATCTGAATGATGCCTGCAGCTACAGGCATCATTCGGATATCGGCATTTTCAGCCGGCTATTCCCTACACCATAAGAGCGATCATGGCATGGCACCTGTTCCACTGCTTGAACAGTCTTGCAAGCGACGAAAGGGGACATCCCCCGCCATCCGGTGCTTCTACAGATGTGAGTCAGAGAACGGATCCACCGTCCCCGGATGTTGACTCTAAAGATTTCCCATGGACCAGATGGTCGCCGGAGTCTCGATTGTCTCGGAGGCCAGGAGCGATGTTGATGTCACGCCTGGCCTCTGCATTCAAAAAAACGGCGCCACCTTGGCTGGGAAGCGGTGATTGTTTTTATTTTTAGGCTTCCCAGGCTAGAGGTGAGATGTGGGGTCCTATTGACCCCATATCTCATTGTAAAGAGGTCCTATCATGTCATATTGCTATTACAAGGGATGTTCACGTTCCTTGTAATAGGAATACAAATTATCAAAATGCCCCTGTCCCTTCGTGCTCGTATGCAGAAGCGAACACATATGTAAGTCCACCCACATATGAAAACGGTCTTCAAACCACACGTGAGGTGTCACCGCGAACGTTGGACCGAGATATTCTGTAGACCGATGAGGCAAAATGTGCACATTCCGTGAGGCACTGTAAAACTGTCATGACTAGGCATGATGGGAATTGCAGTTCCTTAACTGGAGGGCCATAGTTTGAAGACCCCTGTGTTACAGCCATATTCCAAAATAGATTCAATTATTTTCCTTAAAACTCTACATACAATACCCGATAATGATGTGAAAGAAGTTTTTGAAATCTTTGTAATTTTATAAAAAAATAAAATAAACCTGTACATGAGTATTCACAGCCTTTGCCATGACTCTTAAAATTGAGCTTGGGTGCATCCGGTTTCCACTAATTATCCTTGAGATGTTTCTACAGCATGATTGGAGTCCACCTGTGGTAAATTTAGTTGATTGGACATGATTTGGAAAGGCACACACCTGTCTATATAAGATCCTACAGTTAACCATGCATTTCAGAGCACAAACAAAGCCATGAAGTCCAAGGAATTGTCTGTAGACCTCTGAGACAGGATTGTATCGAGGCACAGATCTGGGACAGGGTACACAACAATTTCTGCAGCATTGAATGTCTCAATGATCACAGTGGCCTCCATCTGTAAATGGAAGAAGTTTGGAACCATCGGGACTCTTTTTTTTAAAATGGACCGCCAGGCCAAACGGAGTGATCAGAAGAGAAAGACCTTAGTCAGGGAGCTGGCCAATAACCTGATGGTCACTCTAACAGAGCTCCAGCGTTTCTCGCTGGAGAGAAGCGAATCTTCCAGAAGAACCATCTCTGCAGCCCTCCACCAATCAGGCCTGTATGGTAGAGTGACCAGACAGAAGCCACTTACTAAAAGGTACATGACAGCCCGCCTGGAGTTTGCCAAAAAGCACCTGAAGGACTCTGACCATGAGAAACAAAATTCTCTGGTCTAATAAAACAAAGATTGAACTCGGCCTGAATGGCAAGCGTCATGTATGGAGGAAACCAGGTACCGCTCATCACATGGCCTATACCATCCCTATAGTGAAGCATGGTGGTGGCAGCATCATGCTGTGGGGATGTTTTTCAGTGACAGGAACTGGGAGACTAGTCAGGATCAAAGGGAAGATGAATGCAGCAATGTTCAGAGACATCCTTGATTAAAACCTGCTCTGGACCTCATACTGGGACAAAGGTTCTTCTTTCAACCAGACAACGACCCTAAGCACACAGCCAGGATAACAAAGGACTCACCTCTGTAAATGCAATGTCAAGCAGCGGTTTCCAAAGCGAGAAAGTCATTTCTTGTGTTAAGAGAAGTATGGACTCTTATTTTGCCCCTTTACAAATCATTAGTATGAACTTATCTGGAATATGCAGTTCCATTTTGGGCACCAGTTCTCAAAAAGGATATCGGGGAACTGAAGAGAGTGCAGAGAAGGGCAACCAAACTGATAAGAGGCATGGAGGAGATCCGCTAAGAGGAAAGGTTAAGAGCAGGGATCCTCAAACTACGGCCCTCCAGCTGTTGTAGAACTACACATCCCATGAGGCATTGTAACATGCTGACATTCACAGACATGACTAGGCATGATGGGAATTGTAGTTTCTGAACAACTGGAGGGCCATAGTTTGAAGACCCATGGTTAAGAGGAACTGAATGTATTCTCTCGAAGAGTAGATTTAGGGGGGATATGATTAAAATGTATAAATACGCAAGTGGTCCATATAGAGAACTTGGTGTTGTGTTATTCACTTTAAAGTCATCACAGAGGACAAGGGAACACTTTACGTCAAGAGGAAAAAAAATTCATCTCAAATATGGAAAGGTTTTTTCACAGTAAGAGCTGTGGTATAGACTCCCCATGTAGGTGGTTTTGGCAGCTCTGAAGATTGCTTTAAAAAAAAAAAACTAGATTTATTCCTAGGTAAAGTTGATCCAAGGAAAATCCGATTGCCTCTCGTACTGTAGCAAATTGGATCATGCTTTGCTGGGGTTTTGCACCTTACTCTGGATCAACAGTGGGTGAAGGATTGTGTTTATGGGATTGTATGATTTTTTTTAACCTGACCACTTAAATAAATGTTAATGTCCTTGAGTGGCCGACCAGAGCCCAGACTTGAACTCGATTGAACATCTCTTGAGAGATCTGAAAATGGCTGTGCACCAACTCTCCCCATCCAACCCGATGGAGCTTGAGGGGTCCTGCAAAGAAGAATGGGAGAAACGGCCAAAAAACGATGTGCCATGCCTCAACTCAAAGACTTAAGGCTGTAATTGGTGTCAATGGCGCTCCAACAAAGTATTGAGCAAAGGCTGTGTGTGTGTGTGTGTTTTTATTTGCTAAGATTTCAAAGCCCACCCCTCAAAGGCACAGGGGCACACCACATGGCACAATGGTGGTCCAGTTTCTCCCCTCACTAGTATTGCAATGGTACAAACAAATAGCCACTGCCCAGACCTATAACTGGCCTTTGCAGCAAGGAGCACATGAAAGGGGCGACTCATGTAGAACGGAAATTCAGGTTTTGGGCGACTTGCCATAATGATGGAACCGTGCATTATGAGTTCTACCAGGAAATACTGAAGGAGAATGTCCAGCCACCAGTTTGTGACCTCATTCCCAAGCGCACTTGGTTATGCAGCAGGACAATGATCCGAAACACACTAGCAAGTTCATCTCTGAATGGCCCCAAAAATAATAATTTTAAGGTTTTTGAAGTGGTTTACTCAAAGTCTGGACTTAAATGAAATCATTTTGAAAATTGCACTTTATCTAAGGAATAGAAAAGTGTAAAAAATTGGATTTTTTTTTATAAAAGCTTACCTGTAAAATCCTTTTCTTGGAGTACACCACAGGGCACAGAGCCTTAAATCATTACATAATAGGTTTGTAATGGTCACCATACACTGGACTCTGGCACAACCAAAGACAGTTCCCTTCCATATAACCCCTCCATTAGGGAAGTACCTTAGTTTTGTAGCAAGCAATAAGGTTTCCATAAGAGGGGGACCTCTGTGTTCCGTGGTGTACTCCAAGAAAAGGATGTTACAGGTAAGCTAATCCTATCTTCTTTACCCCCCCGCTGCTGCCGCCGCCGCATCGAAAGCCATCGCACCGCTACATCGAAAGCCGCTGCATGGGTTAAACGGCGTGCGGGAACATCACAGCTTTCATTTGAATAGCTGTAGTGTTCCCGCTGCGTATAGACACTCCCCCTTGCTTGGGATTGGATGGGTGATCGTGATCTGTCCAATCCTGAGTAAGGGGGAGTGTCTATACGCGCGGGCAAAACAGCTATTCAAATGAATGCTGTGATGTTCTCCGTGCGGCGGCTTTCGGCGGCTAGGTATGGGGGGACATGGCTGCATATGTGGGGGAATGGCTGGGGGGACATGGCTGCATATGTGGGGGACATGGCTGGAGGGACATGGATGCATATGTGGGGGACATGGCTGCATATGTGGGGGACATGGCTGGAGGGACATGGCTGCATATGTGGGGGGACATGGCTGGAGGGACATGGCTGCATATGTGGGGTACATGGCTGCATTTAGGGACACATTTAAAAAAAGTATCGGTATTCAGTATCGGCGACTACTTGAAAAAAATTATCGGTACCTGTACTCTGTCCTAAAAAAGTGGTATCGGGACAACCCTACTTTAAAGATCTGAGCCATCGAAGCCTGGTGATGGACTGCCCATGAAGCACTCGTAGCTCTGGTAGAGTGTGCCTTAACAGGAGGAGAAATCTTGTTCCTTAAACCATAAGCTTAAATTATTTAAATGAGCTTAAACTTGTCAAATCCACCACGCAATAGTGAATTTTGCTGCCGCCTGTCCCTTCTTGGGGCTATCTGGCAAAATAAACCATCAGTTTTACGTATCTAAGCGGTTGCCTGCAGATAACGCCTTTACTGCTCTCACTACATCTAGAGAGTGCAATAACTTTTCCTCCGCTGTCCGTGGATTCGGAAAAAGAAGGCAAAATATCTTGATTCTAATGAAATGTCGACCCCACCTTTTGGTAAAAAAAAGCTTGGATGGGGTCGTAGAACAATCTTGTCCTTGTGACAAATTATATAAGGCTTTTTACAAGAAAGCGCTGCCAATTCAGATACTCTTCTAGCCGAAGAGATGGCAATCAAGGCCAATTTCCTGCTCAAAAGAATCAGCGGAATATGGCAAATAGGTTCAAAAGGTTGCTTCTGCAACACTGACGATACTAAATTCAGATCCCATGGGCACAAGGGAGACTTGACTGGCGAATTGATCCGCAGTACCCCCTGAATGAAAGCCCGTACTAGGAAATGAGATGCCAGCGGTCTTTGAGCCGATATTTGACCCTTAATGGTACTACAGTGCCTGCCGCCGAGAATGTGTTTTTAGCACGACAGCATCGCGCTCATTCTCGGCGACAGGCTGCCGACATCTCGCACTCGCTGGAATAGTAAAAGCACATTTCAGCGAGCGCGTCATAGAAGCGACAGGGATCCGACATTGATTCCCGCAAATTCTACACGTGGGCGGCGTTTGTTATGAATCCTGAATTTTAAATAAAAATCCGGCATGGGTTCCCCCCCCTCAAGAGTATACCGGGCCCTTAGGTCTGTTATCGGTTGTAAGGAGACCCCCCTACGCCGAAAAAACTGCATGGGGTCCCCCCACAATCCATACCAGACCCGTATCCAAAGCACGCCAGCCGGTCAGGAGGGGAGTGGGGGCGAGCGAGCGCCCCCCTCCTGAGCCATACCGGGCAGCATGCCCTCAACATGGGAGGGTCAGGTGCTCTGGGGCAGGGGGGCGCACAGCGGCCCCTCCACCCCAGAGCACCCTGTCCCCATGTTGATGACAGAGCCCCTTCCCGACAACCCTGGTCGTTGGTTGTCGGGGTATGTGGGCGGGAGGCTTATCGGAATCTGGGAGCCCCCTTTAATAAGGGGGCCCCCAGATACCACCCCCCACCCTAAGTGAATGAGTATGGGGTACATCGTACCCCTACCCATTCACCTGCCAGAAAAGTGTAAACACTTTGTGTCCTGGACACAAAGTTGTCCAACTTCCTGTTGAACCTGGAAGCTAGCAGGTCTACATGGGCCCCCATCTCTGGCATATGGCCTGAAAAACATCTGGGTGGAGAGACCACTCTTCTGGTAGTAGTTGCTGGCGACTCAAATAGTTTGCCTGACAGTTTTCTACCCCTGGAATGAAGATTGCAGAGATGAGGAATGTGTTCTGCCCATGCCAAAATCTGCTTCACCTCTTTCTGGGTGCCCTGACTGTGGATGCCTCCTTGGTGATTGATGTAAGCTACTGCAGTAGCATTGTCTGAATCTGCACTGGGTGGCCCTGTAACCTGTGTGTCCAGGTTCTGAGGGCTAAGTATACTGCCCGCATCTCCAGTATATTGATGGGCAGATTTCTTTCGGTCTTGGCCCAGGTTCCCTGGGCTGAAGCTTCTTCTAACACTTACTGTTGAGATGTGATCTTTCCTCAGCGGTGGTTGAAAAAAACGCAGAAGGAGAGATCACATCACTTCCTCCTTCCTGTGTTTACACAGGAGGAGGAAGTGCAGAGCGGGGGGGCGCGCGCATTGGCTGGGAGCGATCGTGAGGGGGCGGACAAAAACAAATAGCCGCCCCCTCATCCCGGATCGCTCCCAGAGCCGCCGAGACTGTCGCATGTACCGGGGGGGGGGGGGGTCCCGATCGGACCCCAGACCCTCGTCAAGGCAGGGACGTACAGGTAAGCCAATGTGCCTGTACGTGCCATTCTGCTGACGTAAATTTACATGCGGTGGTCCGCAAGCGCTTAAGGAGTTCAGAGAGGAGACGGGTGATTCAGTTAACTCCTTAGAGGGTAATCTGAATGTGGAACGCACTGCTTCAGTATAATATTGCACCTGTAACTTTGGCACCTGAGATGCAGAAATAGGATCCTCTGATGGCCCTGATCCCTCTGAGTCCTCGTCCCCTGATGGGGCCTCCTCCTCCTCAGATCTTTCTGCAAGGAGATCTAAAACTGGAGATCTGCTTCGCTTTTTGTCCTTTTCTGAGGACTTTGCGATTAACGCACTGATTCTCCCTTCTAAATTGTTTAGGGCTGTTGCCAAAGTATCTTCAGTGACATATGCAGGCACCGGCACCACCGGAGAGGCTGCAACTCCTGATAGAGGTAATGGCTCATCCTGTAAAAATACTTTAGGTATTACAGGAGATGAGGGTACTGAGAAGGCACGGCTAGAGCCTCCTGTCTTTGGCGGCGATGCTTTTTTGCTTCTCCCAGACCCTTTTCTTTGGGAAGACATAATGCTAAGCAAAGCCAAGGTACCAACACATGCATATACTACTGTGCTAGTTAAGAAATCTACATACCTAATAACACAGTTTCATCCCAGAGTGGGTGTCCTTCTTTGTCCCCCCCATGAGATTGTAATAAAGTGCGCACGTCCTAGGGGCATCCTCCGCACCCGTGTGCGGTTCATGGCGTTCTACTGTGTTTGGAGATCTTTTAGCTTTCTTTGAAAGAGGGAGGAGGACAATGCAGAGCTTGCAGCGAAAGTAGTGTGCTTGTCCTTTTGGACTGACACTGCTTTGGAGCTTGGTGAGTGAAAACTCGGCTCTTTACACCCTCCAGTGGTGGCTTAAAAAGTTACACCCACTCTAAAATCAGAAAAGTAACAAAGTTTAAAACCTAGGACCTTTTCCTAACTCACCTTGTCCTCGCCACAGGTTCTCTGCCAGGCAGATACCAATCTTCCCCCATCTCAGGGTGGTCTGCGTGCCAACCTTCAGGGGTATGGGTGCCTACTTAACCATTTAAGACCCGGACCATTATGCAGGTTAAGGACCTTGCCCCTTTTTGCGATTCGACACTGCGTCGCTTTAACTGACATGGCTCCCAAATAAAATTGGCGTCCTTTTTTTCCCACAAATAGAGCTTTCTTTTGGTGGTATTTGATAACCTCTGTGGTTTTTATTTTTTGCGCTATAAACAAAAATAGAGCGACAATTTTGAAAAAAAAGCTATATTTTTTTACTTTTTGCTATAATAAATGCCCCCCAAAAAATATATATATAAAAAAAAAAAATTTCCCTCAGTTTAGGCCGATACGTGTTCTACCTATTTTTGGTAAAAAAAAAAATCACAAAAAGCGTTTATCGATTGGTTTGCGCAAAATTTATAGCATTTATAAAATAGAGGATAGTTTTATTGCATTTTTATTAATTGTTTTTTTTTTTTTACTACCAATGGTGTAGATCAGCGATTTTTTTTTTTTTTTTTTTATTATTTTAGTGACTGCGACATTATGGCAGACACATCGGACAATTTTGACACATTTTTGGGACCATTGTCATTTTCGCAGCAAAAAGTGCTATAAAAATGCATTGTTTACAGTGAAAATGACAATTGCAGTTTATGAGTTAACCACTAGGGGGTGCTGTAGGGGTTAAGTGTGACCTCACATGTGTTTCTAACTAAAGGGGACGGGGCTGGATGTGTGACGACATTGATTGTCTTTCCCCATATCAGGGAACAGACGATCGGGTCCTGCAGTCACGGAGGTTCGGGTCGCGAGTGCGGCGGCACGCTCGCGACCCTACGACTGGGCTTAAGGAATTACGTACAGGTTCGTGATTGTGCCCAGCCGTGCCATTCTGCTGACGTTTATCGGCGTCAAGGGTGCCTTAGTTGGTTAAAGGAGACCTTTTCCCTTGGCTTTGTAAAAGACTCCTACCAGGACTTTAAGCGCATAGCGCGAAAGCGCTGGACCCCAGAGCCCATTCCTCCAGAGAGACACATTACAGGCGACACCTCGTTCATGAGGTCCGGATACCATGCAGTTTTTGCATAATATAATTGAGCATCTTGGATGGACCCACAGTGTAGCTCTCTACCCTAAAACTTCTTGGGCAGAGCTTTCTTTAGCAAATTTTCCTTGCGTCCAACACCTTAGACACTAGCGAAAAAACAAAGGTACTTCCCTGATGGGAGGGGAGCTCTTTGTGCCAGTGTCCAATCACCTCTGGTGACCATACAACCCATTATGTAATGATTTAAGGCTCGGTGTCCCATGGTGTAAGATAAAGAAAAGATAGTGAGAGTGCTGCAAGGAAGGCAGGGTTGGTAAAGAGGCTTGTGCAAACAAGAAGTCATTCAAGCTGAAAAAATTGTAGGATTGATAGGCGATTTAAGTAGATTTATACCCAGGCTCTAGGAATCCAGCAGAGACACGTTACTGACCTTGAAATTTCAAGCTGAGCATATGAGGAAAACAAATGTAAGTAGAGGCTAACTTCAATAATGTCCTCTTGTCAAAATGTTAAGCAGATTCAGAGATATGTACAGTTATATTATGTACTTGGTCTCTGTTCACATATATGCGAATTGGATGCGTTTAGAACCGTATTCGGTGCGCATACCATGTGAACCAGACAGGCTTGCAATGAAGCCGGCCACACATGTCCGGGACGGCCATGGTCCCCTTAAAAAAAGAGGCGCTGTGCGATTTCACGACGGGCTCAAGTGCAAATTCAAGTACAAATTTTCACCTGAATCGGTGAAAAAACTGCATGCGGCTCCTTTTAAAAACGAACTGCAAATCTCCAGCCGGTCATGTGCGAATCTAGCCTGTGCTTTACCCATGGGTTTTGGTTTTTGCTCCTGGCAGCTAAATTTAATAGTGGGAATGGGGGGGGGGGGGTGTATGTGCTCCTAGGGAAGGGGGATCAAAGAGAGCCTGTTTGCCCTCCATAAGGGATAACATAGGTTGGTTTGGTACCAGTTCCCAAGGCCAATTTTTGACTGATCGTATTCAATGCTAACCATTTTAAAAACATAAAATATTTTGTGTCCTTTTTCAGTCAAGTTGGAAAAAAAAACACATTAAGATAAACTTGCATTAGCAAAGTTGTGTTTTCCACATCTCCATATTAATTTTTAAAATTCTTTCCCCAAAGGTGGAAATTACAGCTACATGAATTGACCAAACTTCCAGCATTTGCACGTGTGGTATCGGCCGGAAATCTCTTGAGTCATGTTGGTCACACCATATTAGGAATGAACACCGTACAGTTATATATGAAGGTACCAGGCAGCAGAACACCAGGTTTGTGCTATAACTTGGTTTCAGAAACAGCGGTTAAAATGTTTTGCTATAGAAATGTATATTCTGAAATCATTCAAATTTTGAACTGTATGGGGGTTAGGCACTTTATGTACATACTTTAGGTATACTTCCTTTACTGTCGCCGAGTCCTTCCTCTCCTCCCCCCCCCCTCTCTCTCTCCCCCCCCCTTCTCCCCCCTCTTCCCTCTCTTCCCCACCCCCTCTTCTCTCTCTTCTCTTCTTCACCCCCCCCCTCTCTCTCTCTCTCTCTCTTCTCCCCCCCCCCTCTCTCTTCTTCTCTTCCTCTCTTCACCCCTCCTCTCTTCTCTCCCCCCCTCTCTCTCTCTCTCTCTCTCCCCCTCCTCTCTCCCCCCTTTCTCTTCCTTTCCCTCCCCCTCCTCTCTCTCTCTTTCTCTCTCTCTCTCTTCTCTCTCTCTCCTCCCTCTCCTCTCTCTCTCTCTCTTCTCTCTCTCTCTTCCTCTCTCTCTCTCTCTCTCTTCTCTCTCTCTCTCTCTCCTCCCCCTCCTCTCTCTCCTCTCTCTCTCCCCTCCTCTCTCTCTCCTCCTCTCTCTCTCTTCCCCCCTCTCTCTCTCTTCCCCCCCTCTTCCCTCTCTCTCTCTCCTCCCCCCCTCTCTCTCCCCTCCCTCCCTCTCTCTCCCTCCCTCCCCCTCTCCTCCTCTCTCTCCCCCTCTCCTCTCCTCCTCTCTCTCTCCCTCCCCCCCCTCTCTCTCCCCCCCCCCTCTCTCTCCCCCCCTCTCTCTCTCCCTCTCTCTTCCCCCCTCTCTCTCCTTCCCCTCTCTCCTCCCCCCCCTCTCTCTCCTTCCCCTCCCCCCTCTCTCTCTCTCTCTCTCCCCCCCTCTCTCTCTCTCCCCCCCCCCTCTCTCTCTCTTCCCCCCCCTCTCTTCTCTCCCCCCCTCTTCTCCCCCCCCCTCCCTCTTTCCTCCCCCCCCCCCCCTCTCTCCTCTTCCCTCTCTCTTTCTCTTCCCCCCCTCCTTTCTCTTCCCCTGTCTTCCCCCCCTCTCTTCTCTTCCCCCCCTCTCCTTCTGTTCCCCCCCTCTCTTCTCTTCCCCCCTCTCTCCCCCTTCTTTCCCCCCCCCTCTCTTCTCTCTCTCTCTCTCTCCCCCCTCTTCTCTTCCCCCCCCTCTCTTCTCTTCCCCCCCCCTCTCTTCTCTTCCCCCCCCTCTCTGTCCTCCCCCTCTCTCTCTTCCCCTCTCTCTCTTCTCCTCTCTCTCTTCCCCCTCTCTCTCTGTCCTCCCCCTCTCTCTCTGTTCCTCCCCCTCTCTCTCTTCTCCTCCCCCTCTCTCTCTCTCCTCCCTCTCTCTCTCCCTCCCCCTCTCTCTCTCCTCTTCCTCCCCCCTCTCTCTCCCTCTCTCTCTCTCTCTCTCTCTCTCTCTCTCTCTCTTCTCTCTCTTTCCCTCTCTCTTCCCCCCCCTCTCTCCCTCTTTCTTCTCTCCCCCTCTCTCTCTCTCTCTCTTCCTCTTCCCTCTCTTCTTCTTCTCCCCCTCTCTCTCGCTCTCTTCCCTCTCTCTCTCTTCCCCCTCTCTCTCTCTCTTTCCCCCCTCTCTCTCTCCTCCCCCCCCCTCTCCCCTCTTTCTTCCCCTCCTCTCTCTCTTCCCCCCCCCTCCCTCTCTCCCCCCTCTCTCTTCTCGCTCTCTCTTCCCCCCTCTCTCTCTCGCCTTCTCTTCCCCCCCTCTCTTCCTCTTTCTTCTTCCCCCCCCCCTCTCTCTCTTTCTTCCCCCCCCCCTCGCTTCTTCCTTCCTCCCCCCCTCTCTCTTTCCTCTTCGCTTCCCCCTCTCTCGCTTCTCTTCCTCGCCTCTTCCCCCTCTCTCGCTCTCTTCCCCCCCTCTTCTCCCCCCCTCTTCTCTCTTCCCCCCCTCCCTCTTATCTCTTCCCCCCCCCCTCTCTCTCTTATCTTCCCCCCCTCTTCCCTCTCTCCTCTCTCCCCCCCCTCCCCCCCTCTTCTCTCTCTTCTCTTCCCTCCCCTCTCTCTCTCCCTCTCTCTTCTCCTTTCCCCTCTCTCTTCCCCCCTTCTTCTTCCCCCCCTTCTCTCTCCTCTCCGCTCTCTCCCCTTCCCTTCCCCTCTCTCTCTTCTCTTCTCTCTCTCTTCCCCCCTCCCCCCCCTTCCTTCCCCCCTCTCTCTCTTCTCTCCTCTCTTCTCTCCCTCTTCTTCCCCCCCCTCTTCTCCCCTCCTTCCCCCTTCTCTTCTCTCCCCTTCCTCTCTCTTCTCTCCCCCTCTATCTCTCTTCTCTTCCCCCCTCTTCTCTCCCCCCCTCTCTCTCCTCTCCCCCCTCTCTTCTCTACCCCCTTCCTATCTCTCTTCTCTTCCCCCTCTCTCTTCCCTCTCCTCTTCCCCCCTCTCCCTCTCTTCCCCCTCTTTTCTCTTCTCTTTCTTCTCCCCTCTCTTCTCTTTCCCCCTCCCTCTCGCTTCTCTCTCTCTCTCCTTTCCCCCCCTCCCTCTTTTCCCCCCTTCTCTCTTTTCCCCTCTCTCCCTCTCTCTCTTTCTCCCTCCCTCTCTCTTTCCCCCTCTCCCCCCTCTCTCTTCCCCCTCTCTCTCTTCCCCCTCTCTCCCCCCCTCTCTCCCCCCTTCTCCTGTTCCCCCCCCTCTCTCTCTTCTCTTCCCCCCCTCCCCCTCCCCCTCTTCCCCCCCCTCTCTCTCTCTCTTCCCCCCCCTCTCTTCTTCTCCCCCCTCCCTCTCCCCTCTCTCCCTCTCTTCTCTTCTCTCTTCCTCTCTCCCTCTTCCCCCCTCTTCTCTCTTCCCCCCTCTCTCTCTTCTCTCCCCCTTCTCTCTCTCTTCTCTTCTCCCTCTCTCTCTTCCCCCCTCTCTCTCTCCCCCCTCTCTCTCTCCCCCCTCTCTTCTCTTCCCCCCTCTCTCTCTCCCCCCCCTCTCCCTCCCTCTCTCTTCTCTTCTCCTTCCTCTCTCTCTCTTCTCCCTCTCTCTCTTCTCCCTCCCCTCTCTCTCTCTCTCTTCCCCCCCCCTCTTCTCTTCCCCCTCTCTCGCTCCCCCCTCTCTCCCCCTCTTCTCTTCCCCCTCTCTCGCTTCTCTTCCCCCTCTCTCGCTTCTCTTCTTCCCCTCTCTCTCGCTCTCTTCCCCCTCCCTCTCGCTTCGCTTCTCTTCTCCTCTCTCTCGCTTCTCTCTCTCTCTTCTCTTTCCCCCTCTCTCTCTTCCCCCTTCCCCCCCCCCCCCTTCCCCCCCCCCTTCTCTGTCTTCTCTCCCCCCCCCCTCTCTCTCTTCTCTTCCCCCCCTCTCTCTCTCTCTTCTCTCCCCCCCCCCTCTCTCTCTCTCTTCTCTCCCCCCCCCCCCTCTCTCTCTCTCTCTTCCCCCCCCCCTCTCTTCTCTTCTCCCCTCTCTCTCTCTCCTTCTCTCTCTCCCCTCTCTCTCTCTCTCTTCTTCTTCCCCCCTCCTCTCTCTCTCTCCTCTCTTCTCCCCCTCTCTTCCCCCCCCTCTCTTCCCCCCCCCTCTCTTCCCCCCCCCTCTCTTCCCCCCCCCCTCTTCCCCCCCTCTCTTCTCTCTTCTCTTCCTCCTCTCTTCTCTTCCCCCTCTCTCGCTCCTTCCCCCTCTCTCGCTTCTCTTCCCTCTCTTCTCTTTCGCTCTCTTCCCCCCCTTCCCCCCCCCTCTCTTCTTCTCTTCCCCCCTCTCTCTTCTCTTCCCCCCCCCCCTCTCTGTCTCTTCCTCTCTCTCTTCTCTCTCTCTCTCTCTCTCCCCCTCTCTCTCTCTTCTTCTCTCCCCCCCCCCCCTCTCTCTCTCTTCTTCTCCCTCCTCCCCCCCTCTTCTTCTCTTCTCCCCTCTCTCTCTCCTCTTCTCTTCTCTCTCTCTCTCTCTCTCTCTCCCTCTCTCTCTCTCTCTCTCTCCCCCCTCTTCTTCCCCCCCCTCCCTCCCCCCCCCTCTCTTCCCCCCTCTCTTTCCCCCCCCTCTCTTCTCCCCCCTCTCTCTCCCCCCCCTCTCTTCCCCCCCCCCTCTCTCCCCACCCTTCTCCCCACTCTCTTCTTCTCCCCCCCCCCCCCCCCCACTCTTCTTCCCCCCCCCCCCCCCACTCTTCTCTCTTTTCTTTCTCTTCTCTTTCTCCCCTCTCACACACATTGGGCTATTGGTGTATTTTAGTGCTGATATATTGCTACTCAAATTTTAAATTATACTGTTTATTTAAAAAGCTAACAAGTATATAATTTGTGTCCCCTTCTTTTAGGTCATCAAGAGAACAACAATTTTTGTTCTGTGAATATAAATATTGGGCCTGGAGATTGTGAATGGTTTGTGGTCCCAGAGTCGTACTGGTGTGTGATGAATGACTTTTGTGAAAAGTAAGTATTAACACTTGAAACAGTGACAATAAAAGTAATGTTGTGCTGATGAAGAAATACAGAGGCTGCCATTGCCGACTTCATACTGAAATCAGTAGCTATCTGGCTGCTATGCCTATTTGATAGTGCTGACCACTGGCTGTTCAGGCATCAAGTGCTGCATTATGAAAGCCATGGTCATGTGCTCCCTATATCTGGGAGGTACTAGAACAATCTGTGTGCCAACAGGTGAACAGAGGTAGTGGAGGAAAGTCTAGAAGAAAAAAAGTATCAATGTTTCAGTTTGGGACAGAACCAGGTTGCTGAACCGCAGGCAAAGTATAGGCTTAAAAGGTGTTGTAAGGCTGGTCACACACATTAAAGTGGTACTGTAGTTGGTTTTGCATGATAGTGCAAGGTGGTTTTTCACCTTAATGCATAGGATGCGTCAACCACTTCATGGATGGAGACACGCTGTCCATCATTCTCTACTGTCCACATTGCAGGTCAACTTGAAGGCGGCTTACCTCAACCATCGCTGCCTGTACCAAAAGGAATGGGCCTTTCATCTGGACATTTATACCCCAATATGTCAGATATCCTGGCCTCTAGATTCTACAACTTTACCTCTGTTTGTCAGGACCTCTCTAGCACTGTATGCCTTGATAATCCACTGGTCACAGTTTATGGTGATCTATCCCTGCCCTCCAGTGCAAAATCTTTTATTGTAACTGGATACTTCTGACAAATGCCTTATTTAAAGCTTCATTTGCTCCAGTGGGGGTTCTTTACTGCTGACAAATGTGGCTGTAGGCGTGTGCTAAAGCCTTAAGGTCTGGGCCCATTGCCTGATGAGAGAGAGGCATCCTACTATAGAGATATTAAAGCAAATGGAAACCTGGAAGATTTCCCGCATGCTTTCAGCTTTTCAGTAGTGTATACCTTGAAGGACTCCATTCAACAACTTCCTTGTTTAGTCGTCTTGCCTGTAAACGTGCAGGATTTTATGACTGAAGCGTCAGTCGTGGAGTTACTCTGCAAGAAGCATATAGATGGTTTACCCTTACAGGAGAAATGTTTGTTTGCTTCTTCTTTGACTTATTACATCCAGAAAGTGCTAGAGTGGGTAAGAGTACCCTGTTGCCACTCAAAGTCCAAGCCTACGTTTCAGAGACCCGTTGCTCCAAATACTTTCAGGAAGCATTTCTTTCGCCAGTCTCAGGCCTCTGGCTTCAAGCCCAGTTTGGCAAAAATCCATGAATTCCAAAGCCCTCCAGGCTTGCAGACAAAATGCGATTTGAAATCTACGATCTGGTGAGCCTTATTCTATAAGGGTACAAATTGGCACTTGTGCACTTTGAATGATCTACAGTGTTCAAAATTTTCCACTTTAATAATAGTTGCACTTTTTTCACAATTGATTCTTTGTTGATATTTATGATGGACAATTATATTTTACTATTGACACTTTTTTGAATAATTTTTATTATTTTACACTACTGTGATTGTGTAGTTTGACACTACATATTTATTTTATTTTATACATTTCTCTCTGTACAGAAGTTCAGGTTGGAGTCGATGCGGTCTGTGATGGCCTCACTTCAGCAGGGATTATTTCTGGTGTCCATGGACATTAAGGAAGCTTATCTGCAAGTTTTGATCTTTCCACCTCACCAAAGGTTTTTGCGGTGGGGAACTACAACTTTTTAATTTGTGACCCTGCCATTTGACCTGAGCTAAGGCCCTGTCCCTGATCATGGGGCTCTTGCATACCCCAGGTATTCATATTATAGGGCATCTGGTCAACCTACGAGGGTTCACACTTTTACAATGTTTTAACAATTGGATGTGCGAACTGCAGAAGACACTTTCTTGGTGAGGTTTGCAGACAGCTGTATAAGGTTTTAACCTTTTTTTTTTTTTTTATAAAGCTTGGGGTCTGTTGGCCTTGTTGCCATTTTACCCTCCCCTCGTATGCTTTGGGGAAATGTGATTTTTGGTTTTCTTTTAAAAATCCTTTTTTGAAGTACATCACAGGACACCCCACCCTTTTCCTTCGTATTTCACGGCTTGAAACAAAAACTGAAACCTTGCTTAGATGGGAGGAGTTATCCCTAGGAGGGGATTTTCTGATTATTTTGCCAGTTATCTGAAGGTGGCAGCATACCACTATCCTATTGCATATGTAGATACCCTGGGAAGTGCTCCAAGAAAAGGATTTTACAGGTTAACCAAAATATCCAATTAAGTTCAAGCTTTTTTGAATTGTATATGTAAAGGCAGTGTGTTCCTGTTTCCAAAAAGTAATAAGAAAACAACAATTTGACTAAAGGATATAACCTGAAACAATGCCACAGCCTGCAGCCCTACCCCCCTTCATTGAATCTGGGGGTTGGTGTGGCTATTTGTGATTCTGTCTCCACAGCCACATCATTTAATGACAAGATATGTGAATGAGTTCCATCTGCCACCAGCCTTTTGCTATACATACAATTACTGCCAAGATATAGTGTGTGATGATAGAAGGCTGGTGCAACCTCAAATATGCCAACACTCTAAAGGCCTCTAGGCACAATTAAAAGAACCCTGTACTAGTAATATGTAGCTGTTCTCGTCCAATCCATCTTTTAGAATTACTAGTTCTCAGGTTGTTGTGCTGATCCAAATACTTTCAGAGTCACTGATCCAGAACAAGTATGCAAATCATGAGTTCTGACATGTTGACCCAATAAGAGCATGTAGCTATTGAAATCACTCAGAAGATTTTTAAGTGGTTGTAAAGGCACAAGATTATTTACCTTCATGCATTCTATGCATGAAGGTAAAAAGAAATTTGGGTGCACAAGCCACTCTAATACTTACCTGAGCCCCCTTTCAATACAGCGATGTCCACAAGAGCCTTGTCTCTACGGAGACTTGCACACCTGATTGGCTTTTGGCAGCAGCTGCTTGCTGTGCTGGCACCCAGCAGAAGGGAGTTGCCAGGTGCACCGCCGTGGGACCCGAGAAGAGAAGCCAGGCTGCTCTGTGCTAAACCATTCCACAAAGCAGGCAAGTATAACATGTTTGTTGTTTTAATGAAATACAAACAAGACTTTAGACTTAATATCCCTTTAAGACATTTGTCAGGCAGCAAGTATTTCACAAGTCTGGCATTGGCAGCCTTTGTATTTCTCAAGACAGGATTCCTTTAACTTTTGTAGCGGTTTTGTCATTGACTTGCATGATTAGTAATAAAATAGACTGTATTTATTGGTGTATAAAACATGTTTTTACCCTGAAAATAGAGGGTAAACTGTGCCTGCGTGTTATACGCAGGGGCTGTGGAAACTTCCCTTCCTGAAACTTCCCTCCTAAAGTTAGGGTGTGTGTTATATGCCTGTGCGTGTTATATGCCGATAAATACAGTAATTTGCATAAGATAATTTGTGCTGCTGATTATTTGTTTTTGTTTTGAATAGGTGGTTTATGACTTAACCTTTATCTATGTGTTTTGCAGAAATAATATAAATTATCTCTTGGGATCTTGGTGGCCCAACCTTGAAGACTTGTATGAAGCAAATGTTCCAGTTTACAGGTTTATTCAAAGACCGGGGGATTTAGTTTGGATAAATGCTGGAACAGTCCATTGGGTTCAGGCAATCGGCTGGTGTAATAACATTGCATGGAATGTTGGCCCTCTAACAGGTTTGTACAGTTTTCACATGAGGCTAAACTATTCATGTAAATTAAATTGTATAAAAGAAGCAAACCAGTTGCATAGTATAAATATTTATCTAGATTTAACTTTACTGCACAAGTCCATCCCAATTAGTTTGTCTGGAGTGTATTTTCTGACTTGGGTACAGTTGATGTGTTTACTTAAAATTAGCAGCTCACTAAATACTTTCACTGTCAAATGGTCAATTCCCACATTGCATTGTGATTTTGATGCCATTTGTATGATTTGGTAATTTTTTTTTTTCAGCTTACCAGTATAAGCTAGCTGTGGAAAGGTACGAATGGAATAAATTGCAGTGTGTAAAATCTATAGTACCAATGGTTCATCTCTCCTGGAACATGGCAAGGAACATCAAAGTGTCTGATCCAAAACTCTTTGAAATGATTAAGTAAGTTGTTGGCACTTTCTTCAGTGTATTTATGTATTTGCCATTTTCATTCTGTAGTTGTGCATACTAGTTTAATTACAGAACTGAATCTTTCTAGCTTTATAAAATGTGCTATAAGTGAAACGCATAACTTGGAAAACATTTACATTTCCTATTTTAAAAAATGGCTTAAAGTGTGTGTTTAAAGCATGCATAACTGCAGTGCTGTGTCATTTGGCCCACTGTATAACTGACCACAGTTTATCATGGCTGCAGAGCCCTGATGACAGTCCGTTTATGTGCCTCCTTCAACCGCAGCCCTGCTCTTTCCTTTCCCCCCTCCTCCCTGCCTATCCGCTCCAGAAACAGAGCACCCTCCCCTCCTGCTGCTTTAAAAACTATAATCTATTCCATTCCCTCTATTATATAACAATATGTGTCCCAGTTTCTGATCTACATTAAAAAGATGCCGATTTGTACCTTATATCAGAGCGTCTCTAGGCACTCATGTGACCACTCAGAAAAAGAAGAAAAAGGTCTGTTGTGACCCCGCAAACGCCTCCATCCCTATTAGTACACAAAAAGACAAAATGCAGCAGCCCTGGGACTTTAGGAGAGGTTTAGCCAATGTTCACAACCAACAATGAGACAAAATCAATTTATTATTTCCAAAGTGTTATGTAACGAAGTAGCAACAACAATGACTCTGAGTTACCCGGCATAATAGCCAATGTACACAGCACAAATGAAAGTAAATATATAAAGATTTATTACAATTGTTATACATCAATGGGCAACAATAAAACTTTAAAGTTGCAGGGCCAGTGGATGCACATATACAATAAACAAAATGTGCATACATATAAACAGAAGTATGTAGACATAATACAGACATCAATATTATCCAGCATGTACAGGCATAAAACAAGCATCGATAAAGCCCTACTAGTTTCGCAAGACCCTGCTCTCTTCTTCAGGGGGAGATGCATGAATGTTGTATCTGCAATATAAGTAATAAAATCAATAGATGTATGTTGTTAAATGGGGGGCAGGCGGAATGATTGGCAAGAGAGGTCTGAAGAGGGACCTCATACTTACCCATAGGCTGAAATGAATTGCCAAACGCTGGATATTAGGATAGCGGTCGTTTAGTGCATCCAGCTCGGGAGCTCAGCTCCCGAGTGTGATGCACTACACGACCGCTATCCTGATATCCAGCGTTTGGCAATTCATTTCAGCCTATGGTTAAGTATGAGGTCCCTCTTCAGACCTCTCTTGCCAATCATTCCGCCTGCCCCCCATTTAACATACATCTATTGATTTTATCACTTCTCTCCCCTGACAGGATGTGGATGTGTGTGTTTACACACACATCCATGTTCCTGTTCTGTCGCGAGCAATCGCGGGTGACCGGCGGACATCGTGGCCTCTGGGCATGCACATCGGCTCCTCTGTGACATGGCAGGCGCGAGCACCCCCGATACCCCTTAAAGCAGCCGCCATACAAACGACGGCATGTGGTTAAAGTGTGTCTGATTATCCCCAAATAAAGTTCAGCTGTTATAGTTGCATCCTACAGCAAAAGCCATGGTCCGCAAACGGCTTCCAAAGCATCAAAAGGGATCTCATTGTTAAGATTTCAGTCAGGAGATGGATACAAAAGAATTTCCAGGGCATTAGAACACAGTGAAGACAGTCATCTTCGGGTGGAGAAAATATGGCACAACAATGACATTACCAAGATGAAAAGACGAGAATGAAACTGGTCAGGGAGGCTGCCAAGAGGCCTACAGCAAGATTAAAAGAACTGCAGAAATATTTGGCAATCACTGGCTGTGTGGTACATATGATAACAATCTCCTGTGTTCTTCAAATGCCTGGGCTATGCGGTACAGTGGCAAGACGAAAGCCTTTTCTTACAGAGAAAAACATTCAAGCCTGGCCTAATTTTGCAAAAACACATCTTAACTCTCCCAAAAGCTTGTGGGAAAATGTGTTCTGCTCTGATGAAACCAAGGTTGAACTTTTTGGACAGTAATTCCAAAAGATATGTTTGGTGCAAAAACTCTGCACATCACCAAAAGAACACCATACCCACAGTGAAGCATGGTGGTGTCTGCATCATGCTTTGGGGATGTTTTTCATCCCTCTACCTTAGTCAATGAATAGTTCCAAATACCAGTCAATATTGACACACAACCTTCAGGCTTCAAGATGTACCATGCTGATAGACTCATACCCAAAAAGACTGAGTGCTATAATACATTCAAAAGGTGCTTCAAAAAAGTATTTGAGTGTGCACACTTATGCAATCGTATTTTATTTTTACTTCTCTCCACCTAGAAGATTTAAGTTTGTACAGTTTATAGGTCACATTAAAGGTGGAAAAAATATATAAATTGTGTATCTTTGTCTTCATCTTTTAAATCACCGAAACCTGTAATTTAAACAGGAGTTTGTAGATTTTTTATATCCACTGTACATTGCAGTAGCAGTGTTCAAAAGGGAAAGACTGGTGCACAGGTGCCATTTTTTTTCAGTTCCCCCCAGCACTGTACCACATGTGGTTGGATGCTTCAGGGTATTACAGTGCAGTCACAGCTCCAGCGGTTTAGCTGTACTGAGGCACAGCCCCTGCACGGCTGCAGCAGCCTACAGACCATCATCACCAGGACACAGCAATTATTGACACATTGGATGGTGTCTTGCCACTTTTGTTGTTTGGTTAGGATTTTTTTAAGCCATTTCTGTACCAGCTCTCTAGGGTTCTCACTAGTTTGGAATGCCTGGGATGCAATCATGGGCCCTCCCCTTCCTCTCTCCAGCCCCTCTTCCCTGTAGGGAGATGAGGCAACATCCTCAGGATAAGGAGAGCAATCGATCAAGAAATGGCAATCCTCTGTAGACAAGTCCTCCCTGGAAGGAATCTCCAGGTCCGGGGTGTTCTGACAGACCACAGTGCACTAATTTGAAGTTACCACTTCTGGATTCTTTTTCTCCTAAAGTCACTTAATTGGGGTCCTGGTGGCTGCCAAAACATCCCAAATCTTTTCCCAAGCACACTTATTTGCAGGATGGTGGGCTCAGAACAAATTGCACAGCCTGCTGTCGGCTGAAGTCACTAAGCCAGTCCTGGCTTAGGAAAGATCCCATCTTTACAGTCAGGATCCACCAGATGCCTGGACTGTCAGCTGGCTCAGCCTTTCAGTGAGCTGCCGGGGAGACTGAACCAGCTGCTTCTGCCCCTCCACAGCCCGGTGCTTTCAGTGAGCTCTGGAGGGGCAGCAGAGAAAGTCAGCAGAGTGTGTCAATGACTGACAGTCATACTGTTTCTAATTAGCCTGTGTAGAAATATATGTATTCATTTTAGCTGCATTAAAGAGCCTAACCCCCAAAAATAAAATTAAGATCCTGTTCCTTTTATCGCATGTTATACAGCACAGTGCTTGTCCTGTGTATTTCGGTCCCCTGTGTCGCCTAAAATACCTGGTTGATCCTGAAAGTTTCTACTCTCCCCTCTGTACACTGACCACGATATATCAGGGCTGTCGGCGTACGTGATTCTGTCATTAGCTGCTATCTGCAGCTCTTGATATAAAGATGAGATAGTGGCTCAACAACCGCTTTAATGAATGAGTTTTTGTAATTTTTTATATTCTTAAAGGTCAAAGATTGTTTTGTCTTATTTAGGTACTGCTTACTGAGGACATTGAAGCAGTGCCAGGCTTTAAGAGAAGCTCTTATAGCCACAGGCAAGGAGGTTGTATGGCATGGACGAACAAAAGAAGAACCTGCACATTACTGTAACATCTGTGAGGTTGGTTACTAATCAGTTCAGTAGTAGACATCTATACTTTTATTCTAATATTTCCTAGATTAAAAAAAAAAAAATATATATATATATATAACAGCTAATTGTTTTTTTTATCTACAGGTGGAAGTACTCAATTTGCTTTTTATTACAAAAGAAAGCAATTCTCGGAAGACCTATATAGTTCATTGCCATGACTGTGCACGAAAAACGAATCCAGATCTGGAAAACTTTGTGGTGCTTGAACAGTACAAAATTGAGGAACTAATGCAAATTTATGATTTATTTACATTAGTAAGTATTTTATTTCAGTAGTAACTCTTATTGCACAAAAGTTAAAATGATTTTACTGTTTGTGATATTTTCAGAATATGAATTGTGAATCCTCTTTCTAGTGCTATCGGACATACTATTTAAACCCAAGCTAAGTTTTTTTTAGTGGAAAGGTGTGTTTTTGAAGAGCCTCAATTAAAAAAAAAAAGAAAAAAACTTTCCATTTTCATCACATACCCTTGTTTAATACCTAGTTATGTTATCACTAGAAGTAAACTTGTTTGCGTTTGAATCCTGGTTCAAATCTAAGTGAGAAAACCTGCCAGGAAGCTCACTTTTCTGGGCCAATTGACTTTGGCCCAGTTATTCCACATTCCTACAGCTGCGCACATACATGCACCCCTTGTAAACATGCAGCTTGGAAAAAGCACAAGCTGCAGATGATTGGCCCAGTGCAAGAAACAGCTTCCTTCTGGGCTCATTCACATGCATTTAGGCTAGGCTCTGAACACATTCACTCATCCAGGCAGATCCCTAATCACTGGTTCTGACAAGTTTGACCAAAACTTGTATTCAGTATAACTGTAAATGTCACTACTTCTATTGGGATATCATTAAGATGTATCAGTAATAGTGTCCAAGCATCAGCTAGCTTCTGTAAAGAAAACTATTTTATTTTTATACACCTTAAAGCCATTTATAGACACATACACAAACCATATAGGTCTCACCCGATTCCTACTTCTGGGGTCCACCCATCAGTAAGCTGAGTCCTTTTTCAAGTGAAACAAGCTAGTTTGCGTGTTCCTACTCCCATACACTCATCCATTTATAATAATCAGGTTAATTCTGTTTTTCTTATACAACTTGCTTACACTGTGGAATGCTGTATTAACCACTTGACCACTGGGCACTTAAACCCCCTTCCTAACCAGACCAATTTTCAGCTTTCGGTGCTCTCACAATTTGAATGACAATTACTCAGTCATACAACATTCTACCCATTTGAAAATTTTGTCCTTTTTTTCACACAAATAGAGCTTTCTTTTGGTGGTATTTGATCACTTCTGGGTTTTTTATTTTTTGCGCTATAAAAGAAAAACGACTGAAAATTCTGTAAAAAAAAAAAAAAAAAAAAACTTGTTTCTGTCATATTAGTGGGTTATTTCTCACACACAGCATATGCATACCACAAATTACACCCCAAAACACATTCTGCTATTCCTCCCGAGTATGGCGATACCCCATGTGTGAGACTTTTACACAGCGTGGCCACATACAGAGGCCCAACATGCAGGGAACGCCATCAGGCGTTCTGGAACACCCAGACCAATTCTGACATTTCTCTCCTACATGGAAAAATCATCATTTATTTGCTAGAAAATTACATAGAACCCCAAAACATTATATATGCTTTTTTAGCAAAGACCCTAGAGAATACAATGGCGGCCGTTACAACTTTTTATCTTGCACGGTATTTTCGCAGAAATTTATTGAACGCGTGTTTTAAAAAAAAACTGTTTTGCGCTTAAAACAAAACAAAACAGTAAAGTTAGCCCGATTTTTTTTCAAAATGTGAAAGATGAAGTTACGCCGAGTAAATAGATACCCAACATGTCACACTTCAAAATTGCGCACACTCGTGGAATGGCGCCAAACTTCGCTACTTAAAAATCCCCATAGGCGGTATTGCAGAGTATTGGGGTATTGCAAAGTATCATGCAGGGTATTGGGGTATTGCCGAGTATTGGGGTATTGCCGAGTATTGGGGTATTGCCGAGTATTGGGGTATTGCCGAGTATTGGGGTATTGCCGGGTATTGGGGTATTGCCGGGTATTGGGGTATTGCCGGGTATTGGGGTATTGCCGGGTATTGGGGTATTGCCGGGTATTGGGGTATTGCCGGGTATTGGGGTATTGCCGGGTACTGGGGTATTGCCGGGTACTGGGGTATTGCCGGGTACTGGGGTATTGCCGGGTACTGGGGTATTGCCGGGTACTGGGTTATTGCCGGGTACTGGGGCATTGCCGGGTACTGGGGCATTGCCGGGTACTGGGGCATTGCCGGGTACTGGGGCATTGCCGGGTACTGGGGCATTGCCGGGTACTGGGGCATTGCGGGGTACTGGGGCATTGCGGGGTACTGGGGCATTGCGGGGTACTGGGGCATTGCGGGGTACTGGGGCATTGCGGGGTACTGGGGCATTGCGGGGTACTGGGGCATTGCGGGGTACTGGGGCATTGCGGGGTACTGGGGCATTGCGGGGTACTGGGGCATTGCGGGGTACTGGGGCATTGCGGGGTACTGGGGCATTGCGGGGTACTGGGGCATTGCGGGGTACTGGGGCAATGCGGGGTACTGGGGGATTGCAGAGCTGGGATAGATTGAGGGATGGCTGGATCTGTGACTGCATTTGTCACAGATCCAGCCACAGCTCAGCTGCTGACACCCCGCTCCCCCCCCTCTCCTCGCACACTGTACCGAGCGGTACAGAGGAGAGGGAGGAACCGGCGTCATCAAATGACGCCGGTTTGTTTACAAGTGATCGCGCCGTCATTCGACGGCGCGATCACGTGGTAAACGGCCGCTATCAGCGGCAATTTACCGTGATCCGCCGGGTCTTCTAGACCCGGCGAGCACGGACACTTTCGCGAGCGCGTCCCAGGGGACGCGCAATCGCGGAAGTGCACGAGGATGTCCCAGGGACGTCGTGTCAAAGCAACTCCACCGCGCCGTAGCAGTAAAATGCTTATGGCGCGGTGGGGAAGTGGTTAAGCAGGAAAAAGTATCCAAGCAAAAAGAAAAAAATAGTTAATACTGGATGTTCACCAGCCATAAAATGTGTCAGGCTTTATTAGTCTTTCTGTAGCTTCTAATAAGTACTGTGAAAAATTTACAGTAAGTAGTTTTCACTACAGTAGAGGATACTGTACAATTGTGTAAGACCGAAGTCTGCTTATACCTCAAATTTTGAGGTAGGACTATAGCCATTGGCGATCATGTAAAGAACTTTAACCACTTGACCTCCAAAGGGTTTAACCCCCTCCCCTCATGACCAGGCTTTTTTTTTTTTGTTGCAATACAGCATGTTACTGTAACTGACTTGCATGGTCTTACAACACTCTTCCACAAATAGAGCTTTCTTTTGGTGGCATTTGATCACCACTGTGTTTTATTTTTTGCACCATAAACAAAACATGACCGACAAGT
This sequence comes from Rana kukunoris, assembly GCA_029574335.1. NCBI lineage: Eukaryota > Metazoa > Chordata > Amphibia > Anura > Ranidae > Rana > Rana kukunoris. Next base: position 458,720,332 of record CM056050.1, read on the forward strand.
TTAAAAAAATAAAAACCCTATTTTTTACTTTCTGCTATAAAACCTATTGGGTATAAATAATATAAATCTAATATCGTTATAAATTTAGGCATTATGCATTCTGTTACCTGTTTTTGGTAAATAAAATCCCAATAAGCGTATAGTGTGTACAAACTGTGGGCTAGAAGTGAAAAGTTCACAATTTCATATGTGCTGCTAAGCCAATTAGCACAAAATGAATAAATGTGCAAAAAACAAAAACTGCCGCGACCACTCTTATGATAAACACCAATCACTAAACCGTATATAGGAGAAATGGTGCGCTGTTCAAGAAGAAAACATAAGCCCTTACCCATTACAAAACTCAAGAAGAAATATAAAGAATACAGTGGGTACGAAAAGTATTCAGATCACCTTAAATGTTTCACTCTGTTATATTGCAGCCATTTGCTAAAATCATTTAAGTTCATGTACACACAGCACCCCAAATTGACAGAAAAACACAGAATTGTTGACATTTGTGCAGATTTATTAAAAAATAAAAACTGAAATATCACATGGTCCTAAGTATTCAGACACTTTGCTGTGACACTCATATATTTACCTTGGGTGTTGTCCATTTCTTCTGACCATCCTTGAGATGGTTCTACACCTTCATTTGAGTCCAGCTGTGTTTGATTATACTGATTGGACTTGATTAGGAAAGCCTGTTTATATATAAGACCTTACAGCTCATGTCAGAGAAAACGAGGTCAAAGGAACTGCCTGAAGAGCTCAGACAGAATTGTGGCAGGGCACAGATCTGGCCAAGGTTACAAAAAAAATCTGCATTTAAGGTTCCTAAGAGCACAGTGGCCTCCATAATCCTTAAATGGAAGACGTTTGGAACGACCAGAACCCTTCATGGAGCTGGCCGTCCGGCCAAACTGAGTTATCGGGGAAGAAGAGCCTTGGTGAGAGAGGTAAATAGCAAAAAGTAAAAAATATTGATTTTTTTTTTCCAAAATAGTTGCTCTATTTTTGTTTTATAGCACAAAAATAAAAACCGCAGAGGTGATCAAATACCACCAAAAGAAAGCTCTATTTGTGGGAAATACGCCAATTTTGTTTGGGAGCCACGTCGCACGCGCAATTGTCGGAGCGACGCAGTGCAGAATCGCAAAAAGTGCTCTGGTCATTGGGCAGCAATATGGTCTGGGGGTTAAGTGGTTAATGAGGAAAAAAAATCAACTAAATGATTTTTGCAAATGGCTGCGATATAACAGAGTGAAAAATGTAAGGGGTCGGAGTACTTTCTCTACCCACTGTACATGTACTGATAAATGAAAAAGTTTTGGCTACTTTCACACTTGGGTGTTGGGACGTCGGTGGTAAAGCGCTGCTATTTTTAGCAGCGATTTACCGTGGTTTTTGGACGCTAGCAAGGCGCTTGTAACCCCTCGCTTACGGCCGAAAAAGGGTTCAAAGTGCTGCTGCAGCAGCGCTTTGCCAGCTCTTTGGACGGCTATAGCTTCTGTAAAGCGCCTTTAGTGAGAGCAGCCTTTAGTGACACATATGCACTGCCTGAAGCGTTGTCACGTGACAAGTGGGTATAATACATGTTAATAAAGCCTTGCTGTGTTAGGCGCTTGTATTGTAGTAGCATATGAATAGAGCAGTGCTTTCAAATTCATGCATTTATAATTTTAAACATGTATTCTAAATACAAAACTTTTTTTTCTTCTTCCCAGGCTCCTCCAATGCCTTCGCCATCTTCTTGACATTTTTCTGTGGACAGTAAATACGGACATTTCTGATATTCAGGAAGCAACCCAGTTCTGCACCACTGTTTTTATTTTTAGTTTTTTTCCTTTTTATTTTTTTAGGTAGCTGTTCCATAAAGGCTGCTGGCTGAAAGCTGCGTCTATGCAACCTTCCAAGTGCGGAGTGTCAACCAACTGGACAGGAGATGTGCTCCTAATCCAGGACTTTACTATAAATAATGCTGATCCAGCTATTCATTAAAGAAGAAATCCACGTTTTGTGTGTATATGTGTGTGTGTATATATATATATATATATATATATATATATATATATATATATATTATATATAAATGACAAAACTGGCAACATTATACAGACTACTGACTTGAAAATCACTTTAGGGTTTTTCCTTTTACAATTTTTGTTTTTCTCCCGCTTTCTCTGTTTAACTAAAACTGTTTCATTTCTATCCCACATCCTTTTCCAGTTTTGATTTAAGTACTAACTTAGCTGGTTGTCTTTGTATGGTAGTTCGAACTTTTATGTCTTTTGGGCAATTTTTTAATGTGAAATGTGATTTCTTTTCTTTTTTTTCTTTTTTTTCTTTTCAATTTTTAACCAGCTTTCAGTTTTTCATTTGTTTTGTTTTGAAAACCATGACGGTTACAATTTATGTTTCCTAAAAAAAAAGAAAAAGAAAAAAAGTATGAAATATATAAAAAAACAGCCAAGTCACAAAGATAAATGGGTTGCACATAGACTAAGGAATAAACTTCAGATTTGTGATTTTTGTTTCTAATCTTGATGTAAATTTACACTATTTATAAATACATATTTATTGCTTGAAAATATTTGTGAATGGAATGCTGTTATTTTTTCCAGATTACCTGCCATTGAAATTTAAGGAGTTCTGTCATTTGAAACACTACTCCTGTTACATTTTCTATGTGTAAATAAAACTGCTTAGCATTGTACAGAAACTTTTATTAAAACTGTTTAATGTTTAAAACGTTTTTTTTTTTTTTCTGTTTGAATTTTACCAGAATCAATGTACAGTGCTTAGTCTTTTATTCATGTTCAGATCTACATATATAAATATATATATTTATATATACACGTGTGTGTGTATATATGTAAATAGATATCAATTATTGTGTGGGAGGCCGACTACGTTTTATATAAGGTCTATATCACTAGTAGATAAGATGTCTACTGTAAGTATTGCTTACAAAACTGTTTTTGTTTGTTTTTTATTATAAATATATAGTACGTTATAATCTGCAGTGTCCCTCAGATTTTTTTTAATTGTTAAAAATGCAATAAAACAAAACATTTAAGCCCTGTCAACTATGATGAAATAGCTGTCAAATAACTTAGATTTGTTTTGTATTTCCTGGCATAAGATGGTGATATTTATCTCTGCACTTCAGAATGCTACATTGGCTGACATTCCAAAAGAACCCAGGACATTTTAGGAAAGGGGTAACAATGACCTGTTGAGAAGAGTTCTTTAAAAAGTACCTATTTTTGATTAATATGCAGTGTATCCCAAAGAAATATGTAATAAAGTTCTCCTGATTCTAGAATTTATATTCTTTTAATATTGGTTTTCGTGCATCACTTATGCTTTCAAATTCTCTTACAGAGAGATAGATAGATAGATATATATATATATATATATATATATATATATATGAGAGAAAAAGATATATATATAGAGAGAGAGAGAGAGATATAGAGATATAGATAGATATAGATAGAGATATATTTATATATAGATAGATAGAGATATATATATATATATATATAGATAGATAGATGGATATATGTCTATTTTTTTCCCCCAGATACCACTGAAAAACAATTGGACTTTATTTTGCAGCCTGAAACGCAATGCAAATAAAACAACATAATTAAATTTATGTTGAGACGTTGTGTAGTGTTCTTTTTCAGAGTTGTCAATTGTTGCAGCAAATACATTTCTACACAGAGCGGGTTGTAAACCCCATAGTTTGTCACTGAGCACTTAGTGTTACTAAACCCACAACCGTAAAATCGGTCTGTTTATACAGCATAGCATACTTGTTATACTCACTGTGGAACTTAAGAGGTTAATCCTCTGCATTGTGTAAAATGTCAGTTTTAGCCTTTATGCACAGATCCTCCCCCTCCTGCACAGTCTATCTGTGGAAGGCAAGCTAACCCGGGCAGGGTAGCCAACCTGCACGTGCTCAATTTTTTTTATGCTGGAGAGAACTTTTACTTGTTCTCAGAGCTAGCCAGAGGTTGCATGATATTGACATTACACATGTGGGTGTGTATACAGGATGCAGTGAAAATATCCTCCTACCTGAGCTCTCAACACTGGAGAAACTGCAGTTTATCATGTAACCGTGGTATACAGATCATCCAAAAAGGTATATAGTGGCAGTATTTTAAAGTAGAAAAGATTTATAAGCTGTGGGAGGGGGGGCAGCGTATGAACTATTTTCATATTACTGGGTTTAGTAACACTTTAAGGTTGTTTGAACACTGTAGACAAAGCATTCTCAAGTTGAGAGATTCAAGTTCACACATTTCTGCATCCTCTGTAGGATTTTTTTCACTTTTGCCCATTTCATGCTTTACTGTACAGTATCCTGCCTTTCCCACTATTTTGTGTGTGTGTGTAGTGGCAGTATTTTCTGTGTGTCTTGTACATACAATGTTCTGTATTGGCAACTGCAGAGCACACTTGCCTAACTTTGCACTCCGTGCGTGGTAGTCTACTACATGTATTCGCCTATTTTGTATGGTGTACAAAATCCTCTGCAGAAGCTATGCATAAAACAATGTCTGGATTTTTTTAAAGAATGGTTTGCTCTGCCATAGTCATATAACTACAATTCAGTTATTTTAGGTTTTTATTGAAACCTGAGTATTGCACTAATAAGGTTCAGTTTTTTCAGAGCATAGACAGAGAAAACTTTATCATACTTGCCTTAGGGAAAACAGCAAATTGCTTCAAAGGAAAGGTACTAATTTAAACTTCTGTAGAAAAACAACCATCCTCGTTTTAAACGTTCTCTCTCCCCAACTGCCGGAGGGTCTGCCGCCAGCCAGTGGCGACGGCCTTTTCAGCCAGTCACAAAACCGCGCCCGAGTATTTACAAAAGTTCTGGCCCCTCTTTTGGCAAAGCTGAGGGCACGGCATAGCGGTGATGGCCTACCTAGACGATCTACTTGTGATAGATCAACCAGTGGCAGGATTAGATCACGCAGTGCTTAATACAGTAAAATACCTGGAGCATTTTGGATGGATCATAAACTTACAGAAATCCTCCCTACAAACCCTAAGAAGCGTAGAGTATTTGGGCATGATCATAGACACAGCCCAAAGCAGGATATTCCTGCCAGAGATGAAGATCAAGTCTTGAAGAGAATTGATCCACAAAGTCGGGGCGAAGAAGGGACCATCGATTTGCCTCTGTATGAGGCTATTAGTGAAGATGGTGGCCTCCTTCAAGGCCGTTCCTTACGCCCAGTTTCCTTCTAGACTACTGCAAGGCAATATTCTAGCTGCCTGAAACAGGAAAAGCCAAGCTCTGGATTTACCCATGTGCCTATCTCTACAGGTGCTCCAAAGCCTTGGTGGTTAAAGACTAAGAACTTGCGGACAGGAAGGACCTTTCTCTGTCACCTGGAAGGTGATGTCAGCGGAGCTGCTGGGGAGCAGTGTTGGAAGAACCTTCAGCCCAGGGTACCAGGTGACCTACCATTTGGCCTTTTGTCTGCACCTTTGGTGGTCACCAAGGTGCTGGCCTCGGTACTAGCTCTGCTGCAATTTCTGTATCTACCCATTGTGTGATAATTATGCAGGTTGCGGTTTGCACATTCCAGGATTTTGCAATACACGTTTTTGATGCATTGGAGTCCTATGAAACCAAAAAATCTGTCCCTTTCCATAAAGGCACAGATGTGAACATGATCCATAGGGAACCATGGTAAATGGACTGTAGTGTTTTTTTCTGCAAAGCTGAAAATGCATAGGTGTGAACCAGGTCTTGGAGTCTTATTTCTCAACTGCACCTTTTCAAAAAAAGCCTGATTCCCCAAGTCAGAAGTTATCAAACAAATCTGATTTCTTTTTAAGTTAAAACCTTAGACAGAAAGTGGCTGTGAACGTTGTATACTTGGATTTTGCAAAAGCGTTTGACACTGTTCCCCACACATGGCTAATGTGTAAGGTAAAGTCTACACGGCTTGGAAAAATAAGTTGTGGTGAATGATTCTTACTCTGAATGGTCTAATCTTATCAGTGGTGTACCCCAAGGTTCAGTGTTGGGACCCTTACTTTTAAATATGTAGCACTACCCCCCAAAGGAGCTGCTGGTTTGATTTGGGTGGCACGCTACCTCTTTATCTCTGCTGCAGTAAAGTCAATGTCCACACAACAGATGTCTTTTCTGTGCTTTTGTTACCCAGCTGGGTAAAAATGATAAGTAGTAGGAAGGTGAAGGGATGGCAAAATAGAAAAAATAGCTAATTCAGGTGAACTGGATATGGAAACAGTCCTGCGTTTTGACAACTTTACTTCACCACTCCGGCCGAGTGGGTATAGTGCATCTGGACAGGCCTCTCTCACCAGCCTGGGAGCCAGCGTGTCACTCAGATGAATAGGATTAAGTCTCTGCCCCAGACCCTCCTGAAGATTGGAGACAATTGCGCTCCAAAATCCTACTTGACTGGATTCAGCACCCGGTTCTCCTTCACATAGCTTTTAGTTAACTCAGCAGCTGATAGGCGACCACGTCCAGCCTCTCAGAACCAAAGTGTCCTGCGATGAATAGACAGGCCTCTCCTGAAACACCGGTCTCGTGCTCGGTACCTTCCAAAAAAGGTTCCTCGTCGGCTTCCTCCAATTGGACAGACAGCCCAGGACCACTTGGCAAAATAAGGACCCAGTCAACTTACTGGATCCACAATCTAGGTGAATGCGCTCCGAACCAACGTGGTCCCAGAGCCGGGAACACTACGACACACACGCACACACCCCAGCCAGGAGGGCCTCACACGGGGGGTGGTGGGACGACTGCCTAGCTCAAGGGCGGGAACGCAGCGACCCCAAACCAATGGTGTCTGCCCTTTTTAAATACCTCTTCCCAGCATGCACAGCGAGGTGACCAACCCTCCTAATTGGCTGCCGGGAAGAGATATACAACTGCACTTGACCCTACTGCTGCCACCTGTCGACCTAGGGTGAGAACACAACCCCAGGCAATGACCGTATGCACAAACAGTACAGCCAAAGCTGGAGCAGAGGCCCTAAATTTAACCAAATAAACAGGTTCAGAGCCAACTACCTCTCTGAACTCTTAAATTTACCATAACACCGGCTCTGAAAGTAGCCAGGCGCTACAAATATTATTTATAAATGATATAGGGTCTGCAATTAAAAGTACCATTTCAGTCTTTGCAGGTGACACCAAGCTATGCAGTGGAAAAAATTTCCTTGCATGATGTCTCCAACTTACAAGCTGACACCAATGCACTGTTTAATTTTGAAACTATTTAGTTTAATGTTGATGAATGTAAAGTTATGCACTTGAGGGCTGAAAATATCCATGCATCATACATACTAGGGGGAGCGCAACTGGGGGAATCGGCAGTGGAGAAAAAAATCTGTCTGTTTTGGTAGATCATACGTTTAATAACATGCAAGGCCAAGCTGTGGTTTCCTAAGCAAGCAAAGTCCTTTTTGTATTAGGAGTTATGGACTCCAGAGAGAGATATAATTTCCCAAAATGGCTTTCAGGTCAGCCACCTGAGAGATCATGGCTCCTCCCTCCACAGGAAGCGCCTCCTCCATACAATCTTTAAAGAGAGGCCTCCTCTTCCACTCGCCAGTTTTTTGTGTTTCCTCCAGCTGGAGGAACACCTCGGGTGGGAGCCATGATCTTTCAGGGTCCGTACTGGGAGACGTAAGGCTCTCGCGGACTTAATTTTTGGACCTTAAGGAGTATGACCTTCCCACCTGCCTCGCGCGATGACGGTCCTGTGGGTTCCTTCTCCCCCTTCCGTGCTCGAGGAGAGCCTGAACGCCCGGTGGTTTGCGGCCCAATTTTGGTTGCGGAGCAGCGGGCTCTTATTCCCCTATTGCGCGATGGGCTCCGGGGAAGGCCTCAGACGCGTCCTGGATGCAGGAAGTGGCCGCGCTTCCGGGTTGGTGCAAACGTCATTTCCGGCGCATGTGCAGAGGGAGAAGGCAGGGTCACCTAGTGCCTTCAAAGGGGACTTCCGGATCAGTGCGGCGGCGTTTTTGAATCCTGGAACCATGTCCTAGCAATCGCATGCATCCGCAATATTCTGCAATGGAAGAAGACACTGCGGATAAGGGGGCAAGCCAAGGCTAAGGTAAGGGAGTGTCCTGTGTTACTTTTGCGGAGAGTTGATATCCACTATTAAGGAGGAACTCCGTACCACCTTTCAAGCTTTTAGGTCTAACCTAGGGCAGTGTTTTTCAACTCCAGTCCTCAAGGCACACCAACAGATCATGTTTTCAGGCTTTCCATTATTTTGCACAGGTGATTTGATCAGTTTCACTGCCTTAGTAATCACCACAGCCATTTCATCTGAGGGAAATCCTGAAAGCTTGACCTGTTGGTGTGCCTTGAGGACTGGAGTTGAAAAACACTGACCTAGGGGACCAATCGAGTTCCGTGGAAGAGCAGGGAGTTTCGCAGAACTCTTCACTGAGCGAGGCTCAGGTTCTATTCACCCCATTATCCCAAGACAACTCTCAGGAGACAGTTCCGGTAGATTCGGACTCCGAGGAGGAAGATAATGAAGCAGAGACCACTTTGAAATATAAATTGTCACTGGAGGGGGTCGCAGGCCTTGTAAAAGTGGTACATGCGACTCTGGGGATAGAAGAAGAGAAAAGGGAACTTTCCCTACATGACCGTATGTACGCAGGTTTAGGGGATACCAAAGATCGGGTGTTTCCAGTACATTCCTTAATCACGGATATGATTAAGAAAAAATGGTTGGATCCTGAGAAAAAGCCATTGTTTTCCGGGGCGCACAAGAGGAGATTCCCTTTCGAGGTAAGCCCGGATGCCATCTGGAATAAAGTCCCTAAATTGGACCCGGCGTTCTCACAGGTTTCGAAATCTACCGATCTGGCCTTTGAGGACATGGGCATGTTAAGAGAGCCCATGGACAAAATAATGGATCTGCTAGTAAAAAGGACCTGGCAGTCCGTGATGAACAACCTTAAGCCAGCTATGGCAACAACCTGTGTTGCTAGAAACCTGGAACACTGGATAGGCCAGTTAAAGTCGCACATTACAGCAGATTCCCCAAAACAGAAGATTTTAGACTCCTTTAATACCCTTTCGGCAGCTGTGTCATATATCGCTGACGCTTCAGCGGAGTCGTTCCGTATGTCAGCTAGGTCAGCGACTCTGACAAACTCTGCCAGGAGGGCCCTCTGGCTTAAAACTTGGCCTGGGGATGCGGCCTTCAAGAATAGGTTAGTTGGCCTACCTTTTTCTGGAGATTTGTTGTTCGGTCCAGAGTTGGAGTCAATCCTTGACCTCACAGCGGACAAGAATGTCTTTTCCGGAAAAGAAAAAAAAACGGTACCTACCCGCAAGCGTTTTTTTTGTCTGCAAGGGCAGTAGAAAAAGACACAAAACAAAAGGAAGCAGTGGCCTTCCCAAAAAGCTAAAGGTAGGGGTGGAGTTCTCCTCCGTCCTCCTTCAGCCCCCGAAAAACCCCAATGATTCTCCGCCACAGGTAGGGGGAAGACTCCAGCAGTTCATTCCCCAGTAGAGAGAGAGCACCTCAAACCAGTTTATCCTAAACTTACTGCTTGGGGGATATGTGATAGAATTCAAGGAAGAACCCCCAAGAAGATTCCTGGCAACAAATGTTCCAAAGGATCCCGCCAAGGCTCTTGCTATGAAGTCCTTAATTCAGAAACTGATTTTTCAGAGTAGTTGTGCCGGTTCCAACCAGGGAGTTTTTTCAGGGGTTCTATTCACATGTTTTCCTGGTCAGGAAACCCTCGGGGAAATGTTGCCTTATCCTGAATCTAAAGGAGCTGAACCGGTCGCTAGAATACAGAAAGTTTCGGATGGATTCCATCTTTTCTGTAAAGAATCTCCTGAGTCAGGGTTGCATCATGGCAACAATCGATCTGCGAGATGCTTACCTGCAGATTCCCATGGCAGCCAGCTCCCAAAAGTTTTTGAGACTGGCTCTGAGAGAGAGGAAAAAATTGATACACCTGCAGTTCAGGGCTCTTCCCTTTGGCCTATCGTCATCCCCAAGGGTGTTTACAAAGGTAATTGCAGAGGCACTGGCACCGCTACGTCTAGAGGGGATCTCGGTGGTCCCCTATCTGGACGAACTTCTATTTGCCCAGACCAGAGTAGATCTTCAGAGAAATCTAGTCAGGGCCCGGTCTCACTTGGAGTCCATAGGTTGGATTCTAAATCTCCAAAAATCAAACTTGGTCCCCTCACAACAAGTTTGTTTTCTAATCGATTCCGTGGGACTAAGGATTTTTCTCCCAGAAGAAAAACAAAAGAAGGTGATAGAAGCAGTGTCAACCTTACAGTGCAGTCAGCAGGTTGCCATCAGGAAGGTTATGTCAGTGCTGGGAACCCTGACCTCGTCTATACCCGCAGTGCAGTGGGAAAAGTTCCACTTCAGACCTCTACAAGAATTCTTGCTAAAAGTCTGGGATCACGATCAGAGGTCGTTGGACTTGCTGGTGACAGTTCCCACCAAGGTCAAAATAAGTCTTTTGTGGTGGAAAAGTCAGGAAAGACTATCGAGGCATCTGTTGTGGTCCTTTCCAACCCAGGTAAGGATAACGACCGATGCCAGCTCCTGGGGGTTGGGGGCCCACATGAACGGTCATTGGACTCAGGGGTCAGGAGAGGCACGGAGATCATCAAATTGGAGGGAGCTGAAGGCGGTAGAGTTGGCTCTACTGGCCTTCACAGTAGAGGTACAGGGACAACATACGCAGATCCTGTCGGACAATGCCACAGCAGTGGCTTATATAAACAGACGGGGCACCCGAAGCAGAGGACTCCAGTCCCTAGCCAGAAATATTCTAGGTTGGGCAGAGCCCCATATTCGATCCTTATCTGCGGTCCATATAAAGGGGTACTCTGAACAGAACAGCAGACTTCCTCAGCAGGAACTTAGTTTTGGAAGCGGAATGGCAGTTGAATCCAGAGGTGTTCACTTCGATAACAAAGAAGTGGGGACAGCCAGAGGTAGATCTGTTTGCAAACAAAGAAAATGCACAGATTTGTGGATGCCCTAGCAAACGGCTGGGATTTTCACCTCTGTTACGCTTTTCCCCCATTTCAACTCATCCCTCAAGTCATATCAAAGATCCGGAGGGAAGAGACGACGGTGATCCTTGTCACTCCCTTTTGGCCCAAGAGGCCTCGGTTTTCGGCCCTGCTGCAGATGCAAGTCAGACCTTACTGGCACCTACCACAGAGACGAGACCTGCTCTTACAGGGTCCTCTGTTTCACCAAGACCTAAGAAAACTAAACCTCACAGCCTGGCTTCTGAGGAACAGCTCCTGAAACGGAAAGGTTTTTCGGCCAGGTTGGTAGCAACACTCCTGTCCAGCAGGAAGCAGGTGACTAGGTCAATATATTTCAAAATCTGGCAAGTTTTCAATACCTGGTGCACATCATCTGGCAGGTCGTTAAGACAAATTTCTTCTGTCCTAGAATTTTTACAGGACGGGGCCGATAAGGGACTAGCCGTCAGTACCCTAAAGGTCCAGGTAGCCGCGCTTGGAGTATTTCTTGAAAAGGCAGTGTCCTCACATTCCTTAGTAAAAAGATAATTTAAAGCCCTTACTCGATCTAGACCAGTGGTGGTAAAAGATTGTCCATCATGGGACTTGCCAGTCGTATTACAGGCCCTTACCAGGGAGCCTTTCGAGCCTTTGAGTTCAGCCTCCTTAAAATTATTAACTCTAAAAACTGTTTTTTAGTGGCTGTTACAACAGCCCGGAGGATCAGCGAACTACAAGCCCTGTCTATCAGGGAACCTTTTTGTTTATTTTTTTCAGACAGAATTGTCCTGAAACCAGACCCCAGTTTTTTGCCGAAGGTTGGTTCAATCAAGAATCGGTCTAAGGAAATAGTACTTCCTACATTTTGCTCTAATCCAAAAGGAAAAAGAAGAGGAATTCCATACCCTGGATGTTAAGAGAGCAGTTTTGTGTTACTTAGAAGTTACAAAAGTTTATAGAAGGTCTGACGCTTTGTTTATTTTGTTTTCTGGTAATAAGAAGGGAAAGCAAGCCTCAAAGGGAGCCATTGCCAGATGGCACAGAATTGCTATCGCAAACGCATATTCAGTCTCACGCCAAGAGTGTCCAGAAAATTTACGGGCTCACTCTACTGGAGCAGCAGCGGTAAGTTGGGCAGAAAAAGCTGGTGCCACCCCCGAACAGATCTGCAAGGCAGCCACCTGGTCAAATTTGTCTACCTTTGCCCATCATTATAGACTAGATCTAATGATAGCCGACGGCCAGGCGTTCAGGAGAAAGGTCTTATAGGCTGTTGTCCCGCCCTAATAGGGGTAAGTCTCGACTGTCCTCTCAGGTGGCTGTCCTGAAAGCCGTTTTGGGAAAATTGCAAGTTAGGCTTACCGGTAACTTGTTTTCCAATAGGCTTTCAGGACAGCAGTAACCCGCCCTTGGTTTTTATCTAATGATACAGCTGTAATACTATGTAATAACTGTCACTTATGTGTTGCAGCCGGGGCTGGAGGTCTCTACAAACAACGGGCGAGTGGAAGGGGAGGCCTCCCTTTAAAGATTGTATGGAGGAGGTGTTTCCTGTGGAGGGAGGAGCCATGATCTCTCAGGTGGCTGTCCTGAAAGCCTATTGGGAAAACAAGTTACCGGTAAGCCTAACTTGCAATTTTTGCCCTTATACAAATCATTACAAAGACCTCATCTGGAATATGCAGTTCAGTTTTGGGCACCAGTTCACAAAAAGGATATTGGGGACAAAACTAATAAGAGGCATGGAGGAGCTCAGCCATGATGATAGATTAGAGGAAATTAATTTATTCTCTTTTCAGAAGAGGAGGTGGGGGGGTTGGATATGATCAACGTGTACAAATACCTAAGTGGTTCATGTAGTGAACTTGGTGTTGAATTATTCACTTTAAGGTCTTTGTCTGAAAGAAAACAGTTAATCTCAAAATATGGAAAGGTTTTTGCACAGTAAGACCCCTTTCACACTTGCAGGCGCTATAGTGTTAAAAATAGCACCTGTAATCCGCCCTCAAACAGCTGCTCCATTGTCTCCAGTTTGAAAGCCAGAGGGCTTTCACACTGGAGTGTTGCGCTAGCAGGATGGTAAAAAAAAAGTCCTGCTAGCCGCATTGATACAGAGAATAGCCTCTCAGGGGCATCAGGAAGGATTTTTTCCCCTGCTGTAGCAAATTGGTTCATGCTTTGCTGTTTTTTTTTTGCCTTCCTCTGGATCAAGTGTGGGTATAGAATTGTGCATGTGGGATTGTATGATTCACCTCCTGCTTTTATTGGATGAACTAGATGGATACAAAAACGTGGAATATCCAGGCTCAAACTAACCGACCAATAGGCCACCAACCAAATTCACCTGTCTAACAGTGTATGTTAAAAACAGAGGTTTAGTTGCGCGCATTGGCAAATGCATGTGTAAGCTGCAGGTCCCGTCAAGGCTCTCTGTATACTGCAGTCCTAGCTATAACATTGCATTTTAAAGAGGAGTTCCACCCTAAATTTAAACTTTTTTTAATCCCCTCCCCTCCCCCTTACATGCCACATTTGGCATGTAATTTTTTGGGGGGGGGAGTGGGACTTCCTGTCCCACTTCCGCCGAGGGGCTGGTTAGGCGATTAAGCCTTAATCGCCCACACCAGCCCCTCCCTGTAGGCGATCACATGGGACACTGACAGGTCCCATGCGATCGCCTCTCCAATCAGCGGCGAGCCACGCCGTGCGCGCATGCGCAGTGCGGCTCGCGCATGCGTAGTGGGTGCCCGACCGTGAAGCCGAAGGCTGTCACGGCTGGGTGCCCACAGTCGAGATGGAGACGCCGGCTGGGGAGGGGGGGGAAGGAGCGGAGCCCTGGTCGGCGCGTCCCTGGAACGCAGGAGCAGGTAAGTGAGTGTTTATTAAAAGCCAGCAGCTCAGCAGCTACACTTTTTGTAGCTGCTGACTTTTAATAAACACAATTTTGGGCTGGAACACCCCTTTAAGTCTCCTCAGTAGGAGCACATGACTGCTGATGGGTGTAAGCTGCAGGTCTCGTCAAGGCTCTCTGTATACTGCAGTCCTAGCTATAACATTGCATTTTAAGTCTCCTCAGTAGGAGCACATGACTGCTGATGGATAGATAAGGGGCAGGTGACTGGAGGTAGCCCAGCCCTTAAAGGGGCAGGAGCACACTTAGCACATGGAAGCAAAGGTGCCAGTGCGCTGCATGACCACAATGTCATATATACAACAAACAAAAGTCACTGTCCCTACCTCTGACTGGTCTATACAATAATGAGCGCTGGAATGGGTGCATATACATACAAAAACATGGAATATCCAGGCTCAAACTTACCGACCAATCGGCAACCAACCAAATTCATCTGTCTAACAGTGTATGTTAAAAACGGAGGTTTAGTTGCACGCATTTGCAAATGCATGTGTAAGCTGCAGGCCCCATCAAGGCTCTCTGTATACTGCAGTCCTAACTATAACATTGCATTTTAAGTCTCCTCAGTAGGAGCACATAACATACACTGTTAGACAGGTGAATTTGGTTGGTTGCCGATTGGTCGGTAAGTTTGAGCCTTGATATTCCATGTTTTTGTATGTATATGCACCCATTCCAGCACTCCTTATTGTATAGACCAGTCATAGGTAGGGGCAGTGACTTTTGTTTGATAAACTAGATGTTTTTTTCAACATATGTATTTGTCTTCTGGGATTGTCCCTGTAACGGTTCTCAGGACCCTTTTTAACCACTACAGATCTGCGCTATTGACAAGACGTCAACAGCACGGACCTGAGCTGCCGGGGTCTCGTCTTTGGACGTCAATGTTGTTGTAATTCCCCGCGCGCCACTGGGAAAAACAGTGCCGTCGCATCGCCGAGGATTCGATGCATGTACCCGGTGGCCGCCAGGTACATGCGATCGGCGGTGACAGAGCAGGGACGTGGAGCGCTGTGTGTAAACACAGAGCTCCACGTCCTGTCAGGGAGAGGAGACAGATGCTGTTTCCCTTGTACATAGGGACACAGCATCGGTCACCTCCCCCAGTCACCCCCCTCCCCCTACACAGTTAGAACACACCCAGGATACACATTTAACCCCTTCCTCACCCCCTAGTGTTAACCCTTCAATGCCAGTCACATTTATACAGTAATTAGTGCATATTTATAGCACTGGTCGCTGTCTAAATGTGAATGGTCCCAAAAAAGTGTCCGATGTGTCCCCTGTAATGCCGCAGTCCCAATAAAAATCGCAGATCGCCGCTATTACTAGTAAAAAAAAAAATAGTAAAAAAAAAAAATCATAATTCTGTCCCCTATTTTTGTAGGCGCTATAACTTTTGCGCAAAGCAGTAGCTTATTGCGATTTTTTTTTACAAAAATACATAGAATACGTATCGGCCTTAACTGAGAAAAAAAAAGTTAAAAAAAAAAAAAATTGGGATATTTATTATAGCAACAAGTAAAATATATATATGTATATATTTTTAAATTGTCACAGTTTTTTTTTGTTTATAACCTGTTGGTGTGCCTTGAGGACTGGAGTTGAAAAACACTGCTATAGACAATGCACAGGGCTTTAAGGATCTAACTAATAAAAAGATGGAGTCCCCATTGAAAGCCTCCTCTTCCATGGCTGGGGCTGTAGAACAACCTGCAGTGGCAGCCATTGGTGTATGTCAAGGAACAAATGAAGGGGGCGTGGCTTGCACGCGATCGGGATGGCTGCTTGATCGCTGAGCTCTGTAAGAAAACCGGGGATTAACGGCAAAACGATCGAATTCAAAGACGACATCGAACGATAAATACCTCACTAATTCCGCGGGGATCGTTCCCGTGTCACAACGAAAGAGAAAGGACCAAAAACAAGCTGATAAAGCCTCTGACGTCGCAGATATGCTGGCCTCAGCTGTGAGGCAAAATCAAAATGGCGCTGGTGTCAATTCTATTCAGCAGGCATCGTCATACACGGATCTCCCAGATGATGGCCAAGACTCCTGGGGAGCTGAACAAAGTACATCACAGAATGTAAACTTCTCCTCACATAGCCCCTCTACACAAAGGCCGGTGAAATCTAAGAGGAGGATTGACACTGAAACGCAGCTTCTAAACTCTGGAATGGCAATGTTACCTCAGGTTCAGGTAGGCCCCTTTGCTGCATCATCAATTACCCTACATCAGGACAACCAGTATTAGACACGACGATGAAAGAAATGCTTATATCTCTACAAACGTCGCTTATGTCTAACTTTTCACTTATGATGAACAATTTTTCAAACGAGATGAAAGGAATGGGGGACAGGATCCATGTAATTGAAAACAAAATGGACGATCAATCTGATACTGTGCATGATCTTATTGACGCATATAAAGAATTGTCAGATGACAATGTAAAGATCAAAACCAAGCTCGCAGACCTCGAGGATCGTTCCAGAAGGAACAATGTTAAATTGAGGGGGGTCCCCGAATCTTTAACCCCGAAAGATTTACCGAAATATGCGGACGATCTGATTGCTAACCTATTGCCGGAATCATCCCAAATCGAACGCATGATAGATCGCATTCACCGCATACCAAAACCCAAACATCTAGACGCTGCTATTCCCAGAGATGTCTTGATGAAAATACATTTTTTTCCTACTGAAGGAAAAGCTATTAACCAAAGCTAGAATCTTGTCATCACTACCTGATCCATATGCAGAAATACATCTTTACTCAGATCTTTCGCAATATACCCTGAATTTGAGGAGACAACTAAAGACTACTACTAAAGCCTTGAACAATCACAATATTCAATACAAATGGAAACACCCTGCTACGCTGATCATCACCAATAATGGGACTACTACTGTGGTGTCGAACCCCCAGGACGGCCTGCAGCTTCTTCATTCATGGGGTATAATTCCAGATATCTCTCCTGATGACAACAAACTGATGGGAAAACCGCACTTCGGTAATCAAACACAAAATGATTACCGCCCGCCAAAAAGACGCTGATCCACGTTGAAATATTATTTATCTTCCTTTGATTTATATTCTTTCAATTTTCTGTTATCGGCTTATACCCCTGGTATCTGATATGCTGTGTTTGTTTTTTCTTCTTACTTGAACTTTACACCCCCGTTAGTCGGCTTAGTAATACACCCGACTATTCGTTTTTTTTTCTTTCTTTTTGTTTATTGCTTGGTTCATATTGGCTCTTATTGTTCCACGAAGGTGGGATAATAACATATTCCTTCTATTCATTCGCAAGCAAATAATTGCTTTGGTTTATAAGTATTAGAACAGATTTTTGTTTGTTTATTTTGTTCGTTTTGTTTTGTCTATTTTATTTGTTTTACTTTTTGTTTAGGTTTCAGTTTGTTTCATTTAGCTTTACCTTTATTTTTATTTTTATTTTCATTTTTATTTTTAAATTTTTACTTTTATTCTTAAAGTTGTTACAAAGTCTCTTATAAATATCTTTCTCTCGGTTGTCTATAACCCAGAGACCTTCTGTATATTTCATCTACTGTTCTAGTACCGAGAGTCATAATACCTTGTAAGTATTGTATAAAAATCGGTGTCCACAATATCTAGAAATGTCTATTAATTTTCTATCCATCAATGCCAATGGCTTAAACCACCCTGCTAAAAGAGCATCATTGTGGAAATTGGCATTGTCTTCTAATTGTGACATTCTATGCATACAGGAGACAATGCTCCGATATGCCAACATAGATCTTACCCCCATATTTTCAAAGCGAACTATACTCGCAAACAAAGAGGAGTATGTATTGCCATACGTGACACCCTAGCCTTTACTCTTCTGGACTGTTACTCGGATCCTGAAGGCAGGTTTCTGATTTTAGTATGCACGTTGGACAATGTTCTATATACGCTGGTAAATATATATGCGCCAAATGTTAGACAAATGAAATTCCATAAGTCTACTCTAAACAAAATAAGAGAACTTCAGAAGGGTCTTCTCCTAATTTGTGGGGATTTCAACTTAGTACCAGACATTGTCATGGACTCATCCTGCAATGCTAAGAGATTTTCTTCCCCCTTGTCACCGTTTCTTTTTGAAAATGATTTGTATGATATCTGGAGGTGTTGTAACGCGACTGAAAAGGACTATACATTCCATTCTCCACGTCATAACACTTACTCCAGAATTGATTTATTTATATCTGATAAATGGTTGCTACAAAATGTACTGGATGCTCGCATTCATACTGCCCCTATTAGTTTAAAAATAAAAAATGCTAATTCTAATCATAGATCTTATTTATGGCGTATAAATAATTATCTTTTACAACAACCTGATAACATTGAATATATCTCTCAAAAATTGACTGAATTTTTTTCGGAACAACTTGGGATCGGTGTCCGACCAGGTGGTAGTGTGGAACGCCCATATAGCTTACATACGGGGACTATTTATACAACTTGGTTCTCAAGCAAAAAAGAAAAGGGAAGCAAACATAGAGGAACTTACCAAAAAATGTAATATCATAGATCAAGAAAATAAGTCTAACCCGTCAACATCTCTCAAATCCCAGATCTTCAGACTCGGACATGATTTACGTGATCTACTTCTAGAATTTCATGACCATAAACTTAGAAAGTTGAAGGCAAACTCCCAGGTTACTAATAACAAAGCAGGGAAAGTTATGGCAAACCATATAAAGGGTCATAGACGAAAAACTAAGATATCATACATTTATGACCCTGTTTCTCAAGATAAGATAATTAACCCTCAATCCATAGCTGATGCCTTTAGCTCATATTATGGTAAACTATACAACCTTAATGAGGATAGTGATACTCACCAGCCATCAACTAAAGAAATCCTAGATTTTCTTTCCCATGTTAATTTACCCAAATTATCTGATGACCAACTTAAACAGTTAAATTCTTGTTTTTCTGACGTCGAAATTATAAGCGCCATTAACTCTCTTCCCAAGGCCAAAGCCCCTGGTCCAGACGGATATTCGAATGAATACTTTAAAATATTCCATAAACAGCTTGTACCACATATGAAAGAATTATATAATGCTGCTGCTTCTTTCTCTTCCTTTCCTGATGAAATGCTATCTGCACTCATTATTACTCTCCCTAAACCTGGCAAGGACCCTACTTCTCCCCCAAATTTTCGTCCTGTTTCCTTATTGAATGCAGACTTGAAAATCTACTCAAAGATTATAGCCAATAGAATAGTCGACATGCTTCCCAAACTAATAAACATGGACCAAACTGGCTTCACCAGGGGTCGTCAAACATCTGACGCAACCAGACGATTAATTGATGTTATCCACAATGTTGGCATAAACGGAACGCCTTCTCTGCTCCTTTCATTAGATGCAGAGAAGGCGTTTGATAGGGTTAACTGGTCCTATTTGTCACTCACTCTTAAAAAATTTGGCTTTGAGGGTCATATTCTTAAAGCCGTACTTGCCCTCTATTCCAACCCCACAGCACGAGTATTTGAATTCCAACCTTTTATCGAAACCCTTTCGTATCACCAATGGCACCAGACAAGGATGCCTATTGTCCCCCTTAATATTTAATTTAATGATTGAACCTCTAGCGGAACATATTAGATCTAATTCTAAAATAGAAGGCATCACTATAGGATCCGATACCCACAAAATTAGTTTGTTTGCCGACGACATAATTTTAATGTTAACTTCTCCCTCATCCTCCCTACTTGAAGTCCAAAAATTATTGTCTTGGTTTGGTAAAGTATCATTTTATAAGATTAATGAAAGAAAATCGTATGCTCTAGATCAGGAGTCTCCAAACTATGGCCCTCCAGGTGTTCAGGAACTACAATTCCCATCATTCCTAGTCATGTCTACGAATGTCAGAGTTTTACAATGCCTCATGGGAAGTGTAGTTCCACAGCAGCTGGAGGGCCGTAGTTTGGAGATCCCTGCTCTAGATATTGGAATTGACGCAGTGACAAACAATCTCCTCCAACACCAATTCCCTTATACTTGGGCAGACACTAGCATCCCGTACCTTGGAATTTATTTGACTAGATCCACTAAATCCTTATTTACACATAATTATATTCCTCTTAAAAAATAAACTACAATCAGATCTGAAAGATTTAAGAAAACACGAATTTTCTTGGTGGGGCAGATTATCTGCTTTTAAAATGATCCACTTGCCTCAAGTTCTATACTTATTTAGAAGTTTGCCTATTCCAGTCCCTGTGTATTTCTTTAAATCCTTACAATCAATCCTTTCTAACTATATCTGGAAAGGGAAAAAATCTAGATGCGCCCATTATAAATTGATTAAAAATAGAATGTGGGGAGGAGTGGGTTATGTCGATTTTCAAGACAATTTCTATGCCTCAATATTGTCTCAAATGAGAGAATGGTTCCAACCCTCCCCAACGACAAATTGGGGTCTAATTGAATCCTCCTATTGTAATAAACTACCGACCAACCTATGGCTTTTTGGTGCACATATGGGAATTAAACTTCCCTCGCACTTACCTCCCACAATGAAAGTATCCATTTCTACATGGCTTAAGATTTTGAATTCTGTGACCTCTCCTGATACAACAATAACGGTAGACATTCCCTTTAAAACTCTGCATCTTATAATGTATCACTCATCACTTAGTCTTTGGAGCGAACAAGGCGTGGAATCTATTTGTGACCTTTATGATAAAGGCACGAATAAACCATTCCAAACCATCCAGTCTGAGTTTAATATACCCCAACATTGTAATGCTCATTATAGACCAATAGCAAAACGTTTATGTAAATTGAATACCAAAAACGTTTGCCTACATAAATCAGTCTGGACCTTTCTCTCTACTAGTACTGAACCAAAGAGAAAAGGTATTACCTTTTTTTACAACCTACTTCAGGACAAAAGAATATTTTCAAAAACCCCATCACATCTACAATGGGAAAAAGACTTGGAGTGTTCTTACACTGATTACCAATGGCACATGGCTTGTAAAATAAACCAATCAACCTCTAAATGTGCATCACTATGGGAACTCTCAGTAAAGATCACTCTGAGGTGGTATTATACTCCAGATGTACTATCTCAATTTAGTCATCAGCAATCTAACCAATGCTGGAGACTGTGCGGAAAGAAAGGGGACTTTCTCCATATTTTATGGAGCTGTCCCATGCTTACTAAATATTGGACAGAAATATTTGGTATAATTTCGGCGTTAACTGGTTCATGGATAGATCCCAACCCTGGTTTAGCTTTACTGTCCTTGGGTATTGATGACATTCCTGTTGTTCTCAGGAATTCTATCAACCATTTACTTCTGGCCGCAAGGCTCTCAATCACTAGAAAATGGAAGGACTCTTGTCCTCCCTCTACTCTTGAAGCCATTGATTTGACCAATCTCCACTTCACGTATGATGGCCATTTCAATGAATAATCTTTACAAAAATGATGTTTCCTGGGTCCCATGGAAAAACTGGTATGAACTTGGGGTATGGTAGCTCTCGACTGAACCCTTTTCAACATTTCTCTATGTCCTGGTTCATTACATGATACTTTGTATCCGGATGATACTGATTTCTCACGTGTTCTTTAGATTAGATTTCTTTTGATTGAGTTTACTTTGCTAACATTATAACATTATACTCTGACCATTTCTAATACTGATACTTCTCTACATGGTAAGTTAATTATCTAATTTATGCTTTGTTTACATACTTTCCATGTTTTACTACTTATATACGACTACTTGATCTATCAGAATATATGAATGTCACGTACTTCTTACGCTATTTATTGTTACATTATATACTTATGCTATGACAATGCTTTGTAACATATATGACTTAATATTTTTAAAAATTCAATAAAAACTATTGAAAGAAAAAAAAGGAACAAATGAAGCAGATGATTAACCTCCTCCCTACAGAGGAGATTGAAGTCCTGCAGGTACACATGCGCAGGTCCCTTTGGTTAAAACATTGGGAGGCCAAGTTTTCTTGCAAAAGAAGGAGGGAGGACACCTGTTTGGGGATGACCTGGATAAATACATCCAAAAGTTTACCGGAGGCAAGTCTACTCTGTTGCTGGTGAAAAAGAAGAGTTAACATCCTTCAAAGGATTTGGGGTTCAGCCCTGGTTCACACTGGGCTGCGGGAGTAAAATCGCGTTATTTCAGCTGAACTCGCGCGATTTCACTCCCTCTGGCAGTCCCCATTTCAGCGCGATTTAGGAGACATTTGTGCAGGGTTCTGCACAGATGTCAATGTAAATCGCGTCCTGAAATAGCAAAAAGTAGTACAGGAACTACTTTTTGAAATCGGTGCAGTGCCGCAGATGCAGCGTCGCACCGATTAGGACGGTGTCATTGCCGCCGATTTGAGATGCGATTTCACATGTGAAATCGCATCTCAAATCGAACTAAATCATACCCAGTGTGAACCTGGGCTCAAAGTTTAAGCAGACCCCCAAAACTTCCCTATGGAGGGATTCCCCTGCTCGGCCAAGTGGGGGGAAGGCTGCTGCAATTTGCAAACGCCTGGTGGAAGAAAGTTCAGGACAAGTGCACCATCTCCACAGTGTCCTCAGGCTACAAGCTAGAATTCAGAGATCTTCCATCACCATGTTTTCTAAGATCAAGAGTTGTCAAAGATCCAGAAATAAAAAAGGCCTTTACTGTTGGCCTTGGAACACCTGTTGTCCCAAGGGGTAATCATGGAGTTAGCCCAGAGGATCAGGGATCATGGTTTTACTCAAACCTTTCACGGTTCCAAAACCAAATGGAATGTCAGACCTATTCTGGATCTGAAAGGTCTGAATCAGTTTCTGAACATTCGACCTTTCGCTTGGAGTCTGTCCGTTTAGTTCTTTACACACTTCAGGGAGGAGAATTCTTGGCATCGATAGCCATCAGAAATGCATATCTGCATGTGCCAATATTCTCCGCTCACCAAAGGTTTCTAAGGTTTGCGATGGTTCAGTACCACTTTCAGTTTGTGGCCCTTCCTTTCGAGCTGGCTACAGCACCTTGAGTGTTCACAAAAATACTGGCCCTAGCAAGGCTAAGGGCACAAGGCATAGCAGTAACAGCCTATCTGGACGATCTGTTGATCATAGATCAGTCTGCTGGAATATTTAGACTGCATGGTTGGCCTGTTCAGGTTCAGTCCGACAATGCTACAGCCGTGGCCTATATCAATCACCAAGGAGGCACCATAAGTCTGGATGCCCAAAGATAGATGAATCACATCCTAGCCTGGGCAGAAAGGCATATCCTCGCCTGTCTGCAGTCTTCTTTCAGGGGTCAAAGATTGGCAGGCGGATTTTTTAACCCACCCGTAGCTGATTTCAGGAGTATGGTTTCTACACCCCGACATATTTCAAGTCATATGTAAGAAATGGGGTACCCCAAATACGTACCTGTTGGCTTCCCGGTTCAACGCAAAGCTGGACGGGGGTCAGATGCCCTGACAATCTCATGGGATTGGAAACAAAAAAAACTGCGCTAATTAACATTTGACAAAACAAATAGAATAATGAATCAAATAGATGAAAACACCATAGGCTGCAGTTATCGTGTGATAACACAAAAAGAATTCAGAAAATAAAAGAAAAACTGCGCCACAAAAAATAAATAAAATTATAAAAATTAATAAAAACAGTCAATAAAGCAGTTTTCATAAAACTTCAACACAATATAAGTCCAACATGTGATTCTGAATGCATCCAATGTTGTATATGCTGCATATATGAAGATATCCACAGTAGCACACCACCACAGTGACAAACATTAGCCTGAGAGTGATCCCTTCGGGGATCACTCTCAGGCTAATTTCACTATGGTGTGTTTTCACTATGGTGTGTTTTCTGTTTTAAACCCCCCTGTGGTTGTATGGTGAATCACGCCCAAATAATATCCTGGTGAACTGAAAACTGCAGTGTCCCTTCCTGCTTATTCCGGGAGAACGTGTCTAACAACTGTTTTGTGGATACCAAGGCCGTGGCTGGGCTATAGCCAATTGCTCTTTTTGAGCTTGCTTCTGGTAAGCAGCCATATCTAACTTCGGTGAAGGGATCACTCTCAGGCTAATGTTTGTCACTGCGGTGGTGTGCTACTGTGGATATCTTCATATATGCAGCATATGCAACATTGGATGCATTCAGAATTACATGTTGGACTTATATTGTGTTGAAGTTTTATGAAAACTGCTTTCTTGACTGTTTTTATTTATTTTATTTATTTTTTGTGGCGCAGTTTTTCTTTTATTTTCTGAATCTCATGGGATTGTTATTCTCTGATTACGCATTCCCTCCATTTCCGATTCTCCCACGATTCCTTCAGAAAGTCAAGAGGGAAGGAAAGCCAGTGATTTTGATCACCCGTCTTGGCCCAGGAGACCCTGGTACGTAAAAATCGTAAGGATGGCAGTAGGTAGACCTTGGGTTCTCCCACTACGCTCTGACCTACTATCTCAGAGTCCAATATTCCATCCTGCCTTACAAAGTTTATTTTTGACGGTTTGGCTGTTGAGACCCACATTCTGAGGAAACGTGGGCTCTCAGGTCCAGTCCTATGCACTCTGGTTAATGCTAGGAGGCCGGCCTTCAGGTTCATCTACTACAGAATCTGGAAGGTATATGTTTCCTGGTGTGAACCCAGAAGGGGCATCCTAGGAAGTATGCCATTAATAGGATTCTTGCCCTTCCTCAGGCTTAAATATGAAGTTGGCCTTGTCGGAATTTTTCAAAAACCGCTTGCCTCTCATTCCCTAGTTTGGGCCTTTGTTCAGGGAGCACTGCACTTGAATCCGCTGGTTAAGTCTCCCGTGTGCCCATGGGATTTGAATTTGGTATCTGTTTTACAGAAGCTATCTTTTAAACCATTACACCATGCTTCTTAAATCTTTTTGACAAAGAAACTTTTTTCTTGTAGCCACCGGAATTGGTGGCTCTTTCTGTAAAGAACCGAATATGATTATTCATGATGATAGGGTGGTGCTGCTGTGTCCTCATCCAACTTTTTACCTAAGGTGGTTTCAGGATTTTATCTGAATCCAAGATATAGTGCTACCGTATTTTTTTCCAGATCCGCAGTCTGCGGAGCAAGAAGGTCTACGCTCTATGGACGTTGTAAGAGCGGTGAAAGTTTATCTGCAAGCTACGGGTCAGATACGTAAGACTGATTGTTATTCTGCCAGGACCCAGGGAAGGGCCAGGCAGCAACGAAATCTACTATTACAGATTAGATTTGACAAGTAATGACTTACTTGTCAAATCTACACCGCGCCCCCCCCCCCCCGAGTCCCTGTTTTACTTACCTGACCGTTCGAAACTCCCGGGCGTGTCCACGTCATCCTCTTCAGGCCTAGGGTTAGAAAGTAAGATTCCTCCTTTTCAGGTGAAGGCGCACTCAGCTAAAGCAGTTGCTGCTTCATGGGCAGTGCATCACCAGGCCTCCATGGCTCAGATCTGTAAGGCTGCTACTTGGTCTTCGGTCCATACATTTACTTAGTTCTACCAGGTAGATGTGAAAGGGTATGAGTATGCCGCCTTCGGCGTAATGTGCTGCAGGCAGCAGTATAGATCCTCTGGCCCGGTGGCGGCCTTATTTCTGATCTGTGTCTCCCTTCCCTTCAATTTTTGCATTGTTATGGGACATCCGATTAAGTAATTGAGGCTCTGTGTCCCATGATGTATGATCAAGAAAATAGGATTTTTTAATACAGCTTACCTGTAAAAATCCTTTTCTTGGGAATACATCACAGGACACAGAGCTCCCACCCCTCTTCGGAGTTAAACGTGGAACACTTATTGCTTTGCTACATAACTGAGGCACTCTCCATTTGGGGAGGAACTCAATTCTAATGGGGTAACCAGTGTCCAATCACCTGTGATGACATAACCCATTAAGTAATTAAGGCTCTGTGTCCCATGATGTATTCCCAAGAAAAGGATTTTTACAGGTAAGCTGTATTAGTTTTTTTTCCATTGTTTTGGCTCATTTCTTGAAACAGAAATTACATTCTCAAAACAACATGGACAAATCTCCAAACCACTTGGCAATTGTTCACAACTGAATTCAATTTATCATTCATTTCATCAAATTGCAAATGTCTCAGTACATCTTTCAAATGAATAAAGGGGTAGTAAAGGTAAACGTTTTTTTACCTTAATGCATCCTATGCATTAAGGTAAAAAAACATCTCACAGCATCCCCCCCCCCCCCCGAGTCCCCGTTTTACTTACCTGACCGTTCAAAACTCCCGGGCGCGTCCTCTTCGGTTCCCAGCCTGGCCGTTGATTGGCTAGGCTGGGCGGATTGATAGCAGCGCAGCCATTGGGTGGTGCTGCTGCCAATCACAGCGGATGACGTGGCGCGCCGAGGGGCGGACCCGAGTGATACAGTCGGCGGCTTTGGCCGCCGCTGTATCACGGGAGCGCGCTTGCAAAAGCTTTCCACCGTGCGAGCGCCCTCGCATGAAGATGGAAAGCTTTTGCGAGGAGGAGCCCAGACAGCCGCCGAGGGACCCCAGAAGACAGCTTTCCGGGCCACTTTGTGCAAAACGAACTGCACAGTGGAGGTAAGTATAACATGTTTGTTGTTTTAAAAAAAAAAAATCCTGACTTTAGTGTCGCTTTAAGTACAAGTAACCTACATTTAGCACAATTTCCAAGTGAATATATCTTGTTGATCTAAACTGATTGTCAATTCTCAGTCTAATGGTCATTCTCTCCAAAACTTATCAGCGTCATTTCATTGTTTAAGTCATCACATGCACAACAGTCTGTTCAATTGTCAAAATTATTCAGGAACATAATACCATGAATACCATATATGAATCTCTTGGAACATTTGATAAAATGATTACAGCAATTGACAGTCAGGTGCAACTAGAACTTGAACAAAGGAGGAGTTGGAGTTGGTCTCAGATGATCAATTAAACAGTATGTTTAGTTACCTGACAGGTCCTGTCCATGATTGTGAATGCTGCCAAACATGTATACTGTATATAGAGATTGACCATGCAGGACCAGTACAATTTCTGAACATGGAGGCACCTGGCCAAGTAAATGAACAAGGGCAACTGCCTGCTCGAGGAAGAGGAGGAGGAGGATTACGGGTGCGTGGTGGTGGAATAGGGGGAAGAGGCCGAGGAGTGTAAAGACACCATGCTGTCCCTGATGAAATGCGGCCCACAATTATAGACCATGTCATCAGCCATCGCCTCACAATCAATGATGGAATTAGGAAAAAATGATAATACGCCAATTGTATAATGATAAATATGAATTCCTTAAATAAATATCTATGTGAAGCTGCTCCCCAAAAACTCAGAAATCTGAGTTCGCGTGATGTGTAGTAGTGGGTAGGGGGCGCTAAATATTAATGCAAGTAGTGTATTAAGATAAACAGTAATCAACAAAGATTAAACAGTGAGATCCAAAGAACCACATACATAGGGGCTCCTATAAATAAAAGGAGGGTGTCCTTGTAAAACAATCAAATGATTGAAGTGTGTCCATATACACAGTGAATAACAGTTCCAAAAATGTATCAAGTAAAGTGCAGTGTGCTCTTTTTCATCCAAGTGCGATGTGTAAAGAGGTTTCCACCTTCACCACTAGATCACCAAAGGTTTAGATAGATGGCTTCTTACCAAATGGTGTTGACCTGATTAATTAAAATGAGGTCAATAGTGGCTAAGTAGTTGGTTATAGATTAGCTCGGATGTCGTAAGAGTTCCGGTGTCAACATCAGGTAGTGGAACAAATGACCAGAAAAAAAAAAGCCGCCATAGTGCAATAAATTTATTAAAACTCAAGTAAAAAAACACAGTGCCGAGTGGCCCCTTACTTTGGTTGGTGCCCGTATCCCGGCACTGAGGCTGTGAGCTTGGAGGGGAATGGAGAGAGATGGTCACATCCTGGAGAGCTGGCGTGCGTTTCACCGCTGACAGCTTGTGAACCAGCTGGACCGGAAGTGCGTGGCTTGTGCGTGCCCAGGCACCGCCTTGATGTACGTTTTGTCTACAACGTCATCAGGAAGCGTCACGCTGGTTCACTGCTCATCCAAGGATGGATATGGTGTTCCTACCACCTTACTCTCCTTTCCTCAATCCTATTTCCTTTTTCTTCGCTTGGAGTTGGAGAATGTATTAGCATCGGGCTTAAGATCAGAGGTCCCTGCTCCATGCAATGGACGCTGCCTGTGAGGATATTACAGGAGATCAGTGTAGGGGACGGTTGTGACATGCACACCGTTTCGTCCCTCGTTGCATCACAAGGGAGGATATATGTTGCGATGTTGACGAGAATCTGTGGCCAGACAGACAGCAGAATGTGGATGGACAGGAGGGTGAGGGCAGTGCCCAGGTGAGGACGGCGACCAGTGAAGAGATGTTACAGCAGTTTTGAAACTCTAGCTTTATTTACAGCAACAATGCTGTAAATAAAGGCTAAATGTAATGTTCCTTGTTTTTTGTTTGTGTGTTTATATTTCCGTATATTATGCTGTATACATTTTCTTTTTACTCTGATGTATGGAAGTTACTTTGTGTGTGAATGATAATGGTTACGATATTGTAAACTATTTTTTCCTTGGCAGTATGAGTGCAATGTGTGATGTCTAACCTTGGAGGCTACTCTTACCCTAAAATCTTTTATTTTTTTTCAGTTTTATACACAATTTGTATTCATTTAGCTAGACAAAAACTGTACAGTAACCATTGTCAATGAAGGAATGGGCTAAGACTGAAAGGTGGACATGAGGGATATTTCAATGGTCCTCTGCCATAGAGACAAAACATCTAAACATTTTGACTTGTAGTGCTTACACAATGCCAAAGAGACAAAGCATTTTGGGGGCACTGACTATTTGAATGAGAAAGAAATTTAGTTTTGACACATGAGTGAACTGTTTTGGGAAAGATATGAAGGTGAACCATGGTGTTGTGCTGAACCATCCAGGTTATTTTGGCAAAAGCACCAAGAGAGTTGAGAACATCTGGTCTGTTTCTGATCTTAGAGTTTTGAGAATGTCATTTCTGTTTTAAGAAATGAGCCAAAACAATAGAGAACAACTGTAAAAAATCCTATTATTTTACAAATATTCCTGGGCCGGAAAAATCATTTATAAATAAATCCACAGTAGAAGAATAGAATAGAATTTGTAAAAAATAAAAACAAACGTGAATCCAATTTGCTGCTATTATAATAGCTCAGCTATTATAAATACTGGGAAAGGGTTACTGTCACGTCTTAATTTAGACAGGATACCGCCAGAGCAAAAAAGCACTATTGAAAAATAAAGGTGGGGCCAAGGGAAGCCCTAAGAAAAAAACATGGTATACCCTAAATTATATAAACTTTTTTATTATATCAAAAAGTGTTAAAATTCAGTTAAATGTTATATAATACAGATAAGGAATATGTGTCCCCATCATAGCCATCAATCCCCCCCATGTTTATGTCCCCATCAAAGCCATCAGCTCCCCTCCACATTTGTGTCCCCATCAGAACAACCCCCCCCCCACATTTGTGTCTCCATCAGAGCCATCAGCCCCCCACATCTGTGTCCTCATCAGAGCCATCACCCCCTGCCCCACATGTTTGTTTTCCCATCACCCCCCCCCCCACATTTGTGTCACCATCAAAGCCATCGCCCGACACCCACATTTGTGTCCCCACCAGATTTATCAGCCCCCCTACATGTTTGTGTCCCCATCAGAGCCATCAGCCCCCCACATGTTTGTGTTGCCATCAGCCCCCTTACATGTTTGTGCCCCCATCAGCCCCTCTACATGTTTGTGCCCCCATCAGCCCCTCTACATGTTTGTGCCCCCATCAACCCCCCTACATGTTTGTGCCCCCATCAACCCCCCTACATGTTTTTGCCCCCATCAGCCCCTCCCCCACATGTTTGTGTCCCCATTAAAGAAATCAGCCTCCTCCACATGTTTGTGTTTCCATAAGAGCCTTAAGCCTCCAACATGTTTGTGTCCCCATCAGAGCCACCAGCCCCCCGCCCCACATGTTTGTGTCCCAATCAAAGCCATCGGTCCCCCTACGTTTGTGTCCCCATTAGAGACAATTAGCCCACCCCTCACACATTTGTAACCATCTCAGTTCCCACTTGCATGTGTACTTTACAAGCACATTTCAGACATTGCTTACACTGGCTGTGCAGACCTGCTGCACCTCCCTACTTCTGCCCCGCTGGGAGCCAGGAGGTGGCTACAGGTCTGCACTAAAGCACCTCACTGGCTCCTAGGATGCCTGTGGTCCCAGCAACCAACATGGTGAGATGCCGGGAGGGATTGCGGGACCTGTGCTGCATATTGCCGAGGGTGAGTATGCAGTGCAGGTTTCACAACTGGCAGGACTCCAGCTGCAGGCCAGAAAAACTGGCCTGGCGAGTCGTACTTTGGAGACCCCTGCTCTAAACTTTTGGTCTCAACTATCGGGTTTTAGCCATTTCTGTCGAGGTGCACTCTTGATCTTTGTGTGCTTTTTTGTACTATTAGGCATTATGGCCCAGATTCACAAAGCATTTACCCCGACATAAGTGCAAATTTGCGCCGATAATGAGGGAAATACGCATGCTACGCGAGGTGCGCATAAGTTGTACGTTTGGCGTAAAGTTATTCCCCATAGATGAGGGGCAACCCAGCAACAGACATGCAAAGGTTTGCACCAGAGAACACTGGCCGGCGTATTGGACGTATGTTACGTTCACAGCGTACGTGCTGATCCGGCGTAGCTTAGGCATTTGTGCCGGCGTGGTTGTGAGCATGCGCATAAGGGTGCTGTTTCATGCGTCCACATCACGGCAACATCACGGCGCATGCGCA
This sequence comes from Rana kukunoris, assembly GCA_029574335.1. NCBI lineage: Eukaryota > Metazoa > Chordata > Amphibia > Anura > Ranidae > Rana > Rana kukunoris. Next base: position 458,751,163 of record CM056050.1, read on the forward strand.
GTTCGTGATACGCCGGGTGTAAAACACTGCACCATGCTCAGACCATCATTTGCATGGGGTCACTCCCACTTACACCTACGCCAGCCTGCGCCTTTGAAATATACGCCACGCCGATGCAGCGTTGGGAGCATTAGCTTGCTGAATGCAGTGCTTGCCTCTTCGTGCTGTGTCGGCGTAGCGTACAGCGTTTGCGCTACGGTGGTGTAATGTGCGCCCACTCTCTGTGAATCTGGGCCTAAGTGTCTGATTGCAAGGCTGCCTTCTGGTTATCTGCTTACACATTCTCCTAGGTGAATGTTCAGTCCTCATCTGATACCAACTTTGGGGATTAGGGCCTTCAGTAGAGATGGCCTGCCGGTTCGCCAGGCGGTCGTTTCGCGGCGAACTTTGGTCGATCGCGGTGCGCCACACCGGCGGACATCTGGCGATGTTCGTGGCGGTCCGCAATGTTACATGGGTAAGAACTTTGACCTATGACACATCCATCAGGTGGTGCAGGACAGCCAATTGAGACATTTCAGCACATGGACATATCCCCTACCTTATAAATAGACCTGAACTGGTGGCCATCTTACATTCTGCTTTTTGTCAGTGTAGGGAGAAGGTGCTGTTTGGAGCAGAGGCAGGCTGTATTCATTCAAATAGCTATCTAAAAGGTCCACAAAAGTCCTTTTAAGGACTGGTATAGGTGTGCTACTTGCTCTAGTATAAAGGTGTCTAATGCATTCATATACTTTTTGTCAGTGTAGGGAGAGGTTGGTGTTTCCAGCAGGGACAGAGTTTAGCGACACAAATCTCTACCTAACAGGCCCACAAAAGTCCTTTCAAGCACTGGAATAGGTGTGCTACTTGCTCTGCAGTACATGATAGTGTGTAATAAATTCATATACTTTTTGTCAGTGTAGGGAGAGGTTGGCGTTTCCAGCAGGGACAGAGTTTAGCGACACAAATCGCTACCTAACAGGTCCACAAAAGTCCTTTCAAGCACTGGTATAGGTGTGCTACTTGCTCTTCAGTACATGATAGTGTGTTATACATTCATATACTTTTTGTCAGTGTAGGGAGAGGTTGGCGTTTCCAGCAGGGACATAGTTTAGCGACACAAATCGCCACCTAACAGGTCCACAAAAGTCCTTTCAAGCACTGGTATAGGTGTGCTACTTGCTCTGCAGGACATGATAGTGTGTAATACATTCATATACTGGTAGAGACTAATTAATTGATTGATTTCCTGACAATCTCAGGGCTAACCTATTTCTGCCGGATGACCCAAATTAATAAGAGCATGCAAACCAGACAGAGATTTCACATCCTCACCTTTCAGCTTACGACCAGCAAAGAGAAGGAATTTTATTGCCACCACAGCTTTATAAACATCATGACATCACAAGTACATGCACACATTTGATTGGTCAGTCCATTTAAGGGTCTTTTCCTGTTCCATGTTCTTGTTACAAAATTCAAAGTTCCTTCAATCATCCAAAGGCAAGGAAGTCTCCGAGTGAGGAGGAGGGGGAGGGGTCCTTGCGCAAGTCCATATCCATTTCTCTCTACGGAAAAGCTTGGAACGAGGAATTTAGGAGTGAGTGGTGGAAGGGAAGAAGCTCTGAACACGTTTGAAACATAATGGAAAAACGGCATCTGAACAGACAGCTCTGCTTTGTCCTTTTTCCCAATACTGAGTCCATAACATTCTTCAAAACACAAAATCTGACAAGTCTTTTCAAGGAAAATATACACTTCATTTCAGTGGTTCTAATCATAACATAAGATAACATTTTCATTTTATTTCATGTCTATCACAGTCCCCCCTTAAAATGATTATTTTATCAGTACTGTCCCTATGCTCTCTTTGTCCCTGTGTTTGGCCTCCGTACTGTCAACTCTTTTATGTTTCGCCTAGCTTCCAGACAGGGCTATTTCGTAGTCCTTCTTCAACGAAACTTCAGGAGGCACTCAAACACTATTCTTTCCCTCACTTGAGAATGTGGTATGTGTTTTTCTTAACAGGTAAGGACGGTGATGGAGGACATGGTCAATACAACAAAACATTATTGTAACCAATATAAGCAGAAACAAAATTGCTATACCTGTTTGAGTGCAAATGCGTTATTATCACCCAAAATTACTGTCCCCAGGTAACATTCTAAATGCACCCCCCTTGTTCACTAGGGCCATATGTTTTACAAAGTAATTTGTGAAGTGTCCTTTTGGTGTTTTGTAGTTAACGAACCTCTGTTGACCATAGCAAACATAATTAATCCAATCTACATTGCCATTACTAACTTAAAATTCATAGAAACGTCAGTTTCACCAAATTTCTGTATTTGTCTTCTTACAATATTTCCAATCATAAACATTTTAATTTTGCAGAAGAACATTCATTTTATATTGGGCTTTTTCCTAAATATTTTATTTCCTAAAGGAACGTATTCATTAAATTACACTAGTTCATCTGTTCATATTGTATCTTTAATTTTCACTATTTTATCTGACCATTCTTAACCACTTGCTTACTGGGCACATAAACCCCCTTCATGCCCAGGCGAAATTTCAGCTTCCGGCACTGCGTCACTTTAACTGACATTTGTGTGGTCGTGCGACGTGGCTCCCAAACAAAATTGGCGTCCTTTTTTCCCCCACAAATAGAGCTTTATTTTGGTGGTATTTGATCGCCCGTGCGGTTTTTATTTTTTGCATTATAAACAAAAAAAGAGCGACAATTTAAAAAAATATTTTTTTTTTTACTTGTTGCTATAATAAATATCCATTTTTTTTAAAAAAAAAACTTTTTTTTTTTCTCAGTTAAGGCCGATACGTATTCTTCTACATATTTTTGTAAAAAAAAAAAAAAAATCGCAATAAGCGACTGCTTTGCGCAAAAGTTATATCACCTACAAAATAGGGGACAGAATTATGATTTTTTTATATATTTTTTTTTACTAGTAATGCCGGCGATCTGCGATTTTTATTGGGACTGTGACATTACGGTGGACACATCGGACACTTTTGACACATTTTTGGCGCCATTCACATTTATACAGCGACCAGTGCTATAAATATGCACTAATTACTGTATAAATGAGACTGGCATTGAAGGGGTTAACACTAGGGGGTGAGGAAGGGGTTAAACGTGTATCCTGGGTGTGTTCTAACTGTGTGGGGGGAGGGGGGTGACTGGGGGAGGTGACCGATGCTGTGTCCCTATGTACTAGGGACAATGATCGGTCTCCTCTCTCCCTGACAGGACGTGGAGCTCTGTGTTTACACACAGAGCTCCACGTCCCTGCTCTGTCACCGCCGATCGCATGTACCTGGCGGACACCGCGGCCGCCGGGTACACGCATCGAATCCTCGGCGATGCGACGGCACTGTTTTTCCCCACTGCGCGCCACCCAGTGCGCGCACGGGGAATTACAAAAACATTAACATCCAAAGACGTGACCCCGGCAGCTCAGGTCTGCGCTGTTGACGTCTTTTGTCAATAGCGCGGATCTGTACTGGTTAAGCTATGCAGATTAACACCATATTTCATTCTCTTTGAAACAACATCTTTAAAGTAAGATGTTCTTCAAAACAAATGGTGCAAAAACCCACATTTCAGTAAAATACGAGAGAGAGAGAAAGAAAGAAAGGGAGAGAGAGAAAGAAAGAGAGAAGGAAAGAGAGAGAGAATGAAAGAAAGAAAGAAAAAGAGAAAGATCTCTATATCAAACAAAAACTATTTTATTAATAAGGGCTTTCCTTCAGATCTCCAAATGATTGTGTACAAATTACCTCTTATTAACCTCCCTGGCGTTATGATTCTGTCTGGAATTTTGTACCAAAAGCATTGCAATTGTTTTGCAAGGAAATGTGGTGTTATGTATTATAGGCCTGCAATTCTTAGTAAGTACTTACTTAAATCTATCTAAACAAGAGTCTAATAGGCATCCCGGGTATGATTTATTTTTTTTTTTTTATTAAAAATTATAATATAATAAATAATTATAAAAAATTATAACAAATAATAATATAATTATAGTAAAAATTATTCAATAATGTAATCAAATCAAAATCACTGAAATTTGCTCAGTTGCAGAATTTTTGCTGTCATAATTTTTTTTTTTTTATGACGAATTTCCCCACAGATCGCTATCGCTAAATTCTGCAAGTGATTATAATTTATTATCGCTGTTTTTTAGCTGCTCTAAAACAATTTTTGCCATAAAGGGACACTTTTGGTTGCTATGGGCAATCTACAGTTTGCAGGGAGAAAGAAAAGTTTTTATTATATAAAATGACATGCAGGGCACTGGGCAGACCACTAGGGACATGGGGGTGTGTATTTTTTACATACAGTACTGTAATCTATAAGATTACATTGTACTGTATGTAAAGTGTTTGTTTACATTTTTGAATTTGGCGCCGTTCTCCGTCCCCGTGCGACGTAACGTCGCAGGGAACGGAGCTCGGCGGCACACGGGGACGCTGTGTGAATCAAGCGAGCACCCGCTCGCTCACACAGCGGGGATGCATCACTGGATCCAGGGAGAAGGTAAGTAAACAGTCTCTGGATTCTGCGAGGCGAGCCCGTGTCTGACACGGGATCAACAATAGTAGCAGCAAATTTTTACCCCGTGTCAGACACGGGAAAAACGCCAAGGAGGTTAAAGAAAGATTTACCCTATTAAAAAAAAACCTTTATAGTAGGGCTGTTACTGATCAAAATTTTTGTGTTCGATTAATCTTTTTTTTTTAATCGATTAACCACTTAAGGACCGCCGCATGTACATTTACGTTGGCACAATGGCACAGACAGGCACATCAACGTATATATACGTTGGTGCCCCGAGGTGGGTCGGGGGTCTGATCGGGACCCCCCCCCCGGTACATGCGGCGGTCCGCGTGGCTGTACGAGCGATCCGGGATGAGGGGGCGGCTATTCGTTTTTGTCCTCCCCCTCCGGATCGCTCTCAGCCAATGCGCGCGCCCCCCCGCCCTGTCACTTCCTCCTCCTGTGTAAACACAGGATGGAGGAAGCGATGTGATCTCTCCCTCGGCAGTTTTTTCATATAGGCACATTTACCCCCCCCCCGATCGCCCCCCCTCCCCCTGTCACAGTGTCAATGAATGCAGTAATCATACATGTATGATTACTATATTTAGTGGCAGTGTGACAGTCAGTTAGTGTTAGGTCCTGGGTAGCCCCCGTACCCCCCCTAGTTAACCCTTTCACTCCCTATTGCCAGCATCACTAAGCGATCATTTTTCTGATCGCTGTATTGCTGTTCCCGCTAGGTAGCTAATTTTAGAGGTGAGTACCAATCAAAATAATGTAATCGATCAAAAAGATTTTGATCGATCAAAAAGATTTTGATCGATCAAAAAAATTAAAGATTAATCGATTAATTAAAAGTGAATTTGCACAGCCCTACTTTATAGCCTACTTAACATAAACTCTGATATTTTTTGCCTTCAAAAATCTCAATGAACTCCCTTCTAGGTTACCTATTTCAACACTAGTATTCAGAGTGTCAGGCTGTGTAACCTGATCTCCAACAGCTAAGAGAGACTTTCATTCCCTGGTCTCCAGAGAGAGAAAAACATCTGCTAGCTATTTAACCCGAATCTTACAACCTTCATATACCATACAATTTGATTACAATCGAATCTTATCGTTTTTCTAATTTTAAACCCTTTTTCAAATTTTTTTAAACATATTTGGTTTGTACATCCGCCAAAAATCATGTACATTACATTATAATATGACATTTCACAACTACAGCAGCGACAAAAGATCGTTTTAGCAGACAAATCTCGCAAAATCCACAGATCATTCCCTGCGCATGAACCGACCAGCGCTTTCCTCCGAGAAAATTACTCCAGCCAATCAGAATCACCGCTCTGTCGGAAACGAAACAAACTTTTAACACTCGTTTGTTTTTATTTTTACTATTTTTATAAAATTTTACATTGAACATAACTTTCACATTTTAACATTTTCCCTGGGTGCCTTAAGCAATCTACCACCCCAATTGACAGCAAAACCCAAGTTTAGAATCTGTTGCAAACATTGCTTGCAACCAGATCTGTAGGATTTTCTGTTTAAATACCAAATACCATGCTGTTTACCATCATTTGAGTTTTATACAATTCTTCACACAATCTTAATCAATAATTTTCTCTTAAACCTTTGTTCTGATCCCATGTTTGTGCTTTGACATATCATAACACATTTCAGTTGTTTAGGCTAGATATTCATAAACATTTACAGACAATATTAAACTCAATTTTCTCATTATAGAACTTCTTTACACTCTGACACTAATCAACGAATTATCCTATGAAATATATCACAGTGATTATGGGACTCAAAACCTGTAATGGCTTCATCTCTTGATTTAAACGTGTCTGGGACCCCCCTTGGGACTCCTCTATATATATCAGGGCCTATATCACACATATATCAGCTATATTCCAACCCACAGATTCCCAGTGGTCACAATCATATGTATTTGAAAACAAATATATAGTTTCATTCAGATGTGGGTGGCTGAGTCCATCATATCTCATCTCCAGAGAATGTTTTTGCGAAGGAACCTTTTAATCATCACCCAGGGGATATCGATAATTATCGGTACCTACATCAGAAATGCAAGAAACTTGTACACGGATATTAGTTAATTATTTTTCAAGAGCGGTCACATAATTTTCAAAGTATCAGACTGCAATTGCAACTGTCATCGCCCATAACATCCTAATCTAGAGATTGTCTCAAACAAGACTTCAAAAGGGGATAATAAATGCCCTTGGGGAATACCGTATACTATGCCTGAGGGTGGTATGTTATGTCATGTGGAATAAAACCCGTTTAAATGTGATATGTAAAACGTTCTGATGTGATACCCACAGGCCTTCATCCTTCATTTGTGACTGTGGACGCAAGGACTGTAGCAATAAACGCAAGGACTTATTCACCCTTATTCTACCATCTCGGCCACCCACCAGGTAGGTCTGCGCCTCTGCATCATTCTCATCCTTCCGTGTTTGTCCAATGAGATGGCATTATCATACTCCCCCTTTGGACAAACCCAAGGAGAGAAGAAGGGCCGGTGGGCCGCAGAGTGCAGAAGCCAGTATAAGCAGCGCTGCGTTCAGGGTTTGGGGCAGGACGGGGCAAGGCACCAGCAGAGAAGAGCATCCGGGCAGGCCCATGCTTCCATCATTCAGCAAACATTTGGGCAGAACATGAGGGGAAGGAAGGGACAAAAACCATAGTAACAGGCCTGGGCAGCACATTACAGCTAAACTGGCAAAAAGCCCTCCATGTAATAAGTCATTAATCGCATACCACCATCAGGCAAACTAACCGATAAAATGATAAAAATCTGTATAGGCAGAAACCCAGCAGAAGCATTAGAAGTCGCTACAATTCCAGCCTATACAGCAACATAACCAGACAGTTATGACATGAGAGAGTTAAGACTCAACATTACATTTATCTAACATAGAAACAGTTGCAATATCCCAATTCAACTTTAAAAACCCTGTCTCGTATTTTTTTTCTCTTGGGGGGTTGTGAAAGAGGGTTTTTTTTGCAAGGGGGAGGTCCTCCAACTTACAACTGCAGAGGGAGGGGCAGGATTTTATCCTCCTGATCAGGAAGTCAGGCGAGGACTATTAAAAAATAAGCCCCAATATACACATAGATTTGGATATAAAAATAGCCTGTGCTGTTCCAAAACCTCAAAGTACTGTGAATCAAAAAGATCCATCAGCATCTGCTGAGATTTTAAACAGCCAAACCATGACAGATATACACACATATATCTCCCCGTGTTCCTTTCAGACTGATGGGAGAGGGGAAGATGAACATATAAACAACAAAAGAAGGGGGGCAGAGGTGGGATTCCTGTGTTTCAACTATAAAAAACTTTTAGCTATGCTTAAAAGTACTATGGCTTTGCTGTACAGACAGACAGAGGAACCTGATCTGAGCTAGGCAATAGGGTTTGTTTTCTTTCGTTTTTTTTTTTTTTGTAACAGCTAACACATGTGGTCAATAAGACATAAGAAGGGTTAAGTATGCTGTGAGGGGAGGGGAGGCCCTTTGAAAAAAAAAAACTTTCACGGAGCTGAAACTAGACAAATTTTAACTGAGATACTCTAAGCTCACAAAGGTAGAAGGGGAAGTCTGCGTTCAAGCTCCTCTCTCCCAGCTTTTGGGCTGTTTGCATCACCCATACAAAAATGCATGTAAAAACGCATGGCAGTTTATAACACAAACAAACAAAACAAAACAAAACACAGAATATGACGTTTTCAGCGATATGGAACACATAGCTGATAAGGCAACTCTTAAATCACTCCGTGCTCCTTTTGTCTGTATGGAGGTAAATATTATACACACACGCATGCATTGATTACATATTTGCATTTACAATATTTTGTGCACCTTCTATAAATCTGGGTGTGTATCCATCACACACACAGAGTGATAGGGCATCTGCGACACACCCGGGTCACCCTCACTACCGCACTCTGCTACCAGACAAGGAAACTGTGCCACCACCTTCCCGTACAAATAATCGCTGAAACAGCCCCATTCAAAGTAACATAAAACTTCAATCCGGCAGAAAGGTCGCCTTTAAAAAGATACTTTGCTCAAAAAAAAAAAAACCCGTCTTTGATTGGGGAAACGCGGGACGCCTGCACGGAAGTGGACACAGCAGTAACGCCTGTCCCCATTCCCACAGATGCATCGCATCTCCTCAATAAAGCAAAGTACCCATGCTGGGTGCCAAAATGGTAGAGAATTAATTGATTGATTTCCTGACAATCTCAGGGCTAACCTATTTCTGCCGGATGACCCAAATTATTGAGTTGCCTGCCTTGTGAAAGACATTTCATTCTGTTGAAAGGTGTTAATTACATCGGCTCCTGAAAGACCTTCTCATTGGGGGTCATTTACCAAGCCTGTGCACCATGACTCATGGTGCACAAGCAGGAGTAAAAGTGTTTTTGACATTTACAAAAGAGATACGCTGCCAGTGCAGTGTATTTCTCCATTTACTAAAATGCCTTATGCGCCCAGAAGAGGGCGCATGGCACGCCAGTACAGAGCTGGCGTACGGCATTTAGTAATGTAAATATCGGGGATTTGGGCGGGAGTTAATTAGGGGAGGGAGGGGGTTGATGCAGGGGAAGTGTAGTGACATGTGTTTGAATGTGTGTGGCGGGCCGAATTGAAAGTGAAAGTGACTTTTGAGAACCGATCCCCGTGCGCTTGCATACTGGGAATGCGCAGAGGGAAATTTCAGGGCTTCCCGTGCGCCACGTCAGTACGCCGAGAAATTTTTAGTAAATTCTCTGCGGCGTAGCTGAAATTTCTGTGCGTGACGCGGCGCACGGGAATCTCCGAATGGTTTTTAGCCTGCGCTGACCATGAAGGGGAACTCTGCGCCAAATTTCAAACTTGAAACCGGCGGGGGTCCCCCTCCAGGGGTACAGTAGGCTCTTCGGCTTGGTCTGAAACGTGAGGGGTTAAACCCACGCCAAAAACGGCGTGGGGTTCCCCCCTAGATCCAGACCAATCCCTCATCCCAGGCACGCAGTCTGGCCGGACAGGAATGGGGGTGGGGACGAGCGAGCGCCCCCCCCCCTCCTGAGCCGTACCAGACCACATTCCCTCGACATGGGGGAGTGTGTGCTTTGAGGGAGGGGGGCACTGCCCCCCCCACCCCCAAGCACTCTTGTCCCCATGTCGATAGGGACAAGAGCCTCTTCCTGACAACCTTTGCTATTGGTTGTCGGGGTATGCGGGCGGGAGCCAATCGGAATCTGGGAGCCCCCTTTAATAAGGCGGCCCCCAGATTCCGGCCCCCCACCCTATGTGAATGAGTATGGGGAACCTTGTACCCCTACCCATTCACCTGGTGGTAAAAGTGTAAAAATAAGACACCACACAGAATAAAATAATTTATTAGTCAGCTCCAGGGGTCTTCCGCCAACCCACCCCGGACTTCGCCGCCGCTGTCTTCCGCCGCGACCCCCTTTACCACAAAGCTCCAAGCTTATGAGGGAGGGCCGCGGGCTTCGTAGTTTTCTGCCGGGGTGGGGGTCGAACATCCCACTCCGGTCTTCTAGCCGTCTTCCGCCACGACCCCCTTCACCACGAAGCTTCCTGCTTATGGGGGAGGGCCGCGGGCTTCGTTGTTTTCTGCCGGGGGGCTCTTGATGGCCTCTTCTGCCTGGCGCCTCCGCTGGGGCCAGGGCTTCTCTCCGCTGTCTTCCGCCGCGGGGTGACACTCGCGGGCTTCTCCGGTGCCCTCCTCTTCTGCCTGGCTCCGCCGCTGGGGCCAGGGCTTCTTCTTCCATTCGATGTTGACACGACGAGGTCCGGCGCTGAAATACCGACAGAGCGGTGGGCACCGTCTTATATTGGCATAGGGCGTGGGCGTGGTGATGCCACCATGTGACATTAACCCATGTGACATCACATTCCCATCATGCCCAGTGATGTCACATGGGTTGAGGTCACATGGTGCATCACCACGCCCTATGACAATATAAGTCGTTGCCCACCGCTCTGTCGGCATTTCAGCGCCGGACCTCGTCGTGTCAACATCGAATGGAAGAATACAGCGGAGAGAAGCCCTGGCCCCAACGGACGAGCCAGGCAGAAGCGGAGAGCACCGGAGAAGCCCGCGAGTGTCACTCCGCGGCGGAAGACAGCGCAGAGAAGCCCTGGCCCCAGCGGAGGAGCCAGGCAGAAGCCGACGAAGGCGGCAGCGAAGACCGGGCTGGGTTGTCGCCCCTCCCTGGCAGAAAATGATGAAAGCCTGGTGCGGGGCTGGAGCCCCCCGGCAGAAGGCGGCTAGAAGGCCGAGGAGGGGCGACGCCCCCCGTTGTTCTCCGCCGTTTTTGGCCTGCCCCCCGGATGCATAAAGAGCTTAATTTGGGGTGGGGGCCCGGCCGAACATGGCGGAGAGCATCGGTGGGTGTTGCCCCCCCCCCCCGGCGGAAGGCGGCGGCGAAGACTGGAGTTGGTTGTCGCCCCTCCCCGGCAGAAAACGCAGAAGCCCGGTGCGGGGCTGGAGCCCCCCGGCAGAAGACTGCTAGAAGGCTGAGGAGGGGCGACGCCCCCCGTTGTTCTCCGCCGTTTTCGGCCGGCCCCCCCGGATGTAAAAGAGCTTAATTTGGGGTGGGGGCCCGGCCGAACATGGCGGAGAGCATCGGTGGGTGTCGCCCCCCGGCGGAAAACGGCTAGAAGCCCGGGGGGGGGGGGTAGGTGGACCCCCGGCGGAAGACAGCCATCAGCCCGTGGGAGGCAGGAGCCCCCCCGCAGAAGACGGCTAGAAGACCGAGGAGGGGCGACGCCCCCCGTTGTTCATCCGCCGTTTTCGGCCGTCCCCCGGCTGTAAAAGAGCTTAATTTGGGGTGGGGGCCCGGCCGAACATGGCGGAGAGCATCGGTGGGTGTCGCCCCCCTGGCAGAAAACGGCGAAGCCTGGGGCCCAATGTGGTGGGGGGGGGGGCCCCGGCAGAAGACCCCGGGAGCTGACTAATAAATTATTTTATTCTGTGTGGTGTCTTATTTTTACACTTTTCCATGAATGGGTAGGGGTACGATGTACCCCATACTCATTCACATAGGGTGGGGGGCCAGAATCTGGGGGCCCCCTTATTAGAGGGGGCTCTCAGATTCTGATAAGCCCCCGCTCGCATACCCCGACAACCAACGGCCAGGGTTGTCGGGAAGAGGCTCTTGTCCCTATCGATATGGGGACAAGAGTACTTTGGGGTGGGGGAGCAGTGCCCCCTCCCCCAAAGCACACACTCTCCCATGTCGAGGGCATGCGGTCTGGTACGGCTCAGGAGGGGGGGCGCTCGCTCGCTCCCACCCCCATTCCTGTCCGGCCGGACTGCGTGCCTGGGATACGGGTTTGGTCTGGATCTGAGGGGGAACCCCAAGCCGTTTCTTTGGCGTGGGTTTAACCCCTTACGTTCCAGACCAAATCTAAGAGCCTGTTGTGCACCTGGAGGGGGACCCCCACGCCGTTTTTTTTTTTTTTTTTTTAAAGTGTATTTTTGTGCGTGAACTCGAGAGAGAGGAGCCGGACTGCAGGAGTAGGCAGACCCTCCCCCCGGAGGCAATCGCCATCCTTCTCCATGCCCCTGGTGGCAATGGCGGGTGTGAAGGGGGGCCTCCCACTCACCCCGCCCTACCTGCTCCTCTTGGGAGCCCAACTGGGGCCCAACAGGACCCCAATGGGGCAGAGGGACTCCCCCTATGAGGGAGTGAGGGGGCCTAGCCCACCCAGCCAGCCCTGTAGGTCCTTCGCCTCTCTTTATTTTAAGAGACCGCATGGCCAAAGTGCATGTGTTTTAAACCAATTTTGTGTGCGTGCAATTGCGGTGGTTTTTGTTGGGGGGGGGGGTGGGCGTACTAAGCACAGGCGTACCTTGCATAGCACACCCACCGGGAGCCGGGCTGAGACCACCAAACTCAATTCACATGTAGCCGAGACCGGGATCCGAACCCTTGGCTGCAGAGGTGAATGGCTTGTCAGCGCAGTGCCAATCACGTTGAGCCACCACAGCTCCCTATCCGTTTTTTTTTTAATTTGGTGTGGAGTTCCCTTTTATCCCGGTCCTGTCAGGGGGGGGAATGCCTGCTCGTCTGTTCATACAATGTATGAACAGCGATCTGTCATTTTCCCTAGTCAGTCCCACCCCCTTTACAGTTAGAACACACCCAGGTAACATAATCAACCCCTTCCTCGCCCCTAGTGTTAACCACTTCCCTGCCGGTGACATTTTTATAGTAAGCAATGCATTTGTATACCATTGGTCGCTAGAAAAATGCCAAAGCTCCCCAAAATGTGTCTGCCAAAATGACGCAGTAGCCATAAAAATCACTGATCGCCACCATTACTAGTAAAACAAAAATATATTCCTAAAAAACCCATAAAACGAACCCCTATTTCTAACTTTTGCCCAAACCAATCAAACGCTTATTGCAAATTTTTGGAACCAAAAATATGTCAAAGAATACGTATCGGCCTAAACTGAGGGCAAAAAAGTTTATTTATATATATTTTGGGGGAGATTTATTATAGCAAACAGTCAAAAAGTTGTCTTTTTATTTACAAAATTGTCGCTTTATTTTTGGTTCGAGCAAAAATAAGAAAAAACGCAGAGGTGATCAAATACTACCAGAAAAAAAATACAATTTTGTGGGGGAAAAAAGAGGACGCCAATTTTGTTTGGGAGCCACGTCGCACAACCGTGCAATTGTCAGTTAAAATGACACAGTGCCGAAACGCAAAAACTGGCACGGTCAGTGACCAGTAATATGGTCTGGGGCTCAAGTGGTTAAAAATTAAGAAAACACTAAAGTTAGCCCAATTTATGGCCATAATGTGAAAGATGATGTTACACCGAGAAAATAGATACCTAACATGTCACGCTTTAATATTGCACACACTCATGGAATGGTGCCAAAATTCAGTACTTGAAAATACCCATAGGCAACACTTTTTTTTTTCAGGTTACCAGTTTAGAGTTACAGGTGAGGTCTAGTGCTAAAAGTATTGCTCTCACTCTAACGCACGCTATGATACCTCACATGTGGGGTTTGAACGGTGTTTACATATGTGGACGGGACTTACACATTTAAAGCCCGCCCACATATGTAAACACCGTTCAAACCACACATGTGAGGTATCATAGCGTGCGTGAGAGCGAGAGCAATACTTTTAGCACTAGACCTTATCTGTAAATCTAAACTGGTAACCTGAAAAAAAAATGGTGCATGTTCGCTTCTGACTGCGAGCTACTAGGGACAGGGGCGTTTTAATTATTCTTATTTATGTTTGTTACGTAAAAATTCAATAAGACCTTCCCTTCAGGTTGTAAAGCATCAGTTCAGGGGGAAAAAACAAAAAAAACAGCTCTCATGCTTTCATCCGCCATTGCAGCTTTGATTCTGTTAATGCATCTCGAGTGAACTGGGCATGCACGGAGACTTAGAAAATTAAGCTGGGTGTTTGTGCCTGAAAATGACTTGCATGTTTCTGAGCATGCTCAGAAAGCTTGTTTTTTGGCTTAGTAATTTAATGACATTCTTAACAGGTGTAAGCAGTTACAAGTGCACACAAACTAGAGGCTGACATTTCTCCATGTGTTTCCAATTGGTTCATTAGCACACATGTTATAAAAAGCGTGGATAGAGCACATGTCAGCTGCCCTGAGAGGGGGCAGACTGGCTGGCTGGCTGGGCGTGGCGGGGCGAAACAGAGATGTTTTGGAGCAAGTTTTGTTTTTTTTGGGGGGGGGGCAATTGTTTGATATAATGATGTTCACTTTGATGTTTTGGTCTGCTGCATAATTTTGCAAAATGTTTCTCAAGACGTTAATGACTAATGTTTTAATCCTGTGGGTTTATCCTGTTATTTCAAAAGCATGAACCATATTCCAATTACTGTGTGAAATAAACCTAGGTCTATTTTTTGTTTTTATGTTTTTTTTTTTGTTTGTGTGTTTATTTTTAATATTTTGTTTTGCTTTCCTTGTTTTGTGGACCAATAAAATTACTTTCAAATTTTGAAGTTTGTTTTGTGATATTTTTTTCATGCTACGGATTTTAACAGCTGCAGCTGAAATAGTTTGGGCCTAAACCGTCAAGTGTGATTTGTTTCTAAGCGTCTTTGCTGGTGTGTATGCATGAAATGTTTGATGCCATGTTTAGTCACCAGAAAAGGAAGGACAAAGCGGTAAGTATTGTTTCCTCGAATTGATGGCCAGACTGTCTGTTTAAAGCACATGTGCAAGATGAAGTAAAACCTGCAAACAAGGCCTGTTGGGGGGGGGGGGGTGTATTGGTGAACAGGCTTGAAGTGCTGATTTACAGCACTGTGCTTGAAACTAGCACAAGACAACAATCCTATTCTAATTGTGGGTTGTTTGAGGGAAGCCATGTGAGTGTTAGAACCCCTGCTAGTGTTTTTAGGTTGTTCTTTGTGTCTCTTTTCTTAAAATTGGCTTTACTTCCTGTCACACAGCTGAACAGGAAGTGAGGTTAAAACCCTACCAATGGTCTTTTCTTCGGGACACAGGTCAATCTAACTAGTGTCCCCATTAAGCAAATTGCACTGCTGTGTACACCCCAAATGATTAGTTAGTTTGGGGTTTAGTAAAGGCAAAGCCACTCTGCAGTAGAAGCGTAGTCAATGAAAATCAGAAGGGAAGCACTGATGGTTTTAACATCCAATCCCGCCAAGTTTTTTTTTTCTGCTGGGATGGTCGGATGTGATTCGGTGACAACTCTGGAAGGAAGCGCTAGCTCTGGAGTAACAACACCAAGGAAAGGTCCTGCCCTCCATCTATGCAAGGTATTGGCCGCAGTATGACATACAAATGCCGATGTTGGGGGAACAACCGAAGCAGAAGTGGATAGCAGAGTTAAGCAGGCTGATCCGGGCAAAGATGCAGCTGGACGAGAGCTGCAGAGCCCTCCGTGGTATGTAGCCCCAGAGTACCCGTGGTCAACGGATGACAGCCCCACAGAAGGCTATGACTATGATGGCCTGGGATTGTTGTATTGGAGGATGTCCAGTGATCCCGACTTTGGGGATGATCGGGAGTGGCGCTTGGAGGACATAATGGAGCACAGAGAGGAAAAATTGAATATCTAGGGAGGCCACTGGTTACAGGAAGATTTGGAATTTCTGGCCATTTAGGAATGGGATTTGGAAATCGCCTACAGACAGCTGCTAGACTCGGCTCAGCAGCAGGGTGGGGCTCCCGTTGCCTGGGACTGAGATGTAATGAATTAGCATGCCAATTATGTTTAGCAAAGGAATGTATTGCTGCTCAGGTGTGGGTCCATTTGTGGATTGAAGGGAAATTCATTGTGTGATTGTATTTTATTTGAATTCTATGGATAAAGGAATGTGATAGATCTCTTTAGTATCGGTGCCGAAATGTCTGCTAGAGAATTTGCCCCAGTGTGAATAGGGGGGTGGAGATTGCATTGTCCTGTGATTAACTGTAACATCTTGTACTGTATAAAAAGCTGAGAAGAAACCATTAAAGTGTTCAGTCATTTGGAAACAAGTACAGAGCAGAGTCTCGTCTTGATTATGGGAAATGGAATGGATCATGTATGCAAGATTGTCGCAGTGTGTCGGATAAGCTTGTCGTGGGTGGATGGAAGGTCGTAAACGGTGGTGACCGTTACAGTTCTAATCATAACATAAGATAACATTTTCATTTTATTTCACGTCTATCACAATAATTTTTGTCAGTGTAGGGAGAGGTTGGCGTTTCCAGCAGGGAAACAGTTTAGCGACACAAATCGCTACCTAACAGGTCCACAAAAGTCCTTTCAAACACTGGTATAGGTGTGCAGTATATAGGTGTAATATACACTTATAATATACTTTCGAATATAGAAAGCATATTATAGTGGATTTGTATTGTGCAGCATTGTGACTGGGGGTGTATTTGGTTACTACTGAATTTTTGCGTTTTTCGCTGTGTTACCTCTGCTACACACATTAAAAAAAATATCCTTAAAAATAAAGTTTTATAACTGGTGTGATAAACCAGTGCCCCCCCCCAAAACGACAGATTGAAGCAGGGTGTTATATACCTTCTTCCACATATATTGCGCTTCTCTAGAGACTTTTGTTGTCACAGGGCCATTTAAAAAATGACAGGCAGAGGAAGAGGCAGGCCCTTCCGCAGGGGTGGTAGGGGTAGGGCAGGAGCACCAGGCCGGAGCCAAAGTGGGAAGTGGCACAATGTTCGTTCGATTACGTCAAAGGACGCACCAGACTTGGTTGAGTGGCTCGCCACCAACACCACCACCACCATATACCCTTCGCTTGAGTCACAGGAATTATTTTCCGATCCTTAGGAAGACATTTCAGATGTGCAGCTATTCTTGGCATTGGATCAGAAAGAGGAGGTAGCAACAGCCGGAACTCAGCAGTCTGACGACAGTACTCAGATCCGCCCAAGGAGGTTGGTGCCCGCTGTTGTTGCCTACTCCGAGATCTCTACTGTAAGTGACGGGGAAGGTGACATTGATGATGACGTGTCTACACGTGGGTGCCCACAAGAGAGGAAGAGGAGGGGAGTTCAGAGGGAGAGATGGACCAGCAGATAGTGAGGAGAAGCAGGCCGAACTTACATTGCACTGGAGGGACAAACCAGACTCCTAATGTATCAGGAGCGAGCCATCAACCATGTATGGTCACATGCTGGCCCATGGCTCTGCATTGTGGGCTTTATTTAACGTGTCCCCTGCAGACAATAGTGTTGCCATTTGCAGTCAACGCATAAGTCGCGGAAAGCCCAACACTCACCTAGGGCCTCCCATCACCGAGCCCAGTGGGAGCAACACCATCAGAACCCACAAAGCCACACTCCAGGCTCTCACCGTCCAGCCTCTTCTCCTTCTACTTCTCCTTCCCCTCTATGCTCACAATTGTACTCCACTCCACCTTCCATCATGCCTTCCTCACGTTTTTTTGCAAAAAGGCAGGCTTCCATGGCCAAAATGTTCGATCGTAAAAAAAAACCATGACGCCGGATAACCCTCTTGCCCAACGGTTGACCGCTGGCTTGTCGGAACTGATAGCCCGCCAACTACTGCCATATAAACTATATAAACTGGTGGAGTCGGAGGCCTTTCGGAAATTTGTGGCCATTGGAACATCACAATGAAAGGTCCCAGGAAGCAATTTTTTTTCAAATGTTTAGTGGCAAGTGAATGTATCTCTGGCACACAGTGTCATTGCCAAGATACATCTGACTACAGACACTTGGTCTAGCAAACACGGGCAGGAAAGGTATATAACTTTCACTGCCCACTGGGTGAACCTTCTGACGGCCGTCAAGCATGTAACCCGTGGCACCCATGTAGATTTGGTTTTACCGCCGCGGATTACATGCAGGCCTGCCTCTTCTTCTCTTCCTTCCACTACTCCATCCTCCCTCTCCTCCTCGGCTGACTCCTCATTTTCCGATGCTACCATCTCTTCCGCTGCACCACCCAAGATCCCCAGAACCTATTTAACATGCCAGGTGAGACGTTGCCATGCTGTGCTGCGTCTGTTGTGCCTGGAAGACAAGAGCCACACTGGTCCTGCACTCCTTTCGGCTTTGCGTTCACAGGCAGATCAGTGGCTAACACTGCTCAATTTGATAGTTGGTAAAGTGGTGTGCGACAATGGTGCCAATCTGCTGAGCACGCTGAAACAGGGCAAAATTACACACGTGCCATGCATGGCACACGTCCTGAACTGGGTCGTGCAGCGATTCGTTGCCAAATACCCTGGGCTCCAGAACGTCTTGCGGCAGGCCAGGAAAATCTCGGCCCATTTCAGAAGATCTTACGCGGCCATGGCTCGCCTTGCTGACATTCAGCGGCGACACTACCTGCCCGTCAGATGTCTTATTTGTGACTGCCCGACGCGATGGAACTCAACATGGTACAGTTCCTTTGCGTAAGTATTTGGCCCCTTTGGGACCTTTTGCCACATTTCAGGCTTCAAACATAAGGATATAAAACTGTAATTTTTTGTGAAGAATCAACAACAAGTGGGACACAATCATAAAGTGGAATGAAATTTATTGGATATTTCAAACTTTTTTAACAAATAAAAAACTGAGAAATTGGGCGTGCAAAATTATTTAGCCCCTTTACTTTCAGTGCAGCAAACTCTCTCCAGAAGTTCAGTGAGGATCTCTGAATGATCCAATGTTGACCTAAATGACTAATGATGATAAATAGAATCCACCTGTGTGTAATCAAGTCTCTGTATAAATGCACCTGCACTGTGATAGTCTCAGAGGTCCGAGATACTGTTGTAGAGAAGTTTAAAGCTGGATTTGGATACCAAAAATTTCCCAAGCTTTAAACATCCCAAAGAGCACTGTGCAAGCGATAATATTGAAATGGAAGGAGTATCAGACCACTGCCAATCTACGAAGACCTGGCCGTCCCTCTAAACTTTCAGCCCATACAAGGAGAAGACTGATCAGAGATGCAGCCAAGACGCCCATGATCACTCTGGATGAACTGCAGAGATCTACAGCTGAGGTGGGAGACTCTGTCCATAGGACAACAATCAGTCGTATACTGCACAAATCTGGCCTTTATTGAAGAGTGGCAAGAAGAAAGCCATTTCTTAGGCCACGTACACACGATCAGACCGGTCCGATGAAACTAGTCCGACAGACCGTTTTCATCGGACCTGTCAGAGTCTCAAGAACTTACCGAGTCCAAGATGCTGCGGACGGCTCACCCTTGCGAACCAGTGCTGACCGCCCTCTGGTGATGGAGACAGAGAGGTGACAGCACCAGGAGGCACCGGTACCGGAAACAGGAAACTGGGTCAAGGTGTAGGTCAAGGAAGGCACCGGATCTGTAGAAAGGCCGAGGAGACAGTCCGTGGCACCAACAGGAACAGAGGACCAAACAGGCAAACAAGTTTGAGGTACTGGTTGTGGATCACGGGTCAGAGAGATCAAAGGAAGTCCAGTAATGCAAGCCGAGGTCAAGGATCGGAGAGGTCAGCGGAAGTCTAAGGATACGAGCCGGGATCAGAGGATTGAAGAGGTTAGCAGAGTCCAGGAGTGCAAGCCGGGGTCAAGGATTGGAGAGGTCAGCAGAGTCCAAGGCAGGCCGAGATCAGGATTCAAACAGGTAAGCCAGAAGGTTTTCAGGACAAACAGGTTCGCAGCAATGAGACACATACAGGAGCTGATGACAAACCAGCAACCTGCCATGTGTCAGAGGCAGGTTTAAATAGGGTGGTGAGCCCTGTGATTGGCTCCGACGGAATCGCATGAGTTCGCGCCGCGCGCGCGCTCCCGCACACGTCGCGCCGCCGGACCGTGCCAGCGTACGTGCGCGCGCATGCGCTGAATAGAGACGTGCGGTCGCGTCGTTCTACTGTGCATGTGCGCGCGATCGAAGTCCGCAGAATTGGTGCCCTGACAGTGCCCCCCCCCCAAGGGGTGA
Organism: Rana kukunoris; assembly: GCA_029574335.1. Lineage (NCBI taxonomy): Eukaryota > Metazoa > Chordata > Amphibia > Anura > Ranidae > Rana > Rana kukunoris. Next base: position 458,771,182 of record CM056050.1, read on the forward strand.
ACTCCGGACCCCCAAACTGGCCATTAGTTCTGGATGTTCTCGATGAAAGGTCCGGATCAATCGAGGGGCATGAATGTTCCTGGAAGGTTCCCAAGAATTGTCCTCCGGAGGATAGCCCTTCCATTTAATGAGGTATTGAAGTTGTCTCCCTCTCTTCCTGCAGTTCAGAATAGTCTCCACTTCAAATTCTCTTTCCCCTTCAAACTCTACTGGCGGAGGTGGAGGTTCCTCCCTGCCTGGAAAAGGATCTGGAACCAGAGGTTTAAGCAGGGAAGCATGGAATACCGGATGGATTCTATAAGACTCGGGTAGCACCAGTTCAAAGGCCACAGAGTTGATCCTGCGTTTAATTTTGAATGGGCCAATAAATCTTGTGCCCAATTTTTGTGAGGAAATAGGTAATTTAAGATGTATAGCGGATAGCCAAACCTCCTCGCCGACCTGAAATGTAGGACAGTCCTTCCTTCCTCTGTCGAAATTTTTTTTATAGTCCTCCTGAGCTTGTCGCATTACTTTTTGCAATAACTGGAAGTTCTGTTTAATGGCAGTTACACGTTCCTGGACAGCCGGAACGGGTGTATCAGGAATGAGGTCTGGCAGGAAGGAGGGATGGAAACCACAGTTGGACCAGAATGGGGTTTGGTTGGTAGTTGCATGAACCGAATTATTGTATGCAAACTCAGCAGAGGCTAGTAGGGATCGCCAATCATCCTGGGAGGCTGAACAAAAACAGCGGAGGTACTGCTCTAAAGTCTGATTGGTTCTCTCGGTTTGGGCGTTGCTCCGAGGATGGTAGGCCGAGGACATGCAGACTTTCACTTCCAGGGACTTACAGAGTTCCTTCCAAAACTTAGACGTAAATTGTGTACCCCTATCGGATACGACGCTCTTAGGGACCCCGTGAAGTCTGATGATTTCGTTAAAGAACATCTTTGCTGTGTCAGAGGCTGAGGGTGTGCCGATCATGGGCAGGAAATGCGCCATCTTGGACAAGCGGTCGACCACGACTAAGATCGTGGTGAACCCCTCAGAAGGTGGCAGGTCCACGATAAAGTCCATTGATATGTCTGCCCAAGGACGCTCCGGGATGGGTAATGGCTTGAGTAGGCCCCAGGTCTTAGTATTGGATCCCTTGTTGCGTTGGCAACAAGTGCAGGAGGCCACATAGGTCTTACAGTCCCGTTTCCAATTAGGCCACCAAAAGGACCGAGAGATCAATTCAGAGGTCTTGCGTGTCCCAAAATGTCCTGCAAGTTTAAGGTCGTGGAAGGTGCTAAGGAGTAACTGTCTTACTTCCCTTGGCACGAAGATCTTGTCTCGGAACCACCATAAGTCCTCTCGTTTAACCAGGGACGAGACTTCTGGGTCAGAGCATTGGTGCGATGCCTCCTTAAGAGAACTGAGAAGGTCTGACTGAGAAATCAAGAAAAAATGTTGAGGTTTCAGAATAGTACTGGGTTCTGATGAGTTGGGAGTTTCGGGAAACATCCTTGAAAGGGCATCTGCTTTACTGTTCTTTGATCCGGGTCTATACGTAATGTGGAAGTTGAAGCGAGTGAAAAAGAGTGCCCAGCGGGCCTGTCTGGGTCGAAGACGCTTCGCGGAACGTAAGTACTCCAAATTCCTGTGGTCTGTGAAAATTAGGATGGGATGGCTTGCCCCCTCCAGCAGGTACCTCCATTCTTCTAGCGCAAATTTGATGGCAAGCAACTCCCTATCGCCCACGTCATAGTTCTTTTCAGACGAAGTGAGTTTCCGGGAGGCATAGGCAACAGGGTGCAGAAGGGATTTGGGTCCCTGCCTCTGGGATAGGACATCGCCCGTAGCGGACTCGGAGGCATCAACTTCTAAGATGAACGGTAGTGCAGGATCAGGATGGTGTAGGACAGGGGCAGAGGAGAATGCTGTCTTTAGTTTGGAAAAAGCCTCCTGGGCTTCCTGGGACCATTGAAAACTGTTTCCTTGCCTTGTGAGCTTGGTGATGGGAGAAACAATGGCGGAGAACCCGACGATGAATCTTCTGTAGAAGTTGGCAAAGCCAATGAAGCGTTGAACGCCTTTTTTGTCTGTCGGGGCCGGCCAATCTTGAATGGCCTTGACCTTCTGGGGGTCCATGGCAATCCCATTTGTAGATATTATGAAACCCAGGAACTGTACTGAGGATCTCTCAAACTCACACTTCTCTGCTTTGAGATATAACCGGTGTTTTCTGAGGATCATGAGGACCTGTTTGACGTGATCTCGGTGAAGTTCCAACGTGGCCGAGAAGATGAGGATGTCATCTAAGTATACGACAAGAAAGTCGTCTAGATGTTGGCGAAATATATCATTGACCAGATGTTGAAAAGTGGCCGGGGCGAAATGTCCGAATCTAGACCTAAACGCTGTCTTCCACTCGTCCCCTTCCCTGATCCGGACTAGATTGTAGGTGCCCCGAAGGTCGAGCTTGGAAAAAATTTGTGCTGAACGAAATCGTTGAAATAACTCCGAGATAAGTGGTAATGGGTACCTATTTTTAATGGTGATCTTGTTTAGCTCTCTGTAGTCGATGCAAGGTCTAAGGGAGCCGTCCTTCTTTTCGACAAAAAAGATCCCGGCCCCCGCGGGAGAGGAGGAAGGTCGAATTAACTTTTTCTCTAAGTTCTCGTTGATGTAGGTTTTGAGAGCTGTTAACTCGGTCTCGGAGAGAGGGAAGACGCGGCCAAAAGGGATCTCGGCGCCCGGCAGGAGATCGATGGGGCAGTCGTAAGGTCGATGTGGGGGCAGACAGTCGGCCTGTTGTTTATCGAAAACGTCTTTGAATTCCAGGTAGACCGGAGGGACGTGCAGAAGACTTTCTGGTGGTTTTAGAATGGTAGAGCAGGAGACCGGAGGAAGTGGAAGGCAGTCCTGGGAGCAGTATGAGGAGGTAAGGTTTATTTCTTTCGTGAGCCAATTGATACAGGGTTGGTGAAGCTGCAACCAGACCCAGGATAATGGGGTACATAGGGGATGAGATGAGGTCCAGACGCAGGTGCTCTTGGTGACCCGAATCCGTGGTAGCAAGCAGAGGGAGAGTTTCCTGGGTGACCAGACCAGAGCAAGGACGGGAACCGTCAGCCAAGAGGACCTGAAGATGAACATCTTTAGTACGGCAGGGGACATGCAACTTCCGGGCCGTAGTAGAGTCCAAGAAGCTGCTGCAAGCTCCAGAATCAATGATTGCCGGCAGGCGGGTCTCCCCGTCCGGAAGCTGAAGAGAAAGAAAGAGCACGATGTAAGTCTGTGGTAATTGGGAGGTATGGTAATTAAACACCGGTGAAAGTTTCAACTTACTAGGCCCGACAGGGCAGTTGAGGAGGAAGTGGTTACCCGCGCCACAGTAGAGGCAAAGATTCTCCCGTCGCCTGCGCAGTCGTTCCTCTGGGGTGAGTGGTGCTCGGACTACGCCGAGCTGCATAGGCTCTGGATCCGGCAATGAAGGACTGGATGAAGCAGGTGGAGGAATGGGTACTGAAGGCTGTCTTGGTGGGGCCCAACTGAGACGGGTGGTCTGGAACCGCTCAGAACGCCGCTCCCGCAGGCGTCGGTCCAGTTTGGTGGCAGCTTGGATCAGGCCTTCCAGTGAAGCGGGGGTTTCAGAGCGTGCAAGTTCATCTTTGAGGGCCTCGGAGTACTTTAAAGCCACTTCGTTCCAACCTGTGTCAGCTGTGTCAGCTGACCACTTCCTAAACTCAGCAGTATAGTCCTCTATGGGCCGCCGGCCCTGACTCAAATTGTGGAGGGTAGCTTCTGCGGTGGCAGAGCGCAGCGGATCGTCGTAGAGCTTGGCCATGTGGGTGAAGAAGGCGTCAATGGTGTCCAGAACAGGGCTTCTTTGTTCCATCAAGCCATGGGCCCAGGCCTGGGGCTCATCCGAGAGAAGGGAGATGACAAACCCTACTTTTACGGCTTCCGAGCAAAAGGTCCTGGGTTGTAGGGCAAAATACAAGGTGCAGGCATTCTTAAAGGCCCAATACTTCCTTCGGTCACCTACAAACCGTTCGGGAGTAGGTACTCGGGGTTCAGGGTGCGAGATCATTACTGCTGGACCCGGAGAGGATGGCGGAGCTGTGTGCCCTGTCGTTTGGACGGTAGGGGCTGCAGAAGGTCCTGGAGGAGTGGCTATTTGCTGTAGACGGCCGTCCATCTGGAGGTATCCCTCCTGTAGTTTTTGCACCGCTTCGGTCAGGGCGGAGACTTGTTGGCAGAGAGTTTCGAATGGTGAGCGCGCCCGGTCGGCCTCAGACATCTGGCTGGTTTGTACTGTCAGAGTCTCAAGAACTTACCGAGGCCAAGATGCTGCGGACGGCTCACTCTTGCGAACCAGTGCTGACCGCCCTCTGGTGATGGAAACAGGTTTGCAGCAATGAGACACATACAGGAGCTGATGACAAACCAGCAACCTGCCATGTGTCAAAGGCAGGTTTAAATAGGGTGGTGAGCCCTGTGATTGGCTCCAACGGAATCGCGTGAGTTCGCGCCGCGCGCGCGCTCCCGCACACGTCGCGCCGCCGGACCGTGCCCGCGTACGTGCGCGCGCATGCGCTAAATAGAGACGTGCGGTCGCGTCGTTCTACTGCGCATGTGCGCGCGATCGAAGTCCGCAGAATTGGTGCCCTGACAGGACCACGCTGAAGTGGTCTGATGGTCTGATGTGCGTACACACCATCGGACCACAAATCCGATCAGACCAGAACGCGGTGACGTAGAACACAACGACGTGCTGAATAAACAAAGTTTAATGCTTCCAAGCATGCGTCGACTTGATTCTGAGCATGCGCAGGTTTTTGGTCTGATGCTTTTGTGTACTAACCATCGAATCCGTCGGACAGATTTTAAAGCAAGTTTTAAAACTTTGGTCCGACGGACAACGTTCCTATAGGCCGTACACATCATCGAAATGGTCCGATGAAACTGGTCTTAAGACCAGTTTCATCGGACCGGTCTGATCGTGTGTACGCGGCCTTAAAGATATCCATAAAAAGTGTTGTTTAAAGTTTGCCACAAGCCACCTGGGAGACACACCAAACATGTGGAAGAAGGTGCTCTGGTCAGATGAAACCAAAATCAAACTTTTTGGCAACAATGCAAAACGTTATGTTTGGCGTAAAAGCAACACAGCTCATCACCCTCAACACACCACCCCCAATGTCAAACATGGTGGTGGCAGCATCATGTTTTGGGCTTGCTTTTCTTCCGCAGAGACAGGGAAGATGGTTAAAATTGATGTGAAGATGGATGGAGCCAAATACAGGACCATTCTGGAAGAAAACCTGATGGAGTCTGCAAAAAACCTGAGACTGGGACAGAGATTTGTCTTCCAACAAGACAATGATCCAAAACATAAAGCGAAATCTACAATGGAATGGTTCACAAATAAACATATCCAGGTGTTAGAATGGCCAAGTCAAAGTCCAGACCTGAATCCAATCGAGAATCTGTGGAAAGAACTGAAAACTGCTGTTCACAAACACTCTCCATCCAACCTCACTGAGCTCGAGCTGTTTTGCAAGGAGGAATGGGAAAAATTTCAGTCTCTCGATGTGCAAAACTGATAGAGATATACCCCAGGGGACTTACAGCTGTAATCGCAGCAAAAGGTGGCGCTACAAAGTATTAACTTAAGGGGGCTGAATAATTTTGCACACCCAATTTTTCAGTTTTTTATTTGTTAAAAAAGTTTGAAATATCCAATAAATTTCGTTCCACTTCATGACGTGTTGTTGATTCTTCACAAAAAAATACAGTTTTATATCTTTATGTTTGAAGCCTGAAATGTGGCAAAAGGTCGCAAAGTTCAAGGGGGCCGATTACTTTCGCAAGGCACTGTATATGCTTAATAGGTTGCTTCAGCAGAAACGTGCAGTTGACGACTACCTAAACGTTCTGGGGAGCTTGTTTTTTTTGCACCGCACCAGTGGCTGCTCATGCACGACTCATGCAGGCTTCTGCGACCATGAGATCATCAAACTGGTCAGTCGCAGCCAGGGCACCATCAGTGACATCGTACCTTACGTCTTCTTTCTGGAGCGTGTATTGCGTTGTGTCATTGATCAAGCCGTCGAGTAGCAGGAGCAGGAAGATGAGAAAGTCACAATGCTGTATGACTTCCCAGGGGGGCTACTCCACCTGAGACAAGACAACAACGGGAGTATCATGGTCTTACCTCTTTGCAGGCTTCTCATTACTGACATGTGCTAGCAGCCATCTTGCTTCATGGGGTTCTTGTAACCTGCCACACCCTGCGGCTCCTCCTTCCCACTGGGAGGAGCTGGCTGCTCAGCATATATATAGACGGCAGCTGCAGCATTTCCTCGCTTGGGCCTCTCGTCTGATACCTCTTCTGTGATTGTGCTGCTTGCTCTTGGTCACCGACCCGGCTCCACAGACGTTTCTTTCTGGTTCCTGATTCCCGGCTTCGTTTCACGACTTCTCTGGCTACGGACTCCGGCTTGGCTGACTCTCATCCCTGGCTACCGACCCTGGCACTGGTGGACGACTATTCTGGCTGTTTGATCGTCAGTTTGGACTTTGACCTTGCTGTTTGGTTTTCAATCTGTTTATGACAGGGAGTCAGAGGAGGATAGTGCCGGGGCGGAGGAGGAGCAAGAAGAGCATGCTTTAAACCTTTCTGAGATCCCTGGTGTTGTCCGTGGATGGGGGGAGGAGAACAAGGACAACATTATCCTGGATGATGAGCAGGAGCCAGGCCAGTACAGCGCTTTCAGTTTAGTGCAAATGGGGGCCTTCATGCTCCAGTGTTTTAAGAGCGACCCCCGTATAAAAAGCATAAAGGGCAAGGACCAGTACTGGGTGGCAACGTACTTAGACCCCCGGTACAAACAAAAAATGGCGGAAATGTTACCACCATCACAGAGGGCTATCAGAATGCAGCACTTGCTTGGAGAAATGCTGCATTCTGCTTTTGCGTGCACTGGCAGAGGAATTTCCACTCACAGAGAAACAGTTGCGGGTACCAATCCAACAGCACCTGCAAGAAGAGGGCGGTTTGAAGATGTGTTAGTCACTAATGATATGAGATCATTCTTTCAGCTGACCCATCGACAGCTGTCCTCCGGATCCAGCATCAGGGAACCACCCTACTGGGTGAGCAGGCTTGATCTCTGGCCAGAGCTTGCACAATTTGCAATGGAACTGTTGGCTTCCCCTTCGTCCAGTGTCCTGTCCGAAAGGATGTTCAGCACAGCAGGGGGGGTCGTGACCGATAAGCGCACTCGCCTAGCTCACGGCAGTGTTGACTACCTCACATTTCTAAAAATGAATGAGGCATGGATCTCAAAGGAATTCAACACATGTGACCAGTAGACCATGTTTAATTCAAATTCCTCATGACAGGCCACAAATATCTGCCACCAACCATAACAATTCATGGTCCCTGTCTTAGGTAAATACAGTGGCATAACAGGCCTTTTATGTCCGTTGAATGTCTAATTTTTGGGGCCTGCACTTATTTATCCTGTGAATGCCTAATGTACCTCCAGCCACAGAATACAAAGTTGTTTGCTGTCAGGTGAACGCCTGTGGGATAATTTTTGGGGCCTGTAATGGGCGGCACTTACTTCTGTATCCGGTGAATGCCTAATGTACCACCAGCCACAGAATACAAAGTTGTTTTCTGTCAGGTGAAAGCCTGTGGGCTAATTTTTGGGGCCTTTAATGGGCGGTACTTACTTCTGTATCCGGTGAATGCCTAATGTACCACCAACCACACAATACAAAGTTGTTTGCTGCCAGGTGAACACCTGTGGGCTAATTTTTGGGACCTGTGCTGGCCGACACTTCTGTATCCAGTGAATAGCTTAATGTACCTCCAGCCACAGAATACAAAGTTGTTTGCTGTCAGATGAACACCTGTCGGCTAATTTTTGGGGCCTGTAATGGCCGACACTTACTTCTGTATCCTTTTTTTTGCTTAATACTTCTGGTAGGTCAGTGTCCATGTTGTGGGACTGGTGGGAAAAGGTATAATACTGCGCTGTCCATAAACATGTGATGAAAAAAAGCTGCCTGCACCAACAAATAGGTAGATTTGTGACAGAATCCGGAAAGAAAGACAAGTTCCATTACACTATTAATGTAAGATGTCACAAAAATGACAAAATATAAACGATGTATAAACAAAAAATCCTACACAAAACTATTGCGATTAAATGTATGGCTAATGGCACTGACAAGTGTCGTAATGCAAAACAAGTGAGAAAAAAATATTTATAGGGTGTTTTTGACAAAAATTATGTGGCAGAGATGAGTACTTAATCTCCCCAGTTGAAGTTCAATGCAACAAAACATGTCAGGTTTCTCTGCTTACCATTGCGCTTAATCTTGTTTTTACTTTGTGATCACTTTTTATCTTTTGCAAACACCAGAGGGTGTTTTTGCTGTACAACTTTTTATATTAAATCATTTTTGATCTATGCCATGAGGAGGCTCTCTCTTTTTTCTTTTGATCTGTGCTCCAACATCTTTGTCGCTACGAATCAGGGGAGCCATCAAATCCATTCCTTCACTTTGTCCATCACGAAACTACCTGTGCTATTGAGTACTAGCTGGACTACCACCTGGAGTTACTTCTCAGCTGTCCTTTGGAAGGATCTTCCGAGGAAACAGGCATTACTATCACACTGTTTAGACTCCCCACTGTTGTGGGGGAGTCCACACCTCATGGTAAGAGTACCCATCTTCTCCTTTCTGGTGATGGCTTCATAAGCGTACAGTGGTGACAGTATCTGCATGACGTCAGGATCAATACTAACTATAGACTCTAGTGGATTAACCACTTCCTTACTGGGCATGTAAACCCCCTTCCTGACCAGGTGAAATTTTAGCTTGCGGCACTGCGTCGCTTTAACTGACAATTGCACGGTCGTGCGATATGGCTCCCAAACAAAATTGGCGTCCTTTTTTCCCCACAAATAGAGCTTTCTTTTGGTGGTATTTGGTCACCTCTGCGATTTTTATTTTTTGCGCTATAAACAAAAAAGGACGACAATTTTGAAAAAAAATACAATATTATTTACTTGTTGCTATAAAAAATAGCCCAATTTAAAAAAAAAAAATCAGTTTAGGGCGATACGTATTCTTCTACATATTTTTGGTTAAAAAAAAATAAAAAATCGCAATAAACGACTGGTTTGTGCAAAAGTTATAGCGCCTACAAAATAAGGGACAGAATTGTTATTTTTTATTATTTTTATTTTTTTACTAGTAATGGCGGCGATCTGCGATTTTTATTGCGACTGCGACGTTATGGCGGACACATCGGACACTTTTGACACATTTTTGGCACCATTCACATTTATACTGCAATCAGAGCTATAAATATGCACTAATTACTGTATAAATGTGACTGGCAGGGAAGGGGTTAACACTAGGGGGTGAGGAAGGGGTTAATGTGTTTCCTGCATTGTGTTCTAACTGTGGGGGGAGGGGGGGTGACCGATCTGTGTCCCTATGTACTAGGAACACAGATCGGTATGCTCTCTCTATGACAGGACGCTGTCATTGTGAGAGCCGGCAATGAGAGATGATCTCATATGTTTACATATGAGATCATCTCTCATTGGCCCATCAGATCGCATCGCAAACGGCCACTCTGATTGGCCGTTCGCGGTGATCTGTGATTGGCTGTGTCCAAGGGACACGGCCAGTACACAAGTTCCCCGCTGCGCGCTCTGGAGCGCGCGCTGGGAACGAGGAAAGGGGCTGCCGTGAAAACACGGCAGCCCGGAGATTTAGAGCCACCCTGCGGCCGTATATACTCGTACGGCCGTAGGGAAGTGGTTAATGACTGACTGTCTACTTTATATCGCACATGGGGATTTGAATTTTTTATGCTTATATGTGTATATTTTGCATTTTTTTTTTGTGTGAGTGGAGACACCCTATATATATATATATATATATATATATATATTTTTTTTTTCTCACTTGTTTTGCATCACAACACTTGTCAGTGCCATTAGCCATACGTTTAATTGCAATAGTTTTGTGTATGATTTTTTGTTTATACATTGTTTATATTTTGTCATTAATAGCCCCGCACTTGTCTTTCTTTCCGCATGTTGTGGGACTATTTGTGCACAGCTAGTAAATATTTTGTGGCTGCAAATAAAACCTGCAGGTTTTTAATGTTCGCGTTGCCATTAAAGTCAATGGGGCCCGCCGCAAACTTGCGGTTCGCGAACATTTGAGAAAGTTTGCAGTTAGCGTTCGCAAACCTCCCCGTCAGATGTTCGTCCATCACTAGTCTTTACTGCTGCAAAGGAGAATTTAAGTGGCCCTTTTTCTCTTGCCAGGCATAGAATTGCTACCTTGTCCTGTAAATTAAGGATCCGTGTGAAAAGGAAGTGTGGAGGAGCCCCTGCCGGGGGAGGACCAGGAGAGTTGCGGTGTGCATGCTCAATGACATATGAGAATGAGGGTACGTCAGTGCCAAAAATGTGTGTGAGCCCTCTGCTCGTTCAGGAAAACCAAGAAAACTGAGATTGTTCCTGCGTGAACGATTCTCTAAATCATCAAGTTTGGATCGGAGGGTAGCCATTTCACTGTTAGGGGTGCACAGTATCTTCTAAGGAGCTAATGCGTTCCTCCATGTCCCTGGTTCTATCACATAGGTTCTGGACAGCCTGTTTCAGGAGGGAGAAATCCATACATATAGAGGCTATCTGAGTGGAGAGTGAGGCCTTACAGACCTGTATAACCAGCATGATAGTGGATAGTGTAGGCTCATAAGGGGAAGAACCTATGTCCTGGCTGCCTTCTTCATGCTGCTGGGAGTCCTGGGACAGTAGGGGGTCTATTTGGGTGTTGAAGATAGCAGGAGTTAAAACACTCACCCCTGTAGCAGAGCCCCAGTCAGCAGAGGAGGATGCCTGCAGCGTGTTTGTCTGCCATGCACGTGTCCCCGCTCCATCTTGCTCCTGGAACCAAGTGAGTTGTTCTTCCGCAGACTGGGGCCAGGGCGGCCTGTATTTCATCATGTCAGCCAGCCTGATGAGTTCCCACAGATGTGGGGGATTTTTTTTTTTACGTCAGTATAAATGTTTGTATTTGTCTTTATGGTTCACTGTTATTTGCACCAACTGTATTTTTTTTACATGGTGCGTTGATTGATTGTTATCTTGTCACATTGGTCATCATTAGCTCATACAGAGCAAACATTTTTAATCATTTTTTGTAGGGTTGTCCCTATGCCACTTTTTTAGGACTGAGTACAAGTACCGATACTTTTTTTCATGTACTCGCCGATACCGAATACCGATACTTTTTTAAAATGTGTCCCCAAATGCAGCCATGTCCCCTCACATATTGCAGCCATGTCCCCCCACATATATCCAGCCATGTCCCCCCACATATATTGCAGCCATGTCCCCCCACATATATCCAGCCCCACATATATCCAGCCATGTCCCCCCACATATTGCAGCCATGTCCCCCCCATATATTGCAGCCATGTCACCCATACTGTATATTGCAGCCATGTCCCCCACAGATGCAGCCATGTCCCCCACAGATGCAGACATGTCCTGTCCCCCATAGATGCAGCCATGTCCCCCACAGATGCAGCCATGTCCTGTCCCCCATAGATGCAGCCATGTCCCCCACAGATGCAGCCATGTCTCCCATAGATGCAGCCATGTCCCCCACAGATGCAGCCATGTCCCCCATATATGCAGCCATGTCCCTCACATATGCAGCCATGTCCCCCACATATGCAGCCATGTCCTGTCCCCCATAGATGCAGCCATGTCCCCCACATATATGCAGCCATGTCCTGTCCCCCATAGATACAGCCATGTCCTGTCCCCCATAGATGCAGCCATGTCCCCCCATAGATGCAGCCATGTCCTGTCCCCCATAGATGCAGCCATGTCCTGTCCCCCATAGATGCAGCCTTGTCCCCCCACATATTGCAGCCATGTCCCCCATACCTAGTAGTAGAAAATTATGTCCTGCCGCTGCTGCTGCCGCGTTAATCCCCATGCATTACAGCGCCGCATTACAGGCACCTTTCGCTTGAATACTTGTAATCCCCGCCGCGCCATGTATAGACACTCCCCTTTTCAGGGTTTGGACAGATCCATCCAATCCCGAGAAGGGGAGTGTCTATACATGGTGCGGCGGGGATTACAAGTATTCAAACGAAAGGTGCCTGTAATGCGGCACTGTAATGCATGGGGATTAACACAGCGGCTTTGCGGTATGCGGCGGTGGGGAAGGAAGTATTCTATTCAGGTATCGGGGGTATTTGCGGGAGTACAAGTACTCCCGCAAATACTCGGTATCGGTCCTGATACCGATACTGGTATCGGTATCGGGACAACCCCTAATTTTTTGTATATGACATCTTTTTGATACATTAATAAATATTTGTACATTTTATTACATCTGATCCATTATTGCCCAATATTACCGATAGTAGCCATCTTTATTTCCCTAGGGAAGCCGCCTCTTTGGTTTCCTATCGGGAATATCCACGATATATGCAGCTTTATTGGCTATGGTATTACCCCTACGGGGAGCGGCAGAGGATCATGTGTCATTTACAAAAATAATTAAAAGTGCAGGAAATGTGCTATCTCTTATAAGTATTAGGGTTTGGCACCTTTGGCAAAGAGATAGGACACATGATAAGGGTAGGATGGTTGTTGAGAGCCGGAGTGGTGTTTCTTTTTTTTTTTTTACTTTTTATTTATATCAGGAAGCTGGTCCCAATGGACCACATACAGAGTAGTGAAACATCACAACAGAATACAAATCAAGGCACTTGTGTGCAACTTACAGGGTGTCTTGGACAGCAGTTACATCATAATATTTCAAGGTACACATATTCTTGGGTGCGTAACAAAATGACAGGATGAGTGATGCGTTATAGTCCCTGCACCAGGGCCTTTAAAGATATAACGTGTATCCACCAATTCGGTAATACTATGCTGCCCCGTCTTTCAAATCAGGACAGTGTGGCCCGAGGTGCCCGGCACCCCGTATTTTCCCAGTGAGGATAACAGGTTTAGAGTGAGAGAAAAGAAAAAAGAGTAGGTAGGATGGTGTGCCCGGAGACACATGCAGGTCAGTAAATGGAGGAGACAAGTTGAGGCCACAAAGAAGGGAGAGAGAAAAGGGGGGGGGGGAGAACTCGCGAGCACAGCTCCACGTCTCCCACCTCAAGCTGTTGTTTGCCATGTGTCGCCCGAGGGAGGGGGGGAATCTACACCTCCCAGTCAGTGAATCATCGATTGGTTTTAGTTGACCCCTCTGAGGGCCTGGCCTTCTGCTGAATATTTAAAGATGTTCCAAAGTTGCCACGTCATGGAGTAGGACTCACTTCTATCTTGGCTTGTGAGGACAAGATCTTCCATCAGGCTGATCTCATCAACCTTTTTAAGCCACAGGACAATGGGCGGTGGGCATTGAAACTTCCACAGGAGTGAAATGCAGGCCTTTGCTGCATCTAGCAGGCGCCTGACTGATTTCTTGTAAATGCCGGCCGGGATGTCAGTGGAGTGCAGGAGGAAGTATGCCGGATTATCTGGGACCTGACCTGATGATCTGTGAATTTTTGTACTATCCTGCGGACCTCTCTCCAGTATGTTTGTATCCCTGGGCAGGTCCAGAAAATGTGGAGCATAGTGCCTTTTTCTTTTTGGCATCGCCAACAGATATCCGTAGTCTCAGGGAAAAACGTATGCAATAGAGCTGGAGTCCTGTACCATAATTAGTCTCCTGTATTTTGGAGCACAAGGAAGACTTGTGTGTAAATTTAAGGATATGTTGACGTTTGCTGGCAGAGAGGTGGCAGTGTAGATCTCGCTCCCACTTAGCGAGGCTCGGGAGTTGAATGTCTTCAGTCGGTGTTATGAGCATATTATACATCAGCGAGAGTGCGTGTGGTAATACCCCTGTGCCTGTGCACAGTTCTTCTAGTGACGTAATGAGGTGTGCATCCGGGGTCGGGTGTGTCAGGTGTTTGAGGTAGTGACTAAGCTGTAGTGCCCTCAGAAAGTCCAGTTGATATTGCCCGTCCGGGTCTGATAGTTCCCTAGTCGTTTTCCACCTGCCTCCGTAGCTAAAATAAGAGGCCTGGCAAAGCCCCACCCTTTGTAAGTCTTGGTATTTCTTGTCGCTAATGCCTGGGTCAAATTGGGGACACCCTAAAATAGGGCGCAGAACAGAGTATTGGGAGAAAAGGGAATGGCTGGATGTTAGTTGTGCGCAAATCTTAGCAGTGGCACCTATCAGCGGGTGCCGTTTAAGGCTGGAGGGAAGGTCCGTGTAATACCAAGGTGTCCCTTGGAGGAGAACTTCAGTCTGCGCCTGCTCTAAATTCAGCCAAAGCTCGGTGTCTTTGTGCCGACACCAATCCAAGAGCCTGTTCATATGGACAGAGTAGTAGTAAGAACGGATGTCTGGCATTGCCAGGCCCCCGTATTGCTTAGGTAGAGAAAGTATTTTCTTTTGTATGCGGAGTCTTTTCCCTGCCCACAGGAACTTTTATGAAGGTCGAGTGTATTTGTCTGAAGTAATCTGCAGGTATTTGGATAGGGAAGGCTTGGAGCATATAGAGAAATTTGGGCAGGACTGACATTTTAGGAATGTTGCAGTGGCCGAACCAAGAGTGGAGGCCACTGCCCCACTGGTCCAGAAGTTTTTGGACCTCTTTCAGGAAGGGCAGGAAGTTGAGTTTGAAGAGTTGGGTGAATTTGGGGGGGATGAACGTACCAAGGTATTTTAGGGCCGCGTCCGTCCATTTTAAGTTGAAACTATTGCAGAGGTGAGAAAGCTGCGGCTGTGGGATGCCCACACCCATCGCCACTGATTTAGTAAAATTTATTTTAAGGTTAGATAGCCTACCGTAGTCATTGAATTCACTCATCAGGTTGGGGAGCGACACGGTTTGGTTGGTAAGGGAGAACAATAGGTCACCTGCATACGCCGACACCGTATGTTGTGATTTGTCAACCGTCACGCTGTAAATATCTTGGTTCAATCTGACGTGGCACAGAAAGGGTTCCAGGGACAATGTGAAGAGTAGTGACGACAACGGGCAGCCCTGCCTGGTCCCATTAGTAATCTGGAACGGTTCGGAAAGTACACTGTTCGCCCTAACTCTTGCCGATGGGGCACAGTAGGCAGCAGAGATCCAGTGTAGCATATTGTAACCCACTCCTATATTGTCCAGTGTCGCAAACATAAATTCCCAGCTCACCCGGTCGAATGCCTTCTCAGCGTCTGTTCCAAGAAACACGCACAGTGTTTCATCGCTATTGACCACGTGGAGTAGGTTCAACACCTTGATGGTATTGTCCCTAGCCTCCCTGGTTGGGACGAAGCTCACCTGGTCCCAGTGGATCAAATGTGTCAGGTGTTGTTGCAGTCTAGTGGCAATTATCTTGGTAAAGAGCTTAAGGTCGACATTTAAGAGGGAAATCAGGCGGTATGACTGAGTCGTGGAGATATGAAAAGTTTTCCCCGAACCAAGGCTGTTGTGCAACTTGGCAAAATGTTGGCCCAGACATGGTAACAGGGTCTTATAATAAGGGATGGTCAGACCGTCCGGTCCCGGAGCTTTCCCCGGCTTAGCGTTACCAAGAGCCGACTGGATCTCTGAAACCGTGATAGGTTCCTCCAGAACCTCTTTGGCTGTAGTGGAGAGAGTGGGCATAAGGGAAGAGGTTATATAGTCAGACGTCGAGTTTCAGATGGGCGGCGTCACAGGTAGGTTATATAGGGAGTCGTAAAAAGATCTGAACTCCTGGACAATGTGTTGGGGGAGGGAGAGCGTTTGGGCAATCCACCTTCCGCATTTGTTCTCTAACTCGTATACTTTCCTGCGGCATACCCTTAAGGCTGCCTTGGCTTTGGATTGTAACAGCTCCGTCACCTGCGACCGTACTGTGTCCAGTTCAATCCCTAGCTGTCATGTAGGGGTCAGTTTGTGGTTTGCCTCCAGTGCCTGCAACTTCCGTAAGAGCAGATTTAGTTGTTACGTCCTAAGTAGGGTTGTCCCGATACCAATACTAGTATCGGTATCGGGACCGATACTGAGCATTTGTGCGAGTACTAGTACTCGCACAAATGCTCCCGAGACCAGACCCGATACTTTTTTTTTTTTTAGAGAGAGAGGGGGCAGCGAGGGGGAGGAGAGCGGAGAAGAGCAGTCCTCAGAGAGAAAGCCAAGCCCTCCCCCCCACCGCTGCCTCTGCTATTTAGTTGATCAGCGCGGGGAACAATACAGCTTTCATTTGAATAGCTGTGTGTTCCCCGCCGCACCGCATCATATACAGCCCCTCCCCCTTGTCCGGCACTTTGATAAACAGATTACCCGTCCCAGGATTGGATGGGTGATCTGTCTATCAAAGTGCCGGACAAGGGGGACGGGCTGTATATGACGCGGCGCGGCAGGGGTACACACAGCTATTCAAATGAAAGCTGTATTCTTCCCCCGCTGATCAACTAGACATGGGAGGGAGGGCTTGGCTTTCTCTTTGGGGACATGGCTGCATCTGTGTGGGACATGGCTGCATATGTGGGGGACATGGCTGCACATGTGGGGGACATGGCTGAATATGTGGGGGGACATGGCTGCATCTGTGGGGGACATGGCTGCATATGTGGGGGACATGGCTGCATATGTGGGGGATATGGCTGCATATATGAGGGACACTGCATATATGGGGGACATGGCTGCATATATGGGGGACATGGCTGCATCTGTGGGGGACATGTCTGCATATATGGGGAACATGGCTGCATCTGTGGGGGACATGGCTGCATTTGTGGGGGGACATGGCTGCATTTGTGGGGGGACATTTAAAAAAAAATATCGGTATTCGGTATCGGTGAGTACATGAAAAAAAGTATCGGTAATTGTACTTGGTCCTAAAAAAGTGGTATCGGGATAACCCTAGTCCTAAGTCTCTTCAGTCTGGAGTAATGCTTGATCAACACCCCCCGGATCACTGCCTTATGTGCCCTATTTCCTTTATTACGTCTGCTAGGACCTCCGGGTCCTGCAGAAGCCTCTCGTTTAGTCTCCAGGGTGGTCACGACGCCGTGCGAATGTCCGAGAGTGCATAAAATAAAGTAATCGGGGCATGGTCCGACCACGTTATGGACCCAATGGTGGTGTCCCCTACTGCTTGCAGGCACCTATGGGGAATCAGAAAATAATCTATTTGCGAGTAAGCCAAAACACTTGTTTGGTCCAGCAAAGTTCTGAGCCTACCGTCTGTCAGTAAGGTGTGCAGCAGACGCTCTCACCTTAGTCTTCTCACCCTAGGGATAGTGAGAGCAGGACGTTCTCAAACGAGTCGGCTCTCCCCAGGGACAGCATCAGCTAGGCAGGCAGGATTTTTCATCCACCATCACCTCCTCCTGCAGGCATCCCTGGGTGTCAGCCCCTTCAGCCTCACAGGTAAGGCTGTTCCTCCTCCACATCTCCACCCTCCGCCGTTGGGACAGTATGCGGCCATCCTTTTCAGGATAGGCCGCGGCTGCTCACGGATAGGCCGCGGCTGCTCACGGATCTCCCCTGCTCCTTTCCTTTGTCCCCTGTGCTCCCACACCTCCATCGCCATCAGGGGCACCCTCCTGCCACCCCCCGCAGAAATTCTGCCATCCCAGGGCTATTTTTTGACACCCGCGCCAGACTGCACTGAATCGCGGGGCCGCGATCTAGGAAAGACCGCGGCTTCATCTGCGGCCTAACGCCGTGCCGCTCTGCACGCCCCAGGATCCCCACCAAGCCATCCAGGTAAACTCCCCTCACCCCAGAAGGACAGCAACTCCTCATAGTGTTACCTCTCAGCCTCCCCAGCATTACAGATCCTCCCTCTCAGCCCGAGGCTATACCCTACTGCCTGTTCAGGCAGCCATCAGCCACACCACACCTACAACACGCCCACCGCTCATCCCCAGTCTCCCCTCGTCACAACAAACAGAAGCTTGATTCAGGGGTCCCCCGATCGCCTTGCACGGGGTCAGGAAGGAATTTTTTACCCCTACCGGAGCATATTGGCCCAGCACCGGCCAGGGTTTTTTTTGCCTTCCTCTGGACCAAGCCAGGAGAGAGGACTTAACCAATTCCTCTCCCCATCGCCCCTGAAAATCCCCCCCCCTGGTGTATTGGCGATCATGGCATGTCGGCAATATTCTGCCGAAACCATTTGGAGTTTGAGGCAATGCGCCGCAATACTGCCAGCCATCACCAAAAAAGCCCTAAGAATTGAGCGACTATTGAGAATCGATCATAGATCGACAGTCAGACATTTCAGCCATTTACCCCAGCTCAAGCACATATCATGTGCTCTGATTAACACAAGATCGGCAGTAAAACACTGACTAGAAATCCGTGACTTTATTCAACAAAATGATCTAGACTGTCTCTTTATTACAGAGAGCTGGCTCACAGCCGACTGTAACACCATTCTAGGAGAACTGGTGCCAGAAAATTACCGTATTATCACGGAAAACAGAATAGGGCAAAGAGGAGGCGGCCTGGCGGTGATCCACAAGACTCACCTTATGATCACCAAACCAGTCCGCCAAAACCCTCTTCCATTCATGGAAACCCTTACTCTGCAACTACAAGCAAATTCAAAGGAGACCGTCCACATTCTGCTCTGCTATAGGCCACCCGGCCCAAAATCGCAGCTGCTACCATTATGGACGGATTTCTTCTCCACTTACACCCTCAACAGCAAACATCTTTTGCTGCTCGGGGATTTTAATCTCTAGGCCAACTCCTCACAAGACCCCATTGCCGACGCCTGTATTGATCATCTGGAAGGATTAGGATTACAGCAACTAGTATGTGGGCCCACACATGCTTCAGGTCACACACTTGATCTTATTTTCAGACAAGCTCTGGAAATAAAAAATTTGGAAAATGAAAAGTTGCCATGGACAGATCACCATGCAATTATATTCAGTATTTCCACCATCCCCCCCGCAACAAAAACATCAAATCCAGTGACAACACACTGGACTAGATGTCAGAAGAAGCTCCACTCGGAACTCTTCAAAACGACTTTAAGGAAGAAAATAGAAACAACTCAGCCGCATCAAACGGCCGTTGAAACATTGGAAGCCATAAACTCGGCCATGCTACAGTCAGCCGACTTGGTAGCGCCGAAACGAATAACCCGCATTCGGAAAAACAACCAGCTGTCGTTACTGAAGCAAGAACGCAGAAGGGCAGAATCTGCCTGGAAAAGATGTTCTTCAGAGCTAAACCTATCCATCTACAAGGCGACTACAAGAAAATACCACAAAGGAATTTTCCAAGCCAAGAAAAAGTATTTTTCGGAGGCTATCAACGGTGCCCTAAACCGCCCCCGCGAACTCTTCAAGATGGTCACACAGACCATGAAACCAGGTTGCATTGAAGCCCCCAGCTCGGACACACAAGATTTTTGTGATGAACTATCGGATTACTTCATTAATAAAATCGAGGCAATCCGTGAAAGCATTCAGCAAAACAATTCCCCCCTTAGCCCCCCCTGCAGCCTCTCACACAGCACCCATAGTAATTCTCCTATATCAGCTAAGTTTACTCTGGGACCCATCTCCATTGAGACCACTAAGAATATCATTGGCGCTTTGCGTAATGGCACAGCGCCAAATGACATTATCCCCACAAAACTGCTGAAGGAATGCGCCTACATCCTGGCTCCTCCCATCACACAGCTTATCAACCAGTCTTTCTTGGAGGGCATAGTGCCCTCACAGTTGAAAGAGGGTATAATCCAACCCATCATGAAGAAACCCTCCCTGGACCCCAAGGACCCACTCCACCGCCGTCCCATAACAAGTCTCAACGTACTCTCAAAGATAATGTAAAAAGTAGTGGTACAACAGCTGCAACAGCATCTAGATACCTACAAGCTACTTGACCCATTGCAATCAGGCTTCCGTCCCGGACACGGGACGGAAACAGCATTGCTGAAAGTATGGGACGATGTTCTCAAGGCCGCAGACGAAGGAGAATCTTGTCTTCTAGTTCTGTTGGACCTAAGTGCCGCTTTCGACACTGTAGACCACAAACTGTTGCTGACTCGGCTTGCTGAAGTAGCCAGAGTAGCAGAAGGCGATTTATCTTGGTTCTCCTCTTTTCTGGAAAACCGATCGCAAACAGTGAAGTTAGGACCTTTTACATCTGAGAAACGCACAGTAACATGCGGAGTCCCTCAAGGATCGCCTCTGTCACCAGTGCTGTTTAACATATATCTTCGTCCTCTTTTTGAGATTATCAGCAGCCAAAAACTGCTCTACCACTCATATGCAGATGATACGCAACTGTATTTCCGCATCTGCAATAGACAGGATCACCACCCCAATCTAGAGACATGCCTCTCTTTGATAGAGGACTGGATGACAAAGAGTTATCTTAAACTCAATGGAGCGAAAACAGAACTTCTCCTGTTTCACGCCAAGCGTAGGAATCAACTTTCAACAGCGTGGACCCCCCCGCCTATTTTGGGCAAGCTCATCACCCCTAGCGCCAAAGTCTAAAGCCTAGGGGTCATTTTTGACTCCTTTATGACAATGGACGCACAAATAGGGTCAGTAGTCAGCGGATCTCATTATCTACTGCGCCTACTACGCAGACTCACTCCGTTCATCCCTAAAGAAGATTTAGCGGTCGTGGTGGGAGCAGTTGTAAACTCCAGGCTGGATTATGCAAATGCCCTTTACCTCGGACTCCCCAAGTACCAAATCGCTCGTCTGCAAGTCGTTCAGAATACGGCCGCCAGACTTGTGACAGGGAAAAAACCCTGGGAATCTATCTCACCTTCACTGCAAGCCCTTCATTGGCTGCCAGTTAAAGACAGAATTGCTTTTAAAGCTCTGTGTCTTACGCATAAATGTGTCCATGGAAATGCCCCCCTCTATTTATGCGAAATAATAAAAGCGCATAACCCCAATCGCGTTTTGCGATCCACGAATCAGAACCTGCTCCAGGTTCCGAAAGCCAACTTCAAGTCCAAAGGAGAAAGAAGATTCGCGATCCAAGGCCCCAGACTATGGAACGCTTTACCAACCAGCATTCGGTTGGAGGAGAACCACCTAGCATTTAGGAAAAAGGTCAAGACTTTTCTCTTTTGATATCAAAGGAGACAGGAACAACAAGCGCCCAGAGGCGATTCAGTTCGCATGTGCCGCGCTATACAAGTTTTCATTCATTCATTCATTCATGTGGTTTTGAGAAAAATGTGTATTCCCTCTCACCGGGGTGGAAGAGGCGCCACACATCAATCATCTGTGCGGAATGCAGTGCCGTTCATATCCATTTGCGTATATCTTGCGAAGTTGAGGACGTCCCAGAGGAAGTGTCCTCATGTGGTGAAAGGGGAATGTTAAGGTCACCACCCACGATCAATTGCCCTTCCGAAAATTGCAGAATTTGTGTAAGGTGCCATTGTAAGAATGCGTCCTGGCGGTCGTTGGGCACGTAAAGTTTACCAAAGGTCACCCTCTTGTCCCCAATCCTTCAAAAGCAGGTATCGTCTCCCCGTGTCAGTCTTCCTGTCAATATGTGTCCAGGGGACATTAGCTAAGATAAGAATGGAAATCCCTCTTAGATTTTGCCTCCGTAAACATGGAATGATACGCTAACGGGTAATATCTGTTCTTTTGTAGCAGGAGGCTGTTCTCTCTAAAGTTCTGAGTTTCCTGCAGGTATACAATGTCAGCTTTCATGCGTCGCATATCGTGGAGTAACATCCTCCTCTTTTCAGGCGTGTTGAGGCCTTTAGCATTTAATGAGACAATGTTAGGGGTGTCCATGCTCGCGAGTCTGGGTCAGAAAGGGGAGGAAAGGGGAGAGGGGGGGAAGAAGGGGAAGAGTGGTCTGGAGGTAGAGCAAAAGAGTAACAAGATGATCAGTAACAGGTAGCCTCAAAGAGAAAGAAGATTGAAAGAGGGCCATCACCAGGGCGTGCGGCTCAAGGAAAAAAATAAATAAAGGAGCCAAACAGGCTGAGGCTCTCGCCAGAAGAAACTCTGGGTACTGAGCGCAGTCCTAAGTGGGTCGGTGGGTAGACAGAGCCGGGAAGCGAGCCCCTGACCCCCCCCCAGCCACCCCTGCAATCAATCAGTGATGTTACTTACATCGGTAGCAAAAAGTAGGTATGCTAAATGTCCGCTAGGGTACAGGCAGCAACACAGCAGCAGCAATAGACATTAACAGTGCAAACATTAATTAGGCATCAAGAAGTGCAAGTTCAAACAGATATTAAAGCTAAACAACAAACGGCATTAACACCAACTACTTTCTCAAAGAAATTGTACAGCATGAACAAAAGGAACAGATGTATACCCACCCCAATCCAGGTTGATCACCTATGGGGGGCTTAGAGCACCCCCATCCCTCCCCACCTCCCCGCGATAAGACACCCTCCCTCTGTCAATCGCACAAGCTGGCCATTCCCTCCAGATCTATCCCGCCCGTCCAGAAAGAGGCCCGGCCCTCAATGACGTTCCGTCTGGCATGGGCCATTCCCAGCAGCCCCACCATGTCTTCCTAAGGAAGAGTATTAACCCCCTCCCCCCGGGGACCCGCACTGTCAAGTGAAATAAGTGTGCCTCACCACCGCCACACCCCACCCCCCGGTAGGGCCCCCAAAACCGAGCCCGCCAACCTGTCACCTCCCGCCAACCTGACAGTCCATTCCATCACATCTGCAGATCGCAGCTCGGTGCGTCGGTTCATCCACTCACTCCAGGCCAGAGCATTGTTTAGCAGATATCATGGGGCCAAAGTCAGAGAAGCAGTCCCGGGTAAAAATAACGTCCCGGCCTCCCCCGCCCCCAAAACATCCCACCCAGGGAGTCTCATTGTAGTGGGATCACCTTTCCGGGTCCAGGGGTAGTAAAAAACAAATGACCCCCAGCTGGATAAGCTCCAATGGTAGGTAGGGAGTTACTTGGCAACATGAGTCAGTCAGTAAGGGGCATCATACAGGGGACGGGCAGTGCCCGGTGAGCAAGCAGCGGTCAGTCCCCTCGAGGCTCCGGAGCATGGGGGGGGGGGCAAAGGGCAGGGGAGGGGGGCAGCCCCAGATGGCCCAGGCAGTTCAGGATCTCCTCAAGGCCTCTCTGGGAACAGGCACACAACAGGGGGGGAACGTCCGTGCATAAAAAGGGGAGGTGGTTCAGTCATGCGGTAGTGGAGGGGAGGATGTTACAGCCATGGATGGGTGGCCTAAAAGGCCTACTCACGTTGCTCTGCACTTGAAGCGGTCCTGTGCCTCCGCCTGCCTCTCTGCTGGCGAGGTGGTAGGGGGCCCCGAAATGTGGACAGGCCCGATTAGCCTGTCGGGCGCGGCAGGATCTGTAACAAGTCCGGTACCGGGATTGGGTCCACTTCCAGAAAACGGAAAAGGGCCGAGAGATCCGCGGCGGTTTGGAGTGTAAAAGCCGTGGTGTCTTTCCGGAAGGTGACAGCAAGTGGATATCCCCAGTGGTACGTTAGTCCCCGCTGTTTCGCGCAGTCTAGTACAGGGCGCAACATTGCTCTTCGCTTCAGCGTGGCTCTTGATAGGTCTGGGAGGATTCTCACATTCATCCCCGCCATCGCCACGTCTCCATGTTCTCAAGCCCAGCGGAGGTCACTCTCCTTTTGTGGAGGTAACGGTGGAATCTAACCACCACCTCTCGCAGTCTGCTCGGGTCTTGGGGGATCAGCTGTGAGGGGGATACTGGACTCCCAGGCACAGGCCTTATGTGTCGAGACACGTGGGGAGCCTTGTGGTGCCGCAACCTTGGCGCCGGGGGAAACCTCTTGCAGGTGCCTAAAATAGCATTGTATCTCCCCCAGGTTCTGTCTGGAGGGGGTGCCCCGGGTTGCTGCTCTGGTCCTGTGGCATTTAGCGGAGTGCATACCGATCAAATTAGTAGTATTGCAGGGTAATAGAGGACGAGGCCGGGAGCTCTGAGAAAAAGCTGCCTCACTCGGCCATGTCCAGGCCACGCCCTGGAGCAGTGTTTCTATGTGGCCGCTCGCTCCACCATCAAGCCCCCCCATGTGATCGGGTATCGGGTAAATTATATCTCTATCCATTCACCAAAAAAGGTGTCAAAAAAGTTAAAACCACAACAGTTTTTGACAATTCCTTTATTAAAAAAGAGAAAAAAAAGTGTCCTGTGATGTCCATCCATCTTCAATCATGCCGCCCCACGGACACAAAAAATAGAAAAAAACTCCACCTCTATGGGTGACCTTCTGACGACTGCTTCTTTTGGCTTTGACAGCTGTTTATATAGGCAAGGGCGGTGGCCACCCAATGATATAACCAAGTGACCCTTCCCCTTCTGACTTTATGTGACATCAGAGAGGGCGGGGTCATCCGGTTATGTCAGCAGGTGGCCCCACTCTTGCCTATATAAGAGCTGTCAAAGAAAAAAGACAGCAGTCACTAGAAGGCCTCCCATGATGCAGGGTATTTTTGTTTTTTCGGGTCTGTCGGGTGGCATGATTGACAATGAATTTATATTGTGGGACACTTTTTTCTTTTTTAATAAAGGAATTTTCAAAAACATACTTGTTTTTGGTGAATGGGTAGAGATCCAAAGTACCCGATACCAATTCACATAGAGGGGCCGGGATCTGGGGGCCCCCTTGTTAAAGGGGGCTTCCACATTCCAAAAAGATGGGGACAAGGTGCTTAGGGGTGGGGGAGCGTAGAGCCCCCTGCCACAAAGCACACACCCCCCAAGTTGAGGGCATGTGGCCTGGTATGGTTTAGGATGGGGGGCGCATTCGCTCTTCTCCCCCCTATCCTGACCTCCAGGCTGCAAGCTAGGATAAGGGTCTGGTATGGATTTTGGGGGTGAACTCACGCCAATTTGTTTTAAAATTTTCACCTTAAAATCCATACCAGACCCAAAGGACCTGGTATGGACTGGGCGCCGACCCCACCCTGTTTTTTTCATAGATTTTTCATCTATATTGCCGGGAGCTGACAATACATTATAGCCGCAAGCAAATTTAAATTACATTTTTTCCTTCAGAAATGTCATTATTGCTGCAGCACTGTTCTACACATCGCACAGATGCGCCACTTTACAGGCAGGAATGGGGACCCCCAGGCACGATATAATAGTAATATTTCATTTTTATTGTTTGATTTTAGGCATTTTAAAATGACTGCTCCTGAAAAAAACGATTGTTTAAAAAATTTGCATTGATACATGTCCCCTAGGCCTAGGGCAGTTCCCGGGTCCCCATACACTTTTTATGGCAATAACTTGCATATAAGCCTTTAAAATTAGCATGATTTTTCATGTTCTTGTCCCATAGACTTTAATAGGGCTTGCATGTTTGTACTAATTTTATGCATGCTCTCATGTTCTGGTGCGAACCAAACCGGGGGGTGTTCGGCCCATTCCTACTCCCTATGCTCAGAAGGATTGGGTAATTCTCCTAAATCCTACTAGCCAATCGAAGTAGCGGGGAAGAAAAAGAAAGGTTATTATAACATGCTGATGGGGCCATCATTAAAGTGAATCTGTTGCTTTGCCCCTGCATGAGCAAACCACGAGTTTTGTTAAATCCAAATAAAGTTACTATGCAGTATGTCCTCTACCTTATGTACTATACAAACTTAGAGTGGCTCAATGTATAAATTGCACATGTTGTTACTCGTACTGCATCCGAAATCACACTTTGTACTATAACATATAACACATCTTTCTGAGCATTAAGTGTCAACTATATTTACACTCTGGATATCTGTATGCAAATCGTGGATCACACGCTCTCCATGGCCTCAAGATGTTCATTAGTTTCTCAGATATTTTCCATGCCTCCAGGTCAGTGATGAGATTGTCTGAACAGACCCCAATAAACTTGTCGATTTCTTGCTGAGTGGAATGAGGAAATTTCCCTGATAATAAATATGGGAGAATGTTTTTGCACACCAAAATAAGATTCTGCCTCTCAGTTATGTTGGAACAAGATGATAATATTGGTGGACAGTCAGACGATAAGCAACTAAATAAATCGGTTTCTTCAATGTCTCTGTCTCTGCTTGATTTTTCTGAAAAATAAAGTCAAAAATGCATTAGGATGCAGCTATATTATTAACAATACTGACAGCAAAGTAATTATATTGTATGTAAATTTTATAAAAAATCAAATAAAGATTATTCAGTGAGACAGAATGATACTGATGTTCAATCCATTGCAACCAACCAGTAATCTTCTGTCATTTCTAGAATGTTGTCACCACAGGGATCAAGAAATTAAATCAAATACTGTACACTGGAAGCCAAATGCTTATATAATAGATAGTCTTCCCAGTGAGGATGCAGGCTGCAACAAAACATTACTGTAAATAGGGGAAAGTTTAAAACCATTGTCAGGTATTGTAATTGCATGTGTCTCCTTTTCTTATGAAAATGGCTCTTCTTTTTTTTGGCCTGCTTCTACAGGCACAGGAAGAAAGCTAAAATCTCTTCAATAGAAAGCAAAAAAGCTTATTTTTTTTATTTTATTATTATTCTCAAGTCTCTTGAAAGCAAAAAAAAAAAGAATTTGACTTGATGTAGGCTCTTAGAAGTAGCAATGCAGCTAAAATTCAACCTTTAGTCCCCATGCACACAGGGCGTTTTTACAGCCGCTTTTTCCTGGCGTTGGTAGTGGCTTTTCAGCTCTTTTTTTCTAATGCCCTTTTTGCATGAGGTCTCAGCATTCCAGGTAGCTAGCCTTCCAGAAATAAGAATATGCTGTTCAGGTGAATAATCATGTCAGATTAATGTAACGTGGAGAAAGGCAGTGCTAGCAGATCCTGCCAGAGTGGTTTATCACTGGAGCAGTATTGTTTGTAACAGGTTTTTCTTTCAATTTTTTCCAATTTGCAACTGTATTGAAAGCTTACCCTTAATGTTAGCTCCAACCTCTAGTAATACTTACAATTCCTTCTTTTCTCCACAGCTCCGTTTGTCCACCAGAAACAAAGAGAGAAAAACCTGGGTAAATTTCTAGTTGCCACGTCAAACTTATGCAGGACTAATGCCTCGTACAGACGGACGGATTTTCCGAGAAAAAAAGTCAGATGGTGTAGCCTCCATCTGACTTTTTTTTTCGGAAGTCCGATGGACCCTAGATAGAGAACCTGTTCTCTTTCTTTCAGTCGGATGGGAACAAAGAACTGGGGGAAAAAGCATATCAGATGAGACTTCAGGACGTTAATATCTACAGTTTTGAGGATAGAATGGGAAGGGGAGACATGATAAAACTTTTAAATACATTAAGGGTGAGAATAGGGTTCAGGGGGGCAGTATTTTCAATATGAAACTAAGTTTAAAACTAACCTTAAAAAGTATTATTTTATCAGAAGAGTAGCTGATGCTTGAAATAATCTTCCAGCAAAGGTAGTGAGTCAGTAAACAGTAAGTGTATTCAAAGAGTGGGACAAACAAAGACCTATACTCACACATAAAAAGACTGGAGTCCGGCTCGATGAACCACTTGGTCTTTTTTCTGCCACTACTCTTCAATGAAAAGAAAACACATGCTCCAGGAGAAACTAAAAATCATTTTGGAATGCAAAAACTTCATAGTGAATCGGTGGATAATAGAACTTTGGTTTGGTAACAAAGGTTTTGATAAGCCCCTGACTTGAAAGGTTTCATAATAACGGAATGTGTAAATTTTGCCCTAGACCATACTTTCCACATACACCACATCAGAAATTATCGTAGAAATCATAGTATAAAAAGAGATTTTTGTATACGATATAAAAGGATTCATATTGATCCTTTTTCTTGGGAGAGTGCATGTGATCAGCACAGAGCCAATCAACACTGTCCAGACAGAGGGTCAGTGGCCCCGCAGTCTCATAGGACAGTCAGAAAACTCCTCCTACAATCGTTAACCTGTGCTTGACTGGATACTCATAGAAGTCACAAGACTGCTCTAACAGCCGATAAGAAAATGTATTTAGCAGTTTATATTTACTAAAAATAATTGTATTTCCGTGTTCTGCGTATTGTGGGAGACCATATATGGTGAATGCATGGTCCTGGCTTTAGTATCACTTTAAGCATTAAGGAGGGTTTAAGTCTGCTTATATTTATTAAAACATGGGAGCATGTGCAATAGGTCATCTTGGACTGTGAATCCACAAGACCTAAATTCTCAAAACATAACTGCCTAGATCTTCACCCATAGAACCTATAAGAGTCAAACAAAAAAAAGAGGGTGTCACCATCTAAGTGCAGCTTTATTATTAATACAATAAAAGCATATATGCACTCACTGCGAGATACAGGAAAGACAGCATGTATAGTGAACATAATCCCTCAGTCCCGGCTGGAAGAGGACAAGGAACCCAAAGGAACAAAGCCGATCAGCAGAGTTTACCAGTGAAGTGGCTGGTATATGCAGAGTGATTCCAGGAATCTGCTGGAATGTAGGTGGCAGTAGGGTTAGCCATGGTGGAATGAAAGGTGGTGTGGTGAAGCAGCTGGAGGTTCTGGTCTCGGTGGGTGAGGTTATACGCTGATGCATTTGTGGGTGTGGCTACATGTTTTAGGGATTTGTACTCTATGTTGTCAAGCCTGGAATGTAGTGGAGGAAGGGGCATATACTATGTATATATATATATATATATATATATATATATATATATATATATATATATATACAGTACATACAGTACAGACCAAAAGTTTAGACACACCTTCTCATTCAAAGAGTTTTCTTTATTTTCATGACTATGAAAATTGTAGATTCACACTGAAGGCATCGAAACTATGAATTAACATATACAGGGAGTGCAGAATTATTAGGCAAATTTGTATTTTGACCACATCATCCTCTTTATGCATGTTGTCTTACTCCAAGCTGTATAGGCTCTAAAGCCTACTACCAATTAAGCATATTAGGTGATGTGCATCTCTGTAATGAGAAGGGGTGTGGTCTAATGACATCAACACCCTATATCAGATGCGCATAATTATTAGGCAACTTCCTTTCCTTTGGCAAAATGGGTCAAAAGAAGGAATTGACAGGCTCAGAAAAGTCAAAAATAGTGAGATATCTTGCAGAGGGATGCAGCACTCTTAAAATTGCAAAGCTTCTGAAGCGTGATCATCGAACAATCAAGTGTTTCATTCAAAATAGTCAACAGGGTCGCAAGAAGCATGTGGAAAAACCAAGGCGCAAAATAACTGCCCATGAACTGAGAAAAGTCAAGCGTGCAGCTGTCAAGATGCCACTTGCCGCCAGTTTGGCCATATTTCAGAGCTGCAACATCACTGGAGTGCCCAAAAGCACAAGGTGTGCAATACTCAGAGACATGGCCAAGGTAAGAAAGGCTGAAAGACGACCACCACTGAACAAGACACACAAGCTGAAACGTCAAGACTGGGCCAAGAAATATCTCAAGACTGATTTTTCTAAGGTTTTATGGACTGATGAAATGAGAGTGAGTCTTGATGGGCCAGATGGATGGGCCAGTGGCTGGATTGGTAAAGGGCAGAGAGCTCCAGTCCGACTCAGACGCCAGCAAGGTGGAGGTGGAGTACTGGTTTGGGCTGGTAAGATGAGCTTGTGGGGCCTTTTCGGGTTGAGGATGGAGTCAAGCTCAACTCCCAGTCCTACTGCCAGTTTCTGGAAAACACCTTCTTCAAGCAGTGGTACAGGAAGAAGTCTGCATCCTTCAAGAAAAACATGATTTTCATGCAGGACAATGCTCCATCACACGCATCCAAGTACTCCACAGCGTGGCTGGCAAGAAAGGGTATAAAAGAAGAAAAACTAATGACATGGCCTCCTTGTTCACCTGATCTGAACCCCATTGAGAACCTGTGGTCCATCATCAAATGTGAGATTTACAAGGAGGGAAAACAGTACACCTCTCTGAACAGTGACTGGGAGGCTGTGGTTGCTGCTGCACGCAATGTTGATGGTGAACAGATCAAAACACTGACAGAATCCATGGATGGCAGGCTTTTGAGTGTCCTTGCAAAGAAAGGTGGCTATATTGGTCACTGATTTGTTTTTGTTTTGTTTTTGAATGTCAGAAATGTATATTTGTGAATGTTGAGATGTTATATTGGTTTCACTGGTAAAAATAAATAATTGAAATGGGTATATATTTGTTTTTTGTTAAGTTGCCTAATAATTATGCACAGTAATAGTCACCTGCACACACAGATATCCCCCTAAAATAGCTAAAACTAAAAACAAACTAAAAACTACTTCCAAAAATATTCAGCTTTGATATTAATGAGTTTTTTGGGTTCATTGAGAACATGGTTGTTGTTCAATAATACAATGAATCCTCAAAAATACAACTTGCCTAATAATTCTGCACTCCCTGTATAACAAAAAAGTGTGAAACAACTGAAAATATGTCATATTCTAGGTTCTTCAAAGTAGCCATCTTTTGCTTTGATTACTGCTTTGCACACTCTTGGCATTCTCTTTAAGAGCTTCAAGAGGTAGTCACCTGAAATGGTCTTCCAACAGTCTTAAAGGAGTTCCCAGAGATGCTTAGCACTTGTTGGCCCTTTTGCCTTCACTCTGACATCCAGCTCACCCCAAACCATCTCGATTGGGTTCAGGTCCTGTGACTGTGGAGGCCAGGTCATCTGGCGCAGCACCCCATAACTCTCCTTCTTGGTCAAATAGCCCTTACACAGACTGGAGGTGTGTTTGGGGTCATTGTCCTGTTTAAAAAAAAAAATGATGGTCCAACTAAACGCAAACCGGATGGAATAGCATGCCGCTGCAAGATGCTGTGGTAGCCATGCTGGTTCAGTATGCCTCCAATTTTGAATAAATCCCCAACAGTGTCACCAGCAAAGTACCCCCACACCATCACATCTACTCCTCCATGCTTCACGGTGGGAGCCAGGCATGTAGAGTCCATCCATTCACCTTTTCTGCGTCGCACAAAGACACGGTGGTTGGAACCAAAGATCTCAAATTTGGAATCATCAGAACAAAGCACAGATTTCCACTGGTCTAATGTCCATTCCTTGTGTTCTTTAGCCCAAACAAGTCTCTTCTGCTTGTTGCCTTTCTTTAGCAGTGGTTTCCTAGCAGATATTCTACCATGAAGGCCTGATTCACGCAGTCTCCTCTTAAAAGTTGTTCTAGAGATGTGTCTGCTGCAAAAGGTGGCTACTTTGAAGAACCTAGAATATGACATATATTTTCAGTTGTTTCACACTTTTTTGTTATGTATATAATTCCACATGTGTTAATTCATAGTTTTGATGCCTCTATAGTCATAGTCATGAAAATAAAGAAAACTCTTTGAATGAGAAGGTGTGTCCAAACTTTTGGTCTGTACTGTATATGTATATATATATATATATATATATATATATATATATATATATATATATATATATATATATATATATAATATTTATTTATACATATACACACACACAGTTCCTTGAAAAAGTTATTATCCAAAAATGGGAAGAGTATGGCACAACTGCCAAGACATGGCCGTCCACCTAAACTGACAGCCCAACAAGGAGAGCATTAATCAAAGAAGCAGCCAAGAGGCCCATGGTAACTTTGGAGGCGCTGCAGAGATCCACAGCTCAGGTAGGAGAATCTGTTCACAGGACAACTATTAGTCGTGCACTCCACAAATCTAAAAGACCTTAATGGAAGAGTGGCAAGAGGGAAGCCATTGTTAAAGAAAGCCATAAGAAGTCCCATTTGCAGTTTGCGAGAAGCCATGTGGTGACACAGCAAACATGTGGAATAAAGAATCTGGTCAGATGAGACCAATATTGAACTTTTTTGGCCTGAAAGAAAAACGCTATGCATGGAGGAGAATTAACACTGTACATCACCCTGAACACACCATCTCCACCGTGACATTGTGGTGACAGTATCAAGTTGTGGGGATGCTTTTCTTCATCAGGGACAGGGAAGCTGGTCAGAGTTGAATTGGAAGATGGATGGAGCCAAATACAGGGCATTCTTAGAAGAAAACCGGTTAGAGTCTGCAAAAGACTTAAGACTGGGAAGGGTTATCTTCCAGCAGGACATTCACCCTAAACATACAGCCAGAGCTAAAATGGAATGGTTTAGATCAAAGCATATTCATGTGTTAGACTGGCCCAGTCAAAGTCCTGACTTAAATCCAATTGAGAATCTATGGCAAGACTTGAAAATTGCTGTTCGCAGATGTTCTCCATCCAATCTGACAGAGCTTGAGCTATTTTGTGAAGAAGAATGGGCAAAATTGTTACTCCCTAGATGTGAAAAGCGGGTAGAGACATCCCCAAAAAGACTTGCAGCGAAAGGTGGTACTAAGAAGTTTTGACAAATACATGCCACACTTTTCACATATTTATTTGTAAAAAATGTTGAAAACCATTTATCATTTTCCTTCCACTTGACAATTATGTGCCACTTTGTGTTGGTCTATCACATAAAATACATTTACGTTTTTGGTTGTAACATGACAAAATGTGGAAAATTTCAAGGGGTATGAATACTTTTTCAAGCCACTGTATATATGAGGTGGATCAGCTTGGACCTGAAACAAGGATAATTAACATAAACTATATGCATAATAAAGCATGATATATTATATCCCAGGGTGGAAATTAAATACAGAGAAAGGAAAGGCTATACCGTATTTATCGGCGTATACTGCGCACTTTTTTCCCCTTAAAATAAGGGGAAAAATCGTGGGGGCGCGATATACGCCGATACCCGCTTCCCGCGCTTAGTTTAAATGTCTCCGCCGACATATACCGAGCGCAGTACACTCGGGTACATTCGGCCAGGCTCGGCTTCACCCGCGGTCACGTTCCTAGCCTCTATGCGTGAGAAGCCGAGCGTGGCCGAGCATGCCCGAGTGTACTGCGCTCGGTATATGTCGGCGGTGGTATTCAAACTAAGTGCGGGAAGCGGGGATTCGACTCGTAGACAGCGCGGGAGAAGCGAGGAGGACACCACCGAGGTCGCAGACGGGCAAATCAGAGACGAGGGGCATCTAAACTGTAAATATATTCTTTTTTTTTCAGGATTTACTCTTCTAGGTTGGGGGTGCGCGCTATACGCGGGTGCGCGCCATACTCCTAAAAATACGGTACATATAACTGAAGCAACATATCTTCAATGAAAACAAAATGTATGTACATTTTTAAATAGATAAAAGGTAAAAAAGTTAAAATAAGCTTAAAAATAAATAAATACATGAACCATAAATACTCTATACGTGGGCACGTATAGGAAGGGCTCACTGGGTATAAGGGGCAATTGAAATTTGTGAAATAAAAGCACAGTACACAAGGAAATAATAAATATTGATTGCAAATGTGAGGTATATGAAATAAAAAAATTATCACTGCACAATAAAGGAGCCTTTATTGAGCCTGTATTGATTTCTATTTCTTTGTTTTAAGGAGTTGTAAAGGAAGACATTAACCCAATCTACGCATTAAGGTGAAAAAACATCTGATGATGCGCCCCCCCCCCCCCCGAGCCCCGTTTTTACTTACCTGACCCCTGGAAAGTCCCATGCTCGGTCCCGAGATCCTCTTCGCCGCTCAGCCTGGCCGCTAATTGGCTAGAGCGGATGGGTTGACAGCAACGCAGCCATTGGCTGGCGCTGCTGTCAATCACATCCAGTGACGTGGCGTGCTGAGGGGTGGGGCTGAGTGATACAGTAGGGGCCACTCTGTGCAAAACAAACTGCACAGTGGAGGTAAGTATAACATGTTTGATATTTTAAAGAAAAAAAAAAACATTTAACTCTAATGATAGGAATGTATTGTAGAGAGAATATCCAGTAAGTTTCTAGCTCACAGAGCTTTTTAAAATATTCAGCCTTAGAGCAATCGTTGGGTATGTTATGTGGGTATGTTAATGTGGGTATGTTAATGAAGCACTAGAGTGAAACCACACTTAGAGCTTCGGAGAGAGATGAGTAAACACTAAGGCGCACATTACAAGGCCGTAGTGCACACACCGTACGTCACGCCAATGTAGCGCGAAGAGGCAAGCATTGCATTTAGCAAGCCAGTGCTCCCAACGCTCCGCCAGCATGTTGTGGGTTTCGAAGGCACAGCGTAGGTGGAAGTGGGCGTGACCACATGCCAATGATAGTCCAAGCGTGGTGCAGTGTAGGACACGCGGCGTATCACGAACTGTGCACGTGCCGTGACGTCGCCGTGACGTGGACGCATGCACAGCACCCTCCTGCGCCTGCTCACAACCACACCGGAACAACTGCCTAAGCTACATCGATTCATCACATACGCCGCAAACTTAACGTACGCCCAGCCAGACACACGTCCAACGCACAATACGCCGGCTTGTGTTCCCTGGTGGTGGCTGAATTAGTCTTTTCAGGCTTTTTTCCCCTTTATTTTCACCTGGTTATCCTTTCTATGGTGGCAACACTCACTTACAATGCTTTATCCATGGAGGATGATGTCAGCCTAGGTTGCGCTCTCGATTTTGACTACAAACACCTACCCTCTACACACTCCTTTTACAGATAGCTGGAAAATCTGATAACATTGTATGAAATTCCAGTTTAGTGTAAAATTGTGTTTCGAGGACACTGAAACTCTGGCAAGGTCAACATGTATTTTCTGTATCTGCATACAGTACATTTACTTTATAGTATATATTATAGTATATAGATCACTCGTTTTTTTTTACCGTTTTGCAAGTCGATGATGCCAAGACTGCTGATATCTCTAATAAATAAACGCCCATCACTAAATGTTCCAAAAGTGCTTCCATCAATTTTTGTAAAATAAAAGAAGTAATTTAAGTCATTGTTGCTCAAATGGTGTATGGTTTGAAGAAGCTGGTATACCAGGTCTGCTGCTACTTCAGGGGCAGAGTTGTTGAAGGAAATTAGTGGTTGGGAACTTGTGCTCACAAACAGGCGCCCACAGGAACCTAAGTACTTTGGGAAAGGCCATCCCTCTGCTCCAGGAAAAATCTAAAACAACAATAATAAAATATTCTAAGGATAGTATTTAAGGAAAACAAGGTTAAAGAATATGTAAATCTATTATTTCAGATTCCTGATATGTGCCTACTGTACCATGTACTTGTATGAAAAAGTATCCTGTTCCCTTTGTATTGCATCCATTATGTGAAATACCTGGTGCTCCTGTCAGTCCCTCTGCTTTCCTATCAAAAACTAGGTATGAGAGCACAGCGCCAATGATCGGACTTGGCCTGAC
Organism: Rana kukunoris; assembly: GCA_029574335.1. NCBI lineage: Eukaryota > Metazoa > Chordata > Amphibia > Anura > Ranidae > Rana > Rana kukunoris. Next base: position 458,806,417 of record CM056050.1, read on the forward strand.
AGGCGCCTCCTCCCTGCATGCCATTCGCTGGGAAGACCAGTATACTCCCTGAACTCCTTATGCAGCTGTGAACAGAGGGAATGTGATCACTTATAAAAAAGGGTTTATATAGCTATACACATGCTTTTCCTTTCATTTTGTATTTTAAACTAGATTTGTTGCTTTACAAGGTTATGGTTTACACAAATACTGTAATGTGTACATTTTTTATTTAGTTTCAATATCAATGTGTCGGCAATGCTAGCAAGCGCCTGTTCAGACCAGATGCATTGGGCTGTGCTGGTCAACCTTGTCCAATGCAGTCTCAATGCATAAACAAAGCAACAAACCTTGTTACCTATAGTGACAGATTACAACACCATGCTATGATGATGATGCACACGATAGTGCAGCATAGTGACACAATCTATCTTGTGTGGCCAACAGAACTGAATGAAATTTCACTTTGTGACAGGTCAATAAAGATTTAACAACAAAGGGATGCACATCGACACAGCTGCCTTCATATCATATACCAGCAGCCATGGTCTAGAGCACTCTGCTGGTGTCAACAAGCCCTGAAAACTAAAACATTTGGGTTTTTGACTTACCTGGCAATTATCTGTTATCTAACATTGAATCATCCCAATCTTGCAGTAGAGTGCAGTAAACAGGACTTGTATTGCTGGGCATTGATGATTTAGCAGGGCCCAGCTAAGATTCAAACCATCTATGGACAGGCTAATTGCCCATAAGGCAATCCATCGCTACAACCAGCATGTCAATTATTTTTCGGTTTGCGATTATTACGTACAAGGTGCAAGGTTCAGGTGTGCATTTCATACAGAGTGTAAGGTTCAGGAATGCATTATGTACAAAGTGCAAGGTTCAGGAATATGTTACACACAAGATAAAAGGTTCAGGGGGGCATTTCACACAGAGTACAAGGTTCAGAAATGCGTTGCGTACAAGGTGCATGGTTCAGGTGTGCATTTCATACAGAGTGCAAGGTTCAAGATTGGGTTTTATACAGAGTGCAAGGTTCAGGAATGCAATACGTACAGAATGCAAGGTTCAAGAGTGCGTTGTACAGAGTGCAAGGTTTAGGAGTGCGTTATACAGAGTGCAAGGTTCAGGAGTGTGCTGTACAGAGTGTAAGGTTCAGGAGTGTGTTATACAGAGTGCAAGGTTCAGACGTGTGTTGTACAGAGTGCAAGGTTCAGGAGTGTGTTGTACAGAATGTAAGGTTCAGGAATTAGTTAAAATGCAAAGACACCAATTAATTAAACATAGCATACTTATCTTCTAAAATATTGATTAACAGCATACAGGAGCCGAGGCAAGAATGGCGGCATCAGATGGATAATAAATGAGTGCAGCCTAGCAGGACATACAGCAGTGTAAACATCCATCCAGCACAGCCAGAGACTGGTCGCAATGAGAGCGAAAGCAGCTGTCAAATCTAAGCTCTGATGTCAGGAATGGATGGAGCCGATATGCAGAGCTCTGCCCCTTTGTCCCACGCATAAAGAAAACAGCTGGTGTTTATACATTGCTGGCTGGGGAAGTAGGTAGCAAGGGACAGAACCAATTATAATTACTGACTGTGCACCCACAGCAGTGTATAATAAACCTGTGTGAGTGCACATACAGTTGTTACAATTGGTCACCCCCTACTACCTTCTTCCCAACCAGCAGTGTAATAACGCCGGCTGTTTTGTCTATGCAGGGGACAAAGTAGCCCTCACTCAGCCCTGCTCATCCCCGACATCAGAGCTTCAATTTGACAGCTGCACTCACAGTCCCTCTCACTGCAGCCATATGCTCCCAGCTTGCCCACCAATCCCTGGCTGTACTGTATGGATGTTCACACTGCTGCATAGCCTGCTAGGCTGTCAGCAATGGAGTAATGCAGGACAAAGTCCCTGTACCCTGGGACCGCGAGACAAAGATTGAAATGCGTGAAAGTCCTGCCCAATCCGGGACTGTTGGGAGGTACTGTATGTAAGAGCACTATATGTGATAACAAGGACATTCCTCCCTGGGAGTTTTCCAGTTGTATTCGTATTTTACGCTTACCATATAAGCCATCACTTCACTCTCATTTCACGCTGGATACATAAGGACTGATCCCACATAGGATATCCTTATGGTCTTCATAGGCTACTAACCACATGCAATGGCACATTTTATCACCCTCAGCTGGGTAGATCTCACATCACTGTCCTAACAGTGTTGGCCTCACGGTGGGCAATGTTGTCCACATGTGGTTTGAATCTTTTTACATATCCAGGTGAAGGTCTTTTGACGGACTTTGTATAAAATTTAATTCTAACTAGCTCTGGAATATAATTCACCATAGAATCCCTTTCTAAGGGATTTTCTGCAAAATTCAGCCAGGAGCTATAAAGTATTATCTTATTATTGGAGAAGGCATTCGTACATAATTATTGATTTTGCTGACACATATTGTACCCCCTTGGGGCACATACATTCAAATATATATGTGCTAAATCATTTTTGTTTTTCTCCCCCTTTTTCCTTTGGGAGAGGAGGTTGTTTATATAATTTTCCTGCAGCTGCCATTGATGAGTACAATTTCAATAATTGGCCAATTACCCTTTAATGCGATAGATAGTGGCCTTTGTAGTGTCTAGATCAGGGGTAGGCAACCCCCGGCACTGGAAGCCTCTTTTGCCAACACTCGACTCTCTCCCCATCAGCAGAGCAGCGCAGGCAAGTGTCAGTTTGACACAAATGCATTCTAATTTCAGAATTCCCCACCACCATACCTGCATCAAGGGGAAAGCATTGTGCCCCCACAATTTGTAAAAGATGGCAAACACTGTTTTGTTCTCTAACTTTGCTGTAGCTGCGATCATCCGCTTTTGTGACAGGGATCAGATTGGGTGCAGTTCTGCTGGGGGGGGCGGTCCCTGTTTCCAGGAGGATGAGAACTGTCTTGGCCACTGCTAAAGCCAATCACAGTTCTGCTTGCCCCATCTACCATCTGGGGGAAGATGACTCGCTTAGTTGCCACTACCAATCTCAGAAAGAAGGGATTTAACTGTGATTGAGAAAACCACAATCAGGTGACAGTTTGTTGAATTACTGTTGAGCAATTATTTCTGAACCTTTGCGTCATTTCCTACTTAACCCCTCTGCACTCTGTGACCCTTTAAACCACAGCCAGTATTCAGTGCAATAAAAATGACACCCAACTTTTGCTGCGGCGCAGATCGCCACACTTTTTCTCAGCTGCACACGGCCCACTGCTTTCAGAAAATGCCCCTGACCTGAGTTCATCATTGTGCATCCATTCCAGATGCTTGTATGTGACATCACATATATCATATACATCCCATACATGCCATATATCACATACATCACATACAAGCACTTGTACTGGATGCGAGCGGTGGATCAGCAGGATGAGTGTGCCAGGACAGGAAGATGTGTCTTATCTCTGCTTCCTTTCACCACTCTGCATATCACACACATCATAGATGAGAAGAGGGTACAGCAGTGGAGCAGATGAGCAGGGGGGTACATTGGTGGGGACAATGAGAAGGGGGTTCAGCGGTGGGATAGAAAAGCAGGGGAATACAGTGATGGGGCAGATGAGCAGGAGGTTACAGTGGTGGGGCAGATGAGCAGTAGGGGTTCAGTGTTGGGGCAGAGGAGAAAGAGGTACATTTGTGGGACAGATGAGCAGGGGGTTACAGCGGTGGGCTGAATTGATATTCTCTTAATTGTATAGTACAAGACACTGTACTTGTATTCTTAGTCCATGGGGTGTACACAAGTAATAAATTGAGGAGTGGGCAACAACATAGCAAACAGAACTGCCCTCAAATACAAGTATTAAAAACCCTAATAAAACACTCAACGACAGCTTGAAGCACCTTGCTGCCAAAGCTTTCATGAGCCACTGCCTATACATCCACCTGGAAAAACATGGAGAACGTGTGAACAGAGGACCAAGTGGTGGTCTTGCAAATGCTTAATGATAAAAAGCCCAAAAGACACCAACAGCCCTCGTCTAATAGGCTCTCATAGGGAAAGGAGGAACCCTGTGCCTAGGGAGTAGAGATGGGCCGAACACCACACCCCACTTTCAAACATCGCAAAAGTTCGGAAATTAACAACGAACCCCATTAAAGCCTATGGGGCCTAAACGAGAAAACTCAAAACTGCCGATTTTGAAGGCTTATATTTGAGTTATTGGGCATGCAAAGGGTATTTGGGTCTGGGTACTGCCCTGGGGGACATCAATGCAAAAAAAGTTTTTTTTAAATATAATTTTTAAATGAGCAGTGATTTAATGATGCTTAAAGTGAAACAACAACAAAATTCCTTTAAATATAGTGCCTGGAGGGTCGCTTTAGTTTGGGTGGCGCATCTGTACCATGTTATATAATGTATAACATTTTAGTTGCCGCTTTACTATTTATCGAATTAGCGCAGTACACCCCTCTTTTTCATAGCATCTGTACATTGTATAGAACCTGCTGCAGCAAAAATGACATCTATAAAGAGAATAAATACAACTTTCTCTGCAAGCTTTCCTTATTTTGTAAACAACGGCTTGGGGAGCCAGTCTGTATGATGAGGTCACAATTTAGTTCACTCTGAACAAGTTTAGAGATTTTTTTGGATAAATTCAGGTGTCTGTTTCGCAGACTTTGGATAGAAGTAACAGGTGTGGAAAAATTGGGCTTTGTGTGTCGGTGGTGCCTTCAAACCGTAACCCTATAGAGGTACTCTTGATGAAAATTGAAATTATATGCACCTGTCAAACGGGTGTGGAAAAATTCGTCCTTGGGTGTTAGTTGTGCCCATGAAACCTTTTCCAAAACAATTGAAATTGCCAACCAATGATGATCCTTTGCCTTGATGCCACCAATTCTTTGGTTCTTTTGCAGGCTTTGAAGAATATGGGAGGCCATGCATCACAAGTTTGTGGAGGCATGAAAAGCAGAGTCCTCTGGGTCACTGAGGATTACAGTATCTGGAACGGCCTCTTCCCAGCCAACGCCAGTCACTTTCTGGGGACCAGAGCCATATTAATAGCATCATGGGCTCCTAGGCAAAGTAATGCACTGGAACCCCTACCAGCTTGCCCCAATGTACACACCTACTTTCAAGAAATAAAGTATATACAATCCTGCCCCTTCTTATTCACAGAAAAAACATGCTGAATATTCTGGAACTCACCCCCTCATCTTTATTTAAGCTATGTTTTTGTGATGCTGCACTGCTAGTTGTTTATTTGGATCAATGTGCAGAGGTAGGGCCTTTAGGTCCCCTCCCGGTCTCTAGTCTTATGTTTTGATTTGTTGCATCTTTTTATTTGATATGGTTATCTCAACCTCGTATCTCTACTGGGCTCCTATTTCGTAATACGCTTAATACACTCTTCCCACCTATTCCTTCCTTCATCTGCCCCTCTTCTCTCCCTTCTCTCTCTCTTTCTCCCTATGTTTTTCTTTATATCTCTTATATATAGTTTTAAGATGTGGTATAATCTTTATTTTTGTTTTACAAAACATCAAAGTGGAGAACTATGTGTTCTTATGTTTATATCTTGCTATGCTTTATTTCTCCCAATAAAATATTTTGGAAAAAAAAAAAGAAATAAAGTATAAATAGTTGATATAATTAAACATAGATTCATTAGTAGTTTTGGATACTGAATATTTCCTGTATCCCCTCCTGATGTTGTTGATATGTTCATTAAGGCGTACCTGCAATGGTTGTTTAGTCCTGCCCACATATTGCAGGCCACAAGGGCACTGCAACATTTACACGACTCCAACCGTGGAGCAGGTAATAAATGGCTCCATCGTATAGCTCTTAGATGTATACCCAGACCTGAAGTTTGTAGTCCTTCTGGTTGTGCATCCGTTTAAGGAGCAAACCTGACATCTCCTGCATTAATAATAGCCAGTTAGGCCCGAAAGAAACATAGAGTTTATAACAGGGGGATTAAGGATATTAGGGGCTAACTTATCTCTCAAAGAGGGAACAGTTCTGAAAACCACTTGAGGCTTCTCTGGAAGATAATTAGCAAGAACCCTATCATTTCTCAAAATGTGCCAGTGTTTCCTCATAATATTTTTAACACTGGCGTGTTGACATGAGTAACTTGTGATAAAGGGGCTCCTAAAAGCATTTTCTCCACATCTACCAGTCTTATCCTCCAACAATACTGCCCTATCGGTTTTCTGAATTAAATCCAAGGTGTTAGACAAGGAGTGGGTAGAGTAACCCTTCTCAACAAATCTTTGCGTGAGGACCTGAGCCTGCTCTAAGAATGTTTCCTGGTTAGTACAATTACGCTTCAAACGCAGGTATTGACTTTTTGGTACCGACTTCAGCCATGAGGCATGGTGACAACTGTCGCTAGGTATAAATGAGTTACGGTCAATATCCTTGAAGTAAGTGGAAGTAATGAATCCTTCATTGCCCACAGAGATCCTTAAATCCAAAAAAATTATAATTTCTTGGATGGCCTCGTAGCTTAAAAGGATACCCCTATCGTTGTCATTAAGGAACTCCATGAACTGCACAAGCTCCCCTTCACTGCCATTCCAGAGGAGGAGTATGTCGTCTATATACCAACCCCAAAAAAAACACTTGGGATCTGGTTTGAACATCCTCCTCCCATTTGGCCATGAACAGGTTCGCCAAACTGAGGACATATTTGGCCCCCATAGCGACGCCCCTGTCCTGCCTATAAAAACCACCACCGAACCAGAAGAAATTATGGGTTGCTGCAAATTCAAGCAGTTCCATAATGTAATCCATCTGTCTGGTTGGAAGATTACAGTCCCTCCTTAAAAAGTAGGAAACAGCCTCAAGACCCAACTGATGAGATATGACTGTATATAGGGAGGTGACATCTGCAGTCACCATCCATAGATCTGCTGAGGGCTTGATGGAAGAAAGGCGGTTAATAACATGTTAAGTGTCTTTAACCACTTGCCGACCAGCCGCCGCAGTTATACCGCGGCAGGTCGGCACGGGTGCGCGAGAGCCCGTAGCTCTACGTCGCGCCTTTCGCGGCCACTAGGGGGCGCGTGCGCGCCGCCGACGGCCCGCGCGCGCGCCCCCCGCTCGCCCCCGAGTCCCGTGCGTGTGCCCGGCGGGCGCGATCGCCGCCGGGCACACGCGATCGCTCGTTACAGAGCGGGGAACGGGAGCTGTGTGTGAAAACACACAGCGCTCGTTCCTGTCAGCGGGGGAAACGCTGATTTTCTGTTCATACAATGTATGAACAGAAGATCAGTGATTCCCCCTAGTAAGTCCCCCCCCCCATACAGTTAGAACACAAATAGGAACACACTTAACCCCTTCCCCGCCCCCTAGTGTTAACCCCTTCACTGCCAATGGCATTTTTATAGTAATCCAATGCATTTTTATAGCATTGATCGCTAAAAAAATGCCAATGGTCCCAAAAATGTGTCAAAAGTGTCCGAAGTGTCCGCCATAATATCGCAGTACCGAAAAAAAACGCTGATCGCCGCCATTACTAGTAAAAAAAAAATAATAATAAAAATGCCATAAAACTACCCCCTATTTTGTAAACGGTATAACTTTTGCGCAAACCAATCAATAAACGCTAATTGCGATTTTTTTTACGAAAAATATGTAGAAGAATACGTATCGGCCTAAACTGAGGAAAAAATATTTTTTTTTTATATATTTTTGGGGATATTTATTATAGAAAAAAGTAAAAAATATTGCATTTTTTTCAAAATAGTCGCTCTGTTTTGTTTATAGCGCAAAAAATAAAAACCGCAGAGATGATCAAATACCACCAAAAGAAAGCTCTATTTGTGGGAAAAAAAGGACGCCAATTTTGTTTGGGAGCCACGTCGCACGACCGCGCAATTGTCAGTTAAAGCGACGCAGTGCCGAATCTCAAAAAGTGCTCTGGTCTTTGGACAGCAATATGGTCCGGGGCTGAAGTGGTTAATGTAAGAGGGTATCTCACGTACCAAAGGCTGCAGAAAGTAATCAATGTACTTGCCCACCCGGGAAGTGATGGAGTCAATCCCGCTCACTATGGGTCGTCCCGGGGGGCAAGACAGACTTTTATGCACCTTTGGTAAATAGAAAATTATCGGGATCCTGGGGGATTTCGGGATCAGAAAGGCTCTCTCTTTTTTATTTAGAATATTGAGATCTAAGAATCTTCTTATACTTGTCACCTGGATTTAATGCCAAAGGGGTGTAACTAGCTACATCAGAAAGAATCCGATACGTTTCTTTCATGTAGTCGTCCTTGTTGAGGACCACTATTCCGCCCCCTTTATCAGCAGGGCGGATTACTAAATGTTTATTAGAGCATAGTGATTCAATGCCCATTTCAATATCCTTTTTACTTTTTATCCATTTAATTTGTAACTCGTCTAAATCCTTAAGGGCTAGATCCTAGACATGTGCACAGATGTCATATGAACATGCGACTGAAAATACGAACAGAAAAAGGATTTTCATCATTCATCAAATATATCGCGGGATTCGTGGCACTTTCAACACACGGCTCACCCATATTAACTATTGTTAAGCCCCATACACTTGGTCAAACTTTTTTAACAACAAACATAAAAACGATCGTTTTACGTTCGTTCTCAGAAAATTTGTTCGTTTTTAAACTCCATCAGAAAACCATTTTTGGGTTCAAAATTCTGGCCAACTGATCTCCCTTCAGATGAAAATCCACAGAAAAGTTTATTTGGCTTTACTGTACTACTCACTGTACTAGTGTACTCAGCACAAAGGAGAAGCTGCTTCACTAACTACACTCACTCACTGCCCATTCAAAAAAATGAAAATTACATCTATAACAAAAGATTTGCATTCTGTATCTTGAATCCTGTTTCTTTTGGTATTTTCAGTCGTATGTTCATATGACATCTAAAACAAAAGATTTGGATTCTGTATTTTGAATCCAAAATACGAACAGAAAAAAAGGAATTCAAAATACAGAATGCAAATCTTTTGTTATAGATGTCATATGAACAATGAACATACGACTGAAAATACGAACAGAAAAAGGATTCAAACAAAATACAGAATGCAAATCTTTTGTTATAGATGTAATTTTCGTTCTTTTGCCGTTTTCGTTTTGTCATATTTTCGTTGGATCGTTCGTTTGTATTTGCGGTTGTTCGTTATGCGGCTCATTCGTAACCCCGTCATTTTCGTATTTTGGTGCTTTCATTTTTTCGTATGTACACATTATCCCGCGGGTACGAAAATGAACATTTTCGTACGAAAATAACATTCGCATGAACGGGAATGCACATATCTACTAGATCTCTAAAAAGCCTTAGGGAAGGTGGAAGGTGATCTGGAGGATTAAAAACTAAAGCATTAGATAGGCCAGAGTGAACATAGTCTAAAGAAACACTTCTTGATGAGTTGAAAGAATTAGAAGCCATATACCGTTGTACGTTCAACTTACGAACGTATTTGTGGATGTCCATGTAAGTACTGAATTTATTGAGATTTTTCGGTGGTGCATATTTAAGTCCTCTGTCAAGTACTGCTAGCTCAGGACCTGTTAGGGGGTGTGAGCTCAGATTGAAGATACCAGTGCCCACTACATCCTTGGTCTTTTTGGACTGAGCGCGCCTCCCCCTCTAGTTACTCTCTTAGCTCTACCACCCTTTTTACTCCTTGGCCCAACCTGAGAAAACCCCATTGTGGTTGTCCATATTGGTCTTTACCATCATTAGTATTACCATTGTTGAAGCCATAATAGCCTCCCCTTGGGCCTTCAACCCCAACGCACCAGGTGGCATCTGATAAGCTTCTTCATCTTGGCCAGATATACCCCTCAAGGGAAAAAAACTATTCTGGGTAGAGACATTGTAATCCAGTTCATAATCACTGTCATAGTGGGTTACTTCATTTGCTCTATAGGTCTGGGGTTGGTTGTAATTTTGTCCTCTAGGTATGAAAAAAACATGATTATCCCGGATTTGATGGTTAGAATCCATGACATACCCTCGATTCTGGGATAATGTTGGACCTTGTTGCCATCCCCGTCCCTGTGATCTGACCGAGTCGGGGTTGCCCTGTTGGTATTGGCCACGTCCTTGAGGGCGAAATGTGGGAGGGGGGACACTCTGATGGTTCGCACCACCCCTACCAATATTGCCTTGATTTGGTATGAACGGGCGCTTACCATTTTTCGATGGACCGGACTTAGCTCTTCTGGCCGGGGAGCGTCCTTGTGCACCACCAGATGGAGCAGAATTCATCGCTACATCCAACAATCCAACAGTATCTGAGCTCAAAGTCTGTGGGGTAGTATCCATGACAGAATTCTTCACACCAATTTGATCTTCCAGCAATTTTGTTTGCCAGTCAAACACAGTATTGGAGTTATAATCTCCCAAATCTTATTGAATTTTTTCTTTTTTGTTCCCTTTTCTTCTTTTTCAAGTAGTTTAAGGAGATGTTTAGATTTTTTCCCGTACTCCCCACTTGACGTAAAGGGTGAACGTTTTTCTTTGATGAGTTTGATCTCATCATCCAACCTCTTCACATGTGTCAACTTTTCCTGTCGAAGGACGGACAGGAGTTTAGTGCCATTATCTCACGCCACCATTTCTGGCTCAAGCTGGCATGCCATGAACACCCTCTGGGGCTGCCCCTGCACAGCTGAATAAATCTTTGCTCTGGTGTGGCACCTGTCCCCTAGACAGACCAGCTGAAGCTTTTAGCTTGACTACTTCAATAGCCCTTTGATCGCTTAGGGGGTACTGATGGTTCATAGAGGAGGGCATGGAGGCGGAGGAGAGGGTGGAGCTGACAAATCTTGCATCATCACCACCAGCTGTACAAAGATGCTGCAGAATAACAAGCTCCAGCACTGAGCCCTGCCCAGCATCCTTCCTAGTTGCAAGCAGAGGTACCCAGTGTGCTGTGAACATAATATAGCATCCCTGACCATGCTTGCTGGACCACGTGTCAGCAGTAACATGGACCTTGCTGCTGACTGCCTTGCCCAATGATGTCACAACATTACCATCCAGGTTATGGTACAGAGCTGGGATGGCTTTACGTACAAAGAAATAGCAGATGGGAACCTGCCATTGTGGTACAGCACATTCTGCAAATTCACAATAGGGGCAGAATCCACCAGATGGGAAGACAGGAGTTGTAAAGCCAGCAATTTGGACAAGCTGGAATATAGACGCTGGGCATGTGGGTGGCAGGGAATGATTTTTTTTGTCGCAGCAGCTGGGGCAGAGAAATTTGCCTGCTATACTCTACAGCTGGTGGTGTACTGCTTGCTAGCAGACGTGCTGCAAGAACCTGTGACACCCTTCGCTTTACCAACATCCCTGTCAATGGAGGCTACTGAGAGGTCATGAGATATAGCAGGGGTAGACCTGAAATGCCTTGTCAAACATGTGGTACCTAAATGGCTGGTGTTTTTGCCATGATTGATCTGCTTGAGGCTAGGTTTGCAAATTGCAACAGTGCAATCATCTGCACATGTGCTAAAAAAGGCCCAGAAAGCTGAGCTGTGAGAAGTGTGCCAGGAGACAGCTCCACAATCTGATGGAATAGGGTGGCTGCTTCTAACTCTTCCATGATGGCTGCCTCTGGAGGACATTCTGCCTTGTTGGGGTTGTACCTCACCCTCACTTTCCTCTGCATGGGAACATCTGCCTCTCCTTGTTGGCCTCCCAGACATGATGGAAAGGGGGCTTATTACTGAAATGTAGTAGAGACTGGAAAATGTGTAATTGGATGCACTTTAATTAATGGAAAGTGATGTTTAGTGCACTTTAACTTGAGAACTTTAACTTTAACACTGACAGAAATTTCAAAACTATAAATAAAAATATTAAAAAGGGGGAACAACAACACCACAGTCAGAAAAACTGTGGCTTACAATTTGGAAAAAGGGGGCAGGCACAGGAAAAAAAATAACATGCAGCAACCAAAAAAAGGGGGGTATACAGCACTGTATACAGCACTAAATGTTATGTAATAATGTGTAAAACACTGCACTACACAGATACACTCCACTGACACACTGCAATATACTGCAGTAAAACTGCCGTAACACACTGCAATATACTGCAGTAAAATTGCACTGATGCACTTCAATATACTGCAGTAAAACTGCACTGATGCACTTCAATATACTGCAGTTAAACTGCCCTGACACACTACACTAAGACACTTCAATATACTGCAGTAAAATTGCCTTGACACACTACACTGACACTACAGTAAAACTTCACAGATGCACTACACTGAAGGTGCGCTATCACTTTATTCACAATACACTGACACTCTACACTCACCATAAAATCACAAATTGTAAGTATCTGAATATTTCTGCCTGGGGAAGGCCATGCAGTTCATATGGTGCCAGCGAGGTAGTGAGGCAGGTGGATTAGCTACAGGAGCTCCACACGGCGCACGTCTCCTAGAGTAGGAGCGTGTGTGCTATAGCTCCAGGCAGGCGTAGGAGGTAGATAGGCTGAGTCCCTCTCCAGCCCTGCTAGCTCAGTCCTCGCTCCAGTTTTCCAGCCCTGGAAATGTCCTGTGCCCCAGCCTGATCTCTCCTCTCCACTCCTTCAGCTCAGCTCCCTGGCTCTCGAACAGCATTTGTGAAGGTAAGAGCCCTTCACAAATGCTGCTGACGGCCGTCCTTTTCAGGATCAAGCCGCAGCAATACAGGATCTTCATAGTGCCTTTCTTTGACCCCCTGCACGCCCACACCGCCATCGCCTTCAGGGGCTTCCTCCCGCCACCTTCCCGTGGAAATTTCAGCCGTTCTGGGGCTTTCTTGAGGGCACCGCGCCAGGCCGCCCTGAATCGCGGGGCCGCGGTCTAGGAAAGACCGCGGCTTCACATGCGGCCTAGCGGCGCACCGCTCCCCAAGCCACTACGGTCCTCAGCCAGCTTCCAGGGAACCCCCCATCCCAAAAGGACAGTCACTCGGCCCCGCTTTCACCCCTCACACCCCCCAATTTTTTATTTGAGAAACACCTTATCAGTCAGCTCACATCACACTGCCTGAGCAGGCAGCCATCCCACCGATCCAGCAATAGGGTCACCCTCCCAGCCCCAGCCCCCCCGTCTTTCCAAACATACAGAATTGATCCAGGGGTTACCCGATCGCCTCTTACAGGGGTCAGGAAGGAATTTTTTCCCTGCCGGAGCATATTGGCCGAGCGCCGCCAGGGTTTTTTGCCTTCCTCTGGACCAAGCCAGGAGAGAGGAGTTCAATTCCTCCCCCCACAGCCCCAAGTCCCCCCCCCTCCGGTGTATTGGCGATCATGGCATGTCGGCAATATTCTGCCGAAACCATTTGGAGTTTGAGGCAATGCGCCGCAATACTGCCAGCCATCACCAAAAAAGCTCTAAGAATTGAGCAACTTTTGAGAATCGATCATAGATCGACGGTCAGACATTTCTGCCATTTACCCCAGCTCAAGCACATATCATGTGCTCTGATTAACACTAGATCGGCAGTAAAACACCGACTAGAAATCCGCGACTTCATTCAACAAAATGACCTAGACTGTCTCTTCATTACAGAGAGATGGCTCACAGCTGACTGTAACACCATTCTAGGAGAACTGGTGCCAGAAAATTACCGTATTATTACGGAAAACAGAATAGGGCAAAGAGGAGGAGGACTGGCGGTGATCCACAAGACTCATCTTACGATCACCAAACCAGTCCGCCAAAACCCTCTTCCATTCATGGAAACCCTTACTCTGCAACTGCAAGCAAGTTCAAAGGAGACCGTCCACATTCTGCTCTGCTATAGGCCGCCCGGCCCAAAATCGCAGCTGCTATCATCTTGGACGGATTTCTTCTCCACTTATACCCTCAACAGCAAGCATCTTTTGCTGCTTGGGGATTTCAATCTTTGGGCCAACTCCTCACAAGACCCCATTGCCGATGCCTGTATTGACCACCTGGAAGGATTAGGGTTACAGCAACTAGTATGTGGGCCCACACATGCCTCAGGTCATACACTCGATCTTATTTTCAGACAAGCTCTGGAAATAAAAATCTTGGAAAATGAAAAATTGCCATGGACAGATCACCATGCAATTATATTCAGTATTTCCACCATCCCCCCCGCAACAAAAACATCAAATCCAGTGACAATACACTGGACTAGATGTCAGAAGAAGCTCCACTCGGAACTCTTCAAAACTACTTTAAGGAAAAAGATAGAAACAACTCAGCCGCATCAAACGGCCGTTGAAACATTGGATGCCATAAACTCGGCCATGCTACAGTCAGCCGACTTGGTAGCGCCGAAACGAATAACCCGCATTCGGAAAAACAACCGCAGCTGGTTTAACAACCAGCTGTCGTTACTGAAGCAAGAACGCAGAAGGGCAGAATCTGCCTGGAAAAGATGTTCTTCAGAGCTAAATTTATCCATCTACAAGGCGACTACGAGAAAATACCACAAAGGAATTTTCGAAGCCAAGAAAAAGTATTTTTCGGAGGCTATCAACGGTGCCCTAAACCGCCCCCGTGAACTCTTCAAGATGGTCACCCAGACCATGAAACCAAGTTGCATTGAAGCCCCCAGTTCGGACACACAAGAATTTTGTGATGAACTATCGGATTACTTTGTTAATAAAATCGAGGCAATCCGTGAAAGCATTCAGCAAAACAATTCCCCCCTCAGCCCTCCCTGCAGCCTCTCACACAACACCCATAGTAATTCTCCGATATCAGGTAAGTTTACCCTGGAACCCATCCCCATTGAGACCACCAAGAATATCATTGGCGCTTTGCGTAATGGCACAGCGCCAAATGACATTATACCCACTAAACTGCTGAAGGAATGCGCCTACATCCTGGCTCCTCCCATCACGCAGCTTATCAACCAGTCTTTCCTGGAGGGCATAGTGCCCTCACAGTTGAAAGAGGGTACAATCCTACCCATCATGAAGAACCCCTCCCTGGACCCCAAGGACCCACTCCACCGCCGTCCCATAACAAGCCTCAACACACTTTCAAAAATAATGGAAAAAGTAGTGGTACAACAGCTGCAACAGCATCTAGATACCTACAAGCTACTTGACCCATTGCAATCTGGCTTCCGTCCCGGACACGGGACGGAAACAGCATTGCTGAAAGTATGGGACGATGTTCTCAAGGCCGCAGGCGAAGGAGAATCCTGTCTTCTAGTTCTGTTGGACCTAAGTGCCGCTTTCGACACGGTAGACCACAAACTGCTGCTGACTCGGCTTGTTGAAGTAGCCAGAGTCGCAGAAGGCGATTTATCTTGGTTCTCCTCTTTTCTGGAAAACCGATCGCAAACCGTGAAGTTAGGATCGTTTACGTCTGAGAAACGCACAGTAACATGCGGAGTCCCTCAAGGATCGCCCCTGTCACCAGTGCTGTTTAACATTTATCTTCGTCCTCTTTTTGAGATTATCAGCAGCCAAAAACTGCTTTACCACTCATATGCAGATGATACGCAACTGTATTTCCGCATCTGCAATAGACAGGATCACCACCTCAATCTAGAGACATGCCTCTCTTTGATAGAGGACTGGATGACAAAGAGTTATCTTAAACTCAATGGAGCGAAAACAGAACTTCTCCTGTTTCACGCCAAGCGCAGGAATCAACTTTCAACAGCGTGGACCCCCCCGCCTATTTTGGGCAAGCTCATCTCCCCTAGCGCCAAAGTCAAAAGCCTAGGAGTCATTTTTGACTCCTTTATGACAATGGATGCACAAATAGGGTCAGTAGTCAGCGGATCTCACCATCTACTGCGCCTACTACGCAGACTCACTCCGTTCATCCCTAAAGAAGATTTACCGGTCGTGGTGGGAGCAGTTGTAAACTCCAGGCTGGATTATGCAAATGCCCTTTACCTCGGACTCCCCAAGTACCAAATCGCTCGTCTGCAAGTCGTTCAGAATACGGCCGCCAGACTTGTGACAGGGAAAAAACCTTGGGAATCCATCTCACCTTCACTGCGAGCCCTTCATTGGCTGCCAGTTAAAGACAGAATTGCTTTTAAAGCTCTCTGTCTTACGCATAGATGTGTCCATGGGAATGCCCCCCTTTATTTATGCGAAATAATAAAGGCGCATAACCCCAATCGCGTTTTGCGATCCACGAATCAGAACCTGCTCCAGGTTCCGAAAGCCAACTTCAAGTCCAAAGGAGAAAGAAGATTCGCGATCCAAGGTCCAAGACTATGGAACGCTTTACCAACCAGCATTCGGTTGGAGGAGAACCACCTAGCATTTAGGAAAAAGGCCAAGACACATCTCTTTTGATATCAAAGGAGACAGGAACAACAAGCGCCCAGAGGCGATTCAGTTTGCATGTGCCGCGCTATACACGTTTTCATTCATTCATTCATTCATTCAAAAGGGTGTGGCTGAACAAAAGTGGCGGCTGGTGATCAAATTTTTTTGGGGGGCCCAAACAAACTGAAAAATTAAAAAAAAAACACATCAATTGCAGCCTCATTGTGCCCATCAAACACATCACTGCGCCCATCAAACGGGAGGGGACAGGGTGTTTATTGGGAGCATAATAGGAGACAATTGTAACCTCACTATCTAGGAGAGTGCCCAAGAGTATTAAGTAACGGCTTTCCGGGTCTCTGATCTCCACCAGGGGTGTGAATGGTGTGGAGCGGTGGAATGCGATAAAGACCTCCCTTTGTTTGGTTTGGGATGAGGCTGTGTAATGGCGACCAAAGAATTTGGGGTAGAGGTCATGGAGAAATGCGTCTCCTGTAAACAAACCACTTGTGGGTTGAGAGGGCAGAGAATGAGTGAAATGCTTTAGTATGTTGTTTGGAGAATTTAGGCCATGAACGTTGAGTGTTAGGACATTAAAGGAAGCCATTGGTAAGGCTTGAGGTGGTTAGGAGTTGACTCACAAGCAACCTTGGGACTGAGGGTTCCTCTCTAGGGGAGAAGAGAAAAGGGGAGGAGGAGGGGTGGGATCAGGTAAGAGAGGTAGAGGATGTCCTTTTTTTAATGTTCAACCATAATGCCACATTATTTTATGGATTTTTTATTATAGATTAGATTAGCGTATAGTATGATGTTTCTATTGGCTTCATGCTAATTTTAAAAAAGTTCTTGAGGATTTTTTTTTTGTATGCTTTATATTTCTTGGTTTTCTTAAGGACTTGAAGAAATATACCCCTTTATTTTTGTTACTATTAATGTCACCCATGTATGCACTCATACACTAATCAGTGTATGTGAGTCTATCCAATATATGTTCTAAATTTTTATGTAATTTTACTCTTGCATATATTAGGTATACCGTTTTTGTCTCTGTTTTTATACATGTTGTGATTCCTTTGCATTATATTGCCAGCCCCATCCAATCATCACATGTCTAATTGTCATCCATTCTATTTAAACTTGGCTCATCTTCACTCCCATTACACTTGAAATAGGAGCATGCATGCCCAGAACGAGCTTTGGACATTCTCTGAAATGCATTGTGTTTCCAGCATCCCAGTGACAATACACACCATGCCACCCACCATCCTCCTTACCCGAAACACAGAACTAGCCGGTATCTCTTTCTGTCACACCACGGTCACTGCAGACTTTGAATAGTGTGGTTGACATCTCCACAGACGAGCCTTATTTTCCCTCCATCCTGTAAGTTTTTAATTGGCATTACTGTTACCTCTTGCTAAATAAATATTACACCTAGAGCCACTTTTCTGTCTTCCAATTTGCATGAGATTGCAACATGGTAATATGGCAATTAAAGGTTTCAATCAGGTGTGAGGAGGTGACACTGTGCCCTATATTTTTTACTTCTCCCATGTTGTTCAGGTAGATCTCCACCTCTTTAGGTTGCCTACCCTTGGTCTAATGGAAACATTTACAAAAATGAAAGCCAGAAAAAATTGGGCCATTGTCCATAGAATTTAGATGTCAGCTTTCCTTCTATAATCAAGAAAAATAAAAGGCTGAATTGGGTTTAATATTACAACAACTAATTCCACTTTTTGAGGAGCAATACATTTATACTACTCTGCCAGGAAAAGATCATCTAATAATTACCTGTAAGACAATGGGATGAGCATTCACAGAAAGTGTGTAGAGCAGTCTCATTTTATCCTTGTCAGTTAGGTGTGTCATGTACACACTGCAAGCATCAAACACTTCGGTGTAACGTCGTATTATTCGATCTAAGAGGCGCTGTGAGGGACAGCGAAGAAACTGCACAGGTAGACCCTAAAAAATAAAAATGAACAAAATAAATATTTAGATTTTGCTCTCACAATGGTAATATGTACTATTTTATATAGCATCTATTCTCTTTCCAGCTTTCAGGCTTTGCATAAGTATCCACCCTGTTGCCCTTTCCCATAGTTTGTAATGTTACAGGAGTTTTCCTGGAAATTTGATTGCCCTGTGTAACGGAATGGCCCGTGACACCCAGAGACTTTTGAAGGATGGGGGGTACTCGTGTGCCAGCGTCACTGATGAGATGCTAATTGAGTCTGTACTGGGGTGAAGTGAATTAGAGCTTGGTAGACAGCCTGGCTGCCTATTATGGGATGTTAAAGTGTCTGGCTGTGATTGCATTCTGTGTCCATTGTGTTAATTAGGTCTGCTTCCAAGACCTGTTCATGGTGTACGCTAATGACACTGTATGGTGTGAAAATACTATTGATGACAGATATGTGTTGGCAGTCTGACTTCTCAGGTGTAGTAATTAGGTCATGTTAATTATGTCAGACCGGTGCCGAAAAGTCGAAAAGGCCCAGCGGCCGGCATTTTCTCTGAGAGAGGCAGAGGTTGGTTGGGTGAGTAATGCTCTGTTTGGAGCAATTTATTTGGGGTACGGTATGGATACCAGCATGGGAGGACTGGAACTACTGACTAACTTTGGAGTCAACCCGTTTGGGCTTCACTCCTGTGTTCGTCTCCCACCGAAAGGGGAGAGATGTAACGGAAATGGCCCGTGACACCCAGAGACTTTTGAAGGATAGGGGGTACTCCTGTGCCAGCGTCACTGATGACTCTTGGGTCTAGGGTCACCCTATGTCCGATAGGGGCATAGGGTGACTGAGAAATTATGTCAAATTACATGAGATGGGACATAACTGATAAATCATGTATTGCAGGATATCTTGAGATATTACAAGTTGTTGGCTTATTCTGACCCTACCGGTCAATAGTGACTCATTCCTCTGTGTAACCTAGGCTGTTGAGATGCTAATTGAGTCTGTACTGGGGTGAAGTGAATTGGAGCTTGGTAGACAGCCTGGCTGCCTATTATGGGATGTTAAAGTGTCCGGCTGTGATTAAATTCTGTGTCCATTGTGTTAATTATGTCTGCTTCTAAGACCTGTTCATTGTGTATGCTAATGACACTGTATAGTGTGAAAATACTATTGATGATAGATATGTGTTGGCAGTCTGACTTCTCTGGTGTAGTAATTAGGTCATGTTAATTATGTCAGACCGGTGCCGAAAAGTCTGTGGGATGTGTAATGGAGAATCCTTAGCCCCCCCCTTGTGTAATGAGGGGGTGGAGAGTTTCATTGTCCCTGTGATTAACTGTGACATGTTTGTAACTGTATAAGAACCAGCTGAGTTTACCATTAAAACATTCATACATTTTGAAACCAGAGAACAGAGCTGAGTCTCGTTATTCTGGGAAATGGAATGGATCGTGTCTAAATGGTTTGTCTGAGTGTCGGATAAGCTGTCTTGGGTTGATGGAAGATCGTAAACTTTGGTGACCGTTACACCCTGTACACAGGATGGTTTTTCCGACGGAATTCCGCTCAAGCATGCCTTGCATACACACGGTCACACAAAAGTTTGGTGAAATTTTGACTGTCAAGAACATGGTGACGTAAAAGACTACGATGAGACAAGAAAATAAAGTTCTATGCTTCCGAGCATGCGTCGATTTGTTTCCGAGCATGCATTGGAATTTAGCGTGTCAGGATTTGTACACAAGACTGGGAATTTTGATCGGATATTTTCCCAACGGGAAAATAGAGAAGCTGCTCTCTATGTTTTTCTGGCAGTTTTTCTGTTGAAAAAAGTCCGATGGAGCATACACACGGTCGGGATCAGACTTTTTCCGACTGGAAAACCGATTGGGTGTATGGGGCATAAGTCACAAAATAGGCTATATGAATAAAAAGCATGTTTTCTTAATGGTTTGCAAATTTAAAAAAAAAACTGAAAGGTCTTAACTGAGTATGCATTCAAGGTCTGTGTTTCAACATATAAACAAACTTTGGTGCTTTTGCATACAGTGCCTTGCAAAAGTATTCACCCACTGGCTTTTTACCTATTTTGTTACATTGCAGCCTTTAGTTCAATGTTTTTTTTAATCTGAATTATATGTGATGGATCAGAACACAATAGTCCAAGTTGGTGAAGAAAAATTTAAAAAATATATGCATATAATTTTTCAGAAATAAACAACTGATAATTGTCATGTGCGTAGGTATTCACCCCCTTTGTTACGAAGCCCAAAAAAGGTCTGGTGCAACCAATTACCTTCAGAAGTCACATAATTAGTGAAATGATGTCCACCTGTGTGTTACATGATCTGTCATTACATATACACACCTTTTTGAAAGGCCCCAGAGCAGGCCCGGACTGGGACAAAAAATGGGCCCGGGCATTTTAGCCTGGGGGGGGGGGGCGGCGGGGGTTAATGATGGGATGTGGGGTGAGATAAAGAAAGATAGATAGACAGAGAGAGAGAGAAAGAAAGAGAGAGAGAAAAAGAGAGAGAGAAAAAGAGAGAGAAAGAGAGAGAAAGAGAGATAGAGAGAAAGAGAGAAAGAGAGAGAGAGAAAGAAAGAAAGAGAGAATGAGAGAAAGGAGAGAGAGAGAGAGAGAGAGAGAGAGAGTGAAAGAAAGGAGAGAGAGAGAGAGAAAGAGAGAGAGAAAGAAACAGAGAAAGAAAGAAAGAGAGAGAGAGAGAGAAAAAGAGAGAGAGAAAGAGAGAGAGAAAGAGAGAGAGAGAGAAAGAGAGAGAGAGAAAGAGAGAGAGAGAGAGAGAGAGAGAGAGAAAGAGAGAGAGAGAGAAAGGAGATAGAGAAAGAAAGGAGAGAGAGAGAGAAATATAGAAAGGAAGAGAGAAAGAAAGAAAGAAAGAAAGAAAGAAAGAAAGAAAGAAAGAAAGAAAGAAAAAAAAGAAAGAAAGAAAGAGAGAGAGAGAGATAGAGAGAGAGAGAGAGAGAGAGAGAGAGAGAGAGAGAAGAGAGAGAGAGAGAGAGAGAGAGAGAGAGAGAGAAAGAGAGAGAAAGAGAGAGAGAAAGAGAAAGAGAGAGAGAGAGAAAGGAGAGAGAGAGAGAGAGAGAGAAAGAAAGAAAGAAAGAAAGAAAGAAAGAAAGAAAGAAAGAAAGAAAGAAAGAAAGGAGAGAGAGAGGGAAAGAAAGAAAGAAATAAAGAGAGAGAGAGAGAGATAGAAAAAGAAAGAAAGAAAGAAAGAAAGAAAGAAAAAAAGAAAGAGAGAAAGAAAGAAAGAGAGAAAGACAGACAGGAAGATAGATAGATAGATAGAAAGATAGATAGGAAGATAGATAGGAAGATCGATAAAGAAAAAATATAGATACAGATAGAAAGAAGATAAGAAAGATATATAAAAAAAGAAAGACAGATAAAGATAGAAAGAAAGAAATAAGGGAAGGAAGATAGATAGATAGAAAGAAAGAAGGAAAGAAGGAAATGAAGGAAGATAGATAAAGAAAGAAAGAAAGATAAAGATAGATAGAAAGTAAGAAGGGAAGGAAGGAAGATAGATAAAGACAGAAAGAAAGAAGGGAAGGAAGAGACATAGATAGATAGATATATAGATAGACAGTGGCGGTGCGTGTATAGAGGGCGGCGGAGTGCCACCCCCTCTGTCTCAGCCGCGACAATGGGCACAGTGGCGACAATGGGCACAGTGGCAACAATTAAAGGGCACAGTGGCATCAATTGGCACAGTGGCAACAATTAAAGGGCACAGTGGCAACAATTGATGGGCACAGTGGCTGCGTTTGATGGCATGGCACAGTGGCTGAGTTTGATGGCATGGCACAGTGGCTGCATTTGATGGCATGGCACAGTGGTGACAATTGATGGCACAGTGGCTGCATTTGATGGGCACAGTGAGGCTGCAATTGTTTTCTTTTTTTCGTTTGCGCCCCCCCCCCCCCCAGCCGCCACTGTAGATAGATAGCTAGATAGATTATTATCTATCTAGCAATCTATCTAGAGTGAAGGCTGGTGTTCAAAATTTTTGGGGGGGCGCAAACGAAAAAAAAAAAAGTGAGAGAGACAGATGAAGGGTATCCCTACATCAGTGTACAGTGTACTCACCCAGAGGCAGGAGGGACTGGATGGATAGATATCAGACTCCATCTTTCCTTTCTGTTTGCTGGGCTTGAATATTCCTGCCCACATCCCTTAGGCAGCAGAACAGTGTGTCTGTCGGGAGAGTGGGCAGGGCAGACACAGGAGGAGAGGAAGATAGGAGGGGGAGGAGTAGAAGCAGCTCCTCTCCTCTAACTGGTCGTGGGGGCAGCAAGGGGAGGGGAAAAGTGTCAGAGCTGGCTTTGATACCCCAGCTGAGCTCTCACTTTCTGAAGCTGTGTTGGTGGTGTACACCCTGGGGAGACGTGACATATGGCCCGCTGGCCGCCGAGGGTATGTCTGCCCCAGAGGCTGCAACACCTAAGCAAGAGGAACCACTAACAAAACACTGCTATGAAGACCAAGGAACTCTCCAAACAATTAATGTTGTTGAGAAGTATAAGTCAGGGTTAGGTTATAAAAAAATATCCAAATCTTTGATAATCCTTAGGAGCACCATCAAATCTATCATAACCAAATGGAAAGAACATGGTACAACAGCAAACCTGGCAAGAGACAGCCACACACCAAAACTCACGGACCGGGCAAAGAGGGCATTAATCAGAGAGGCAGCACAGAGACCTAATGTAACCCTGGAGGAGCTCCACCGCAGAGACTGGAGTATCTGTACATAGAATGACAATAAGCCTTATGCTCCATAGGGTTGGGCTTTATGGCAGAGTAGCCAGAAGAAAGACATTACTTTAAGAAAAAAGCAAAATGGCATAATTTGAGTTTGCGAAAAGGCATGTGGGAGATTCCCAAAATATATGGAGGAAGGTGCTCTGGTCTGATGAGACTAAAATTCAACTTTTTGGCCATCAAAGAAAATGCTATGTCTGGGGCAAACCCAACACATCACATCACCCAAAGAACACCATTCCATTTTTCAGCAGTCGGGACTGGGAAACTGGTCAGAGTTGAGGGAAAGATGTATGGTTCTAAATACAGGAACATTCTTGAGCAAAACCTGTACCACTCTGTGTGTGATTTGAGGTTAGGATGTAGGTTCACCTTTTAGCAGGACAATGACCTCAAACACACTGCTAAAGAAACACTTGAGTAGTTTAAGACGAACCATGTAAATGTGTTGAAATGGCCTAGTCAAAGCCCAGACCTCAATTCAATAGAAAATCTGTGGTTAGACTTAAAGATAGCTGTTCACAAGCGGAAACCATCCAAGTTGAAGGAGCTGGAGCAGTTTTGAAAGGAGGAATGATCCCCGTGGTAAGATGTGGCAAGCTCATATAGACTTATACAAAGCGACTTGGAGCTGTGATAGCCACAAAAGGTGGCTCTACAAAGTATTGACTTTGGGGGGGGGGGGGGGGGATGAATAGTTATGCACATTGACTTTTTCTGTTATTTTGTCCTACTTGTTTTTGCTTCACAGTAATAAGAAAAACATCTTCAAAGTTGTTGGCATGTTCTGTAAACTAAATGATACAAATCCTCAAACAATCCACGTTAATTCCAGGTTGTGAGGCAACAAAACACGAAAAAAGCCAAGGGGACCGAATACTTTTGCAAGGCACTGTATATTCTCTTCAATTTAGATAATCTTCAAATCAGTTATTAATTAATGTAAAGAATGTGACACAATCACAACTCTAATGATCAGGTAAGAGAGGGTTTGTTAACCACTTCCCGCCCGGTCAATAGGAGATTGACGGCCGGGAAGTGGTTATGAAATCATGACTGGACGTTGTCCAACGTCCTGCAGGATTTCATGCCGAGCGCGTGGCGATCAGTGGGCACTGACTGGCAACAGATACATCAGTGCCACCCCTCAAAGTCCATCAGTGCCACCCCACAGTGTCCTTTAGTGCCACCCCTCAGTGCCAATCCATGCCCAGTGCCCACCTATCAGTGCACATCTGTGCCACCCATAATTACCCATCAGTGCCACCCATAAGTGCCACCCATGAGTGCCATTCTGTCCCGCCTATGACTGCCCAGTGCTGCCCATGAGTGCCCATCAGTGCCGCCTATGAGTTCCCATCAGTGCCGCCTATGAGTGCCCATCAGTGCCACCTATGAGTGCCCATCAGTGCCGCATACCAGCGCCGCCTATCAGTGCCCATCAGTGCCACCTCATCGGTGCCCATCAGTACTACCTCATTGGTGTCCATCAGTGCAACCTCATCAGTGCCCATCAGTGCCGCCATATAAGTGCCCGTAATTGAAAGAGAAAACTTACTTATTTACAAAAAAGTTAACAGAAAAAAATGTATTTTTTTTTTTTAAATTGTCGCTCTATTTTTGTTTATAGCACAAAAAATAAAAACCGCAGAGGTGTTCAAATACCACCAAAAGAAAGCTCTATTTGTGGGGAAAAAAGGATGCCAATTTTGTTTGGGTACAGTGTAACACGACTGCGCAATTGTCATTCAAAGTACGACAGTGCTGAAAGCTGAAAATTGGCTTGGGCGGGAAGGTGCGTAAGTGCCCGGTATGGAAGTGGTTAATAAAGCAGCCAGGAGTCCAATGGTAACTCCGAAGATGCTGCAGAGAACCACAGCTCCAGTGAAAGAAATTGTGCAGAAAAAAAAAACTATTATAACCCAGCTACTGCACAAAGTTGGGATTTATGGAAATGTGAACAAAAGAACGTAATTTTATATCACGTTTGTAGTTTGCCAGATTGTATGTGGAACCTGGCAAATGTGTAAAAATGTTGTTTGGCCTGATCTGCCAAAATTAAATTTTAGCCATAGCACCTAGCCATAACTCTGTGGAAACTAAGAAATGGTCAGGATAAAGGACAATATAAATGGAGCCAAATACTGGTGATTTCTGTAAGAAAACTCATAGTCGACAAAAGACCTGAACAGAGGACCACCTTTCACCAGGACAATGGCAAATGCACAACCAAGGCTACACTGGAGTGGTTTAAAAACAAGAGCCTGAATTAAATAATATAGTTTAATCAAAGCCCACTCCAATCAAATTAGGAATCTATACCGAGACCTGAAAGAAAAACTGTTCACCAAATATCTTCATCTAACCTGACAGGACATGTTTCATCAAACAAAATAGACAAAACCTTCAGGAGCTAGATGAGCAAAGCTAGTAGAGATGTATCCCAACAATAATTGCAGCCAAGAATGTTTTTGTCAAATATTGATCTGGGGAATGGGTGCATTTTCAAGCTCTATACTGATCTATACTGTGACAGAGGAAACTCACTCTCTTACATTTACAGGTATTATTCTTCCCTTGAAATAATAAACTACCGGTAGTGCATATGTATGTTTAATGCTTAAGTGGTTGGTATGTTATAGTCCTTTGCCAACAATCAAGATATCTTTACTGTCCACCTAAAAGTTGGTGTTCATAAAACAAACATAAACTTTTATTTTGTGCTATGCACAGCCTGCACCTCCTCTCCAAATTTTGCTTGCTACTTCCAGCACTAAAGAGACAGGTAAAATGGCTGACTTACTACCACTATCACAGAGGAAACCGAAAATGTGACACCGAGGCAGTGATGTATTAGGATATCTTTCCTAACAATAGCAGGATCTCCTTTAATGACTAAAGTGTCTCTGATGCTCTGATTCCTGAAAATAGAAGCACTATTGATGGTGCTTCCTCAATGCGTTTTTTTTTTTTTTTTTGAGGGTTTTAAACCATGTTGTACAGACTGTACAGCTGTAATTAGCATTCACAGGCAGTGCCTGGACCACATGATTACTGACTAGATCAGGTTTTGTTACAGAAAGGAAAATTCATCATTTCCCTGACAATGTGATCCCACTCACCTTTTAAATAATGAACCAATGGTGGGTTACCGATGAATACCAAACCTCTGTTACTGATGCAACAAAATACAATTGACATTAAATCCTATGTTGCACACCTGAAATTTGTGACCTACTGTATTCTGGTACTCCAGCATTGTAAAGGTGCCACACAAGGTTTCTGGAGCTAGCCCTAGTTGCCAGATTTCAAATGTTGCTGCAGAGTATATCCTGCATTACATCTTGAAGTTTGCAGCCTATTCCTGGGTTCCAGAAGTGTAAAGATGGCACAGAATATTTTTGCAGTTGGACCTCAGCAATCAAAATGTCACTGTTTACTGCAGGGTAAATACCACTTTATATGTCTCAACATTTGCAGCCTCTTCATGTGCTCTGGTACTATAGAGGTCCCACACAATGCTTTTACAGCTAGCTACATTTTTTATGTTAGCTGAAGCTCTTTTCTCTCATATAATAAACTCTAATGTTTATTTCAAAATAAAACCTGCCTTTGCTTATTCAGACTGCTTACATACTGTCCAGCATCTATACATAATCTATGGCTACTGTCTCAAAATTATTTACTCTAATGCCGCGTACACACGGTCATTTTTTGTCTTGTAAAAAAACGTTGTTTTTTCTCATGTAAAAAAACGTTGTTTTTTCTCATGTAAAAAAACGTTGTTTTTTCTCATGTAAAAACACGTTGTTTTTTCTCATGTAAAAAAACGCTTTTCAAACTTCATTTTAAAAAACGACTTTGCCTACATACCATCGTTTTCTGAAAATGCTCTTGCAAAGCGCAGTTACGTACAACACGTACGACGGCACTCTGTTCCATTCAAGCTGGCGTCATAACTTGCTTCTGAGCATGCGCGGGTTTAAAAACGTTGTTTTAAACGTCGTTTTAGTCCACACACGATCATTTTTTATGATACAAAAAACGACATAAAAAATTGAAGCAGGTTCGAATTTTTTTTTGGTTGTTTTTTCAGAAGACAAAAAATGACGTAAAGCCCACACACGCGATAATTTTAAATGACATTTTTTAAAACGTTGTTTTATTTCATCACAAAAGAGGACCGTCTATATGCGGCATAATGTTTATTTATATTTATATTTAAGATAAAAATTGCCTTGTCTCTACTTCATACATTGTGATCTTACCAAACCGAGCTGCTTACATATTGTTCAGCCACTGTACCATGTTTGTAGCTATTGTCTCTTAAATAATACAGTCTAACATTTAATTCAAGATAAAACCTACCTCCTTTCTAGCTCTTATATTGCAGTCTAACCAAGCTGCTTACATATAGAGATGGGCCAAATACCCCCTCTGGTTCGGTTTGCGCCAGAACACTCGAACATCGCAAAGGTTCGGAACCTTAACTGGAAACCTAATAAAGTCTATGGGACCTGAATGTGAAAAGTCATTTTGAAGGCTTATTGGCAATAAAAATGGTATGGGGGCCCGGGTACTGCCCTGGGGGACATGTACCAATGCAAAAAAAACTTTAAAAAATAACATTTTTAAAGGAGCAGTGATTTTATTGATGCTTAAAGGGGAGGTTCCCCTAAAAATAAACTTTTAACATTGCCTGTGTCTTCTTAATAATAATTAGAATCGGCTGGTACTTTTTTTTTTAAACCCCCGTACATACCATTTTCGGCATGTACTCTCACCGCCGCTTCCGGGTCTGGCGGCCGGGGATGGGAGGGCCTGCTTCATTGACAGGCATCTGGCAGCCGGGGACAGGCATCCGATCGACGCATACAGCGCGTCACGGGATGCCGAAAGAAGCCGAACGTTGGTGCGCATGCGCCGTATAGAGCCGCACCAACGTTCGGCTTCTTTCGGCATCTCGTGACGCGCTGTATGCGTCGATCGGATGCCTGTCCCCGGCTGCCAGACCCGGAAGCGGCGGTGAGAGTACATGCCGAAAATGGTATGTACGGGGGTTTAAAAAAAAAAGTACCAGCCGATTCTAATTATTATTAAGAAGACACAGGCAATGTTAAAAGTTTATTTTTAGGGGAACCTCCCCTTTAAAGTGAAACATTAAACATTTTAAATTCCTTTAAATATAGTACCCAACATTAAACATTTTAAATTCCTTTAAATATAGTACCCGGGTGGTCCCCTTAGTCTGCCTGCAAAGTGGCACATCTGTACCCAGGCCTGGACTGGGACAAAAAATAGGCCCGGGCAATTTAGGTTGAGCAGCCAATTTTCCAGCAACCGCCTGTTCGTGAGGGTGGTTGGTGACAGGATAATCACGCAGTCAATTCTCCACACTGTGATATAAAGAGGACTGCACTGTACAGTGCAGTTCCCTTTTCATTACAGCATCCCTACCAATCACAGCCCCCTCATCACAGTGCCCCTACCAATCACAGACCCCCATCACAGTGCCACTACCAATCACAGCTCCCTGTTACAGTGCCCCTTGCAGTCATGCCCCTCCTTTTTCTCTGTAATCACAGTGGCCCCTTTTACTCTCTGCCTCCCCTGCACAGTCCTACCTATGGCAGGGCAGAGGCGGGATTTAGCCTGTGTGTCCTCTACCCCCTCTCCCACCCTTCCAACGATGTCATCCTATCAGCAGTGTAGGTGGCGGGAAGAGCTGTAGATCTGGATCATATTAACAAATGAATGATTACGGTGGACTCCCACTCTCTGTGCAGATCTCCAGCTCCTCCCACCCCTACTCTGCTGATAGGATGATATCGTTGGAGGGGTGGGAGAGCCAGTAGAGGACACACAGGCATGGCCCTGTATATCAGATCTATGCAAGTAGATCACTCTCTCAAATAATGATGGGGTTGGCTTCAAATGATGTGATCATTCTAATTGTACCTTTCCCTGTATATATATATTGAACCTGTTTGACCATTGATTAGGTCCTTTTGTACTCAGGCTTTGTTCGCTTCCTTTTTCTTCTATAATATTTATTTTTCAACATTTTTCCCAGTTTCACCTTTATCCTCTTAATTTGTCTATTTTTCCCACTCATTTCTTCCGTTTTTACTATTCTTATTTCTCTATCTTTTTTATTTTTCACTCGTATTTTCCTCTTATTTTCCTCTCCTTTGTCTCTTTTTTCCTCTCTTTCTCTTTATATATCCCCCCTTTTTTCTATCAGTTCTTCTTTCCTCCTTCCCCTCTTCCTCCTCCTTTTCTTATCTCCTTTTTGTCGCCATTCATCTTTATTTATTTACACTTTCCTGTGTCCTCCATTACTCCTTGGCCTGCCTTTTCTCGTGTACCTGTTTTCCTTCTGTGTCTCCTTTCCTTGCCTCCCGATCTGATGGCTTCACTTCTCACATGTACTCACTGTCTCCTTCACTTTGGAAGGAAGAAATCTGCCTAGGTGGGCGGGGTCTCCTGATGTCGTCCGTTTCCATGACATCAGGGGCCCCAGCCCTGGCAGCGTCCCATTGCCTAGCTATCGCCGGCTGCAGCATGCCTGCGCGGACAGTGATCGCTCTTTTAATTGGATCCGACATGCTGCCTAACAACTACAGACCCCTGCACTCACACAGCGTGAGTCCTGCTGTTCCATGTACAGATCTCCTGCCTGTGGACAGGAGACACAGGCACGCCGCAAATGCCCGGTGTGCCCTATGGCCAGTCCGGGCCTGTCCATACCTTGTATAGAGCCGGCTGAAGCTAAACTGACATTTATAAAGAAAAAAAAGAAATTTAAATAGATTTTCCCTGCAAGCTTTCTTTATTTGGACAAGCTGGAATTTAGACGCTGGGCATGCGGGTGTCAGGGAGTGTATTTTTTTTTGATGCAGCAGCTGGGGCAGAAAAATTTGCCTGCTATACTCTACAGCTGGTGGTGTGCTGCTGGCAGATGTGTTGCAAAAACCTGTGACACCCTTTGCTATACCATCATCCTTGTCAGTGGAGGCTGCTGAGAAGTCATTAGATATAGCAGGGGTAGACATGAAAGGTGAGGAGTGAGGAGGAGAAGAATTGTATCCCTTGTGTGTGGCTTTCAGGTGCTCTTACAAATGGGCTGAATGGTGGGAGGTTAAATCTCTTGTCAAGCATGTGGTACCCAAATGGCTGGTGTTTTTGCCACACTTGATCTGCTTGCAGAAGAGATTGCAAATTGCAACAGTGCGATCGGCTGCACATGTGCTAAAAAAGACCCACACAGCTGATCTGTTGGAAGTGGGCTATATAACAGCTCCACAACCTAATGCAATACTGTGGCTGCTCTTTACTCTTCCATGATGCCTGCCTCTGGAGGACATCCTGCCTCATTGGTGTTGTGCTTTCCCCTCACTTTCCTCCTCTGCTCTCTCTTGCAACACAATAACGCCAGTGACCTCATCATCATCATCCTCTCCATCCTCATCATAACTGGAGCCAACTTGGCAATATGCTGCGGCTGGGGAAGCCTGACTGACAATTTGTTGTTTGGCAGTATTCTCCCCTCTCTGTTACTTCCTTCCTTTACCTCAGAACCAACATCTGAATCATGTAATGTCTGTGTATCCTCAAGAAGCAAGTGGCTGATGATGTGTTCAAATAATTCACCTGACTCCTCCATGCATGATGCTGGAGGTGTGGCAGAAGTAGGACAAGGAGGCAGAATAAGCCGCACTGGCAGCTGCGATGGACTGCTCACTAGTGTCAGCTTAGGTCATAGAGGATGAGAAGGATGAGGAGGATTTAGTAAGCCACCATCTCCTCTGCATGCTGTGATAGCACTGGCAACATCACTAAAGAGATAAAAATGTATCTGTGGACGGACCACTACCACCTTTGCCTGTGGACACAGACGCTTCCGGCCCCCTCATAGTGGCATGGGAACGTCTGCCTCTCCTGGTTGGCCTCCCAGACATAATGGAGGGGGACTTATTACCCAAATTTAATAGAAAATGGGAAATGTGTGATTGGATGTACTTTATTAAATGAACAGTGGTGTTTGGTGCACTTTAATTTGAAGACTGATGCTGACAGAAATGTAAAAAAAAGGGGGGGGGGGGGCGACGACACCAGCATTGCAGTAAGAAAAACTCCAGCTGACAATTTAAAAATAGGGGGCAGACAGAGGACAAAAAAAAGACAAGAACCCCCCCCCCCACAAAAAAAATAGACTGTAAAAAAAAAGGCAGCAACCAAAAAAATAACTGCATAAAGCACTAAATGTCATGTAATGCTGTGTTAAACACTGCACTAAACGAACACACTACACTGGCGCTACACTATACTCACACTATACTGACACACTATACTTACGTACTACACTATACTTACACTATACTTACACACTACACTATACTCACACTCTACCAACACACTAACAATACACTATATTGACACACAATTTTCACACTATACTCAAACTATACTAACACTACACTAACACGTTACACTCACAGTCACAATAAGTGTACACTAATTCACTAGTAGTAAACTGAGCCCTGCTCTATCTATTTCCACTCCAACAACACACTGCAAAAGCTTCCTGTGGAAAGAAAGCTTCTAAAGTGTGGGGTGGGACTATGAGAACTGACAGTCATCAGCACTTTGTCCAATCAGGGCTCTGACAGTGCTCGGTGCCCTAATTGGCAAAGCCTTGCACCAGACCGATGTAAACACACACACATCACCATTCTGTAGAAACATCGACATGTCTCCTCCTCTAGTAAGTCACATCCTCATACAGTTAGAAACACCTAGCAGGGAACACATTTAACCCCTTGATCGCCCCTAGTGTTAACTTCTTCCCTGCCAGTGACATTTACAGAGTAATTAGTGTATTTTTATAGAACTAATCGCTGTATAAATTTCAATAGTCCCAAAAATGTTTTAAAAGTGTTCGATCTGTCTGCTGCAATGACGCAGTCCCGCTAATAAAAAAATAATAAGAATACCATAAATCTATTACCTATTTTGTAGACACTATGGCCCAGATTCACAGAGTGTTGGGCACATAATTACCCTGCCGTAACGCAAATGCCGTACGCCACGCCGACGCAGCGCGGAGTGGCAAGCACTGCATGATGGTCCGAGCGTGGCGCAGTGGTTTACGTCTGGCGTATCGCAAACGGCGCATGCGCCGTGACGTGGACGCATGTCCCGCACCCTTCTGCGCCGGCCCACCACGTAAGCCGAGAACATAAGTACACCCAGCCATACGCCCATCCAGCGCAAAAGTACACCAGCTTGTCTTCCCTGGTGGAGAGGTACTTTTGCGGTCTGAGCCATGTCAGATACTGAGATGGAGAGGAGAAAAAAAATTCTCTGCAGATGAGAGGGCGATCCTGACCTCAGCCATCTCTAAGTATGATGCCTACCTCCATGGCGCACAGAGCGCCAGGACCAGCAAGGCCAGGAAGCAGGAGATCCTCCAGAAGGTCACCCTGGAGATCAATGCCCTTGGGTACGAAACCAGGACCTGGAGGGACATCCAAAAGAAGATAAATGACATGCGTCGGCGGGTTATGGAGAAGCTGGCCAAGATCAAAAGGCACGTCGGGGCACGGGAGGCGGACCATCTACTTCTGTCAAGTTGACAGCCGAGGAGGAGGTGGTCGCCAGCTGTCTGGAGCAGGAGCAGGTGGAGGGCTTGGAGGGCTTTGACTCCAATGAACAGGACTTGAGGACAGGTAAGTGTGTTTTATCCCCCATCAGGTGTGGAGCATGTGAGGGGGTACAAGGGAACATGTGACAAGTGTGTGGGTCCACCAACATGTGAATGCTTTGTGTCATCCACATATGTGCTGGAGTGAGTTGGGCCATCTTCTGCCTGTGTCCGACCCACGCCATCCCTGGAACATCATCCTCAGCCTCAGCCTGACCCCCTGGGAAGCCGCGTAACATAGGTGGAGGGGAGTGCCCACATCTCTGCTCTAGAGGTAGTTGTGGAGGAGCAGGTGGCTATCCATCTGGAGGAATGCCTCTACCTTGAGGAGGTTTCCATCTTCCCCGGACCCTCTGAGACCTCCACGCCCATAAGCGAACCCCCTCAAGGGCCACCCCATCCAGGGGAACCCCCTCAAGGGCTACCCCATCCAGGGGAACCCCTTCAAGGGCCATCCCATCCAGGGGAACCCCCTCAAGGGCTACCCCATCCAGGGGAACACCCTCAAGGACCACCATATCCAGGGGAACCGCCTCAAGGGCTACCCCATCCAGACAGACACAATCCTCTCCATCCCCCAGGAAGGCTCTGAGGAAGACCAGGGGTGTAGCCGGATCCCTCCAAGAAGGGCTGGAGAGGGAGCAGGCACGCCAGACATGGCACATGGCCGATATTGCCTGTGACCTCCACCGTGTCGCTAACAGCCTGGCCTCCTTTGTTGGGTCCTCAGCAAAGACCCAGGCTGAGTGCACAGTGGCTGTGCAGGGCACCACAGCCGCTATGCAGCAGTGCCTCACCCAACAGGCTGAGCATACCAGCTCCATCTCCGACTGCCTGCCTGAATGCAAACTGCGCTGCCATGGCCACATGCCTATGTGACCAATCCAAGACCCTTGATGCCATGCGTCACCACATGGTAGCAGGGGGTCCCTCAACATCTGGGGACCAGGCATCTGATGTGCAGGCGAGCCTGGATCGGAACACCATGGCTATTGGGGAGCTGCAGGCCACAGCAGCAGGCATCGTGGCGGAGGTTAAGAGCCTGGGAGTGGTCGTGCAGGCCAACACTGCTGCTATCCAGGCGGAGGGTCGCCAGAACAGGCGCCTCCAGCACCAGAACAACGCCCGGCAGAGGCAGTTGCAGGCAGAGACAAATAGCATCCTGACATGCATTGCAATTGCCTTGGAGGGGATGCAGGCAACATTCGCCACAAGCTCCAGGAGCGTCAGCCCAGGGGATGCCCCACCCCCCCACCTGAGTCGTCACCACGTCAGCTGCGGAGCCGAACCCTTGGCACGAGGCCTGGCCCACGAGAGGGCAAATGACTGGCCTGAAGACAAGTGCAGCTCAGAGTTTGAGCTTTTATTTTTATTTTTGGTGACGTGCACAGATGCTATAAGGATAGTCCTTCTTATTCTGTCTCTCTTGCTGGAAAGGTTCTTTTCATGTCAGCTAGCAGGGGTCACCTTGATTTGTCGGGGAGAGGTTATCCCCACGACCGTGTGAATGTGGTATAAATGGACAGCAACATCATTGGGGCCTTGGCGTGTCGTGGCGTTGCTGCTCCCAAGTCTCGTGCAGTGGACTTGGGCTAAACCAATGTGAGGTGGATGTGGTGTGTGTGAGCTAGGGACCACAGTGGTATGCATGCGTGCATTGTCTGTGTGCCATGATGAATGTGTGTGTTTAACGTGCAAAGATACGTTCCACAAGGAAACTCCTGACTGCTGTTCCTTCAGCAGACGGGGTCGCCTCAGGCAGGGGGGGGGACTGTGTGGTGCGGGGGTCAGGTCATCACATATGTCAATCTCCAGGCCCTTTCTCATGGCATAGTTGTGCAGCACGCAACATGCACCGATGATCTGGCACACAAAGTTTGGGGAATACAACAGGGCCCCCCCGGAATTATCCAGGCATCGGAAACCCTCTCTCTCTCTTCTGGTTTGGGGATTCCGGTATGGAGTCAGGAGATGGGGCCCAAGTGCATATGCCGAGTCACCTAAAAGGGAAAAGACAGGAGGATGTTAGCGTGCATGTGCCCCTTGTGATGTCTTCATCATGGGGTCGGACAGTCATGCCTGACTCCCATGTCACTCACCAACCAGCCAGCTGTCCCTGTACACGTTCTGTTCGAATTCCGTTGGGATGTTGCTTTGACAGTATACAGTATGTAGCTGTCGTGGCTGGCCCCTGTGTGTTTGGCACGGACGTGCCATATGAGGCATTGGGCATCGGCTATCACCTGTACGTTGATGGAATGCCACTGCTTACAATTGCAGTATATGTGCCCTGTGGCACGGGGGGCCGTAGTGCCACATGTGTGCAATCTATGGCCCCGACGGTGCGTGGGAATCTGGCAATTCTGTAGAAATCCTACATTGCCTTCTGCCGCAGATGCTCATGGGTCGGTTTGATGATGTGGTGGGACATGCATATGAGGATAGCGGGGACAACCTGGTGCACGCATCTGCTCATGGTGGATTGTGACAACCCAGACACGACTCCACTTGTACGTTGGAAAGATCCACTGACAAGGAAATGGAGTATTGCCAGTACCTTGACCAGTGGCTGCACTGCATGTGAGCGTCCCGTCTGGCTGGTGATTTCATCATGCAGGGCTGTGGCTAATTCCAGGATCTGGGGATGACGTGTGATGACACGAAACACGTCGAGAAGACTCCATTGCCGCCTTATTTTTACTTTACATGCGCTGTAACTTAATTTTAAGTGTAAGTGCAATTGCATATTACATTTTTAATTTTTGTTACTGTATCACGCTATGTTGCCTCCTCTCTTCTTCCCTACATTCCTATATGATTGAGACTACATCTGAGAGCAATATACATGCCTTATAAGCCATTGCTTAATCTATTGCGGGCCATTATACATCTGTTGGAGAGCCAGTTGTGGGTCTTTTGTTCCTGAAGTGATCCTCTTGGAGCTCCCTTGATTATCAAGCCTGTTTGACTCATGAAGCATACGTTTCTTTGAGTCCATGCTATCTGGTAAGCCTGCATCTTTACAGGTGGAGGGTCGTTTACAGCACATAAGAAGTCACTTCCAGTTAAATTTCGCTTTCATCACTTCAACATTTGAGTTATAATTCTATTTGTCACTTATGGTGGACGTTTATGTTACTTCAGTCATATCTGGACATTTTCACCACTGGGTGCATTATTGCACAATATTCACCAAATTGTATTATCACTGTTGTTAAATTCATGTTTGCTTTTCATTTTATTTTAGTTGCATTCATGTGACATTGAACATCGTTATTTTATTGTTTATTTGGTTTAGCGCTACACTATTACCCACATCAAACAAATCATTATACACTATATCAATATACACCTATTGCGATTTGTTTTACCAAAAATATGTAGAAGAATATATATCGGCTGAAACAGATTTTTTTTTATAGCAAATAATATTAAATTATGTTTTTTTTTATTTTTTATTTACACTTTTTGTTGTTTATAGCGCAAAAAAAATAAAAACTGCAGATGTGATCAAACACCACCAGCAAACATCTCTATTTGTGGGAAAAAAGGACACCAATTTTGTTTGGGTACAGGGTTGCACGACCGCACAATTGTCAGTTAAAATTATGCAGTGCTGTATTTAAAAAAAATGTCCTGGTCATTAAGGGGGACATTTTTCTGGTCCTACAGTGGTTAAATTGTAATGCATTATTTAACAACTTAAGGACCGGAAGATTTTCCCCCTTAATGACCAGGCCATTTTTTGTGATAAGACATCAGTTTAGGCCAATATGTATTCTTGTACACATTTTTGGTAAAATAAAAATGGCATTAAGCATATATTGATTGGTTTGCGCAAAAGTTATAGTGTCTACAAAATAGGAAAGATATTTGTGCCATTTTTATTATTATTAGATTTTTTAACTAGTAATGCCAGTGATTAGCAATTCTTAGTGAGACTGTGACATTGCGGCAGACAGATCGGACACTTTTGACACTTTTTTGGGGACAATTGACATTTATACAGCGATCTCTGCTATAAAAATGCACTGATTGTTGTATAAATGTTCTTGGCAGAGAGGGGGTCCCGTGGGACCCAGAAGCTCTTAGAAAGTATGAGATACTCCTGTTTCAGCTTCCCTGATGCCTCTTATGTGTAGATCACCCTGTGTCTCTAATAGGGGCACAGGGTGAATGAGAACCCCACTATGATCTGTGCTAGTCAGATTTAATGCAGTATACATTGTATATATTGTATATATATTGTGTGTTGGCTGTAGTGTACTAAAAGCTTGCTGTGATGAGGTGGAGTGTGATTACATTCTATTGTCTATTGTGGTAATTAAGTCTGCTAATGTGATAAATGTGTATTGTAAGTTAACAGACAGCCTAAAGGTCAGGTGGCTGAGTCATCAGCTGTAGTTAATTAGCTCATGTAAATTAGGTCATGCCCTGGAGACAGGATGTCTGTTAAATGATGTATTGAGGGGCTCATTAGGTAAACATTGTGTGATGTTGTGGGTGGAGTTGGGTCATTGTTCATTTGGTTACTGCAGTATTCCTTTTGTGTATGTAAGAGCCTGCATTCTCAATGAAGATTGTCAGGCCTGTTGACAGAGCTGTGTGTCTCGTTAATGGGGGAATTCTTAAGGGTCGTGTTCGCCGGATTGTGGAGTGTCAGTAGCTGCCTTGTGTTCAGGAATGGAATATCCTAAACGGCTTAACCCCTGTCCCATTTGGGGTTCCATTGCAATTGTTGGCAAGCAGTGGTATGATTCCCACCACCAGAAGAACAGCTACAAGAGGATATGGGACAATGGAGGCTCAGTATGAACGGCTAAAGCTCTCTTCCCTCAAGGACTTACTGGAGAACCGGGGCCGACTGGACAAAAACGTAAGAAAAGGGACATTATCGCAGAACTAGTTGAAATGGATAGAGCTGAAAGAATCAACATAACAGAAAGGCCCAGCATAACAGACAGGACACCCGAGGAGGCAAGTTTTGATTGGGCTGTTAAACTAAGACTGGCACAGTATGGTCCTAACCCTCCAGCGGAGATCATAGACCGAGTTATAGCTGCTGTGGGTGCAACTTAAAAAAGTGTGGTGGTTGTCACCGACGCAAAAGGATTGATTATATTGACCTGCTGCAGTACTGTGTAAACCTTCAAAGAGGTTTAGGTATGAAAGCAGAAGAGTGTTGTTACTGCGCTGGTCTGAGTAAGCGATGACACAAGATAATAATTAACCCCTTAAACTCGGTTAATAAAAAAAACTTATATGTGATGCAATAAAGTGCTGAATCCAGTGCAGTAATGTGCATGATAGATCACAGTAGATAACTAAATGAATAAATAAATGGCAATATCCAGCTCTCGCGAGCGTGTACAATTGCGTAGTGCTATGTGCAACTACTGTGCCAACAGACAAAATTTAAATAAATAAATGAATAGCAATATTCAAATCTCTCGAGCATGTAGATGAATAAATATCAATGTCCAGCTCTCTTGAGCGTATAGAATGTGCGTGGTGCTATGTGCAACTATTATGCCAACAAACAGATATAAATATAAATATAACTATGAATATAAATATAAAGTGCAAAGTCGTATAACATATGTGCAAAAAATATCTATCAAAGTTCATGTGCGTTCATAACACATCACAAATGGCGTGAGTCCAATAAGGGAGTAATTGTGGTGATTGATCCTGGTGTTATGTCTCATGCGTATAGGGTGCAGCTACCTCTTCCACCCGCTTCAATCAATGGATATGTCCTCCTTTTTTCTCTCACAAGATTTTCCTTAATGCCTCAAAAAACAAGGGGGTCATCATGGTGTAGTACATAAAAAGGTTTTGTTTATTTAAAAAATAAATAAAATCAGACTACTCACAAGAGAGGTGCTTTAAGACCAGGTGCTGGTCTCAAAACACCTCTCTTGTGAGTAGTCTGATTTTTTATTTTTTTTAAATAAACAAAATCTTTTTATGTACTACACCATGATGAGCCCCTTGTTTTTTGAGGAAAATCGTGTGAGAGAAAAAAGGAGGACATATCCATTGATTGAAGCGGAATACGTTTTTAGCCTATTACCAGCTGGGGTCTGGTGAGTGTGCATTTCAGCAGTTGGTGGTGGTAGCACTTATTTCTTTTTTTTTTCAAATATGTTTATTGGGTTTTAAAAAGACAATTATAATCACATAGTCAACATTAACTGAACATCTGAACATATTCTAATTACTAAAGGAAAGGACATCTTCAGTGTAGACAGAAGCATATAACAATGTGTATGTCAGAAGAATAGCATCATGTATACATATCATGAGGATGTTAAACTTATATCAAATCAATTAAAAAGGGGAGAAGGAAACGATAAGGGAAGGTATTGGTAATGAAATGGTATAGTTTAACTCAAAACGACATTGGAGATATCACAACTTATAGTCAATAAGGAAGGTGACGTAGGCAACATAGTAAATCTGGGTTGTGTTATGTAAGTATCAATGTTTGGTATTCTGAAGATTTAGTAAAATGAATCCAACACGCCCATTTATCCTGGAACTCCTTTGAAGAGTCGTGAGATTGGGAAATCAGGTCTTCCATATTGGCGATGTGATTCACCTTGCGTAACCAGTCTGAGATTTTAGGGGGGGAAGTCTGGGACCATTTAATGGGGATACACAATTTGGCCGCATTGATGAGATGTATAATAATAGAGTTTTTGTACACAGAGTTGGGTAGCGAAGATAGATGCAGCAGGTATTGTCCGGCTGAAAAGTCTGGGGTGTAGGTGGTGATGGATGTTATAAGATTGTGGATAGTTTTCCAGAAGGGCGTGATGAGGTAGCATTCCCACCAGATATGAAGAAGCGTACCCAATTCAGTATTACAGCGCCAACACAAGGGGGATGAATTTGGACTGTATTTGTGGACAATGTAAGGGGTCTTATACCATCTGGAGTAAACCTTATAGCTATTTTCCTGCGTAAGGACATTCAATGAACCCTTATGGAGGCGGCGAAACACTGAAAACCATTGGTCATTTGAGATTGACATTTTTAGATCTTGTTCCCATTTTCTATTAGTCTTGTCTAATTGTGGATCAACTGATGAGTTCAAGATATTATATATAAGGGAAATTAAGTGGTCTTGAGGCTCTGATTTTAAACATAGTATCTCAAAAGAAGTCTTAGGCCCCATACACACGATCGGACATATCCGATGAAAACGGTCCGCGGACCATTTCCATCGGATATGTCCGATCGGGAGTTTGATCCGATGGCGTGTACACACCATCGGATCAAATTCCCCGCCGCCTGATGGCGCGGTGACGTGGCGGTGACGCGGCGGTGACGTTGACGCCGCCGCGTCACCGCCACGTCACCGCACCAGGAAGTAAAACACTTCCGCGCATGCGCCGAATCCATTCGGCAGCGGCGCGGCGGCGGTGGGGGCCGACATGTCTGCTGGTAAGTGTACTAACCAGCAGACATGTCGGGCGGACAGATTCCCACCGGATAGATTTCAAAGCTTGCTTTGAAATCTGTCGGGTGGAGAAATCTGTCCGCTAGCCCATACACACGAGCGGAGATGTCTGCTGAAACGGTCCATCGGACCGTTTTCAGCGGACATATCCCCTCGTGTGTACGCGGCCTTAGGCCTGTGCCAATTGTTAGTGGAGCCAAATTTAGTCAAGAATTCTACGATCAAGTTAAAGTCACGTGAGGAGATTCCAAGGTCTGGGAGTTTAGAGGAGAAATTTTCAAAGGTTAAAAGTTTGCCATGCTCAAAAACTAGTTCAGCTCTGAGGATCTTTTTGGAATGTGTTGCAGAGGGAGTGTTAACATAAGGCTTACGAAATATTTCGGGATTGGAATCAATAGGGGTGACGGGACCATAAACATTAGAGATCTTTAAGGATTTGCATAAGGATCTGAAAATTTTAAGAGATGTTCCTGTAAGGGGATGTGAATTAACAGAGTGAGGTATTTTCTTAGGGCTAATCCATGGAAGATGTTCTATAGGGACTGGCATGGAGAATAAAGATTCCTCCAAGCTTATCCAATCCTTATAGCCCCTGTGGAGGTGCCAATTAATGATTCTAGCCATGTGGCAGGCCCAATAATAGTTTTTAATATCCGGTAGTCCAATACCGCCTGAAAGTTTGGAAATTGTTAGTTTATCCAATCTAATACGAGGTTGTTTATCGTTCCATAAAAACTTCAAGCACATTTGTTTGAATGTTTTAAAAAATGAGCTAGGTATTATAATGGGAACCGTTTGGAATAGGTATAAAATTCTAGGCAGTATACTCATCTTGATTATATTTGCCCTACCAAACCACGAGAAGAAATTTTTACCCCATTTGAGTAGATCGCTTTTAATGTTGTTCAGTAGGGGTATAAAATTGTTATTATAGAGGTTGTCCATGTTCGATGATATGTTAATCCCCAGGTAGGGTATAGAATCACTTTCCCACTTGAATGGGAAATTGGTCTTACATTGATCAACCAATTTAGCGGGTAAAGAAATGTTCATTGCTTTGGATTTTGAGAAATTAATTTAAAAATTTGATATGGTCCTAAATAAAGAGAAGTCATTAAGTAGATTAGGGATAGTAATTATCGGATTGGTAAGGAATAATAAGATGTCATCTGCGAAGGCCGCTAATTTATATGTTTTATCGCCGATGCTAATGCCTTTAATGTCAACGTTGTCTCGTAATTTGCATAGAAATGGTTCCAGGATAAGTATGAACAATATTGGTGACAAAGGGCATCCCTGGCGGGTGCCATTCGTCACGGAGAAGGCCTCCGACAGGTCGCCATTAATCTTGATCCTTGCTGTGGGGGACGAATATAAGAGACCAATAAAATCCAATATACGATTTCGTAGGCCCAAAGATTTCAAAGTTTCCATCATATAATCCCAAGCAATCCTGTCAAAGGCCTTCTCCGCGTCGAGAGATAGAAAAAAGCCAGGAAATTTGGATTTGATCAGCCAATGTTGGATATGTAGGGCCTTAATGGTGTTGTCTTTGGATTCCCTCCCTGGTGTAAAACCAGTTTGATCGAGGGAAACAATACTATGAATTAAAGGGAGTAAGCGGTTTGCAATTATTTTAGCATATAATTTAATGTCTATATTCAAGAGAGATATGGGTCTATAATTCGATACGAGTGACTTGTCTTTATCGGGTTTGGGAATCATGACAATATGAGCTTCCAAAAGATCGTTCGGGATAGGAGATGGAAAGGGGTTTGAGTTGAAAGTATTGATAAATTGGGGGATTAAAATGTCCTTAAATGATTTGTAGTAATTGACAGATAAGCCATCTGGCCCAGGGCTTTTACCAGTTTTAAGCTGACTAAGCGCGTCAAGAGCCTCCCCCACTTCCAGGGGTTTATCTAAATTTTTCAATACGTCCAAACCCAAGGGTTTAGGGCAGTAATTCTTCAAAAAATCTGAAATTACGTTTTCTCTCGAAGGAGAGTTTTTAGAACGGTTCTCAGGCGGTAAGTTATAGAGCCTGGAGTAAAAGGTACGAAATTGGTCAGAGATGTCTTTAGTGGAAGTATGTTTGTGACCAGTAGAATCTGTTATGGAATATATATTCTCATATTTTTTTGACGTCAAGCGTAAGGAATTCGCCAATAATCTACCTGTTTTGTTTCCGAATTCGTAGAAGAACTTTCGAGAGAGAATGAAATTGCGCTTGACCTTTTTATCCAGTACTTCGGACAATTCCAATCTGAGCCTCGAAAGCTCCTCACGGGTGCTTAATGCTAGTGAATGTTTATGCAATAGTTCAAGGGTGTTAATTTTTTTAGTCAGGTCATCTATATGGATCCGTCTCATCTTATTTCTCTGTGCCCTCAATGATATCAGATGACCCCTGATGACGCATTTGTGAGCAAGCCAAACGAACATAGGATGAACAGCACCATTATTATTGTCTGAGAAATAATCAGAGATTTTTGAGTTGAGAAGTTTTAGATTGTCAGAGCTGCTGAGTAGTGAGTCATTGAGCCTTCAGTATCTCGGTGAGATAGGTTTATCTGCAAAGGATAGACTCAGAGTAATTGGATTGTGGTCAGAAATAAGCATGGGTTCTATTGTGGCATTTTTTATAAGATTTAAATCAGTCTGGGACAAAAAAAAATAATCTATTCTCGAATAGGTATTATGAGGAGGAGAATAAAAAGTGTAATCTTTTGAGGAAGGATTTAGTATGCGCCAGGTGTCGTGTATGGATAGATCTAACAAAGATTTTTTGATTGCACTAAGGGTCTTAAATTAAGTTTTGGAGGAGGCAGAGGAGGTATCCAAGATGGGATTGAGGGCCAAGTTGAAGTCACCCCCCATTATTAGTGAACCAACTACAAAAGATTTCAAAGCTTGGATTGTATTATCAAAGAACTGGGCATGTAATCTATTAGGAGCGTAAATATTTGCCAGAGTTATTGGCTTATTAAATAAGGAACCCTTAATAAAAATATATCTACCATCGTCATCCAATTTAGAATCGATCAATTGAAAAGGGCACCGTTTAGAAATAAGTGTAGAAACTCCTCTGGTTTTAGATACTGGGTTTGTCGCGTGGAAAATAAGGGGAAATTTGTTGTCAGTAAATGTCGGGCATTTATCCGTTTTGAAGTGGGTCTCTTGCAAAAACACTATGGGCCAGATTCAGGTAGATGGGAGCATCTTTGCTCCAGAGTAACGCTTCTCATTTGTGTTACGCTGCAGAAATTTTAGGAGCAAGTGCTGTTATTCAAGAAGCACTTGCTCCTAAAGTTGCGGCAGCGCATCGCAAATGAGCCAGCGGAATTCAAATTGGGCGGGTACGGGGCGTGTAGTATTTAAACGAAGCGCGATCCCGCCGCGAACGTACTGCGCATGCGTCGAGTGTTAAAACATCCCCGTGCGCATGCTCCAAATTCTGTGAATGAACGTCAATGACGTCACATTCCCATTCATGAACTTTTTACGCAAGCGACGTGATTTTTTTTTTCCCGACGCGATGACGACGCCTATACCTAACATAGGATATTCCAACCGGAAACGTCGTACCGTCATTGCGTCGCGCCGGAATTCGCTCGTGAATTGCCGATTTCCGCTCATTAACATATTTTTTGAGCGGAAATCGGCGGGAACGCCCCCGGCCCCATTTTTAAGTTGAAGTAACGATGCGATGGCGAAACTCAGTTACGCTGATAGCATCGGAGCTTCAACCCGGCGTTTCTTGTTTTCTGGTTACAGAAAACAAAAACGCCGGCTCAAAGTCACAGTTAGGCTGGCGGATCACTGGATCCGCCAGCCTAACTGTTCCTGAATCTGGCCCTATATCTGCATTTGATCTTTTTAAAATCATCATTAATTTCGACCTTTTTTCAGGGACATTGAGGCCCTTAACATTGAGAGAGTAAAGTTTAACCACATTTTGTGGGTTTACATTAGTGTCGTTCGGGAGTGCCATAGTCACAATAGAGGCGAGGGGGGGGGGGGTGGGGGCAATGTCGCCGGAGAGGGGAGAAGTAGGAAAAAAGGGAGAAGGGAAAAAACTAGCTTGAGAGTATGTAAAACTCAAAATATGGTACCGGTGTTCTAGTAAAGTAAAAAAGGGAAAACTTTTGTAACAATAGATCCGCTTAGGAAGTATATACGGTACCAAGGGAGGTGATATCTTACTTGGAGAAATCCAAATAAGAATAGCCTCGTGTGGGGTTGGAGTGAACCAAACCAAAGTACTGAAGGCAGAATCGAACAGCCATCTGCCGCAAACGAACTGAAAAGGAGAGTAGTAGC
The DNA here is from genome assembly GCA_029574335.1 of Rana kukunoris. Taxonomy (NCBI): domain Eukaryota; kingdom Metazoa; phylum Chordata; class Amphibia; order Anura; family Ranidae; genus Rana; species Rana kukunoris. The sequence continues at coordinate 458,850,929 of CM056050.1, forward strand.
AAAGTATAAGGTAAATCAATACAATAAAAATTCTACTACTCCTAATATTGAGGAGCCAAAATATTATATATCCTGACATATACATATAAACAAGTGAGATGTGTCAAGTGACAAGCATGTATTATAGTCAAAACCTAAGGGCATTACCTAGACTTTCTAAATAGGCTGCAGCTATGCAACGTTTTTACAATAAACAAAGTAGCAGAGAAAGACCCAACTGAGGTGGGTATGCTAATTATTTACCTTGTTGCATAGCCGGCCTACTAGAAAATATAAACACATAAGTGTACACACCATAAAATTTTTGCAAATAATAAACGTGAACCTTATAAGATCAAAGAGGAGGATTGCTCCAACTCAAATGAGAAATTGTAAGCCACATATATGTATAGAGAAGAGAGAAAAGAAAACAAGGGTAGAATGGCAATATGAGGCATTTTAGATAAACAACAAACCGTGGAGCTGAGGTATAATCTAAAGATAATACTCAGTGTGTAGAGAATAAGTGTGAAAGAAAATGACATGTGGCAACACAGTATAACTTATGTGGCAAAATAAACTCATTTTTCCCTCCTGGGTTTCCTGGAGCGTGGTGATCCTGTTGCTAGGAGATTGGGGCCTAGCATATTAGTAGGTTGTGGAAGTTCATCTCCGGATTGAGAGCGACGCCTCCTTGTTCTGGAGGGGGCCGTTTCCATGACATCATCTTTAGCAGAGTCTTTAGTGGCAATTCTAGAGCGAAATTCTGCATACCAGTTAGGCAGTTCCATATACGGTATGTCCATAGTTTTACAGAAGGAGTGCAGATCTTCAGGAACTCTCAATATGGCAGTGTGTCCCCGATTGGTTGCTTGTAACCCAAATGGAAATTTCCATTTATAAATAATGTTGTTACTTCTTAAGGTGTCAAGTAAGGGTTTCAAGTCACGCCTGTTTTGAAGAGTAATTTTTGACAGGTCTTGGAAAATCATTATCGTAAAATCGTTTATGTGGCATATTACATCCCTAGGGGGGTCTGTAGGATTACCCCTGGGTCTCAAGGCCCTATGCATACGTTCCATTCCAATTGTAGTCAGGGGCGGACGTCCCAACAGATCATTGAAAATGCCCAATATTGCAGGGGAAAGCTGGTCATGATCTATTGATTCGGGTAGTCCACGAACCCTAAGATTGTGTCTCCTGCTTCTATTTTCCAAATTTTCTGTCTGGCGTTGCAAATCCCTCAGGAGCATGGTGTTTGTGTCAACCTTCCTGTTTTTATGGCGCAGCGCCGCATTCTGTTGCGCAGCTGATTTTTCAATATCAGTGACGCGCGCGGTAACTGCGCGTATGTCTTTCTTAAGGTCAGCTATGGCGGCTGACAAAGTCTCCTTAATGTCTGCCGTAGGAGAAAGGGCTCTGAAGCGGGTCATTAGTGTATTCATAGTTCCGGACAGCGGGAGGGTGTATTGTGTTCCCAGAAGCCTGTGGTACAATGACAGTATGTTGCGGTTCCATACTTAAATCCGCCATTGTCTATCTGGGTAGGTCAGCCTTAAAGTGTCAGAGCGAATCCAATTTTCGCCGGAAAGTCTAAGGAATGGTATCGAATTGTGCCCGATAAGAGCAGGAGACGATCCAGTCAGGTCCTGGTAGAAAAATCACCTTACCGGCTCCGTAATTTAAGGATTGTAGTTCGCAGCGGCAGGAGCTCACAGATTAAGCCTCCATTCCTGGTCACGGCTAGACCACGCCCCCGGTAGCACTTATTTCTGTCGGGTGGAAGAGGTAGCTGCACCCTATAGGCATGAGACATAACACCAGGATCAATCACCACAATTACTCCCTTATTGGACTCCAACTGTGAAGTTGTGTTTTCTCACGCCATTTGGGATGTGTTATGAACGCACATGAATTTTGATAGATATTTTTTGCACATACGTTATACGACTTTGCACTTTATATTTATATTCATAGTTATATTTATATTTATATCTGTTTGTTGGCATAATAGTTGCACATAGCACCACGCACATTCTATACGCTTAAGAGAGCTGGACATTGATATTTATTCATCTACATGCTCGAGAGATTTGGATATTGCTATTCATTTATTTATTTAAATTTTGTCTGTTGGCACAGTAGTTGCACATAGCACTACGCAATTGTACACGCTCGTGAGAGATGGATATTGCCATTTATTTATTAATTTAGTTATCTACTGTGATCTATCACGCACATCACTGCACTGGATTCAGCACTTTATTGCATCACAACATATACGTTTTTTTTTTATTAACCGAGTTTAAGGGGTTAATTATTATCTTGTGGGTGCAACTTGGCTACATCAAAGAGGTTCTGCAGCAGCAAAAGTCACAGCAGCACCAACTGAAGGGAGAGGAGAGCTACAGATACCAGTTGCCATGGAAGAGGAATTCAGAAGGAGGTTACAAGAGATGCAGATACAGCATAGAGGACCAGTATCAGAGGAAGTCCTGCTTGGATGGTCTGATTCAATCCTCTGCGAACTCTGGAAGAAAGCGCTAGCTCTTGAGCAGCAACACCAGGGAAAGGTCCCCCCCTCCATCCATGTTAGGTACTGGTCGCAGTATGATGTACAAATGCCGTTATTGGGGCCGAGTTAAGCAGGCAGATCCAGACAGAAATGCGGTTGGACGAGAGCTACAGAGCCCTCCGGTGGTATGTAGCCCAAGAGTGCCTGTGGTCAGCGGATGACAGCCCCACCGAAGGGGCACAGGGTGAATGAGAACCCCACTATGATCTGTGCTAGTCACATTTAATGCGGTATACATTGTATATATTGTATATATATTGTGTGTTGGCTTTAGTGTACTAAAAGCTTGCTATGATGAGGTGGGGTGTGATTGCATTCTATTGTCTATTGTGGTAATTAAGTCTGCTACTGTGATAAATGTGTATTGTAAGTTAACACACAGCCTAAAAGTTAGGTGGCTGAGTCATCAGCTGTAGTTAATTAGCTCATGTAAATTAGGTCAGGCCCTGGAGACAGGGGGCCAGATTCTCGTAGATCCCGCGCCGGCGTAGCGTAAGCCATTTACACTACGCCACCGCAACTTACTAGAGCAAGTGCTGTATTCTCAAAGCACTTGCTCCGTAGTTTGCGGCAGCGTAGTGTAAATGGCCCGGCGTATCCCCGCGTAAATCGAAGGGGGCGGCTTGTATTTAAATTAAGCGCGCCCCCGCACCAAATGTACTGCGCATGCGCCGGCCATAGTAAAATCGCAGTGCGCATGCTCCAAATTATGATGGTGTTTTCGACGTGAACGTAACCGACGTAAATCCCCATTCACGGACAAGTTACGCAAACAACGTAAAAACTTTCAAATTTGCCGCGGTCACGGCGTCCATACTTAACATAGGATGCGCCATCTTTGGCCTGCTTTTTCTTTACGCCGGAAAAACCTTACGGAAACTACGTAAACGACAACGGGGCAGTGTAAAAACGTTCGGGAATCGGTGTATTAGGCTCATTTGCATAGGCAAATGAAAAAACAACGTAAAGGCCACCTAGCGGCCGGCGTTGTCATTACATGTACGATCCGACGGTGTAATTGTTTTACACCTGTTGGAACTTTAGTGTATCTATGCGTAAGTGATTTTAGGAATCACACGCATAGATACCCATTGAAAAAAACTGAGATACGACGGTGTATCTGAGATACACCGTCGTATCTCAGCTGAGAATCTGGCCCAGGATGTCTGTTAAAAGATGTATTGAGGGGGCTCATTAGGTAAATATTGTGTGATGTTGTGGGTGGAGTTGGGTCCTTGTTCATTTGGTTACTGCAGTATTCTTTTTGTGTATATAAGAGCCTGCTTTCTCAATAAAGATTGTCAAACCTGTTGAACCTCAAACAGAGCTGTGTGTCTCGTTAATGGGGGAATTCTTCAGGGTCGTGTTCACCGGATTGTGGTGTATCGGTAGCTGCGTTGTGTTCGGGAATGGAATATCCTAAATGGCTTTAACCCCTGTCCCATTTGGGGTTCCGTTACATGGGGCTAACACTATCAGGGGGTAAAGGGGTTAAATGTGTTTCCTGGAAGATGTTTCTAAATTTGGGGGTTGTGTACTGACTAGGAACAGACGATCACTCTCTACTCCCCTGACAGAACAGGGATCTGTTTGTTTAAATTGACAGATCCCCATTCTGCCTTTCTGTGGAGCGATCACGGGTGCCAGCCACGCTCATCAGCTCCCCCACCGTGCAGCGGGCGCGCGTCTGCTATAGGGCCATCGTACAGCTACAGCAATTTGAAGGAACATGCCGACCTGCCACAGTAGAATAACGGCGGCCAGTTGGCAAGTGGTTAAGCATTTCTCTAGAATTTCCAAATGAAAAATCAAATAACGTGTTATTATTTATGGTATTAATGTTGTTGTGCATGCACTACAGACACATATTTAGCCGTTCTGATATATTATGTATTTATAAATAAAACTAAATGTTTTGTTACAAGACATTTGCTTTTTTGGCAAAACAGGATGGCAACTTTAAAATATAAAACAAAAGAACAAAAAATCAGTTCTTCACTTGCTAAAAATCAGAACCAACAAAAAATAATGGCAGCGCACTTACAAGCTTCAGTGTGAAACAGGTATAGTCACAAAAAACACAGTAGGGCTTATTTTCAGGGTAGGGCTTATTTGTTTACGGTATGTACATTAAACAACATTTAAAAACATTCCTTTAACCACTTAAGACCAGGACCTTAAGGCAGCTAATAGACCTGGCCAGTTTTTGCGATTCGGCACTGCGTCATTTTAACTGACAATTGCGTCATGAGACGTGGCTCCCAAACAAAATTGGCGTCCTTTTTTCCCCACAAATAGAGCTTTCTTTTGGTGGTATTTGATCACCTCTGCAGTTTTTATTTTTTGCGCTATAAACAAAAATAGAGCAACAATTTTGAAAAAAATTCAATATTTTTTACTTTTTGCTATAATGAATATCCCCCAAAAATATATATAAAAAAGTTTTTTCCTCAGTTTAGGCCAATACGTATTCTTCTACCTATTTTTGGTAAAAAAAATCGCAATAAGCATTTATCGATTGGTTTGCGCAAAATTTATAGCGTTTACAAAATAGGGAATAGTTTTATTGAATTTTTATAAAAAAAAACAAAACATTTTTTTTTTACTACTAATGGCGGCGATCAGCGATTTTTTTCGTGACTGCGACATTATGGCAGACACAATTTTGACACATTTTTGGGACCATTGTCATTTTCACAGCAAAAAATGCATTAAAAATGCATTGTTTACTGTGAAAATTACAATTGCAGTTTGGGAGTTAACCACAAGGGGGCGGTGAAGAGGTTAAGTGTGACCTCATCTCTGTTTCTAACTGCAGGGGGGTGTGGCTGTAGGTGTGACATCATTGATTGTGTTTCCCTATAAAACGGAACACATGATCAATGACGCCGCCACAGTGAAGAACTGGAAAGCTTCAGCGCGGGGACCGATTGCGGGACTCCAGCGGCGATCGGGTCCGCGGGTCCCGTGGTCACAGAGCTTCGGACCGGGTTGCGTGCACGGGCCGGCGGGTTATAAGGGCAACATACAGGTACGTGGATGTGCCCAGCCGAGCCATTCTGCCGACGTATATCGGCGTGAAGGGGTCCTTAAGTGGTTAAAGCAAGCCGTAATAGACAACACAGTGTTTGTGCTGTGTCATTTATCCCTCTCTATTTTCTAAAAAACCTGTTTAAATCTGAAAATTCTGTGTCCTCTCTCTTCCAATCAAGTCTCTCCCCACCCCCACCCTTCGTTGTCAGGTCAGAAGTCCGTTTTTTACATCATCGTGAAACAATTGTAATGTTTTGTTGGTACAGTATGAGGTTCAGTGCAGTTTTATAAAAAAAAAAAAAAGTACCTGTTTAACTCATTTTATTCTTCTCTAAGAATCTCTGAGGTAATGAGAAGAGAAGTGCCATGATTGTGTTGACATCAACCCGCTCCGTGCACTAAAGAGGGAGGGGGCGCAGACGTCAGCGGGAGAAGAGGAGGAAAAAGAAGAGCTGAGCTTGCCGCTGACGTCAGTGCGCTGAAGATGACATCTGGTGGGAGGAGAGGAGGCAAGAGAATAGCCGAGATCTCAGCTGACGTGCACAGGAAGCGGCAGCAGACATCACCCGGGAGGAGAGAAGAGGTCAGCGGTGGGTGTAAACATGTTTGTTATGAACAAGCAGCAAACGGAGACACTGGCCAACATTTAAAAGGGTTTTTAATGAGATTTACTAGGGCTTATTTACGGGGTAGGGCTTATATTGCAGCCCACCCCGGTAATCCAGATAGAGCTTACTTTCGGGGTAGGGCTTAATTTCAGGGAACACGGTAGCTCGGTGTCAAGCATCAGTAGTGGTAATAGTCACAATTGGAGCCACTGGGATCATGGAGAGCCAGGAGATACTGGTGAAAAGAACCAGTGAAGCTGTCAGAGAGCCACCATGGGAACCTCAGAAGAACTGTCAGCTGTAGCTGTCAAAAGCCTGGGTGCTAGTAGCCAATCAGGAACTCTTTCAGAAGCAAAACCATGCCTCCTCCATCAAGTATCTACTGCCTCTCCATGATCCCAGTGGCTCCAATTGTGACTATTACCACTACTGATGGCTTCACATTAAGCTAATTCTATGCCTGTTTCACACTGAATCTTGTGAGTGTATTACCATTGTTTTTATACATTTTATAGGAATAAAATCTTGCTGCACTATTGGCGGCCTAGCAGGGCTGATCCTAGGGTCACAGGTGCCTGGGTGCAGAAATATTTCTGCCGCCCCCACATGGGCGTGGTCATTTTTACTAACTCCTCCCCTTTACAAATGTTTCTATACCTCACTGTGCAATCCCATGCCTCACTGTGCCATCCCATGCCTCACTGTGCTATCCCATGCCTCACTGTGCCACCCCATTCCTCACTGTGCCAACCCATGCCTCACTGTGCCGTCAAAATGTCTCACTGTGCCATACCTTTAGTCCTGTACTGCGGGCGTCCATTATTCAAAAGCCGTGCCTCTTCCTCATGCTGTTCCGTGTTAGGCGGTGATCCGAAGCCGAGGATGAGAAGACATCCGTGATAGGCGGAACACCAAACAGAGGCTCTGCTGGAAAACCAAGTGTTCCGCCTATCACGGAACACCACAAGGAGGAGGCACGGCTTTTGAATAATGGATGCCCGAGGTCTGGTACCGGCGTATAAGATGGCCCCCAGGTTTTGAGGCAAGTTTTTAAGCCCAAAAGGTCATCTTATACGCCGAAAAATACGGTACTCATTTTATTAGTCAATTCTGAAATTATAATTTTTTTCACATTCAGTAGACTATTTGTATTAGGTTCCTGGTATTTATACAGCAGCTAACATCTTAAAAGAAAACATTATATTCCAAATGCTCTGCAATAAATAAAAAGTGCTTCTCTGCAAACAGAAATAGTTGTGCTCTAATTGATTGCTACACGTGTTCTTTGCTGTTACGTGTGAACTTTCTCCTTCCAAAGTAAGCATTAACAAACTGACTAAAAATGTGTAAAAATTCACAGTGTTTCACCTTTCTCAATAAAATGTCCTATTTTTAAAAGCTCTTGAGTCTGGTCATGCCATAACTAAAGCAATGTGCTTAGAACATTTTAGACATTTTACTAAAAATTTGAATTAATTGTGTTGAGCTTCTTCCTAGTCAGCAGTTAACATTTTCCAGGGATTGTCTTAAAGTGATATTAAAGTCTTATTTTTTTTGTTTAAAAATACCAAACATACTTACCTGCTCTGTTGCAGTGGTTTTGCAGAGAGCAGCCCAGATCCTCCTCTTTTTGGGTCTCTTGTTGGCATTCTTGGCTCCTCCCTCCTGACAAAAGTGCCCCCACAGCAAGGAGCTTGCCTTGGGGGCACCCAAGCCGAGCCGCTGCTCGGTGTGTTCATTCAGACTCGGAGCAGTGCCTCGGCCCCGCCCCCTCTCTCTCCTTATTGGCTCACTGACTTTGACTGCTGTCTCAGCTGATGAGGAGGGAGAGTCCCTGAGAGCCCCTTTAATTGATTGTGCAGTGGTACCCCTGAAGGGGCTGCTGAGAATAGAATGGGATGGCTAATTACCTCATGGCTGTTGTAGAATGTCTAGGGTGAACGATGCATGCAGCAGCAGTAAAGGAATGTCCGCAAAGAGAATGTCTTTTTATATGTGCTCTTTATTACCCAGCCGGGTAAAAACAACAAACAGGTGATGAAAGGGACAGATGAAAGTTGGAAGGAGAACAGCAGATTCAGGCGTACAGTAGGTAAACAGTCCTGCTTCCGACAACACTTAGTTTTCTTCGCTACTCCAGCCCGAGTGGGTATAGCGTACCTGGACAGGTCTCTCTCACCGACCTGGCAGCCAGAGTATCACTCGGAACTTGGCAAGGAGTCTCTGCCACAGACTCTCCTGAATTGAACATCAGGGAAACGCCTCTGCCACAGGCTTTCTCTAAATGCAGATATGGAGGTAGCCCTCCTAAGTAAAGTTACGCCTGGATCTTCTTCTTAACGTTGTTTTAGGTACCGACTGAAAGAGGATTCAATCCTTCAGTGTCCGGTACCTTGATCCCCGGTGGTTCTCTCATTGGCGCTCCTCAGATGGACTCCCCACCGAACAGCCACACTTGCTTGGGATCTTCAAAAGTGGGAACCCAGTCGACTACTGAGTCCCCGTCCTGCTTGAATACCCCGGACCCACTTAGGCCTGGAACCAGGAACACCGCATAGCACGTGCGGTCCCGGCCAGGTAGGCCATAACGCTAGGGGCGTGGTGATGTGGTCACCCTAAAGGTGTGTGCCACACTCGAAGAAGAACGTAACCAAAATGGTGTCTGTTCCATAAGTACCCTCTCCCAGCATGCCCAGCGAGGCCCAAGCCTCCCTATTGGCCGCTGGGAGAGAACACCCAAACCTCAGCTTCCACTACCGCCACCTATCGTCCAGGGGTAGAACAACACCCCAGCAACAACAGAATGATCCCACAGCACAGCCAAGCTGAAACAGAGACCCTAACGAATGATTACATTTAGAATCAGAATCACTTACACTCTGATTATCCCTTAGATTTCAATAGCACCGGTACTTGGAAGTACACAGGCGCTACAATAGTATTAACCTACTCAGAGCCCGATAAATATCCACCATGGATCATAAAAGATAGTGTGACAGGAAGTCAGGTAAATCTGTGTGTGTTGTCACAGACGGGAGATATATTTCTGCCTTGTTTAGACAATACACCAATTACTATTAGGCGTCGGCTGCAGAGATGGCCAGAGAGGTTTGGGGCATTAAAAGGTTTCAGCTGTTCAGAATTAAGCAATTAAAGCCCCTATAAAGACAGCCTAGGGATGACAACTGATTGCTGCATCCTGAGGCTGTGTGAGTGAAGTAGCAGTCACAAACCCTACTGAAGAGGTGAGGTGCTGATGGATATTTCTGTGTGAGAAATATCAAAGAGACTTTTTGTTTTCTGCTGTAGGACCGGCAGTGTCTGCCCAGCAGTAGGCTGTGTCAGACTCCATCGGTAGGTTCCTGTGTTGGGAAGGTAGACGCCCCAAGTGGCAAGGGTTTATTTTATGTTTTGTTTTGGTTATGCTGTTTTGATGATTGCACATGTATCCAGCAGTATAGAAAAATAAACCATATACCTTGTTTTCAATCATCCTCAACTGCCTTTTTGTACAGTTCAGCGTGTAGTGAACCCATCCAGGGGGTCACACACACCCTCTACCGAGCTGATCCCTCACAATAGCCACATTTTTAAAGACACTTTCATCTTACAGACTGAGGATTTTGTCATGTACACATAGAAAAAATACTTTTTACTTTTTTTTTTCTTTTATTCTTGGGTTTCATTTTTGTTTGGTATGTTGTGCTTACTATGCCCAGCAACACCCTTTGTAATATTGTACCCTTACAACTGTTTCCTATTTGTTTCGACACAATATTAACCTTGTTCTTTTGTTCTCTCTCTTTTTTTTGTTATTTGAAGTTTGAGAAGCCTGGAAAAATGTAATTTAATTTAATCATGAAAAAAAAAATCACCTTTAACCCATCACTAATAGATAATTTAATATTAGATGCTGGTAAAGTTCTTTATTTTAAATAAAAGTGTCTTCTATCTCTTATAATGTTTAAGGCCTCGTACACACGATCAGTCCTTCGGACCATTCTCATCGGTTAAGTGATGAAGCTGACTGATGGTCCGTCGCGCCCACACACCATCGGTTAATTAACCGATCGTGTCAGAACACGGACACGTAAACCACGTACGACAGCACTATAAAGGGGAAGGCCAAAGTCTTTGGTGCCACCCTTGGGGCTGCTTTTGCTGATTCCATGTTACAACATGTTAGTGAAAGTTTGGTTAGAGCCGATTCGCGCTTTTCAGTCTGTTACAGCGTGAGGAATGTGCTATCTCCATTACGAACGCTACTTTTACCAGTCTCCTAATTTTGTCTGAGTTATTGACCTATGGGTTAAATAACCTATGGGGCCCACACACGATCGGTTTTGACCAATGAAAACGGTCCATCAGACCGTTGTCCTCGGGCTATCCTATCGTGTGTGTACACGAGGCCTAAGTATACTCAGAGGACAAGGGATAAGACTAACTTCTCTGGTCTACAGTACAATAGTTTAGCTTTTTATTTTTTGCATCTCTCTTTAAACTATTTTAGTTATATGCATAACTAATATGTGTTTTAAACATTCCCTGCTCTAAATCTAAACTTAAATTTAAAAAATGAGTATAGATATGCTGTAACTACCGGTATTAATCTTGTTTGTTTTTGTGCCAAAGCTTGTAACACAAACGTCATTGTGCCTCACTTTTTATTGTCAATGGCTCCAGCATTTTAGGTAAGTAAAAGTTTTGAAATGTAGTAGTTTGCATTTCCTACACACAGAAATGGTATGTTGTTCCTGGAAAATAACCTGCATGTCAGACCCAGAGATATTTAGTACCCGTGGTTTACCACTTCCACCGGATGCCAGCTAGTTTCTCTAGACAGAAACATATACACTTACAATCTGGGACAGAGCTGTTTGAAAAACATTGTGGTCTTATCACATAACAGGATCTGAAACTGTTAGAAAAAACAGAAGAACAAATGCATAAATCTACATTTACCTCAATCAATTTTTTACAGTAGCTTGCACACTTAAGAATTACGTCTGTATATGTAATATGTGTCCACTATGATTTAGTGCCCCAGAGGCCTCTAGTGTTTTTTATACTGTGTAACAAAACTCAAATTGGAATGCCAGAAAAAACATGGTAGTCTTTTTGGATCTGGTGGGAAAGGGTTATAACTTGTAATATGGGACATTTTCCCCCACAGGAGGGGCTTTCAAGGCAGCAAGGGTAGAATGATTGTCGGAATACACTGATTAAAATTAAAAATGAATTCTTCTTTATTGACAATGAACATTTATTGTACAGATGACAGTTAACATATGAGCTCTGGTACAAGGGGTACGAGATCCAATACAATAATGAAAACACAGTTTTGGACACAACATTATATGTCAAATTTTTTTTGTTAGTATACAATTCTAGATGCTTTTCGACCCTTTCATACAGGGTCTTCTTGAGAGGCTTGGTTTGCTGTAAAGAGATTGCTTTTAACAATTCAAATTCTTTACTAAGAATGATTATTGATGCTTTGACAGAAAAATGGCATATAGTTACCAGTAAATGTATTGGAAGGAATCTCATAATCAGAGGTCCTCTGAAAAGCCTTCAGAGGATCCCACCTGCTTCCCGGTCACCCAGCGTGTACAGGAAAGGGCGTCACTGACCCGTATGTGGCTTACAAGGAGTCACACTAATTGGAGAAAACCCCTCAGGGTATCGTGTGCGAACAGGAAGTTGGCACCTGCAGTAGATCACCAGAGATAACATTATGAAGCGCGTTAGTTATGCACACACATAAGTTTAAAATTCAATATCAAATAATAGGGTGGGCAGTCACAAAATCTACCATGGCGTGTCTGTACGTATATTATGTAGAGCAATGTTAGACTATGCAAGATGTAGTAATGATAGGAATTTTCTTAAAGTCGTATGAGCTATATGTATTAATATATAGAAGTGGTAAATATACAATATAAATGAAGATGCCACGTGAGGAATGTGTGTCTGAAATGAATGCAATAATTACAGAGACTTGGTGATGGTCAATAGTGTAAAAATGTGCCAAGGTGTGGGAAATGTTATGGAGTGGGGAATTGTGTATGTAGCAAACCCCCGAAGGAGCTGCTTATGTTTGTTCAGTACGTTACATTGCCTTTCAACCCCAATTAACTGTCCAAGCCCCTCTGGCACACCTAGGAATGTTATTAATGGAATAACTCCACAGGAATACACAACACATTTCCGTTTTTAGTTTACGTAAAGAAAAGCAAAGTTCAGGTTAACATTTGTCAGCCAAGACCTGTATTAGTACCTAGGACTTGGCTGAAACAAATTAAAGAAACAATCAGGAACACTATGCAACCAATGAAAGCAATACGTAACAATATGCTCAGATTAAACAGACTCCCCAACAACTTGTGGTGTGTGTGGGATGCTGTGGCTAAAGAGGAACCCCAGGTCGGCCTACGATACCTCTAGTACACACCCAGTGAAATAATCTCAAAATCCGTGGTGTGTCCCCTTTAAAAACAACCGCTGCAATGTCCAGGAAGCAAAGTTTTGCATTTTATTATCTTCACGGGCAATGTAGGAGCACCGTGGACAATATTTGGATGTGGTATTCTATGAAAAGCATTAAAGGTTCCTGGGCAAAGCCCGCAACCAAATCCTGTACACAGTCAGTGGTCCTCCCCTGAGCAATCAATCAATGTTTTTTTATTAATACTGCCTCTGTTTTGCCAGTCTAGGTACCGCTTGAGCGCGCATGAGTGTCATGCTGCACATGACGTCATGATGTCACGTAAATTCAACGAAAACGATGATGGTCATCGGAACTTTTGTCCTCTGGAATGCTGAGGGAGCCACACGAAGAGTGCCACCATTGCGGAATTAACCCCCCATCAACAAAGTATGTGACGGAAGTGCAAGCACCTGCGGCAAACCCAGGGCACAACCCCCTCAATTAATAGGTCTCCTATATCAATTCCGGAATGTCTGGGGACCATGAAATGATCCCCAGCATCTCGTTCGGAAGGTCTGACATCCCTTGATGTCCCACATGTAAGTGTATCAACTCTCAAAACACTTACCTTGTTTAGCAGTCTGAGCATATCGATCACACATACCATAACATTTTCTAAATTTCTACAACAGATCCGCTGGCTCTCTTTGGCTCCCATTTCCCATCCTGTGGGAGGAAATTTCCCATATTACCTATCAGGGGTGTGCAGCGTCACTCTTTCTCCCATATATGTGTCTTCCCCATTATACAGAGTTATAACTTGTTGCACGTCTACTTTTTGGGGATGTCTGCTCTTGTTTGTTGTGTGTTTGTTGAAACAAGAAGTGAGGGAATGAGAAATTAAACACTGACACATTTTACCTACTACTAGGGTTGTCCCAATACCACTTTTTTAGGACCAAGTACAAGTACCAATACTTTTTTTCATGTACTCGCCGATACCGAATACCGATACTTTTTTTAAATGTGTCCCCAAATGCAGCCATGTCCCTCCACATATTGCAGCCATGTCCCCCCACATATATTGCAGCCATGTCCCCCCACATATATTGCAGCCATGTCCCCCCACATATATTGCAGCCATGTCCCCCCACATATATCCACCCCACATATATCCAGCCATGTCCCCCCACATATTGCAGCCATGTCCCCCCACATATTGCAGCCATGCCCCCCCACATATTGCAGCCATGTCCCCCACAGATGCAGCCATGTCCCCCACAGATGCAGCCATGTCCCCCACATATGCAGCCATGTCCCCCACATATGCAGCCATGCATGTCCCCCACAGATGCAGCCATCTTCTGTCCCCCATAGATGCAGCCATGTCCCCCCATAGATGCAGCCATGTCCCCTATATATGCAGCCATGCCCTGTCCCCCATATTGCAGCCATGTCCCCCATACCTAGTAGTAGATGATGCCAATGCCACCGCCGCTGCTGCCACGTTAATCCCCGTGCATTACAGCGCGCAATACAGACAGCTTTCGTTTGAATTCTTGTAATGCCCGCCGTGCTGTGTGTAGACACTCCCCTTCTCGGGATTAGATGGATCCGTCCAATCCCGAGCAAGGGGGAGTGTCTATACACGGCTCTGTGCATAGACACTCCCCCTTGCTCGGGATTGGACAGATCCGTCCAATCCCGAGAAGGGGAGTGTCTATACACGGCGCGGCTGTCATTACAAGTATTCAAACGAAAGCTGCCTGTAATGCGCGCTGTAATGCACGGGGATTAACGCGGCGGCTTTGCGGTATGCGGTATGCGGCGGCCGCTTTGCGGTATGCGGTGGCGGCGGCGGAGATGTGCTCTATTTAGGCATCGGGGGCATTTGCATGAGTACAAGTACTCCCGCAAAAACTCGGTATCGGTCTCGGTATCGGTATCGGGACAACCCTACCTACTACATATAAAAAATGTTTATGAAAATAAATAATTTATACATTTTTTCCTATAATAACATAGCAAATATTGACTTTGGAATTGGTTTCACACTATTTAACCGCCCGTGACCCACGGCTGGGCTTAAAGGGCAACGTACATATACGTTGGTTTGCCCAGCTGTGCCATTCTGCCGACGTATATCGGTGGTAGGCGGTCCTTAAGTGGTTAAGATGCTTTGTGCGGCCCCAGTAAGAGCTTTCCATAAAAATCTAGATGAGAAGGTCCAAATCACCCCAGTTGGTTCCTTTCAATGTGAAGCAGCTGCTAATTTATACCCAGATATTCTGGGTTGAAAAACTTCTCATCCTGTCAGAGGGTCCCAGGGGGAAACCTCTATTTGCATTCATAGATTTGCTCTTTCCTTTATAACCTACAGGTTATGGCAGGGGAAAAGTTATGGTTATAGATTAGATCATCTAAAACATTTATCTTAAAAGTCAGCCCATGTCTTCTTACTAGAGACTAAAGAAAAAAGGGTGTTCCCCTGGGTGGACTTTTAAGGCACTAATAGTATTCCAAAATATACAGGATATTGAGCGTCACAATTGTACATATTTATAAAAAAAAATGAAATATTGAATTAAAATATACAGTTCCAATGATTGTCACCATATAAGTAAATACATGAGGAACCTTCTTTACACCAGATGCGTTTCGGCGTAACCTTCATTAGGGGTGTAAGAAGGACAATTAGTTAATGTATTATAAAGGATGATGAATATTTCATTGGATACGATTTAAAAAAAAAAATTCAAAATATAAACAGCACGCTGGGTTCAATCAATGAGGTTGCCAGTCAAACAAGAAATGGGTATCAGGATATACAATTAATGCAAGTTTGAGACTGACATTTATAAGGAACAGGTGTTCATCCCGTTAGGGAGAAATTATTCCAAAAATCGAGAAGCCGGTGGATCAGCCAGAAGAGATATACTGAGACTAGGATGGAGGTCCCTGATTATATGAGATCTGCAACAGACCTAATAATGTATACTGTAATACAGTATACTGTATTACTGACAGGATCAACCTCACACCTTGACAATCCAGCAAAGAAAGCCCCTCTAGAGCCACCTGTACACAGCAGAAGTGAGCTGAGATTGTCGGCTCACTGCAGCTGAAATCAGCCCAAAGCCCTGATGGCCACCTGTCATCACCAACCAGCATGGAGCTTGGGGTGGAGATGTCGGTGTGGCCAGTCTGCAGGAGTGTACTGGAGGAGGAGAGGGAATGTCCGCTATGGGGGATGGGATGAAGGAGATAAGGCGCAGGGTGGAGAGGCAGCTGGAGGACTTTGCTGCACCTGGCAGGGCCCCTCTCTGTCACCGACCTGCAGTGTGAGAACCGGAGGCTGCAGGAGCAGATGGAAGAACTCTGCTGTCATGTGGAACTGTGGAAGCACCGAGTAGAGTGGCAGGACTGACAGACCAGGTACTCCGTCCATGCATTGCTAGCTGCGTCTGGCAAGGAAGCTCAAGTCAATTCAATGTGGGGGCAACACACATCATGTGGGGGTATAGTCTATACAGGGCAGTGTGTGTAGGAAGGGGGCAGTTTGTACAAGAAGCGAGTGTAGGGTTAAAGGGGGATGTAGGGTTAAAGAAGGTGTAGCATTAGAGGGGGGCAGTGTGTACAGAAAGGGGGTGTAGCTTTAAAGGAAGGCAGTGTGTAAAGAAAATGGGGGTGTAAGATTAAATAGGGCAGTGTATACAGGAGTGTGGGGCTAAAGGGGGGCATTATGTGCATAAAGAGGCCAATGTGTACAGTTTTTTTGAGGGGGGTGCAAATTGCTGGTCTTGTCTAGGGCGAAGATAGTCTAGCACTGGTTCTGTGTACTAGAGATTGCAGGTCTGTATATGAGAACCTTTAAACAAAACAAACAAACAAACAAACAAACAAACAAAAGTCTAGCAGGGTCGCAAACCAGTCACATGTACTGGCAAAAGGCTCCTTAGAGGTGAACTTTTTCCCAGGACTGACCTACAATGTCTTGTTCTTTGCTGTTATTCTGTATGGCTTTAGCCAAAGAACCAGGCTTTGTTTCCTCATGTCAGTCCCACCACTCTAATGCCGCGTACACACGATCACTTTTTGCGATGAAATAAAACGACGTTTTCTCTCATGAAAAAAAACAACGTTTTTCAAACTTCATTTTCCAAAACGACGTTGCGTACACACCATTGTTTTTCACAAAAGCTCGAGCAGTGCGCGGTGACGTCCATCACGTACGACGGGACTATAAAGGGTCATTTCCATGCGGAAGACGGCCTCTTTTGCTGATATCGTGTTGCTGCGTGTTAGTAAAAGTTTGGTGAGAGACGATTCGCGCTTTTCAGTCTTCGTGCTTTAAAAAACGTTTTCTGTCTTACAGTTTGTGCTTTTGGGTTCGTATCTGTGTTACAGTGCTTGTTTTCAGATCGTATCTGTTTTGACAGTGCGTTCTTGTTTGCACGTTACTGTTTTGCAGGTCGTTCTTCAGAGGCCTTTCTGTTCTTCAGTGCGTTTTTTTTTTAGTCCGATCTGATTTGACGACCGTTTTCTAGCCATGTTGCGGGTACGTTCTCGTCGCCGAGAACGTGCTTTGCATCTTGTTAGGATGTGTGCTGTATCCCGGCTCCGGTCCTTGAGGAGGGCGAGAAGGACTTTGTGGGCCAAGGACTGGTTTCTTCGCAGGGACCAGTTCTCTCATATGCCTCTGCTGCGGGAGATTCAAGAAAATAACCCTGATGATTTCAGGAATTTTCTTCGGATGTCTGACCCCGTATTCCAGCAGCTTTTGGCTTCGGTGTCGCCTTATATCACCAGGCAGGACACCGTTATGCGGGAAGCCATCACTGCTGAGCAGCGGCTAGTTGCCACCTTGCGGTACCTGGCAACAGGGAGAAGTCTGCAGGACTTGAAGTTCTCAACGGGCATCTCCCCCCAGGCTCTGGGCCTCATAATCCCGGACACCTGTTGTGCCATAATCCAGGTTTTGCAGGAGGAGTATATTAAGGTAAGTGGTGTCCTTTAAATGCACAAACTCTGTTATTATTTTTCATATTTTTGAGTAATGTACAAGCCCACCTAGCCTAGTCCCTATATCCCCCTTGATTTTTGTTCCCTATTGTTGTTCAGTATTTTTAAGTCCCTATATCCCCCTTGATTTTTGTTCCCTATTGTTGTTCAGTATTTTTAAGTCCCTATATCCCCCTTGATTTTTGTTCCCTATTGTTGTTCAGTATTTTTAAGTCCCTATATCCCCCTTGATTTTTGTTCCCTATTGTAGTTCAGTATTTTAAAGTCCCTATATCCCCCTTGATTTTTGTTCCCTATTGTAGTTCCCCCTCCCCCCAATCTTTTACAATTTCCCTTTTTTTTTTTAAGAGAAATGTTTCAAGGTCGCAAACTCATCTTGGGGCCCCCCCTCACCCTATTTTGTTTGTGTTTTGTGACCATCAGAGGGTGTGATTAATATGCTAATTATTTATAATTATTTATAATTTATGATTCGTTCAATAATACTTGAACTTAACGCTCTTCTTTTTTTAGGATCCAAGAATGTTTTTGGATATTCTATTAGGAATGTTTGTTTGAATACATTTTTTTGGGTTTCTCTACAGTTCCCCACCACGCCACAGGAATGGCAGACTGTGGCAGCGGAATTCTCCCAGCGCTGGAATTTTCCGAATTGTGGAGGAGCTATTGACAGCAAGCACGTCCGCATCGTGCCACCACCCCATTCCGGATCCCATTTTTATAACTACAAGGGGTTCCACAGTGTCATGCTGATGGCGGTGGTTTCAGCAAATTATGAATTTCTATATCTAGACGTTGGGAAGAATGGGCGGATGTCGGACGGCGGGGTCTTTGCCGAGACCGAGTTTGCCCAACGGCTTCAGTCGAAGGAGCTGGGATTGCCACCTGCGGAGGAGAACGAAGAGGGGCTTCCTTTTGTGTTCATAGCAGATGAGGCATTTGGCTTGGGTCCCCACCTCCTGAGGCCATTTCCCCAACGTGCCCTCACCCATGAGAGGAGGGTCTTTAATTATCGGCTGGCCAGAGCCAGAAGAGTGGTTGAGAATGCGTTTGGCATCATGGCCAGCCGGTTCCGCTTGTTTTTAACGGCCATAAACATGGCTGAATATAAATGGGATACCATCATTTTATGTTGCTGTATCCTCCATAATTATCTCAGAAGACATTCTGTCAATTATATTGCATTATTGCCTGACGAGGCAGTTAATGTTCCTGATGTGGCCCGTGAGGCAGGCCATCCAGGCTTGGCCCCCCAAAACGCACGTGCTGTGCGCCAGGCCTACGTGGACTGCTTTATGGGTAGGGGGGCCATTCCAATGCCAGATCTTGGCTGATTTACATAATAAAAATCTTTAATGAAAGAAACAGTCTACTTATTTTTTGGACAATATTGTGAATGTTTGTGTATTTTCATTGCCTCCTAGGTTATCATAGTGTTACGTGTTTTGAATGGTCTAAATATCCATCATTGTTTGATGTTACCAGCAGTAACATATTGTTAAGGTCAGCATTCATATAAAATAACAAGCCACACAATTGTGAAAGTGACAATATTTTTATTTTTTAAAATTATTTGAACAAGAAAACAGGTACAATCCTTTGTTTTTTTCTAGTGATTCAAACAAAAACAATTATTTTTTTTTTATTTTTTTTTTCTGGTGATTTAAATAACTATACAATCATATTTTTTTTTTTTTTCTGGTGATTTAAATAACTATACAATCATATTTTTTTTTTCTGGTGATTAAAATAACTATAAAAACTTTTTTTATTTTTTTATTTTTTTTCTGGTGATTGAAATAACTATAAAATCATGTTTTTTTTTTTTTTTTTTTCTGGTGATTTAAATAACTATACAATCATATTTTTTTTTTCTGGTGATTAAAATAACTATACAATCATATTTTTTTTTTTCTGGTGATTAAAATAACTATAAAATAGTGTTTGTTCCTCTCATTAACAAAACGTACATAAAAAAAAATTAAAATACTTTAAACCCTCCCCAAAACATCCAGGACATTTTTGAGCTGGAGTCCCACCCTTTTTGTATTTTCCAGGACTTGTCTGGATGCTAACTGGATGTCCTCAATTTGTTCTGCGCAGGACCATATTTCTCGAATGAGGAAAGGTGCAGTGTCCTTATCAAGTGCTGACCCAGCACGACTTGCTCCTGAAATGTGCGAGCAAACCATGTATTAATAAAAATTAATCCTACACCTACATTACCTGTGTATCTGTGTTATCTGATACATTACCGGATGTGGTGGCAGCTTCCCCTTCATCCAGATCCCTCGGGGGTGTTGCTTGATCAGTACTTGCGTCCTGCCTTGATGCTTCCTTATGCCCTACGAAATTGAAGAAAGGGAAACCAGAAAGGTAAAAGATTAGAGGGATGAAAGATAATTCAAAATACAACTACAGAGTCCACATGTGTAGAATCCACTGCTGAGCACACTCTCCTTTTTCTGCGTATTGTTATTACTATTAATTATTCACATCTACTAGGTACACATCTACATTAAAAAAAAAACAATTGATGTCACATTAAAAACATAATAAGATGTCACAACTTTAATGTTTGTGAGAACAATAACTGGTCGTAGGAGTCGTCGTATGTTCAAACTGCAATCATACAAATACACTCTTTTTAGAGGATACAGTGATTGCACTCCGATTTGTCCACGGGAACTAGGCATGAAGATCGTCGTTTATTAGTACAAAAAGCGACGAATGATCGACTACTCCTACGACCAATTTTAGTGTGAGCACAAACAGATACAGTACAACATGAAAGAAGAAGCACATGGCACAAAGAACAAACACCAAAAATGAGGCCACATCAAAATTACTTACTTTTGTTTCTAATCATTCTTTTATTCGCTGCAGCTGCTCTGGCTCTCTATTCTTCAGGTCAGACCACCTCTTTCTGACTTGTTCTTTGCTCCTGCTTTGTCCAAATTTCTGCCTGAGGCTCCTAATGACTTTATCCATTATGTCCGCCTTCAACTTATTGGGATGCAGGTAAGGGCCGTGCTTGCCATCATAGTCCTCTTGCAGAAAGATGGTCACCATCTCCACCATCTCCTTGAAAGCCATGTTTGAGGCCTTGTACCTCCGCCTGGAGCTTCTTCTGGTCTGGCTCTGGCCTGCCTCCTGGCTTGAGCTTGCCATATTTTTGCCCGGGCTTGTTCCTCCAGAAATGACACCCACCAAAAAAAGTTAGAGAAAGGGGCGTGTAAAGGACGAGACCGAACGTCAGGGGCGGGGTATGCCTCGCGTCACACGTGTGCGTCGCGTCACACGTGTGCAGTGTTTAAAGGGATCCGACGTCATTGAAAGCGACGTTCACGGTCTGCGGAAGAAGGCGCAAGTCACGATCGAATAATACGACGGTATGTAACTGAATTTTTGACATTAATATTATTGAACAGTGGATGATGTTGTGTGCTAGAGAAGATATGGTGTTAAAGCTTTTAGTAGTAGGAGTGGCTTCACTGACACTAGGTTTTTAATTTCCATTTTACATGCAGACAACATGGAGGCCTTCAAGGAGCAGGAATTTTTTACGGAATTCATCCAAAGATGGAGGGAGCAGCCAGTGCTCTGGCAAACAAAAAACAAAAAAAATAAAAACAAAGAGGCCAGGAAGCAAGCACTGGAGACCATTCTGGTATTTGTGAAGACAAGGGTCCCAAATGCAACTACTGCGACTGTGAAGACCAAAATAAATTCGATTAGGGGCACCTACAGGACCCAACGGTCATTAGTCCAGGCCTCAATCCGATCAGGAGCTGCAGCTGAGTCCGTATATAGGCCAAACCTCTGGTATTATAATCAGCTGCAGTTCCTGGATGACCATATAGAATCCCGGCCATCCGTGTCGACCCTTCCCCCAAGGAGACAGGCCCCTCTTCCCTGCAGTCAGTCCTCCAGTCTTCCCTGCAGGCAAGAGCAGGCTACCTCGGAGGAAGAGGCTGAGTTACTGGAGGACCCAGATTGTGACCCATGGAGCCAGGTATTGCATTTTACTAACAAATTATGAACTGCAATGTAGAATAATGTTGACAAATTGATGTTACAAGTGTTGTAAATTATATATGATTGCAGCAAAAATTAGGAACATGTCACTAGGCAATAGCCGCAAAACAGAATGGGGACAAAATCCATAAATGCACAGGTCATATTGATTGTGTGTAAATTTTGGGTACACCACTAGGGGGGTAAACACAATACACCAGGAAGGGGTCGCAGATGAGAAACAGCCTTTTTGTTAATTCCCATTTTGGCCACCCCCACAAAACAAAACATCCATTTTTAGTTTGGGGAAAGGCCCCCTACTGAGCAATTTCAGCCAACATCAACCCCCCACCTCTAGGGGGCACATATCTGTAGCTGGGTAAGAGGCCACAAAATTAGGGATGTGTGCCCTGTGTGTAAACGATTTTTGCAGACAATTAGCATATGTCAGGATTTTAGAAATGGGTGTGATTAATGAGGACAACAAATTAACTAGGTCCCTTTTTTTCCTACACAGACAGAGCAAAGCCAGGAGGAGGCAGAGCCCACTGGGAGCCAGGAGGAGGCAGGCCCCACGGGGAGACAGGAGGAGGCAGGCCCCACTGGGAGCCAGGAGGCAGGCCCCACTGGGAGCCAGGAGGAGGCAGGCCCCACGGGGAGACAGGAGGAGGCAGGCCCCACGGGGGGACAGAAGTCACGCCGGCGAGATTGCATCTCCCAGATCCCTCCTCTACGCACTCCCGCAAAAAAGGGCACGGAGACTCATGCAAATGGAGGAGGAGACCCAGGCCATGCTCCGTGAAGCAACAGCGGCCATCAGAGAGCAACCCAGTGAAGAAGAGGGCTTTGGAGCGCTCATGGCGGCCAAGCTTCAAAAGCTGGAGCCGGGCCAGCGTGTGCGCTGCGAGCTTTAAATCTTTAAGGCCATAAGCATGGCCACACTGGGCAAGCTCAATGACGACATTGACATTGGGCTGATCGGCACTCCTGTCCTCTCTGCTCTTCCTGCTCCGGCTCCTGCTCCTGCTCCTGCTCCTTCTCCTGCTCCTCCTCTTCCTGAGCCTGCTCTGGCTCCTGCCACAACCTTGCCTCCAGGAACCCAGCCCCCGAAGACTCGGGCTGCAGGGAAGACTGCAGGGAAGACTGCAGGGAAGAGTAAAGGGAAGAAGAAATGATGGTGCCCCTAATCGAATTTATTTTGTCTTGACAGACATCAGTGTTGCTTTGTTGGACCCTTGTCTTTTCAAATACCAGCAGGGTCTCCTTTGCTTTCTTCCTGGCTTTTTTGTTTTTATTTTGATTACATTTTTATTTGCCAGATGTGTGTAATTTTTTGATTTGCTTTATTGCTTTGCGACAGAAATAAATGTCTTTTTTTTTTCGGTGCAAAATTTGTACATGTGTATTTTGAACAATATATAGAGATCATTTACTGAGTAGGCAGACACATTTTAAAAAAAAAAAGGAACATGGGACAACAACCTCCTTGTTGGTAATTTATTTAAAAAAAAAATTGTTGGGTCACTTCACACACTCCAAAATCAACCACAATTCACATTTTGATAAACATTTAAACATTTAAAAAAATAAATAAAAAAAAAAGGAAGATGATGTGCTTAAACAAAAAAAGAGGAAATAAAGACATAAAAAAAAAAGGTTAACAGAACTATGTAACAAGATCTGTTAAACTTTTGACTTTCTATTTTTTTTTTTTATTATTTATTTCTTTATTTCCTCTTTTTTTGTTTAAGCACATCATCTCCCTTTTTTTTTTTTTAAATAAAAAGTTTTGTTAAATGTCAACTATGTAACAAGATGAGCCACAACAAACTAGGAATTTAGTGTAGCATTTAAATGCATTGGTTCAAATGCAGCGCATTCTTTGCTTCATTATACTTTTAAAAAGAAACGATTGTGCTTAATCCATTCTAAACAGTAGTTTTACCTGAACAAGCGCTCCTGTATGAGAAATTGCTTCTGAGCAGGCGCGGGTTGAAAACGTCGTTTTGCACGTCGTTTTGCACATCGTTTTGCCCACACACGGTGACTTTTTATGACACAAAAAACGACGTTTTGAAAAACGACACAAAAAATTCAAGCATGTTCGAATTTTTTTTTCATTGTTTTTTTGAAGACATAAAACGATGTTTTGCCCACACACGATGATTTTAAATGACGTTTTTGAAAACGTCGTTTTTTTTCATCGCAAAAAACGATCGTGTGTACGCGGCATAAAGGCTGGCAATCAAATTAACTCATAAATGATAAACTGTTCTCTACTGGGAGGAGTGATCAAAAAACAATAGAGGTGAATAAGGCAAGGATGCTCAAAATGATTATATTTGGAGAAAAGAGGTCCTTGCAGAGAATGTCCTCCTGTACAGCATACTCTCCAGCAGGTCACCAGACAATATAAACCACAGTATTAAAATCACAAAACAACACAAAAGTGCTTAGGAAGTCACTCCAAATTCGAAAATAGTCATCAGAAATGGGTGGTACCTGCCTTAGATGAGTTCCTACTGCAAAGGAGTGCCTAGGTATTCCGCACATGCCAGATACACAAAAACTTTTCATCAGGATTTATCATTGCACTATATAGGCCCAATTAACATTATAAAATATTTCTTATAAGACCGTCAAACTTCACTTTTGAGATATAGCTGCACTATAAGTAAACCATGCCAAGTCTCTTGCTATCCCATCTAACAGTCCTTCTGTGTAGACACTGCCTTATTCTCTTGATTGCTCCCTCTCTCTGGAACTCCCTAGATAGCAGCTGTGAAAACTGTAAATCAGATTTTAAGGCTGGGTTTACATTGTTGCGTAAATGTGTGAAAACATGTTGGTGAGCTGCAATGTCTTTTATTCTTAATGTCCCCCTAAGGGGTCTTTCACACGGGACGGATGCGTGAATATCCGCCCGTGAACCTCTGCCAATGGAGTGATCCCCGCTGAGGCGGCGGATGACAGGGTGGTCCCCGCACACCGTGCAGGGACCTCCCTGTCAGATGTCCGCTCTCCCCTTTGGGGGGATCGGATGAACACATTATTTTTCATGTCAATAAACATGTTTTCCTTTCTATACTCCCACCCTGTCCTGAACCTAATTTAAAGTCCCATTCTCCTTGTTTTATATTTGTATAGGGATGAAAGCGCAGACATGTGCTTCATTCAAAGTCCCACCTATGTGCACGCATAGTTCCCCCCTCCTTTGTTGCATTTCAATAGGGATGGAGTTCCTGACTGAGCTGGCAGTTTTCCCCTGCAATCTGTGTGGGTAGTTCCAGACCCCTCTTTGTGGCCATGTACCATTATTGGGGACCTGCTCTCATTTGAGACATGTTTTTTCCTTGTCCATGAGATTGATGGCCTAGGTGCGTTTTGTCAGTCCGATGGGGTTTGCTTCTTATGCTGTCACTGACAGCCTTCCTGTGTTGTCACTTACCCGGAAGCTGCGATGCGCTCTGTACGTCCTCCCCACTCCCCTCTCGCCGTCCTCCAGGCGGGTTGTTTCTTGGGGAGGTGGGCGGCGCCCACAGCGCATTGACGCCACGCCCACGTGACCTGCGCCTGACACCATTCGTGACGTCTTCACGCCAGCCTCGGTACATCCTTCCAGCCTCAGGCAGTCTATGGGGACCAGCTCGTTTCGTGGGCAGAGTTTTCTACCTCCCCGATCGGAGCCAGCGTGCGTCCATGCGCAGAGATGGGGGGTATATATAGGCTGCCTGCACACAGTCTTATCCACTTCCATGGGATTATGCCACACATTTGAGGGACTTCCCATCCCTGGTCACCTGACATCCAGGTATTTTTTCTGCCTTTTCTGGTCTCTGCCACCAGACTCTCATTGGGTTGGTGCACTTTGCTCATACTTTATTTATCAATATTTTGTAGACAGATTCCATGGCAGAGACAGGTTTCCAGCAGACAAAAGTTTTAAAGCATGCTTTAAAACTTGTCTGCTGGAAAGCTGTCTGTCAGGTATGTCCACTGGTTATGGGATATGGGGGTGGGTGCGCTAATAAATAAACAAAGTAAAAGTACACAGTTTATGTTGGGACATTGCATTATTTGAGGTGTACATGAGGTGTACATTGGGAGGAATCTCACCCCCAGGAGTCTAAGATGGGATGTACACCCCAATGATGGCATAGAAGATGTCACACTCATAGAAGAATGGTATCAGTTTTTCAACGCTTGCGAGCAGAAATTATTGCAATTAATGATTAGACGCCGCAAAGCTAAAAATGTACCAATAGAAGCCAACATAAGTACCCTTAAAGAACAAATGGAACCCTTGATGGGAACCATAGAATATTTAGAACAAGCACAAAGTTTACAAACCCATCTTTCCAAATACGATGGAGAAATAAAAAACAAAAAACTTAAAAAATACCAAAGGGACAGCACAGACTATGCGGAACACAAAGTCTATAAATGGCAGGCAGATTTTAATCCTGCTATCCATATAGATCCCATAAAAGATAGGGACATGGAAGCACCAAATCGAGTTAGGTAGCAAAGCTAAACAAAAAAATAAAACCCACACTCCCAACCCAACTAAAAATTCTGCACCTTTCAAAGGTAATATATATCCACCAGGGAAAGGTACTACACCTATCAAACATGGAAATCACACAGCCTCGTATGATCAATACCCAGTTCCATATGGAGCCTCCAACTACAACAGGTATGCTCCACTGGCAAATTATCCGGGAGATTATGATTACTATTATAATAATCCCGGTCCCAGCCAATATGTCCCTAGACCCCCACGAGGACACTATAGAGATAACTATAGGGGTAGACCGGCCCAACAATATAGTCACCCACCACAGGGGGGGAATGGAGGGGATGGAAGGAGCCTTACAAGATCCCTCCTACCCCTACACTCCAACAGAAATTAGACCCAGAAAAAGAGGAAGAAGAGGGGGAACGAGGAAGAAAAAGACCCAGAGACAACTGAGTGAAGGAATTTTCAATCTTGCGGGGGTTGACTTTTCCAATGCCGAATTGGAAGTACTTTCGCAAGGCATGAAATTTTGCCCAGACAAATACATAAATACATTTGAGGTATTCATTGAAGTAGAAAAGTATGTGAGGAAATTAAATATCAAAAAACACTTCTCACAACAAAACACTACCACACCAATCCCAGTTAATGATAATTTCATACACACAGGGTTAAAGAACAACTCAGTATTTAACCCCAAAAAAGGAACACATCATCATGTAGAGGTTTTTAAAAACATGATACAGGATGAAATTAGAGACCTGGAGTTCAAACAAACTAAAAACAACAGTACTATTAGAGAAGGAATCAAAAAACTGGAGGAAAACAAAAACATAATCATTCGCCCTGCAGACAAAGGGGGAGGGGTAGTGGTGCTCACCAAGGCGTACTACTATGGGGAGCTCCAGAGACTACTAGAGGACAAAACCACCTACCAGCCACTTAGAGGGAACCCTTTGCCTAAACTCAAAGATCTACTTTCACTATGGACCCTGGAGGGTAAGGCCAAATCCATACTCAATACCAAAGAGGCACGTTATCTAGTCCCTACAAACGAAAACAAAAGTCTTCTGCGCTCTGGTATTTTTTTGAAAGGTACTATGAGTTGAGTTCATTTAGACGATAGCTTCCAGGGCACTGCAGACCACCAAGCTCTGAGGAAAGGGGTACGCCCCTGAAACGCGTCAGCCCTAACATCGACTTTAGATTCAAGTGATTATCAAGCTCTGCTGATGTTGCTGGATTTCTGCTGTACTGTCCTTTTAAGCCTGATATTATCTCCACATTGTGAGTATAATGATTGATTTTAATATTTTAATAAAAATTCACTTAGCGGTATCACACTAGGTCGGTGCGCCCTCCATCTTTTTCTTTTTCTTTTTACGTTATCTAGTCCCTACCACACCCAAAACCCCAGTTCTATATATAGTTCCCAAGGTGCACAAAAATGCAACCAACCCACCAGGGAGACCCATTGTAAGTGGGATTGGTTCTTTGTACTCCAGAATCGGAGAATATCTAGATATGTTCTTGCAGCCACTGGTCATACTGGGAAAATCATATTTAAAAGATAGTAGGGATCTCATCCAGTCTCTGTCTTCCCTAGAAATTTCAGAAGGCACATGGTTGGTGACAGTGGACGTCGAGTCCCTGTACACTAACATTAGACAAGACGATGCTATAGAAGCAGTTACTCTGGCACTTAGGGCCGACCTAAGATTACCAGAAGTACAGGTTCAATTCTTAATTGATGGACTACAACAAGCCATGGGCAATAACTACTTCTGGGCACTAGGACAATTTTTCAATCAGGTCAAAGGGGTGGCAATGGGGGCCAGATATGCCCCCAGCGTGGCAAATCTGGTATTAAGTAAATGGGAGGAGGAGTCCATCTACCAGAACCACCCAGTATCTCTTATTTTTTTATAGGAGATACATAGACGACATTATCCTTATGTGGGAGGGACCTTGGGACTCTTTGGACAGCTTTTTGAATGGTATGAATAATAACCAGTATGGTCTCAAGTTTTCAGCAACATCCAGTCTTGTTTCCATTAACTATCTGGACTTAACCCTGGTTAAAAAAGACAAAAATATTAGCACAGGAACCTATTTCAAGGGCACAGACAGGAATGCCTTTGTACCAGTGAATAGTTGCCATCACCCCAAATGGTTAAGTACTATCCCCAAAGGACAATACATGTGAATACGTCGCAACTGCCATGATATTACTGATTTCCAATCTCAATCAGCAACTTTAACGGATAAATTCAAAGAAAAGGACTACCTCCCACAAATATTAGAAAAAACTGTCCTGGAAGTCGCCAATATGGATAGAAAAGATCTACTGATTCCAAAAAAGTAAATTCCATTCTCAGGTGATCTAGCATTCTTTTCTGGATTTCACCGCCAATACAAAAGCATAGAGAAAATATTTTGTAAACATTGGCCTATTCTCTTAAAAGACAACGACTTGGCCATGATTTTACCTCCTAAACCCAAATTTATTTACAGAAGAGCACCGGGAATACGGAACATGATAGCTCCAAATGTCCCAGACCCTCCACCCAAACCACCAACCTTTTTAGACGGGTCAGGGTTCCATTATTGTACTAGGTGCAGATCATGTAACAGCACCAGTAGAATAACCAGAAAAATCAGCAAATTCAAATCCAATGTCACACGAAAGGAATACACCATAAAACCTTTAATTACATGTGACACACATCATGTCACGTATTTACTGGAATGTCCATGTTCGCTACAATATGTGGGACGTACCACAAGGAAATTAAGAATTAGAATCAACGAACATGTAGCTAACATTATTAATGGATTTCCAAACCATAGTGTATCAAAACACTTTGCAGAATATCACAATAATGACCCCAGTAAACTCTCTTTTTGTGGTATAGACAAAATCACCAACCACTGGAGGGGCACTAACATGAAACAAGCCATCTCTCAGAATGAGACAATGTGGATCCACCGGCTACGGGTCATGCATCCGCAGGGCCTTAATATTGAGCTGGATTTGAATTGTTTCCTTACTAATAACTAATCATTTAACAACTACCCCAGTACTAATTTATGAGCTAATTACCACTACCTCAATTGTTTAGTTCAAGATCATTTTGACTGGACCTATGAGATTAGTATGCTGTCAATCTACAGTCTCTTAGAACAACTCATCACCTAGCTTTGCTATCATTTTATATATTTTATAATTTAATTCATTTTACTTTCATCTCAAGCATACTATCTAGATGACTCTCGTTCAAGCTACTTACAGGGTATCCATATAGGAAACCCTGTATAGAGCCAATTTATTATAGTATGACTACTAGACTACTATCATTGCTTGTCATTGTTAGGTTGTAGATTTTATACTCATATGATTTTAACGTCGATAGCTACACCACAATAACAATAATAATGGGCATTGCTGTATATGTTTATGTTTTATGGGGGGTACCATTAATTGTTTTCGATTTAGCATATTCATGTCAACCATTGGCCCGCATCCGACATTACGTCGGACCCGATATTGCATCGAATCCGTCACTGGGGCTGAGTTCACCTCACGTCCGCCCACACTAATTGACAGACATATATAACAACCAATCTTAGCGTGGTATGATACGCTTCCTGAAGACGTTCACAACAAAACGTACGTCGAGGCGGTATCCATTCACGCACGCTCTACTCGTCACTTCCTGTCCCGCTGGTTTCCGATCTCCGATCGAGTGGAACGCACGCCAGAGACACCTGTCTAGCGCCCGGGACCAGAGACTTTACCACCCACGCGACTTAGCCTCAGTGCCGGGTTTGGGGCACAACTAAAAGTAAGCAGCCAATCGGCGTTTTTTGTATCTTTGTACTTTTTAATTAAAAACTGGTTACACTATGTTGGCATCATTTTATTATTTCATGTGACCATTGGAACTCATCTGATTGCAAGTACATCCAGCACTAGGACGCATTTGTATACGCAGGTCTTACTGCACAAGCTGTTTTTGACTCCTTCTTTTGGTAACAAATTAAGGGTCATTACCATCTGGTAGGGAACCATTTCACTCATTTACTTTGGGTGTAGAACATATGTACTGGTGAAGGTGGACTACACATTATATGAGCACCATATCTGATCTGAATCATCTAAGATCTTTCCACGGACTCACAGAACTTCCCTTACACTTGCTGTATTTTTGTATATTTATTTTGCACTATTGCACATTGTGTGTGCCCACTATGTTAATATTCCATTACTGACATGGACAGCTTATATGGACTTTTACGCTAGATTATCTAGCATCACAATATAAAGTATTTATTTATATGCATTATATGTACTTTTACTGTGTACTTTTACTTTGTTTATTTATTAGCGCACCCACCCCCATATCCCAAATTTCAGATAATCTGTTGATTATTTTAGGGTAGCAGCTTTATTATTTAGCAATATTTTTTATATTGGAGCGAGATACCACTTGCACACATGTCCACTGGTTAGTACGCCTAACCAGAGGACCGAAATCTCCCGCATGCGTTGAATGGATTTGATGCATGCGTGGAAGTATTTTACTTCCTGGTTTGGTGACGTGGCGGCGTCAACGTCACCGCCACGTCACAGCGATGTCTGTCCGCGGGGATTTTGGTTTGATCATGTGTACACACATCAAACCAAAACATCCCAGGAGACATGTCCGATGAAAACGGTCTGTCGGACCGTTTTCATCGGATATGTCTCCTCGTGTGTACGCCGCCTAAGAGGTATTCCAGCCCTGCATATTGGTTGCATTTGGCACAGTCACCTCAGGTTCTGGGACTGACACTCTTTTTTGGCTGTGGTTCAGCATTAACTTACTCCCACCACCTACACCATGTATTTGGTATGTAAGCTTAGGACTGTCATATATGTTCCTCACTTTATTTTCAATGCCATTGTAGACTAATATACATTCTAATCCCTCAGATTTGGAAGCATCATCCCCTGATGAGTGCGCCAGGACGAAACGCGTTGAGAAAATCAAGGCTGCTAACCCATTCCATATCTAATCCACCAACAATTACGATCTACAACTTTCTACCTCATGTCTTGTTCATTGCACTGTGCCACTTTAAGGAAGTATGTGTGTTTTATCCTGTACTCATGCGAAG
This sequence comes from Rana kukunoris, assembly GCA_029574335.1. Taxonomy (NCBI): domain Eukaryota; kingdom Metazoa; phylum Chordata; class Amphibia; order Anura; family Ranidae; genus Rana; species Rana kukunoris. Next base: position 458,882,272 of record CM056050.1, read on the forward strand.
CTGTTCATTGTTTTTCATACTGTTTTGTATTATCTATTGATGGCATTGTATGTCCTTGATGTCCATGTTTCATATGTGAAGCCATATGTCATGAGTTCCCAAGTTGACATTAATATGTATAAAACACAATATACAAGATGTAAATACATTACCTCGCTACCTACACATACAAATAAATGGCAGTTAACACCACAGAATTAGATCAATTCTGCAGGGAACAAACAAGGAAAACCAAAAAAGTGTAGTGCTAATTATATGTGAAGGAGGATTGTAAAACAAATGAGAAGCTCATGCATGAAATAACGACATAAGTGTTCTAATGTCCAAAAAGAATCAATCAAAGTGAATATAATTTAGTAAGAGTGAAAATAATGTTCACTAGTGAAGTTCCACATCAGTTGCTCCAACAAAAATGTGACTTAATGCTGAAAAAAGGTGAAATAGAATTTGATAGTAGATCCACCACCAAGGTAAATTGGAGGCTTACCAGATAATATGGACCAAAATAAGCATAAAATTATTAGGTCATATAGGCTTAATGGTAACGATGTCCTGGCTTCAGGATGACTTGAATGGCAGACAGGAGGATGGTTTCCAATGTAGTGTGGTATATGGTATAACCGTGGGGACGTTTAGCCAATAATAGACAATAGCCAGTGATAATATGAAGACAAGGGATGCACATAGTGTAAAACTGTATAAAAAGTTTACTTGGCAGCAAAAAATTAAAAGTTTACACTCACATTTCAGCAGATGAATCAAGCATATAAAACATAAGCAGTGGGGTCAGCGGGACCCGACGCGTTTCGATCAATGGATCATCATCTAGGGTACTTAATATGTATCTCTAGTGACCATTATAGTTATGTTTTTATGTACAGCCATATTGACTCAGAGTGTACCACACATTATTTTTCATGTCAATAAACATGTTTTCCTTTCTATACTACCACCCTGTCCTGAACCTCATTTAAAGTCCCAATCTCCTTGTTTTATATTGGGATCAATGTATGTCCCTTTTTCATCCGTACACGGATGGATAAGACAGACATACGGTCCGCCCGTGTGAAAGAGCCCTTACACATCTTGCCAACAAACCACAATACATGGTAATACGCTACCACGCACTACCTTTTTTGGTGTCTTGGGTGTATTAAGTAGCCCACTCAAATAAATATATTTGCTAAGTACAACACACATGTGTTAACACCTTGCAACAATGTAAATCCAGTCTTAAAAGTAAAGTTAGACTGTACACAGTCTGATTGAACATGGTGACATAATCCTTCCATTCCTGATTGACTGGAATCATTTTTTTTTTTCCTAAATGAAAATTCCAGCCAATGGCAAAGGAGAGATGAAGGAAGGTAGAAGTAAATACAGTGCATTTCACAAAGAAATTTCACAGCTACTATCTAAGGATTGATAAAGAGCTGTGACATTTGTAAGATAGCAATACCAAGCTTACTACAGTCTCTCTGCTCAGGTATTTCTATATACAGTAGCTATATGGGATTTCAGATTCCTTGCGATGACAAAACAAACCATATACAGTCACAGTCAGAGTCGGTTCACACTAAGGCGGCACGACTCCGGGGGCGGCTCTGCAAGTCGTCCTGAGGACGACTCCAGAGGCGATTTGCAAGACGACTTCTGTATAGAAGTCAATGCAAGTCGCCCCGAGCCGCCCCCGAAGTCGTACAGGGAGTAAATTTCTAAGTCGGACCAAATTGCTTCGCTCCGATTAGAATGCTCCCATTGAAATGCATGGGAAGCGACTCGTCAGGCGGCTGAGTCGCCTGATGCGTCGCCCCAGTGTGAACCGACTCTCAGGCAGCTTATACTAAGACTTTATGAACAAATGGGTCCACTGCTACCTAAGTGCTTATGCTTTATTCTTACAGTCCTCATGGGGTTCATTAAACCCTTGACCTCCGCAAGATTTACCCCCCTTCCCGACCAGGCCATTTTTTTGCGATACGACATTGCGTTTCTTTCACTGACAATTGCGTGGTAATGTCACACTGTTCCCAAATAAAATGTATGTCCTTTTTTTAGTCCGTGGTACCTGTTGCTGGGTTCCCACTGTGTGTGTGCTTACAGGCAAAGGTGAGCTGCCGGCAGTGTGCATGTGCGCGCAATACATGGAAGAGTCGGATCACGTATATTTACACCTAATCCAGTGCACAGCTGCTGCCATTTAGCAGTAAAACTGCTGTAGGGTGGCCAGCAAGCAGTTAAAGGGTTACTAAAGGAGTTTTTTTTAGCTGAATAGCTTCCTTAATCTTACTGCAGTGCTGTTTTCATGTCCTCATTGTTCGTTTTTGCTTTGATGTTGCTGTAATTCTGCTCTGATCTCCACACTTCCTGGTTGTCTGTTTCCTTATAACCACAGTGCTGGGAGCTTTCTCACTGTGGTCACTAATCATGGAGGTGTGATTAATGTGTGTAAACTGAAACTGGGTTGGTGCTGAGGGGTTTTAGACAAACCATCACTGCCCTCTATTGGCTCTCTGGCTCTGTACATCAGAGAGACAGGAAATAACAGCAAAAACGAAACTAGAACTGTAGGTTGATTATATGATTGATTTTTTTATCTATTTTTAATCATTTTTAAAAGGAATCAGTTTTATGTCTCTATACCCTGTAAATAGTCATTTCAGCCCAATTTTTTTTCCTTTAGTGACCGTTTAATCTTTTTTCACATTCAGCTGAGTTTTAGTGTGAGCTTCATTTATCAGCAGTAAGGCTGGATTCACACCTATGCATTTTTTGTGCTTTTTGCATCTTGCAGATTTGCACTTTAGTCCATTTAACATGGTTTCTTATGGAACACGTTCTGTAGTGCAAATCTGCAAAATGCAAAAAGCAATAAAACTGCATAGGTGTGAATCCAGCCTTATCTAAATCCAATTATTTTTTTTATTATATAGCAGTGATAGGCTAGAACCCCTGAAACCTCTGTGAGGTTTTTAATGCTAGATATGTCTCTACTATGGAGATCCACTCTCTCTTTTATCCCTAGTGACTAATGTCACTGGGACTGAAAAGGAAATAAATTCCCATGTTTTGTTTTGTCTTCAGAACAGGAATACAGGGGAAATCTTCCAAAGGGTACTCTTGTTCCAATGACAACTAAAGCCTCGTACACATGGTTTGATTGTTGGAAGGGGATTGTCTGTTGACAGACTGTTTTCCTAAAATCTTACCGTTAGTAAGCTCCTTTTGACAATTGCTGTCCAATTTTTAGCCAACAAATGTTGGATGACAGGCTAGTAAATTTTCGGCAAACAACGGCTCCACGTCTGATTTTCATATGGTCAGTACACAAATCCGTCACACGAAAGTCAAAAGTACAAACTTGCATGCTCGGAATCAATGCTCATCAAAGGGTGGCGCTCAAGAGCTGAAATTCCTGATAGCACGACACTACGTTCGTGTTTGTGGCACGACAATTGTGTACCGTTAGTATGCAAGACAAGATCCTGGCACACGCCTTTTTGACAAAAATCAGATGCTCAGTTGGACAAAAATCGTACCGTGTGTACGAGGCTTTAGAGGGCAGTTACCTCACTTTGGAGAGATTTCTTCTCACTTGATGTTGTGCCTGTCTACAAGGCAGGAGGTAGAATGATATCTACAATGGAAAACAGATGTGAAAATAATAATATAAAAAAGCAACCCAAGGTTTTAACTATTTTCTACTTTAATCCAAAATTAAGGTTGAGCAAACCCGAACTGTAATGATAGGGTTCGTACCGAACTTTCGTTTTTTTTTTACTCGGACCCGAACCCGAACAATTTTCTAAATGTTCGGGTTCGGGTACGGTTTTCGGCTATGTAACGGCGCGCTGCAGTGCAGCCAATAAGCATTTCTTTTACTTGTGTGACCTAGAAGCCATCACAGACATGCCTACTAATGGCATGGCTGTGATTGGCCAGTGCAGCATGTGACTGAGCATGTGACCCAGCCTCTATATAAGCTAGAGGCACACAGCACAGCTCGTCACTCTGCTTTAGCTAGGGTAGGGAAAGGCTGCAGCTGCTCTCAGGGACAGATTTAGATAAGATACTCTGCATATTACACCAGCACTGCATATGTTCCTGTCAGATACTCTGCATTTTGCACCAGCACTGCATATGTTCCTGTCAGATACTCTGCATTAGCTACTGTAGGGAAAGGCTCCTGATTGTGCTTATAGGGAGAGAATTATATAGGAGTCAGTCCTACATCACAAATCTAATTGCACCAGAATAGTGTCCCATCATTGGCAGGAATAGTGTCCCATCATTTGTGTTAGTGGGAGAAATAGTTCCCCATCATTGGTATCATTGGCAGGAATAGTGTCCCATCATTTGTGTCAGTGGGATATATAGTGCCCCATCATTGGTATCATTGGGAGTAATAGTGTCCCATCATTTGTGTTAGTGGGAGAAACAGTGCCCCATCATTGGTATCATTGGGAGGAATAGTGCCACATCATTTGTGTCAGTGGGAGAAATAGTGCCCCATCATTGGTATCATTGGGAGGAATAGTGTACCATCATTTGTGTCAGTGGGAGAAATAGTGCCCCATCATTGGTATCATTGGCAGGAATAGTGTCCCATCATTTGTGTCAGTGGGAGAAATAGTGCCGCATCATTGGTATCAGTGGGAGGAATAGTCTCCCATCATTGGTATCATTGGGAGGAATAGTGTCCCATCATTTGTGTCAGTGGGATAAATAGTGCCCCATCATTGGTATCATTGGGAGGAATAGTGCCCCATCATTTGTGTCAGTGGGCAAAATAGCCCCTCATCATTGGTATCAGTGGGAGGAATAGTGTCCCATCATTGGGGAAGGTTCCTGCTTGTCCAGATTTTTTTTAAATGTATTTTATGTTGATTTAAGTTATTTCCCTATCCACATTTGATTGCAGAGTACCTGCCATGCTCTTACCAACATTTTGCTGCCATTTGCAGCCCTCTAGCCCTTTCCCTTAGTTTTTTGAGACATTTTAGTAGTCAAAAATTAGGGTCCCCATTGACTTCAATGGGGTTCGGGTCAAGTTCGGGTCCCGAACCCAGACTTTTTTCCGAAGTTCGGCCGAACCCGCCGAACCCAAACATCCAGGTGTCCGCTCAACTCTATCCAAAATGAAAAAAAAAAGTCTAGACACTCGAAAAATACAAGTAATTTTAGCACTGCCAGTGTCAAAGAACATAGAAAGCCTGGTTGTTTCTGTTTTGCTGCCTTTTTACTGCAATCATGAAAATGATCCACATTGGCAGTATCAGTGGAAACAGGGGGCCAGATTCAGGTACACGTACATTTGCGTAGCGTATCCGAGATACGCTACGCAGCCGTATTTTACCAGCCTCTACATCGAATCCTGGTTGATTTTTGCCCGTACGATACGGCGGTGTAGTCTATTTCTCGCCGCGTAATCGAAAAACGCGATTAGGGGGCGTGAAGCATTTAAATGAGGCGCGTCCCCGCGGCGATCGAACTGCGCATGCTCCGTTCAGAAATTTCCCGCCGTGCATTGCGCAAAATAACGTCGATACGTCATTCGTTGTTTGAGTAGCGTCGTTTACGGACATTCCTATTCCCGGATGTTTTACGTCAAAAATAAAAAATGACGTCGGAAAACGTTGATATTCGACGCGGGAACGACGGCCATACTTAACATGGGCTGTCTAATATTAGACCAGCAAAAAGCTGGTATAGTTTTACGCAGCAAAAAGATGACTGAAGATGCCGTAAGAGATTGCGATAGACGTTCGTAATTTCGTGGATAGTCGGCAAAAGCTCATTTGCATACGCCGACGCGGAAAACGACGGGAACTCCACACAGCGGCCGCAATTGTATTGCAGCGTAGATCCGAAGGCGTACGAACACGTAAACCAGTCGGATTGAAGCGCAAAGCCATCTTTTCATGGTTTGAAGATTCAAACTAGTGAAAAAACGTGCGTAATTAGAAAGTACTCCAGTCTAACACCAGTTAGACATGAGTTACGTCTCCCCTAATCTGGCCCAGGGAGTCCTAGTAGTAGCATTCACAACTGATTAATATAGTAAGCAGAGATCGACACAACTGATTTCCACGTGCAGGAGGGGACATCTAACGTTCAGCACTAATGAATACATTGATTGTGAGCCATCGTTTGTTGATAGCGCCTCTTGTGTTAATCGTTACGGATGCCACATGTTGACTTTTATTAAACAAATGTGTCATTCTGATATAAATAAATACTTCAGTCATATTCAAATCACATCAAATACATCTTAGCTTAATTGCTGAAAAGCAAACAGCTTGCCTTTTCATGAAATGTAACTTGAAAATATTATAAAGCCAAGTCTCTTTTTCTCATAGTTATGTTAATTACATTTTGCACATGTCCTCATTAGCTACTGCTGCAATTACTGTAAGATTCTCAAGAAAATTCAATGTAAATACCAACAATCAAAATATTTACAAAAAGTGAATTGGGAAATTTGAACAGACAAAAACTAACTAACTAACATACACACTGAGCAGATGGTTGATGCCTAAAAGATTTCTTAAAGTGATACTGCCACTGACACATACCAGTGCTTATGTTTATTTATTTATTTCAGGTACTTATTTAGCGCTGTCAACTTACACAGCATTCACATCAGTCCCTGCCCTCAAGGAGCTTACAACCTAAGGTCCCTAACTCGCATTCATACATACTAGGGCCAATTTAGACAGGATTTGATTAACCTACCAGCATGTCTTTTAATTCCATGTAAAAAAAAATTATATTACACTACAGCAGGCATGTCCAAAGTCCGGCCTGGGGGCCAATTGCGGCCCGCGTTCTGGTTTAATGTGGCCCCCCTGGTAATTTGGATATATACTGTATTTACACTACCTTGGATGGGACAGGGAGGCGGGATCAGTGCCGTCAGAATACATACAGGAGAATCTCCTGTTTACTCTGCGACGTCTGTAATAGGAAGACCGTCTCCTGGGCTGCCATTGGATGACTGTTCTGTCTATCGTAGGACTTTGTATTAAAGAGGCTGCCATGTAAACAGGAAATTCTCCTTATGCAATCTGTTGGCGCTCGTCCCACCCCCTCTCTGTCCCATCCAAGGCTGCAGATGGGCATCGATCAGGCTGCATTCATGCCAATAGTGAGGCTGCATGTATGGCAATGGTGAGGCTGTATTTATGGCAATGGTGAGGCTGCATTTATGGCAATGGTGAGGCTGCATTTATGGCAATGGTGAGGCTGCATTCATGGGCACTGATTAGGCTGCATTCATGGGCACTGACCCTTATTTTGCTTCACAGTTCTTAATTTAAAATGTTATTTTTTTTGTCTGAAACTTACTTCTTAAAGTGAGGGTGCAAGTTATACACCGATAAATACAGTGGGCCGGATTCAGAAAGACCGGCGTAACTTTGTGCGGGCGTAGTGTATCTTGTTTACGCTACGCTGCCGCAACTTAGAGAGGCAAGTGCTGTATTCACAAAGTCATAGCGTAAATGTGCCGGCGTAAGTGTGCGTAATTCAAATTAGGCAGGTAGGGGGCGTGTTGTATTAAAATTATCCGTGACCCCGCGTAAATGACGCACCTAACGAACTGCGCATGCGCCGGCCGTGGATGTATCCCAGTGCTCAAAATTACGCCGCAAATACTCATTGGTTTTCGACGTGACCGTAACTTACATAAAGCCCTATTCACGAACGATGGAAAATTCGACGCTGTCCCGACGTCCATACTTAACATTGGCTACGCCTCCTATAGCAGGGGTAACTTTACACCGGAAAAAGCCTTACTGCATATCTTGCTTTCTGAATACAGAAAAAAGATACGCCGGCGCATCCTAGAACTTACGCGGCGTATCAACAGATATGCCGACATAAGTTCTTTCTGAATCTGGCCCAGTATATCCAAATAACATGCCCAAGCTCATCTCTTCACCACACACAGCCACAAAGGCAAGGCAATTTTAATGATTCAAAGAATTTCAAGCAAAATGGTCGGCCCTCACGCATGTTCACTTCATCAAATCTCGCCCTCTTTGAAAAAAATTTGGACACCCCTGCTCTACAGTGTCAATATCAGATGCATACTGTATGTTTTTTTTTTTATCTTCCCAAAAAGAATACTTTTGCAGAAATAAAACCCTTGGAAAATGCGCTGCAATTTAGCAGATGTGTGGGGGTTGCCATTAATTCTTATGGTACCCCAACATATTGCTAACCTCAGAAAAAAATCTGTGCACACTAAACCGCGTGGTGCCCCAGCACCATTTGATTCAGTGTGGTATGATTTCAAACAGGGTCGGGGACTACATTCCCCACATTTCTCATTGGTAGGGCAACCCACAGGTCGCACAGGGGAACCGTGCCTTAGTCAATTTTTCAACTAGTTAAATATGAATAGAGCAGAACTAAATAGTAACAACTAATGCATGCAATAATAACACTTGATCACTTCAAGATAATGCATAGAAGAAAAAGTCCACAACATAACTGAGTAAAGTCTCGTAATGAGTGGTCATCAACATTCAAGTGGGAATTAGGATTGATGTCTAAAAAATTGTTTAAATGTAACTCCACTTTCCTGAAAAAGGAAAAATATAACAAATAAAAAAAAAAAAATATATATAGCATATACAATTGCTACATAAGCCATACCTGTAACTAAACCCCTAATTTTCAATTTGAAGCTGCTGTAATTTTCTGTAAATGCAAATTGGCAACATTGTTGGTGAACAGAACACCCCCAGAAATGTAATTTTCTGCTTGTAATTGGCTCCGTTGATGTTTTCCTGAAGTGTGCACTAAAATTCATATCATGTTTTAGGCACTCCCTGCAATAGAAATGCTAGTTTTGGTGAGATACTCCCCAACGTCTAAATAGTTCTAAAGGGATGCCAACCCTGCAGCTTTTCTCATCAGAACACTGGGGCTGCGTACACACCATGAAATAAATCCGATCAAATCGGTCTGACAACCGTTTTGAACGGATTTGTCTGCTGGGATAGATTGGTTTGACCGTGTACACAGAGGTGTATTTAGGTTTTGTGCTGCCCTAGGCCTGACTAAACTCGCGCACCCTCTAATTTAAATATGACCCACCCCTTCCCGTCAAAGCCACATCCCTGTCATATTCTTGGGAAGAGGACAGAGGGACGCCCTGGGAGAAGGCCAGAGGGACGCCCTGGGAGAAGGACAGAGGGACGCCCTGGGAGGAGGACAGAGGGACGCCCTGGGAGGAGGACAGAGGGACGCCCTGGGAGGAGGAGAGAGGGACGCCCTGGGAGGAGGAGAGAGGGACGCCCTGGGAGGAGGAGAGAGGGACGCCCTGGGAGGAGGAGAGAGGGACGCCCTGGGAGGAGGAGAGAGGGACGCCCTGGGAGGAGGAGGAGAGAGGGATGCCCTGGGAGGAGGAGACAGGGACGCCCTGGGAGGAGGAGAGAGGGACGCCCTGGGAGGAGGAGAGAGGGACGCCCTGGGAGGAGGAGAGAGGGACGCCCTGGGAGGAGGAAAGAGGGACGCCCTGGGAGGAGGAGAGAGGGACGCCCTGGGAAGAGGACAGAGGGACGCCCTGGGAGGAGGAGAGAGGGATGCCCTGGGAGGAGGAGAGAGGGACGCCCTGGGAGGAGGAAAGAGGGACGCCCTGGGAGGAGGAGAGAGGGACGCCCTGGGAGGAGGAGAGAGGGACGCCCTGGGAGGAGGAGAGAGGGACGCCCTGGGAAGAGGACAGAGGGCCGCCCCCCACAAAGTGCCGCCCTAGGCCTGGGCCTTGTTGGCCTAGGCCAGAATACATCCCTGCGTGTACACACGATCAAACCAAAATCCCCGCCGGCAGACAGCGGGGTGACGTGGCGGTGACGTTGACACCGCCACGTCACCAGGAAGTAAAACCCTCCCGTGCATGCGTCAAATCCATTCGACGCATGTGTGGGCAGCATGCTTTAAAATCTGTCGGCTGGAAAAACTCGTCTGTCCGCCCGTACACACGATCGAATTTGTCTGCTGAAACGGTCCGTCGGACCGTTTCCAGCAGATAGATTCGATCGTGTGTACGCGGCCTAAGAGCACGCCAGGTGATTATAATGAACAACTCCCTCTTATTTAGAACATGATCTATTAGATTGTAAGCTCTTATAAGCAGGGTCCTCGTAACCCGCTTGTATTTTATTGTAAAGCAATGTGTAAACTGTCGGTACTATATAAATCCTGTATAATATAATAATAATATATCCAAAGTGCATAGTGAAGCAAACTGCTTTTCCTTAAAAGTAGATACAGATAGCAATCTGCAACAACGTTTTGTAAGATTCTTGCAATGTACATTGATTTCTCAGAAGGAAAAAAAATTCTCAACAAAAGGGTTACTCTTTAAAGACTGCGTGGGTAAACCCACAGCAGTTGCAGGATGTTCCTGTTGTAATATTACTTCCCAACTTTGTATGAACATTAACAGGGTTGAGTGGAGTGATTTTTCATGAAATTGTCAAATTAGCTTTAAATTTCATACTGCAGACTGCATAGATGAAATTTGCTTTAAAAGTGCTGACATGGTGATCAAAGAACTAACGTGTATGTCAACCTTACTAATTAAGATTTAGCATTAATAGATATCCTCAGCACCACATCCCTGACAATGAGTACAGAAAAACTGAGAAAAAAATGGACTTTTAAGGTACTTTGACTTCAACCTTAGGAAAAAAAACAATAAACATCATTCATTAAAATCATTTATGTTTTATAAGCATACAAAAATCCCCAAAATTATTAAAAGGAATACTACACATCAGTACTTCAAACAGTTGAATTGTGTGAAGTAATGATGTATGTTCCTTTTACAATTTTTTTTTGCGATTTTAATAGGCTTTAAAATAGATATTATTTTAATGAAGGATGTTTATTGTTTTATTCCCAAGGTTGAAGTCAAAGCACCTTAAAAGCCCCACACTTTTCAGTTTTTTTAGTCAGTGTATGTAAACCTTAAAACTCATAAGCCCAAAGATATTTAATACATTATTATGTTATACAAAGAAAAACAAGTTCTATATACAGTATAAGTACCTTATAATGCACATTTTAAAAAACATTAAAAAAAACACATGACCACTTTTCAGTTTTTTTTATACTTATCAACTGCAAGTTTTATTAATGTGTTGCCCATTTCTAAAGAAGGATAACAAATAATTAAAAAATAAAAATAAATTAATCCAATTCCAAGGCAAGGATTTTTGCATCCAAGGCATGGGGTGTGGAGTCTGCTTGTGAGGTTTGGCAGCTTCCATCAACATCACATAATGAGAGAGCTGTTATTGTCCAATGGGACAGCAGCTTACATGACAAGTGTTTCTGCATATGTCTGTTAATGCTACCCTGGGTCTGATGATATGTAGAGGAAGCTTGATATTATACAGCAGGCTGGCAGGATCAACACTTGCATTTGGGCTATTTTATAATACAAATAGTTTACCAACACATACTATATACTGAAATGTATCGTGGACATGAGAATTGATTGAAATAAATGTTTTTTTAGGTTTTCTTACATCTTATTATTAAACAACATAATGTTATTTTTCTTACAAAATATGGAACCCAGTAAGATAACAAAAACTTTAAAAACATTTTTTAAATGTTTAAAAGTAAAATATTTTCCAGAATATTAGGTTGAGTTGCCCTTGCTGTTCACTATTTAATGTCATGTTCCCAGCTAAGAAAAAAGGACTGTTTTTGCCACAAGAGTCCAAAGACACCCAGAAACTGGTCCAATATTGTTTAAAACACTGTGAACCAGATGGGGAAGCAGAGTGACATATATATGACATATAGGCATATATATATATATATATAAAATAAACAAATATGTACAACATCAATCATAAAAAAATACACTAAGGCTGAGCATGCTGCTATGTAATGTAGACAGGGAGCTTCATCTGTGTAATAAAAACAGTAAACAAATGGAAATACATAGTGCAAGAGCCCTAATAGTTCTAATTGTTCCACCCACATATTGTAGGCCACATGGACAACAAATACATTAGACTATGTGAGTCAAAGAACGTGTCAAAAATGTATTTATAGAAAAGTTATGATCCTTAAAAGTCTGCTGGCCATGCTTAATAAAGGGGCAGGTCAAGCAATCATGCTTACAACACTGAAATATTCACTTAAGGAAAAGAAAAAGTGGAAAGTGGAAACCGGGAGCCAGTCTCAATTTGGAAATTTTACTAGGGGTTATGATATTTTTATACTTTTAGCTTTCTTGAACATAACCCAAAAGCAATCAGCAATCCTAATGGGCAGTTTGGGATCACATTGCAGAAGAATGAGACACTCAGAAGTCACAGTTTCACCCTTCTGGCCATCATCTGGTGCTAGGGGATTACTGGTGTATTTGAGAAGATATTCCTCATAAATCAGATTGATCGACTCAGCCTAATAGCCTCTCTAGGAAAACTTCTCAACCAGCATCGGGCTCTGATAGCAAAAATCCTCCTGCCTGGTACAGTTCCTGAGCAACCTGTAAATCTAGAAACTACAAAATGTTCTGTTTCCATGCAGGATGAGGACAACTCTTTTTGTGTACACAAGAGTTGTCTGCTGTGGATTTAAAATGTCAACAAGAACGTATCCTCCCACAATCCTCGTGGATTAGATCCACATCCAAGAAAGTCTGACCCTTGCTAGAAGATAATCACATCATCTATGTATCTGCCATAGAGGATGATGTGTTAAGCAAAGGGCTTGTTGGCCCATATATGAAGACTTGTCCAGTATCCCATAAAAATGTTGACATAACTGGAGCGAAATTTGCCCGTAGCTGTCCTAAACTTCTGTATAAAGAAGTCCTCAAGGAAATAAAAATAGTTGTGTTTGAATATACAATCGTATGCCTCCACTATGAATCTGGCTTGATGACTGTTTAAATTATTGTGTTTTGCAAAACAAAAATATGCAAGGGCTTGCAGACCTATTGGATGAGGTGTAGATGTGTACAAAGACAAACCCTCAAGGGAAATCCAAAAATATTCTGCTTACCATGCTTAGTCCTCCAAAATCTTGACAATGTGGCAAGTGGGCTGGTAAAGTAGTTACTATGGGTTGAAAAAATAAATCAACATAATTGGACATCCCACTAGTGAGTCTGTCTATAGGAAGTCCAGGAGGTGTAGTCAGGTTTTTAGATAAATGATAAAAATAGGGAGTACTAAAGTGTTCCCAGCAAAAAAAGGCCTGTTCACTGTTTTTCAGGATGCCTTCCCTTGCTGCTTGGTGGTTGAAGTTAAGCACCCTCCCCTTGTTGAGGGCATGTGGCCTGGTATGGTTCAGGAGGGGGGCCGCTTGCTTGCCATGCCATCCTGTCCTCCAGGCTACATGCTAAGATAAGGTTCTGGTATGGATTTTTGGGGGACCCCCACGCCAATTTTTTTTTAATTTTGGCTTGGAGTTCCCCTTAAAATCTATACCAGACTCGAAGGGCCTGGTATGGACTGGGGGGAACCCCCACAATTTTTTTCCCCTTGATTTTCATCTATATTACTGGGAGCCGGCAATACATTACAGCCACAAGCAAGTTTAAATTACATTACAAGTGAGACAGATGCACTACTTTCCTGACAGATTAAGGCACAATATTTAATTCATTTTTATTGTTTCACTTTAAGAATTCTTTAAATCATTGCTCCTGAAAAAAACTTTTTTTTGCATTGATACATGTCCCCTGGGGAAGTACCCATACACTTTTTATGGCAATAACTTGCATATAAGCCTTTAAAATTAGCACTTTTTATTTTTCATGTTCATGTCCTATAGACTTTAACAGTGTTTGCATGTTCGCACAAATATTTTGCCTGTTCGCATGTTCTGGTGCTAACCGAACCAGGGGGTGCTCGGCTTATACCTAATGTTTATACACAGGAACACTGTGGTAGGCCCAGAACAACTGAAATGCTCTCAGGATCATGTTACCTGATCCAGAATCAGTATAATATCACCAGCCAGAATTAACACAATGCTACATAGGTACAATTAGTATAGCGTTAACAGAGTCTAAATCAATATCTTTTTGCTAGGGTTAGAAAGAGTTTCAACTTACAAGAACCACAATATATTCATTGTTACTTGAGCAAAAGCTAAAATAGCCACTATTTTGGAATCGGATAAAATATAACCTAGAACCACAGTGCCAGATACAAAAAGGCTTATAGTACTGCTAGAGACAGACCGTCCGTCTTTGTGTTGAAGACCTGATGACAAGATCAGTGGTGATGGGTAGATCCTCTAATCTTTGTCCAATCAACCTGGAATGCAGCTTCTTACACAAGCAGAAATAGTGGTGTGGCACTGGAAGTCAGAGTCAGACTATTTATTCTGTGATTTAGTTCTTAGTAGTTTCATGCAACCGGACCTCTGACTACAAGAAGTGCCAATCAGATGCCTAACCTGGTTGTAGTCTAGGCTGATTTTCGAGCCCTGAGCTAAGACTAGCTATAGAATCCCAGACCAGGAGTTAACTAAAATAACAGGAGCTTCCTATAAACTCTATTGCAATATGGTTCACCAACTAAAATACTGGAAGGTGACCACTACATATGTACAGTAGTGCAGATCGAGCTATCTGGCACTGTGCCTGTGAGATAATAATAATGACATAGATGCTATGGCCTGGATTCACAAAGAAATTACGCCGGCATATCTCCAGATACGCCGCCGTAATTTCAAATGTGTGCCGTCGTATCTTTGCGCCGATTCACAAAGCAAGATACACTGAAAAACATGGCTTCAGTCGTCCGGTGTAACTTGCCTACGCCGGCGTATCGTGGGCGCATAGTTACGCTGGACGCATTCGGCGTTCCCATGTAAAATATGCAAATGAGCAAGATATGCCGATTCACGAACGTAAATGCGCCTGGCCGCTTCATATACACACTTTGCGTAATGCTTACGTCCGGCGTAAAGTTACCCCTGCTTATATGAGGCGCAGCTAATGCTAAGGTATGGGCCAGGGAACAACGCCGCCGAATTTTACGTCGTTTGCGTAAACATTGTGTGCCGACGTCACTTAGGCATTCTATCCGACGTGATTCTGAACATGTGCACTGGGATACGTCCACGGACGGCGCATGCGCCGTTCGTTCGGACCATCATTTGCATGGGGTCACGGATCATTATACTAAAACACGCCCACTGCCTAGCTACTTTGAATTACGCAGACTTACACCGGCCCATTTACGCTACACCACCGTTACTTAGGGAGCAAGTGCTTTGTGAATACAGCACTTGTCTCTCTAAGTTGCGGTGGTGTAGCGTAAAAATATACGCTACGCCCGCACAAAGATACGCCCTGGTACTTGAATCGGGGCCTCTGTCTGTCACAGGGATTTATAAACATACTCAAGAAGCTATGAATAAGCACTGTATGATAGTGTGAAACGCGTCAGATTTTCATCTGATTTTTTGCTGTGACATGTTTGTTTTGTCACCAGTTTTATTAAAAAGGAACAACATTGTTTTTGGAGTGCGGCCATCCTAGTTTTTTTCTACAAATCTTGCATACTCAAGAATCTATGGGCAGCTGCAGTTAATATATTTGACATACAAATACTTTCATAATAGTCTCTTCTGATCTGTATTTAACTACATGGACAAGGTATGTGGCTGAGACTTTCTCTCTCTCCCCACTTTATTCTTTTTTTTTTTTTAAAGCCCCTCCCCGTAACACTGTGATATTAACAGCTAACAGTGGAGGTATGTAAGATCATCCATCTATTATAAAAAGGGCTACAGTCATTAGTGCAATTTGTTTTCGTTAAAGGATAAGTTCCCCATTAAAAAAAATAAAAACAACGGCATCATTTTTTGTAGGTAAAAAATGGAATGCAATTAGTTAAAAAACATTCTGCCTTTACAACCACTTTAAGTCAGTATGTAGTATATGAAAATCTCAATAAGCTGGATGATCAACACAACTTAGTTGTAAATTCTCTGCAGAGTCTATTTTAGATTAACCAAAGTGTAATGTATTGAACTAACTTAAATATCAAATTAAATATGTATTTGTTACCATTAAATGGTCAAATCAGCGCCTGTTTACTGTATATTAAAAAAAAAACTCACCTATAAATATCAATCTTGATTGTGCTATCATTCAGTACTCTAAACTTTATCAATCAGAATGACATAATAGGTACAAAAAATGTAAAAATCATTTCTACAGACTTTTTGGACAATATCTTGTTATTGATTCTTAAATAAATAAATATATATATATATATATATATATATATATATATATATATATATATATATATATATAATATAAATATACATATATATATATATATATATATATATATATATTGGGTGAGGTGCATATCGGTCTTAGCTGTTAGTGCTAGCAATTAAGCCTTCCCACAGGCTTGTATATAGAAAAAGTAGCCGAGGGATTGCTGCACTTAAAAAATCTTTATTTGTAGAAATTTGTCCATAAACATCAAAAATACATCATATGTATAGTCAGACAGACATGGTAATATGGTAATATGGTGATATTACCATGTCTGCCTGACTATACATATAATGTATTTTTGATGTCTTATTGACAAAATTTCTACAAATAAAGAATGTTTAAGTGCAGCAATCCCTCCGCTACTTATATATATATATATATATATATATATATATTATGTAGGATTGGGGGATCAGACTCCAGCGATAGATGCGTTTTCCAGTGAGTACGCCAATCCAGAACTGAGTTTTTAAGGGCCTGGTAGCCCACTTTTATTTAAAAGCACAAAAGTTCACAAATACAATAGCAGCCCACGCAGGGGGTTCCACCATTCCTGTATCTTGCCAAAGTCAACAGATTAGCTTCCTAGCTTTCATTCTTGCCATTTGGCTGTTTCAGGCCTGTAGCCTAGGCCTAAATTCTGTTCCTCAGTACAAACAGAGTTACTTAGAGTTAAAGGATCACTAAAGGATTTTTTTTTAGCTAAATAGCTTCCTTTACCTTACTGCAGTCCTGGTTTCATGTCCTCATTGTTAGTTTTTGCTTTGAAGTTGCTGTAATTCTGCTCTGATCTCCACACTTCCTGCTTGTCTGGCTCCTCGTGGCAGCTTTTCACTGTGGTCTAAGCTGTCATTAATTTTAAAAACAGAACACTGCCCTGTATTTGTTTGTTTTTGTTCTGTGTGTCTCTTTACATCACAGAAACATGAAACCAGTTTAAAAATGAAACTAACCTGCAGGCACATTATATGATTGATTTTTATCTATTTTTAATCATTTTTAAAAGGAATAAGTTAACTATTATGTCTCTATGCCCTGTAAACAGTAATTTCAGCAAATACAATTTTTTCCTTTAGTGACCCTTTAAGCACACAGCTAGCTTTCTCCTATCAGCGTCTTGCTGCTCAATCATTAAGGACATCTGCCTCCTGCAGACATGCACACAGCCTCTGACTTCTCCCAGAGGGATTGGGAGTTACCTGACTCCCAACACATACCTCCTGTCTGTGGGGTGGGGCCCTGATCCATGGCAGGTCAGAACTAAAAAACCCAGGACACAGCTGTGCAATTAGTGTGTCTTTCTCTCCAAAATCTGGCGTAACCCAGCAGACTTTCACATGGCACAGAGTCACACCCTTACAATATATATATAAAAGTATAACAGGTGTGTAGTAGGTAATAACTGGGTTTGCAAAGGCATTTAGAGCAGACAAAGTGGATTTAATTATTTGGTAACTAATGAGGAATATATTTAAATAAAGGTTTTTGTGCCTGGAGTTCAGCTTTAATGTTGTGTTTATATACCCACTTGCCTGTACTAAGTCTGGGGTGAGGCGTTTTGCTGTCTTCCATTTTTGGAATCTCTCTGTTTTCTTCAATATCATCTCTATACTGCACACTTTCTTCTTAGTAAAGGTGCTGCAGATTCTTTTGTCTGCCAGATCGTGTTGACTTTTACTAGATAGTCGATAAATCTCAACAGGTCTCCAGCTTTCCCCATCATCGCTGTGGTTTCCAGCATAGCTCTGTAGATCAGCAGGAGGAAGTCTTAAATGAGGTGCAAGCCAGTTCTGAAACCTGACATAGGTGAGACAAACACCGGGCTATGATTAGGATGACTGTATTACTAATTATATTTCAAAACAAAAATACATTTCAAAAACAAATTTAAATTTTTCTTGTTTGAATTTAAAAAGTCAGGAATTATCACAATTAGCACAACGACTAAAAAAATTACTGGAATTAGGCAACATATACAACATACTTTTTTTTTACATAGCCAGTAAAAAAATTTGTAATGATAATTTGAAATAGGTTATTAAAATTAGGCTCAATTCAATACGCTATAACAATTGTTACTTGCCATTTCAAATGTTGTTTAAGAAAAGAGAGTTGAAAAAAACAGTAACATGCTTGAAAATACCTGATCATTATGGCAAAACATGCATGAAAAGGGGTGAAAGAGAGAGAGAGGGGATGTATGAGAGGGGATAAGGGAGGGTGAGAGAAAATGGGGTGGATAAGAGGGGGTAAAAGAGAGAGGGGGTAGGAATGAGAGACACCCCTAGCCCTGCCTGCAGTCCCTACTGTCCCAGCCCCTGTTTGTGTGGGTAGGCATGTGTGATCCACCTACCTCCCACCCATCCTCGGTCAGCCTGTTTTCTTCCTGGTCCATGACAGTCACAGTGAGCTGTGAGAGGATGTTGGAGAAGTACAGACTCTGGGAGGCATCGGGAATGCTGCTCAGGGTGAAGGTGAGGCCTTGTCTTCTCACTCTCACTCACTCCTGGGATCTTCCTAACTGCCCTGGCCTCCCCCTCCTGTTTTAACATTCCACTGCCCTGCACCTTACCGCCACTGGACAAGTGGGAGACGATCCAGTCCAGAACTATGATGACAAGGGGCCTGTGCTCAACTCTTTAGGTCCCATGAGCACTAGCACAGAGAAGGAGGAAGTGAAATCCTCCTCTGCTTTCAATGCTGGGCAGGGACATCACTGGTTGCTAGACACTAAGCAGCTTTAGCAACCAGTGGCCAAGAGTAGAGACAGGTGGAGGTGGGGCGGAGCCGGAGCCAGCGCTACCACGGCTCAGTCCGACTCTATTCCCTGCATTCCCGACTGGGACATACCTGCTAATTGACCCACCAGGAAAGAGACTCGGGCTATAGGCCCAAGACTCGGGGCTATAGCTCCAATAGCCACCCCCTAGCAACACCACTTAATACAGGTAATTTTAAATGGACATTTCCCTGCCTCCACTCACAAATAATGTCAAGTTCACCATTAGATAACTATATACAATACTTGTAAAGTTATACTTAAAATAGAATAATAAATATAAACATAGAGAAACAATAGAAGCTGGTGTGGTAGGCACAGGGAGGAGCCCTAGAGTGGCAGCCATCTTTTGGACATTTAAGGAGGCTGCCAAACAATGCCGGGGTTAGGTGGCTCGGGTATCTGGTTGGGGCATTCTCTTGCTGAGGGACCAGTGGAGGAGCATATAGAGCAGCTTATGACAAGCTTAATTTTATGGCCCCTCTCCATTGATTATACAAAGAGTCATGTGTTTTGGACTGTGGTGGAAGACATTTTGGTATTATTTTCGAGATATTTTTTTTATTATTTAAATTTTCTCTAAACTCTATTTTTGGGACTGATCTTTTTCCAACCTACAGGACTTGTTATAATTATTTCCTGTTACTTTTCCACAGCGCACCCTGTAAAGCTCATCATGTATACAAGAAGAGGGCCCACTTTTTGAAACGTGGGGCGCAACATCCACCAAGCTACCATAAGTTAAATGCCCCCTCCGGATTTTCTTATAGCTTGCATTTTTCTCTCACCCCTGTTCCATTTGGATATATTTTTTTCATTTTTATACATCATTTGCATAAGGGTTTATTAGAGAGTAAAGCCACTCACTCAAGGGCTCCATATAGCCTTCCATACTCTATTGTGTCTCATCCTGTTTAGGGCGATTTTTGATGTTTCCTGTTCGGATGCAGCACTACATAAACAAGTTTATGGTCATTTTTTTGTCAGTACACAACCACCATGTGATAATACTTCAGAGGTGTTGTTTGTCATGATATACTGTACGTTAACTGTGATCTATTGCTTGGAACATTAGGATCTCCAGATGAAGCAGTTAAACAGAAAAACACGTTGAGACCATTTTGGCCAGTTACAAGTATTATATGCTTACATTACAGTAGTAATTTCTCACACAGGAAAATGTACATAGTTGTTGATGATTCTGTGTCTGTTAGCTTGTTTATATTGGTATATTTTTAATGACTAATGATGTGAATAAAATTTTTTGAATTTTAAGGTTGTGTATTCACTTTTTCTGGGGTTAAGCACCTTAACCACCTCCCACCCGTGGTATAGCCAAATGACGGCTACAGTGTGGGCCTTAATTGCTGGGAGGCTGTCACTAGACGTCCCCCCGAGCATGCGTTGTCTGCGTGTCCCTGTGAGGTGCCCGTGGCATGCTCTGTGATCACTGAGTTTATGAGACTCGGTTCATCACAAATTGGAGTAAGGGATTGATCCCAGCCCCTTACCACATGCTCAGCTGTCAGCCAATGACAGCTGATCACGTGATGTAAACAAAAGATTGGCAATTGTTTTTTTCCCCACGCTGACAGCGTGAGGGAAAAAAAATGCCTACCAGTGCCGCCAATGAATGATGAAAATTCACCTGGGCAGGAAGTTGGTTTAAGTGGCCAGTAGGCAAGTGGTTAAAATACCTTTTCCCTTATTTTTCTGCTTTATATAAATGTAAACTAATATCTAATAAAATGAACAAGCAGATATTCTGCATCAAGGTTTTTGCATTGCAGTGAATTACTGTATTTAACAATGGAAAGCAGATTACATACCTTGGAATGAATGTAACCTATTAATACTCAGTGTTATATAAATGTAATTATCATCCTAATTTAATCACTTTAGGTTTTACGTCTCTTTCCCTTATGGACTATTATTGCTATGGACCTATTGATTTGGCAATAGCTTTCTCATTACCTAATATAATGTAAAATGCATATTGTTTTTCAGTACAAACAAGGATTTCTTTTGACAATAGTGTCTTATATGCTGTAAATGATATACTTTATATGCAATATACAGTACGGACAAAAAATAAACAAATATACCTTCCTAATTTGACTAATGTTAGTTTAAAAAACAAGTAAAGCACTGTAGATAGTACACATTTTGTCCTATCATTTGTCCCATTTACAATGACATTGCGTAGCTCTTAATTTTCCATAAGAAAAACACAATGGAGGAATTTTATTAGATACCTATTAGAATTCTGCTGGGCCTTCGCACCAAAACTGTTGCTGCTTAACCAAGATTCATGTATTTGTCAGAAACATGGAAAATGTATTTGTGGGAGTCTGAAATTGAGGTTGGACATTCCTCCCTTAGTGCACTCCCTTCTCAGCCACTGCACCCATCATACAAACAGGCATATGGCTGATGCATTTTTTAGAGGGGTGGATGAGTCTGATGGGGAACTGAGAAACTAGCTTCCTATCAAGTCCGCCTTCCTTCTGATTTAAAGTCAGTCCAATAGAGGCTTTTGAATCTGCCCATGGGCCTGATAAAAAACTAGCTTTTTAGTTCCCCATTATGTTCATCTAACAGACGAGTACGAACATGGGGACTATTCCTCCATCAGGTCTGCCTCTTCTGAGAGCTCATCATTTTCCAAATATGGACATTTCCATATTTAGGTAATGACATCACCAGTAGCCCTTGCCCCTGTGCTTACATTTAGCTTTTGGGCCAGGGAATCTCCCAGTCTACAGATGAGAGATTAATAGGGCCATAACAGAGTCTTATTCAGCTTCCCAACACAGCCATGCCCTACTCTGGAGACTGGCAGACCTTCAGATGGTCTTAATTTCTAAAATCTTCGGATTTCTAATTTGTTAACTGGGGTTATTTCTTTAAGAATCTGTTTCTTAAACTGGTGGTACTAAGAACTACCTTAATTTGTTACATGTGTCAGTAATGTTTCTGAAACCAGCACAAATACGTGCCTGAATTATGCAACGGTGGTTTTAAAAGGAACTACTACTAGAAAAGTGATTCAAATGCTTTACTGAATTTTCTCTTACATGAGCCATGCTCCCAGGTAACTCTCCTCAACTCTCTGAAACAGTTAGTTAAACTGTTCACTGTCCAGTCAGTGTCACTTTGCCAGGCATATAAAGAATATTAGGTCTATAAAAGGCTATATAATACAAAATCCTTGGTATGGGATTGTGTTAAGTGATCTAGGGCTATTTTTACATAATAAGTTGCAAAGTTTTTTTCAATCGGTATAAGGGCATATATATAAGCTCTAAAGTCCTCTAGCAAACGGTACTCTGGTGTTATGTGGCATTTTTTTTTCATGTGATTTGCTCTGTGCTTATTGAGCAACTTAAAAGTTTTTGGGAAATTTAGGAAAAAATGATACATTACATGCAGGGCCAGGAAAAGGGGGGTAAAGGGGAACCAGATGCTCAGATGCAGTGTTTTCATGTGTGTGGAAGGTGTGCCGTGTGTCGCCATGCTTCCTGCTCATCACATGTGGGGAAAACTATAAAAACACCCTCGCTTGAAGAAAATGCACTGCAGCACGGATACTGTCTTCCCTACAGTGATCGATAAAGCTTGCCCCATGTCAGCATGGGCAGCAGTGGTGGCTGCTCAAGCAGGGGTTCCGCCCCCCCTAATATAACCTCCAATCTACATGCAGGGCGCCAAGCGGATTTTTTTTCTAAGCACATAATTAGAGCCTGAGGCTCTAATTAGCTTCAAACAGGGTGGGCTCAGGGCGCACTACACCTGGAGCCTACCCAGTTGTGTGACATTAATTCGCTAATGTCTTCCTGTTTCTCCTCCCAGCCAATCAGAAAGCGGGTCCGGAAGTCCTAAGACCCGATTGGCATGACTGAACAAAGGCCCGAACTATAGGGAATGAGAGGCAAGCAGTCTTTGAAAGAATATCGACAAGGCCAAGATTTGGCCCTTGATAGTGTCTCAAGGCCAAATTCATATTTAAGCCTAACTAATCCTAATGCCGCGTACACATGATCACTTTTCGGCATGAAAAAAAATGTAATTTTTCAGCATGTCCAAAAAACTATGTTTTTCCAACTTCATCATTAAAAACGATGTTGCCCACACACCATCGGTTTTGAAAAATGATGAACAAAGCGCGGTGACATACAAAACGTACAACGGCACTCTAAAGGGGAAGTTCTATTTGCCTTTGGGCTGCTTTTAGCTGATTTCTTGTTAGTAAAAGACGATTTGCGCTTTTTTGTCTATTACAGCGTGATGAATGTGCTTATTCCATTATGAATGGTAGTTTTACCAGAACGAGCGCTCCTGTCTCATAACTTGCTTCTGAGTGTCGTTTTAGCCCACACACGATCATTTTTTACAACACAAAAAACAACATTTTCAAAAACGATATAAAAAATTTAAGCATGTTCAAATTTTTTTTTTTGTTTTTCAGAAGATAAAAAATTATGTAAAGCCCACACACGATCATTTAAAATGACGTTTTTAAAAATGTCATTTTATTTCATCACAAAAAATGACCGTGTGTACGCGGCATAAGACATACTTCCTAGGATGCCATCTTCTAGGTTCACAAACATATGCCTTCCAGATTCTGTACGTAGTAGATGAGCCTGGAGGCCGGATTCCTAGCATTAACCAGAGTGGATAGGACTGGGTCTGAGAGCCCACATTTTCTCAGAATATGGGTCTCAACAGCCAAACCGTCAAATTTAGACTTTGGCAGGATGGAATATTGGGCCCTGTAATAGTAGGTTTGAGCGTAGTGGGTGAACTCAAGGTCTTCCTTCTGCCATCCTTACGATTTCTGCGTACCAGGGTCTCTTGGGCCAAGCCGGGTGACCAAAATCACCGGCTTCCCTTCCCAATTGACTCTCTGAAGGAATCGTACTGTAGAAAATGCATAAATCAGAGAATATTGATCCCACGAAAATTGTCAGGGCCTCCACCCCCAAAAGGATCTCTTGTCCTTGACACAAAGTTGTCCAGTATTGTGTTGAACCTGGAATCCAACAGGTATACATCTGGGGTACCCCATTTCTGACATATGATTTGACATATGTCGGGGAATAGAGTACTCAGTTGCTGGCAGGTTAAAAAATGTGCCTGACAAATTTCTACCCCTGGAATGAAGACCGCAGACAGGCAAGGAATATGCCTTTCTGCCCAGGACAGGATGTGATTCACCTCTCTTTGGGCATCCAGACTTCTGGCGATTGATATAGGCCACAGCTGTAGCATTGTCGGACTGTATTCAAACAGGACAACCCTGCAGTCTGTAAGACCAGACTCTGAGGGCCAGATGAATTGCCCGAATCTCTAGAATGTTGATGGGTAGGAGCTTTTCTGCTCCGGACCACTTCCCCTAGGCAGATGCCTCTTCCAGAACTGCCCCCAGCCTAGAAGGCTTTGGTTACCATTTTCCAGGTAAAGAATCTTTCTTTTGATAGATTTTGGGGGAGCAACCACCAATTGAGGCTCTGGCGAACCTTTAGAGATAAGAATATAGGTAGGTCCAGGACCTGTACATCTTTGTTCCAAGCAGACAGAATTCTACCCTGTAACGTTCTTGAGTGAAACTGGGCGTAAGGGACAGCCTCAAATGAGGCTACCATCTTTCCCAATAATTTCATGCATAGACGGATGGAAGGCCTTCTTTTTGCCCTTATCATTCGGACCAAGTCTCCTATGGCTTTTGCCTTTTGCTTGGGAAGTAATATCTTGCTTTGGGATGTGTCTATAATCATGACCAAATATTCCAGCCTTTCCTGAGGCTGCAAGGAGGATTTTTCCAGATTGAGGACCCAGCCCCGTGCCCTCAGCCTTGCCAGGGCCGGAACAAGTATTTTCATGAACACTCGAGGTGACGTAGCCAGAACGAAAGGAAGGACCACAAACTGAAAGTGGTACTGATCCACCGCAACCAACCTTAGAAATCTTTGATGAGTGGGGAATATTGGCACATGTAGATATGCATCTCTGATGTCTATTAATGCCAAGAATTCTCCTCCCTGGAGGGTGGAGACAACTGAACGGACAAACTCAATGCGAAAGGAGCGGATGTTCAGAAACTGATTCAGGCTTTTCAGATCTAGAATAGGTCTGACATCCCTGTTTGGTTTTGGAACCGTGAAAAAGTTTGAGTAAAAATCTGATCCCTGATCTTCTGGGGCTAACTCTATGATTACCCCTTGGAACAACAGGTGTTCCAAGGCCAAAAACAAAGGCCTTCTCTTTTCTGGATCTTTGGCAATTCTTGATCTCAGAAAACGGGGTGGCGGAAGTTCTCTGAATTTCAGCTGGTAGCCTGAGGACACCGTGGAGATGACCCACTTGTCCTGAACTTCTTCTCGTCTCTTGCAAATTGCAGGGAAGTTTTGGGGTTCTGCTTGGAAGATTTTGTACCCCAAGTCCTTTTCTGCCCTTGGGCTTGGCTTTGGGCCTTTCCCCTAGTGTTAAACTGGGGAGGCCCTCACCACTGCCTGGAGAATGAGGTTCAAGGGGCTGGGGAAAGAGAACACTTAAATGAAGGACTTGCCTCCGGTAATCTTTTGGATGTATTTATCCAAACAAGGGGGCCTCCACCAAAGGGGAACGCCGGCAAGTATCTTTTGCAAGAAACCTTGGCTTCACAATGTTTCAACCAAAGGGACCTGCGCATGTGTACCAGCAGGAGATTCAAGCGGAATGCTTGCGAAACAAAGTCCATAATCATATTAATCGTAAAACACAGGGCCTTTGGAAGGTCCTCATAAACCTCAATCTCCTCTGAAGGGAGGAGGTTAACCATCTGCATCATTTGTTCCTTGAGGAACTGACATATGCCCGCCGCTGCAACTGCAGGTTGTACTACAGCATGGGCCATAGAGGAGGAGGCTTTCAATAAAGATTCCAGCTTTTTATCAGTTGGATCCTTAAAACCCTGAGCATTGTCTATAGGACAGGTCAGGCTTTTGTTTGCACAAGAAATAGCTGCATATATAGCAGGTACCCCCCATTTCTTAGTGAAACCTTCCTCCATAGGATAAAGGAGGGAAAACTGCTTAGAAGGAGAAAACATTTTATCTGGGTGAATCCAGTCATCATACATCAGTTTATCCAGCAAGAGATGAACTGGAAAGGAGCATGCAGCCTGTGGGGATTTTCAAGATTCCAAGGAGGAAATAGAAACTTCAACAGGATGCAATTTGTAAGTGGCATGCACCATCTCTGCATAATATTGTACCTGCAACTGAGAGGTAGAAGGAATACTCTCATCCTCTGAGTCCTCAGACTGCACCTGATCCTCATCTCCAGAGAGGGATTTTTCACCTTCAGAATGCTCATCTGATGAGAGAGCCAGAGCAGATGAAGGGGATCTACTATGTTTTCTGCCACCTTTTAAGGAGGTTGCAATTATAGCAGCAATCCTTCCTTCTAAGCCATCCAAAGCAACTTTTAAAGCGTCCTCAGTGATGTATACAGGAGCTTCCATAGGGGAAGCTGCAAAACCAGACAGGGGCACATGATCACCCTACCAGACTGACAGGGGGTGATGGTAAACTGCAGGCATGCTCAGAATCCTTAGCCATAAGCAGGGATTTCCTAGTGCCCCTTTTACTAGCTCTTGTACCTCTTCTGGGGGACATAGTCCTCACTGCAAAGCAGAGGTACTATCAACAAAAATGCAATCACTGTTGTGCTATAGTCTTACCATACACAAATATTAGCTCACTGCACAACCTGATGCCAAATAGGAGTCTTAGGTTTCCCTGGTTTAATCCACAGGAATGCTTACAGCCCACAGCTCTGTGTCCATGCCGCTTTACAGAAGGCTCTGGCATGCTGGGCTTTTAAACAAGCCTCACCCCGTGACCCCGCCCCATATGTCGTCACCCTCCAAAGCATGATGGGACTGTGATGTCATAAGAGGCCTATATAAATTGTTGCGCACCGCACCGCGCACCCGGCATTACAGCGGGAGGAAGCGTTGAGTCAACATCGTAGAAGAGAAGAGGGAAGATGACAACACAGAAGACCGGCCACTTTTTCCCTCCAGGTGAATGGGTAGGGGTACGATGTACCCCATACTCATTCACATAGGGTGGGGGGCTGGGATCTGGTGTTTATTTATTTAAAATTTGGTGTGAAGTTCCCCCTCCTGGAGGCGACTTAAAGTCGCGTTGTAAGTCACCCCAAAACGCGCTGCAGTCGCCCCAAGTCGCGCTGTGATTCATACTCAATTCGTCTTCAAGTTGCATCCCAAAGTTGCGCTGGAAGTCATGTTGCCCCTGTGTGAATGGGCTCTAATTATCCTTTTTTTTATGCAGAAAAAAGTAAAGTAAAAAATAATGATCAAATATACAAAGAAAATTAAAAAAAGGAAAATTTTATATACGAAAATATCCTAAATACACCCCCAAAAGTACACCATGTATATTAAAAGAAAATGTTTTCAGTCATTTCACAGCAAAACAAATTTGCCATACTCACTCTGCTCATCCTACTATCCAGCAAGGGAGCTAATGTTCAGACATCACCAAGCTCCACCAATTACATTTTTGCCATGTTGACCTGATTGGTGGCTAAGAGTGGTGATGTTTCATAACAGCTCATACCCTTATTAATCGGCTGTATATAGGTACGTTTAATGTAAAAAAAGATATAATGTATTAAAAATAAAATCGCCTGTCTGGAACATGATTTAGAAAAGAACATGCAATAGATTAATATATAATCTGTTTTGAGAGGATTAAACTTCTGTCTTTGTATTTTAAGACTTTTATAAGGCGATTTTTCTTCTTCTTTTTTTTTTTTTTCTTATAATAGAGTTTTACACATATACTTTGAGAGCTGAATAAAATGTAAATTGTAAAGTGCAACTCCATAGATTAGCAATTATAACTAATCGTTAGCTTACTTTGTAGGATAAGTTTCAGAAGCATTTATGTGAAATCACTGTGGAGATGACTTATAGATGCTTAGAAAAGCATGATCAAAGGAGAAGATTACAGTATCTTAAATTAAATTAGCTTATATTACACACTGGAAACAGATTTCATATTTGGATTTAACTATAAAAAGAGGTCAGGGGCTTACAACACTTAGCAAATAGCTGCTATTAGTTCAGTACAGAGGCTGATGCAATTCAGGTTTGTCTTTTATAGCACTTACTGATAAAATGCCTGTATACATAAATAAAAAAGCTTTAAATAGTTTATTTCTAAAGAAGAACTCCGATAAACACTTCCTATATTAGTGTGGGATCTGTGGTGGTTGCAGTGGTTACAAATAAATGAATTATTCAGCGCTAGAAGGTAAACACACAATGAAAAAACTAATGCAAGCCTGCACTGAAGGTAAATTCAAATAAAACACCCCAGCAGAAATGATGAAAAAATAGTGCAGCGCAGAACAAATTAATAAATAATATCAAACAACATATATAAGAAAAATCAAACAGAATGTCCATATGTGTATAGATCATCCAAAGTGAATATGAGGAGCCAGAAAATTGTCCATAAGTGTACTAAAATTCCATAGTGAGTATGAAGAGCTACATCCAAAGCGTGAATGGTGAAATCAGAAGAAAAACCTCCACCAAGAAAGGTAAGAATGGCCTCTCACCTTATTGCCTAGACCAAAAAGGTCAAACAGCATATAATATCAAGGATCTCCCGAATGGTCCAATCAATTCAACAGCAGGATCACTCATGCGGCATCAGTAAATTCAAACGCCAGTAATGGTTTATGCAAAAAGAATGAAAAAAGATCTAGTGCTCTCTGAAGCGTACTTTAAAATTTATTGCATAAGAAATAAACACACTCACATAAAAAGCACTCGTTCCTGAGTGCTAGGTAAAAAAGCCATACAGCCAGGAATCCATCAAACAGATTGTTAGGACACACGGTGTGCAATGTGCAGTCGCGGGTGACATCACGCATGTAACTCCCCCCTCGTACGTCGTTACGTCCACTAGGCGGGACTTCATCAGCGTGGGGAAGGCAGGTTTCTGCCTTCCCCACGCTGATGAAGCGTGACTGCAGATATGATATGATGCAGATATGATACAGGAGATGGTCAAGGACTGCAGACGTGATATAGGAGATGGTTAGAGATTGCAGACATGATACAGGAGCTGGTCAGAGACTACAGATATAATACTAGAGATGGTCAAAGACTGCATGTATGATATAAGAGATGGTCAGAGACTGCAGACATAATACAGGAGATGGTCAGGGACTGCAGACATGCTGTCCCACAAAAAGTGCCAAGGGGCCACAGATTGGGCACCATGGCTCGATATCTTTTCCTGAATAGTTCTGTGAAGGGTGATTTGACAACTTATCCTTATCGGGGCCTCTGCAGTTACAGTATTTAAAGGCTGCAAAGAGGAGTAAAACTGGGGTAAAATGGGTGGGGAAGGGGGAAAAGAAAAGGTGGAGGGGTACTGTATAAGCTTCATATATTGGAAGGCTAAAGTCTTTGCACTGGTGACCCTATATTTTTATCTACAATTTACATCCTTTTTGCTACAAACAGCACACATACAGTAAAAATTCTAAATCTACTATCTACTATCAGCTTTGCACAGGGATTGAAAGAAGCTGATGCTGAGTTAAATTTAGGTATTTACACTGCCTGCATTAAAAAAAAATGCTTTTATAATGTATTAATAAATACAGATTTGCATTAATATGTGTTGAGTTTGACTTAGGCTATCTAACATCAAATGATCAGACATGATACAGGAGATAGTCAGAGACTGCAAACATGATACAGGAGCTGGTCTAAATAGCCACTTATTAAATGTAACTGGCAGGGAAGGGGTTAACACTAGGGGGCGATCAAGGGGTTAAATGTGTTCCCTCAGTGTGTTTTAACTGTGGGGGATGGAACTGACTAGGGGAGGAGAGCGATCGGTGTTCCTATTTACTAGGAACACACGATCTGTCTCCTCTCCCCTCACAGGATGTGGATCAACATTCCTGCTCTGTCAGGAGAAATCACGTGTGCCCGGCAGACAAGCACGTCATATGACGCCTGTCCAGAGGGACAGAGTGTTCCTGCGGACATCATATGACAATGGCCCGTTATGGAAGTGGTTACACATAGTAATATTTTTCCTCATATAGTGATGATTATAGAAGTGTGCATGATCATAATAAAAAGAAGTTAAAGTAGGGCTATCAATAACGTGACTTAGAATTAAAACCTCTGTCAATTACTGGTATTTATTCCTATGTCATACCTGTCAACATTCCAGGATTTTGCAGGACTGTCCTGAAACTGACCTATAATATTTGGCATGTTTTCCTCCTACTAATATAGCAATGAGGACTACAATTGCAAAGCCTAGTGATTCCCCATCATTTCTATGTACTGTATTGTCCCTCTAGTGCCCAGCATCACTAACTGACATCATATCTGTGAGCCAAACCAAAGGGATTGTGGAAATAATGGTTCCTCAGAATGGCAATTGCTCTGTATAACTATGCACCCAGACTACATATCCCAGGGATCTTTGCTACCATCAGAGAGAATGCTGGGAGGAGCTATAAAAGATGCCAGAGATGCGCCCCACACTCTCTTCCTTCTGGGCCTGGTGTGTGACGGACCTTTCTGTACAGGAAGGGTTAGGTCGAGGCCTACCATGCAGTGTACAACATTCCAACCCGGCCAAGAAGGGCCCACCACTCTTTGCTGTTCATCAGACATCTATCCAGCACTATTCTGATCATCCGACAACCCGTGATTCGTGCTTCGCATTGGATGATTGTCGCGAGCTGATCTGCTGCAAGGACGCCTCTACGAGAACCGCTGTTTTTAAAGCCTTGAATCTGCCTGGTCGTTGGTGAGAGGGCAACTGCCCACATTTGCAAACCTCTCTCTGTTGCTTCACTGGGACGCTGTGCACAGACAGTTTTACCATGGGGAAACACTTTGCTGCATTTCTATTCAAACATTGTACAAATACACCTGTTGCATCAACTATTCCAAGAAATACTATTACCTTGTTGCTGCACGTTATTGGATATAGTTAATGAGCTCCATCTACTAGCGAAGACCATCAGGCCTGCAACTGGGACATTACTGTCATTACTGCTTAGAGGGCCCTCATACCGTCCTTGTTTAACTAATCTCTCATTAGGATTAAAAACTGAATAGGCCGGCCTGGGTTCAGGTCATGTTCAAGTGGTACTCTGTTGTACATACATGAATATAATATATATACTATATTGCCAAATTGTCTTAACCTGTATTATTGTAGAGGAATTCTTCCACTGAGCTTGGCTCTTATCCCAGAGTTCAGTTGATCTATTACTTCGTATGTACAATAAGATCTACCTTGAGTTTCTCAGTAAACGTTATTAGAATATAAACTCATTAAGTTGTTTGACTTATTACTTTAAGGTGGTGCAAAGATGTCTGAACCCAGAGTGTCAGGTGGGTTGGAATGTTCCCAGGGTCATGGTGGTGCAGATGAGCAGGTAAATCAAATCAGTCCCCAAGGGGGTCGTGCTACACTAACAACTGACGCAATGGTATTTTTTTTAATTCTGTTGACCACTGATATCAGAATATGTTCCGACCAACTGACCATTGACATCTGAGAATTTTTTCCTTCCACTGCCCTTTAATACTGTAGCACTTTTTCCTCCCACTCATCTCTGACACCAAATATTTTTTGACACCTGATGATTTTTCTTCCTTTCACTGACCACTGACACTGGGACATTTATTCCTCCCACCAATCACTGATACCAAGGTATTTTTTCCCACTGACACCAGAGTGCTTCTTCCTCCTGTTGACACCAAAGTATTGTTTCCTTTCACTGTCAACAGGGTTTTTTGTTACTTCCTCTCATCACTGACACTAGGACATTTTTTTTCTGTAACCTACCACTGACACCAGGGTATACTTTATTTCCACTAACCACTAACAGTAGTGTATTTTTAGCTTATTTACCCATGACACTTGGATATGTTTTACTTCCACTGAAACCAAGGTATTTTTCCTCCCACTGACTACAAACATCATGATATTTTTTTTTTCTCCCAATAACCATTCACAGAAGGGTATTTTCCTTCCACTGACCACTGACACGTGGAAATATTTTTCTACCACCGACACCAGGGTATTTTTTCTTCCCACGGAGATTAGGTTATTTTTCCTCCAACTGACCATTGATACCAGGGTAATTTTTCTTCCGCTGACCACTGTTTCTGGGACATTTTTATACCTAAAATGTGTTTATTGTAATCAGTGCAACCCCTTATGCATACAGTACATATAAAACTGATATTAATCCAATATCAATATTCTAAACAATTCTGACAAAATATAAATATATACATCTTCAAGTAAATGCTGCCACCACCAAAAAAGTGTTTTCACCTTACTTTTAGCAATCATAAACCCCTAGAATAGTGCAACTCATTAACAAACATAAAGTGCAAGTGCCAAAATAACTACTGTATATATCTGTTAAAACCATCACTCAATAAAGAGTGTCCATAAAATTCAAATGAGAAATTAGTAAACTTAAAAAAGGTGCAAACAGGCTTATATCCCAGATAACAACCTATAATTTGGACTTTACTCCTGCTCAATTTATATTTCATCACTCACCCTCACTACTACCCAATTACCACTGCTCCTTACCCATGCATTTAGTTAATGCAGCTAGAATGTGCATACCTATCAAATGGCGTTCTACTGAACTCCCTTCGGTTGGTGATTGGTTTGCCCGAATACAGAGAACCATGGAAATGTAGGAATTAATCCACCAAGCGAAAGATACATCAAATACATTTACTTCCATATGGTCTGGCTCGACTGACTTTGTCTCCTCAGATGCATACAAATGTGCGCTATTCTGATTTCAACTTTTTCGTTTTAATATCTAACGAACAATTGGGCTGTGGCAGGCTCCTCCTTCTTCACTGTTTCTTATTTATATTTTTCCCTATACTTTTCTCTTTACACCCCCCCTTTTTTTTCTCACCTCACCCCTCCCCCCTACTGTTATTTTATTCATTATTTCCTTGCCTTGTTATAAATGTTGGCCATGATCAACATTTTTTTTTTTTATATTGATCGCCTATTTTTGAAAAAAGGAGTCGCACTGTGATTAAAATGTACTGTGCCTAATGAAGTATACACATAAACTGGGTGTAAACACAGTAATACAATAAATACATGACATTGAATGGGTGTCCAAAAAAACACCATAGTGAATATAAAAGCACAATTGTGAAAAAAATTGTCCAAAACTAAACTAAAATACATAGGAAGGCAAAGGAGACTCACATAGCGTAAAACCTTAGGAGCATTTATTTAGGTAAAAACAGATGTGCACTTATATCAATCAAAAATGGAAGCAGCATAAAATCATAAGCCGGTCGGCTAGCAGAGCGTGTACCCGTCTCTTCCGGGTCCTACACACGTGATGCAGTCACGTCAAAAACGGGAGAGGGCGTTCTGATGTCACCGCATCACCGCCGACCGGCTTATGATTTTATGCTGCTTCCATTTTTGATTGATGTAAGTGCACATCGGATTTTACCTAAATAAATGCTCCTAAGGTTTTTCGCTATGTGAGTCTCCTTTGCCTTCCTATGTATTTCCCGAGTGTTGACACTTCATAAGGATATTGCCATTGATGAGGATTCCCCTTAAGCACCTTGACTAAGTGGATGTTTCTCGCGATCTCTGCTGTGTTTGATCTCTTTGAGATCTGAGGCTCTGGTAAGGGTCAGTGTTTGATGGTGGTGGAGGTTCTTTGTCGTCACAGTCATTGCACCGTTCTGTGGATCAACTGCACATTGGGCAACACTATTATCTTTATTTCTGTCTTGGACTATTTTTTTCACAATTGTGCTTTTATATTCACTATTGTGTTTTTCTTGACACCCATTCAATGTCATGTATTTATTGTATCACTGTGTTAACACCCAGTTTATGTGTATACTTCATTAGGCACAGTACATTTTAATCACAGCGCGACTCCTTTTTTCCTTTATATATTTTTATGTTGTATGACATTTTTGAGTCACAGCTTTTTGCTTTTCTAAACTGTATGGTATGCGCAATATCCTTTTCACTGCCTATTTTTAAATGTTAGATGACAGTCATTCATAATTGACTAACGGACACTGTCCTCTCCTGCTCCTCTTGCTTATTTGGATAATCTAATTATACAATGTAGTTATTTTTGATTTTGCGGAAATTTCCGCTTTCACTTATTAATATTTTGTCTCCATTTCAAAATATGACTGTTTTTATTTAGATTCTATTTATTTAATTATTATTATATATTAACTGTTGGTTTTCATCAAAAATTATCATTAATATTCATTATTATTTCTTTGTTTATATTATCTAATTTCAGACAATCTTGAACAACAACTGTATTGTCTTCTCTCACTCACTTTCTTTATTCAGATTGTTTAAAAGTCAAATGTTGTTATTTCTCTGTTTGCGAATATTTCCACTTATTTTCATGACATGTTTATCTTCCTTATTATATGTAACTGTTTTTCTCTCAATAAAAACTTTTACAACAAAAAAAAAGGTGCAAAAATATCCACCATTTTTTTTTATATATGGACCTTTTTAAATCTTTTTTTTATAATAATAACAATTGTGCGATCATGCAACACTATACCCAAATAAAATTTGTAATTTCCCCCCGAAAAATAGAGCTTTCTTTTGATATTTGATATATTTGATATTTGATGTGTTTTCTAATTTGTTTGTGCTATAAACAAAAAAACTGACATATATATATATATTTTTTAGTTTGTGCTATAAAACATATCCATTAAAAAAATAATTAAAAAAATTGAATTTCTTCATACATTTAGGCCAATATGTATTCTGCTGCATATTTTTGGTAAAAAAAAAAAAAAAAGCTTATATTGGTTAGACTTATAGCAGGACTGTAATATTGAGGCTGACACTAATTGACACCTTGTGGGAACCAGTGACACTAGTAATCAGTGCTTAAAATATGCACTGTCACTTCCGGTTCCAGCGCTGCACGGAGTAGCTCTTCACTGCAGCTCCCGCAGCACGACCCCAAATCAGCCTTCAAATCGGCCCGAGAAGCCCCACGACCACCCATCCACCTCTGGGCACGTCCCCACACCATCATGGACCGGTTCCTGGAGAAAACGGGCGCCCGCTCCAACTCGGCCCAGACGGCGCAGCCGGCGCCGGCCCAGCCGCAAATCGAGGCCCCGGTCTCGGCCTACACCGCTCCGCGGACATCACAGCAGCCGGCCGCGATGGAGGTAAGCGGCAGCACATCCCCCCCTCCTTCTCCACACGCATCCCTGACACAGGACACTGGGGATGGCACCACGGAGCGGATCACTCAAGCGGTGGCTGCCCTACTGACCCCCATGATTGCAGCTTCAGTGGAGAAGTCCGTGAACGTCGGGATGGCGCAATTTAAGGCCCAACTGGGGGAACATGGCACTAGGCTCAACGATCTAGAGCATCGCCTATCTAACGCTGAGGAAGACCTCTATCAGACCCAAGCCCTGGAACATGCCCAGGATAAGACCAACCAGTACATTCTCCAGAAACTAGATGATTTGGAAAATAGGTCCAGGAGAAGCAACCTTAGGTTTGTGGGGGTCCCCGAATCGCTCCAGTCCTCTGCATTTTCTGACTTTTGCTCCCACTGCATCCCAGAAGCACTGGGCCTCCCAGGCCCATGCATGGTAGAACGTGCCCACCGCATGGGGGCCTTTAATTCAGACCGCAAATCCCCGCGCCCGATCATAGCCAAATACCTCAATTATGCGGACAAGTCTCTCATACTGCATACATTCCGACAAGCCCGCCAGCTCCAAATCGACGGCATAAAAGTCCTAGTATGCGCTGACTACTCTGCCGAGGTATCAAAGAAAAGAAAGGCTTTTAAACCGATCTGCTCGGAGCTCTTTAAGCAACAAATACAATTTACACTGGCTTTCCCGGCCATACTACGCCTCAAGGCCCCTAACGGAGACCAGCTGACCTTCCAGGATCCCTCGGAGGCCGAAGCTTTCCTGAGAACACGGCATGCGCAGCCGCATCCCCAGACCCCCTCCAAAGCTCCTTCACTTAACCGCTCCCTGGATCAAAGAAGCCCAAGGAAGGACTCCCCGAAGCGCTTCAGGCACTCGGGCGTCGACCCGAACCTGGCCGCCACAAGATAACAGCTCCCTGCTCTGTGAACACTCACATGACTCTGCTTTCTACTCCTATCCTTGTGACTCACACTGATGGGCCCCAGCAGAACGTGATCTGTCCGGGCACCTGCTGCCCCGGGGCCTCTGCTATGGTCCAATCCTCCGCACCTTCCAGTCAGGTCAGACTTTTGAGCAATGCTCTTTCTCCCCCTTTCCCCTTCTGATGTTCACCTTGCATTTTCTCTTTCCATGCTCAGCATTATAGACGGTTCGATTAATCATAATATCCACCTTTGTTTAACCTCTGTTGTGTCATAAACTTTACCATGTTTCATGCTTACTTTTGATGCCTCTACTAGACTACGTTGTTATGAGTCCTGCTACCCCCTATTGTACCCTCCCCTCTCTGCTCTATAGGACCTGTTGTATTGTTAGACTACTATTTTGTCACTGGTCTCACTGATAGCGCCTCCTGGCCTCACTGTATGGTCTACATAGGCAGACCCGGCATACCCGGGTATGCACCAGCCAGCCGCATGATGCCCTGCGTCTTGCTCTGGTCTTTCGGGCCCCATGCCACCAAGGTCGTGACAGGGGAGCCGCCCCGTACAGCGACTTCATGTGGAAAAAAGCGAAGTTCACAAGTTTGGTTTTGTTGCTCTTGTTACCCCCCTCTCTTCTCCACGCCCTCCTTCCGCCCCCTACCATCCCCCCTCCTTCACACACAGGCACCCGCTCATTCCCCCCCTGCGCTCCCCTCCCGCAAGTGCCCTACGTCGCCCATATCCCTCGCCTAAGTTGGCCATCGTCGGAGCTGAGTCACGCGATACCCATCCTAAAAATCCTTCTCAGATCCCCTTTCCCGAACCAACAACATGAAAGTTATCTCGAGGAACGTGAAGGGACTCCGGTCCCCAAACAAAAGAATGAAAATCCTTAGACACCTGAAAAGGCTAAAAGCAGATATTGTTCTATTGCAGGAGACCCACCTCCCCGCATCAGACTTCCCACGCATGAAAAAACTCTGGGTGGGTACGGTCCTAGGCTCTGAGGCCGTTGGCCGGAAGGCCGGTGTCCTCCTGCTGATTCATAAAAACCTCCCATATTCGGTCATTGCGATAAAATCGGACACCCAGGGCAGATTATTATCCGCCCATGTTAAGGCTCCAAGGAACTTGTTCTTTCAAACATCTATGCTCCTAATTCTCCAGGGAAGGACTTCTATTGTGAATTGTCCACATGGCTACTGCAACACTCCCACCTCCCCCACCTGGTGGGAGGCGACTTCAACGACACCCTACACCAGATAGATGACAGATCTTCCCCTAAACGATCCAACCTAGGCCTTGCCCCCCCCAACCCTTCACTATTTGCTTCCACAATGGATTCACTCCGCCTTCGTGACCTTTGGCAGTTAGCCCACCCAGCTGACAGAGAATTTACCTTCTACTCCAACCCCCACGCAATCTTTACTAGAATTGACTACCTTTTCGCCTCAGACGACCTAATTCCCTTAGTCTCCGCCTCCAACATACTTGACATTGCGGTGTCAGACCACGCCCCGATCTCAGTCTCACTTGACAACCTAGACCTTCCCCCCCACCCGAAAATATGGCGCTTCCCCTCCTACCTCAACAATCATTTTGACTTTCAATGTTTTATAGAGAACGCCTGGGCGGAATACTCCTCGTCGAATGCCCTCCACATGGACGACCCAAACCTCTTCTGGGACGCCGGTAAGGCTTTCCTCAGGGGTCGGATCATATCCTATGCCACTTCCTTCAAAAGAAACGCCCTATCACAATACAAACTGGCCAGTTCCCGGTTGCACCAAGCCCAAAGGGCTCTTTATGTTACTGACTCCCCCGATAACAGGGACGAATGGCACGCAGCTAAAAGATCCTTTGACACCTGGGCAGACACTATAGAAACAGTTAAAAAAGCGAACCTAGACGCCACCCTCCACAAATTCGGGAACAAAGCGGGCAAACTGCTCGCTAGACTAAGTAAAGGCCCATCAAATCCCACCCATATCACGGCCCTGAGAGACCCCAAAGGCACCATCCACACCACACCTCCGGCCATAAACGAAGCGATGCTCCGATTCTACTCGGCCCTATACGCCCCGGACCCCATCGACAAATCTGTGGCGGCCGCCTTCTTAGAAAACCTGGTGATCCCCAAAATTACCCCCTCTCAACTAGAAACCCTCAACGCCCCCATCTCCACTACCAAAATTTTAGACACCATACGCAAACTCACACCTTCCAAGGCCCCGGGCCCTGACGGTTTCACAAGCGAATTCTACAAGACCCTGCAAAGTATTGTGGAACCCACCCTCCATAAGGTATACAGCGGCATGTGGGCCGGCGGCCCCTACCTCCCCTCGGGAAACCAGGCCATTATCAAACTACTCTCAAAAAAAGGAAAGGATCCCCTCGAGCCAGGCTCATACAGGCCAATATCCCTACTGAACCTGGATGTAAAAATCCTTTCTAAAATCGTTGCAAACAGACTCGCAGACATTATCCCCTCCTTGATACACCCGGCGCAATCGGGCTTTGTAAAGGGTAGGACAGCCACTTTAAATATTTGCAAAGTCATGCTGGCCTTGGAACACGCCAAACATCACCCAGGTGGCGACTTCGCCATCATCACCCTGGACGCGGAGAAAGCCTTCGATAATGTGAGTTTCGAGTGGCTTTCTCTATCCATGGCCAAAATGGGTTTCTCCGGCCCCTTCTGTCACCTCATTAACGCCATGTATACGACCCCTGCGGCGACCCTGGTGGCGGCTGGGATGCTCTCAGGAGAGCTCCAGCTCCACAAGGGGACGCGACAGGGCTGCCTTCTCTCCCCACTCCTCTTTAATTTAGCCCTTGTACCCCTCTCCAGATATCTCATCCAGGTAGCGCCCCTCCATGGCATCAAATCCGGCACACACGAACTTCGCTCCTCACTTTTTGCAGACGACGTCCTAATTTTCTCAGCGGACCCCTCCTCCGACATGCTCACCATCAAGTCAATTTTTGACAATTTCAGACTCTGCTCGGGCCTCCGAATAAACTATTCGAAAAGTGAAATTCTCCCTCTAGGCATCCGTCCCAAACCGCCCTGGTCCCAACATTCCATTTTTACCATTGCCACTTCCGACATCACCTACCTCGGCATAAAGATAGGCAAGCTACCCTCATCTCTATACCACCTAAACTACCCCCCTCTGATTGCTAAAATATCTCAAGAACTGTTGAACTGGTCAGATCTACCGCTCTCGCTCCTGGGGAGATGCCACCTAGTCAAAATGGTCAGCTTTGCCAGACTGTTATATCCACTGCAGACTATCCCACTTCTTGTACGCCACAAAGATGTTAAACTCATTGAATCGGCTATATCTAAATTCATCCGGCACGGCAAGAGGCCACGCATAGCTATGAAGAAACTCTTTCTCCCCAGACGCGAGGGCGGCAATAGTCTCCCCAACTTTAGGCTTTACAATTTAGCATGTCTGTTGAGATTTAGTTTAGACTGGATATCTCAAGCCTCGAGATACTCAAACTACTCACTGGAATCTGACATGGTACACCCCCTCTCCCTGGCGGCCCTTCTACACTGTAAATGGAAGTCAATTGCCCCCAAACTCCAGCACGACCTGTTACTCAGGGACACGGTCATCACCTGGAGGGAAACCAGGAAACTTCTCGGGCTATCCCCCTTTGTGTCACGACATCTCCCCATCCAAGGCAACCCCAACTTCCCCGCGGGTCTGGAACACAAACCCTTCCAAAGGTGGCAGGAAAAGGGACTCACACTATTTGCCTTTCTATGCGACATCTCAACTGGTCGACCGTTATCCTTTGCAACCACGGTGGAAACCTTTAAGTTACCCAAATCGGATGTCTTCCACTACTGGCAATGCGCCACCTACCTACGCTCATCATGCAACGACCCATGTAGGCGCTTCTCCCCCTCTTTCGCGGATCGGCTACTCTCAGATGGTTCATATAAAATCTCTGACATATACAAACCCCTGCTCACCGAAACCTCGATCCACCTGGCTGACACATCCGCATCCAACTGGGGTAAGGACTTCCCCGATGATGATTTGATCCACAAATTGCTCCAAGGCTTCAACACAGTTATGCGTCTCACCCCTAATGAAATATGGAGAGAAAGCCAACTAAAGATCCTCCACCGGGCCCATATCCCCCTTCTCCACTCATCGCAAGACCCCACCGGCGCCAAGTGCCCACTGTGCCTTCACCCAAAGCCTTCCCTGGCCCACCGCTTCTGGTCATGTTCCTTTATTTCAGCCTTCTGGGACCAAACCCTTGCCTACATCTTCAAAGTTACCCTACTGAAACTGCCTAAAGATCCGCTCCTCCTCATCTTCGGCTACTGGGACCCTCTCCTGCTCCAGAGATCTCAGCAGGATGTCTCCACCACTTCCATCCCCCCAGCCGCTCCACGGCCGTGTAAGGATTGGCCTCTACTCTGCTTCCTTGCTGCACGTAGGGTGATCCTGAGAAATTGGATCTCCCCACACCGTCCGTCCGTCACTCAGCTCCAACGGGACCTTCTTCTCCTCCTCTATAGAGAAAGAGCCACCACCGATTTCACACGAGACGCTGCACAGTCCCGCTTCTTCTCAACCTGGCGAGCCTTCATGAGCTCAACGCTATCTCAGGATGACATAGCCACCTTTGAACAATCTTCCTTCACGTACTACAAGTCCCCTTCTCCCCCGTCCTCAGGGGGAGAACCATCATCCTCCGCTTTGGCCACCACTTATCCATAACCACTACCGGCGACTTGAACACTGCCCCCCACCTCCCCCCCACCAGTGAAATCTCTGCAACCCCTTGGTGCCCCCCCCCACGCAGAACTTGAACAGTGTTCCCCTCATCGTGGGGCTACACTATATCTGATATTGTTGGACCTCCCTGCTGTAAATGTATTATGTTTTTCCTCTATACTACGTGCCCGCCTCTCCTAGATCCGACCAGTTCATATCCTAGCAGGGTACTTGTCCTCCCCCTGCCCCTCCCAGCTGGGGGCATTGGGAATATTGTTGTATCTCATCATTTGTTTATATGTTGGGCAGGCACTCTGCCCCTTTCCTTTACAATTGCACTGCAGCCTTCAAGCCCCTTTTTCTTTTCACTCCCTTCCCCCCCACCCTCTGCTTTCCCATTTGTGTCTCCTTTTCTCTTCTTTCCCCTTTTCTCTCTCTTCCCCTCTGTTTCCTTTCCCAGCCCTCACCCTGTCTTCCACACTCCTTGTTTTATATGCATTCAATGCCCATGTTTTTGCTGTATGTACATTTTGTCTTCTGGAAAATCCTAATAAAAACTTTGTGAAAAAAAAAAAAAATATGCACTGTTACTCTACTAATGACACTGGCTGGGAAGGAATTAAACATCTAGGGCAATCAAAGGGTTAACTGTGTGCCTAGTCCCCTGGTTTGCAGGAAGACAAAATCAATTACCCCCCCCCCTAGTAGAACGAAGCTCTACCATGTTTACATAGGCAGAGCTATATTCTGTGTATCTACCCCTCTTCTGTGGGTGCAGGCGGACATCTATTGCCCAGCACCCACAGATCGTCTTGTGTCGTAAGTAATCATGAGTAGGAGTGGCCTGCTGGGCGCTGCACATGCCCCCAAGGCGGGAGTGCAGAATCACACACATATACGTTTTTTTTTATAAGTTTACATACCCTGGCAAAATTTATGATTTCTTGGCTTTTTTTCTGAGAATATGAATGATAACACAAAAACTTTTTTTTTTCCACATGGTTAATGTTTGGCTGAAGCCATTTATTATCAGTCAACTGTGTTTACACTTTTTAAATCATAATGACAACATAAACTACCCAAACGACCCTGATCAAAAGTTTACATACCCTAGTTCTTAATACCGTGTATTGCCCCCTTTAACATCAATGACAGCTTGAAGTCTTTTGTGGTATTTGTGGATGAGGCTCTTTATCTTCTCAGATGGTAAAGCTGCCCATTCCTCTTGGCAAAAAACTGTAAATTCTTGCTCTGTCTTGCACGGACAGCACGTTTGAGATCTCCCCAGAGTGTTTTAATATTATTGAGGTAATAAGAATGAGATGGCCACTCCAGAACCTTCACTTGATTCTGTGTAGCCAATGACAGGTTGACTTGGCCTTGTGTTTTGGATCATTGTCATGTTGGAATGTCAAAGTACGTCCCATGCGCAGCTTCCTGGCTGATGTTCCTCCAGAAATTTTTGATAACTTACTGCATTCATCTTGCCATCAATTTTGACCACATTTACTGTGCCTTTGTAGCTCACACATCCCCAAAACATCAGCGATCCACCTCCATGTTTCACAGTAGCAATGGAGGGCCAGATCCACAGAGAATTGCCCTGGCGCAGTGTATCAGAGATATATGAAAATTACATACATTCCTATTCACGGACGACTTACGCCAAAAAAATTTAAAAAATTAAATTAGACGCGGGAACGACGGCCATACTTAACATGGCCAGTCTAACTATAGACCG
The DNA here is from genome assembly GCA_029574335.1 of Rana kukunoris. Classification (NCBI taxonomy): domain Eukaryota; kingdom Metazoa; phylum Chordata; class Amphibia; order Anura; family Ranidae; genus Rana; species Rana kukunoris. The sequence continues at coordinate 458,925,072 of CM056050.1, forward strand.
GATAATAGCAGCTTTAACTATACGCTGGAAAAAGCCGACTAGCGACGACGTAAGAGAACTTTGTGGATCGCCATAAAAAGCTATTTGCATTTGCATACCCGACGCGGAAAACGACGCAAACTCCACCCAGTGGGCGCAAAAATATTCCAGCCTAGATCCGAAGGCGTACGAAGACGTAAGCCTGTCGGATCGAAGCCCGAGGGCGTCGTATCATGGTTTGAGGATTCAAACTAATGATACAACGCGGGTAATTTGAAAGTACGCCGGCGTACTGGCTCTGTGGATCTGGCCCGGTGTATCTTTCATCATAGGCCTGGTTGACTCTTCTCAAAATGTAGCGTTTATGGTTGTGGCCATAAAGCTAAATTTTGGTCTCATCACTCCAAATGACTTTGTGCCAGAAGGTTTGAGGCATGTCTCTATGATGTTTGGCGTATTGTAGGCAGGATACTTTGTGGCATTTGTGTATTAATGGCTTTCTTCTGCTGAATCGGCCATGCAGCCCATCTTTCTTCAAGTGTCTCCCTATTGTGCATCTTTAAACAGCCATCCCACATGTTTTCAGAGAGTCCTGTATTTCACCTGATGTTAATTGTGGGTTTTCATTTGGATTCCAAACAATTTTCCTGGCAATTGTGGCTGGAATTTTAGTAGGACTACCTGATTGTGGTTTGCTTTCAACAGAACCCCTCATTTTACACTTTTTGATTAGAGTTTGAACACTGCTGATTGTCATTCTCAATTTCTTGGATATAGTTTTATATCCCTTTCCTGTTTTATTAAGTTCAACTACCTTTTCCCGCAGATCCGTTGTAACGGAATGACCCGTGACAACCAGAGACTTTGGAAGGATGGGGGATACTCCTGTGTCAGCGTCACTGATAACCCTTGGGTCTGAGTCCACCCTGTGCCCCTTTGGGCATGGGGTGGCTAGTGAATCATAATTCATGTATTACATGAGATGGGACATTATTAATAATTCATGTTTGCAGGATGCCTTGAGAAATAACAAGTTGTAAGGTGTCAATTGCATCTACTCCTAGACATTTCATTGTCCATTGTGTAAAGGTGTTAATTCAGGTCTGCTCCAAGACCTCTTCATTGTGTGATAACACTGTGTGATAGCCTATTGATGCCCAGGTGTTAAAACCCTTCTGCCGCAGACAGTACGTCTGTCTAAAGATGTGGGTTGAGGTCAAATCATTGTGTGATAGTATTTTGTTTTGATGTCATTATGTAAAGGAATGTGTCTCGTCAAGATCGGTGCCGAAATGTCTGGACACTAATTAGTAATTAGCCTTAGTGTGTGATTAGGGGGGGTGGAGATTTCATTGTCCCTTTGATTACTGTCACATGCTTGTAACTGCATAAAAAGCTGAGAAGAAACCATTAAAGCATTCATTCATTTTGAAACCAGAAGATAGAGCGGTTAGTCTCATTTTCTGGGGAATTGATATGGATCGTGTATGCAGGATTGTCGGAGTGTGTCGGATAAGCTTGTCGTGGGTGGATGGAAGGTCGTAAACGATGGTGACCGTTACATCCTTTGACAATTCTTTTGCTTTCCCCATGACTCAGAATCAAGAAACATCAGTGCAGCACTGGATGAAAGATGCAAGGGTCTGTCAGAAGTCCAAAAACTCATTGACCTTTTATACACACACACTAATTACAAGAAAACAGATCACAGGTGAGGATGGTTACATTTAATAGCCATTCAAACCCCTTTGTGTCAACTTGTGTGCATGTTATCAGGCCAAAATCACCAGGGTATGTAAACTTTTGATCGGCATAATTTGGGTAGTTTCTGTTGTCATTTAGTGTCAGCCAAACACTAACCATGAGTAAAATAAATGTTTTTGTGTTATAATTCATATTCTCTGAAAAAAAAAAAAAAAACGCCAATAAATCATCAATTCCCCTCTCCTTTTGACTTTGGCCATAATGACAGACAGTAAAGGAGCAAAAAAAAAAATTAACAGAGGTTCTAATCCTTTAATACACTATATAAAGATAAAAGGAAGATTTAGATGGAGTTCTACTTTAAATTACAGTGCCTTGAAAAAGTATTCATACCCCTTAATATTTTCCACATGTTGTCATGTTACAACCACACATGTAAATGTATATTATTGGAATTTAATGTGAGAAACCAACACAAAGTGGCAAATAATTGTGAAGTGGAAGGAAAATTATAAATGGTTTTCATTTTTTTTTTTTTACAAATAAATATATGAAAAGTGTGGTGTGCATTTGTATTCAGACCCCCTGAGTCAATACTTTGTAGAACCACCTTTCGCTGCAATTACAGCTACAAGTCTTTTTTGGGAATGTCTCTACCAGCTTTGCACATCTACAGAGTGAAATTTTTGCCCATTCTTCTTTGCAAAAAGCTCAAGCTCTGTCAGATTGGATGGAGAACATCTGTGAACAGCAATTTTCAGGTCTTGCCACAGATTCTCAATAGGAATTAGGTCTAGATATTGACTGAGACATTCTAATACATAACAATGCTTTAGTCTAAACCATTCCATTGTAGCTCTGGCTGTATGTTTAGCATTGTTGTCTTGCTGAAAGGTGAACCTCTGTCTCAGTCTCAAGTCTTTTGCAGACTCTAGGGCCCCGTACACACGATCAAACTTATCAGATGAAAACGGTCCGACGGATCATTTTCATCGGATATGTCTGCTGGGCTGTTTTGGTCTGATGGTTGTACACACCATCAAACCAAAATCCCGCAGACAGACAGCGCGGTGACGTGGCGGTGACGTTGACGTAAAATACGTTGATGTAAAATACTTCCACGCATGCGTCAAATCCATTCGACGCATGCTGGGGATTTTTGTCCGCTGGTTAGGTGTACTAACCAGCGGACATGTGGGACGAACGGGTTTCCAGCAGACAAGTTTTAAAGCATGCTTTAAAACTTGTCTGCTGGAAAAACCTGTCTGCTAGCTCGTACACACGGTCGGATCTGTCCGCTGAAACTGGTCTGCGGACCAGTTTCAGCAGATATGTTTGATCGTGTGTACGCGGCCTAACAGGTTTTCTTCTATGATTGCTCTGTATTTGGTTCTATACATCTTCCCATCACCTCTGACCAGCTTCCCTGTCCCTGCTGAAGAAAATCATCCCCACAACATGATGCTGCCACCACCATGTTTCATGGTAGGGATGGTGTGTTCATGGTGATGTGCAGTGTTAGTGTTCCATTACACATAGCGTTTTGCTTTTAGGCCAAAAGGTCCTCCCACATGGCTTATTGCAAACTGCAAACTGCAACATAACTTCTTATAGCTTTCTTTTAACAATGGCTCTCTTCTTGCCACTCTTCCATAAAGGCCAGATTTGTGGAGTGCACGGCTAATAGTTGTCCTGTGCACAGATTCTCCCACCTGAGCTATTGGATCTCTGCTGCTCCTCCAGAGGTACCATGGGCCTGGCTGCTTTTCTGATTAATGCTCTCCTTGCCTGGCCTGTCAGTTTAGGTGGATGTCTTGGTAGGTTTGCAGTTGTTCCATACGCTTTCCATGATGGATTGAAAGTGCTCTGTGAGATGTTCAAAGCTTGGGATATTTTTTTATAACCGAACTCTGCTTTAAATTCTCCACAACTTTATCCCTGACCTGTCAGGTGCGTTCCTTGGCCTTAATGATGCTGTTTGTTTACTAAGGTTCTTTAACAAACCGCTGAGGGCTTCACAGAACAGCTGTATTTTTACTGAGATTAAATAACATACAGATGCACTCTATTTACTAATTAGGTGACTTCTGAAGGTAATTGGTTCCACTACATTTTAGCTAGGGGTATTAGAGTAAAGGAGGCTGAATACAAATAGACGCCACATTTCTCAGATCTTTATTTGTAAAAAAATCGGAAATCTATTTATCATGTTCCTTCCACTTCACAATGTGCCATTTTGTGTTTGTCTATCACATAAAATCCCAATAAAATACAGAAATGTTTTTGGTTGTAACATGACAAAATGTGGAAAATTTCAAGGGGTATGAACACTATTTCAAGGCACTGTATATGAAACAGATGGATAGGTAGATAGTAAAAGTAGAAAATATTGTACATTATACAAATAGATATCTTATTCGATCAATTCTAATTGGTAAATAGGTTAGATAAGATATATTACTGTAATTAAAAAGATAGATAGAAAAACGAAACATATTGAAGAAATGTAGATAGATAGATAGGTCAATAGATAGAAGAAATATAGATAGATAGATAGATAGATAGATAGATAGATAGATAGATATATATTAGGCTGCTAACCTTATTTCTTCTTTAAAGAATTTCTTGCATGCAGAAGTTCCAATGCAAGCATTACATTTGTCCAGTCCAAGAAAGCTTTTGCCAAAACTATAGGAGCTTTTCAGTTTGGAGTCTGAAGAATTGGTTGCACCAACATTTTCTCTTTCCATTATAATAATGAGAAAAGAAACGCAAAAGTAAAATTTCTGTAAAAAAGATGAACATATCCAAAAAAACATTTTTGCTTCAGATCAGTTTCATAATCTCGTGAACAACTTCATCAAAGATCCATCAAAAAGAAATGAAACTTTCTACTTCCAAATGGGAAGAAGTGTTACTGGCAATGAGAGGAAGAAGGAAACTTGTGGAGGATACAGATAATATTTATTGCTATGGTTACTCTTCCTATGCTAACTTCACAGGTTTGGGCTTTTGAGCTAGAAACCTTTAAAGAATTCAGACGAAAGTTCAGATCAGTGGAATCAAAAATACTTGCCACTTTATTGTGTGCACAACCAACATTTATTAATAATTGTTTGTAAGTAAAAATAACACACAAACATATTTGACCTTTAACAATCAACATTCACACATAAAAAACTTCATACAACACAATATTTGATAAAAAAAAAATGTGTTGATTGAATAGAAATTGGTAACCATAATTATTATGTTTAAGATACAGTAGGTAATATAAACTCACCGGCCACTTTATTAGGTACACCTTACTAGTACGGGGTTGAAACTCCCTTTGCCTTCATAACTGCCTTAATTCTTCGGGGCATAGATTCAACAAGGTGTTGAAAAAATTCCTCACAGATTGTGGTCCATATTGACATGATAGCATCACACAGTTGCTGCAGATCTGTTGGCTGCACATCCATGATGCAAATCTTCTGTTCCATAACATCCCAAAGGTGCTCTATTGGATGAGATCTGGTGACTGTGGAGGCCATTGGAGTACAGTGAACTCATTGTCATGTTCAAGAAACCAGTGGTGAGATGATTTGAGCTTTGTGACCTGGTGCATTATCCTGCTGGAAGTACCCATCAGAAGATGGGTACATTGTAGTCATAAAGGGATGGAAATGGTCAGCAGGTAGGCTGTGGCATTTAAAAGATGCTCGATTACTACAAAGGGGCCCAAAGTGTGCCAAGAAAATATCTCCCACACCATTACACCACCAGCCTGAACCTTTGATACAATGCAGGACGGATCCATGTTTCATGTTTCATGTTGTTTATACCAAATTCTGACCTTACCATATGGATGTTGCAGCTGAAATCGAGACTCATCAGACCAGGCAATGTTTTTCCAGTCTTCTATTGTCCAATTTTGGTGAACCTTTGCGAATTGTAGCCTCAGTTTCCTGTTCTTAGTTGACAGGAGTAGCGCCTGGTGTTGTCTTCTGTTGCCATGGCCCAGCTGCTTCAAGGTTCGATGTGTTGTGCATTTAGAGATGGTATTCTGCATACCTTGGTTGTAACGATTGGTTATATGAGTGACTGTTGCTTTTTTATCATCTCAAACCAGTCTGCCCATTCTCCTCTGACATCAACAGGGCATTTATGTCCACACAACTACCGATCACTGCATATGTTCTCTTTTTCTGACCATTCTCTGTAAACACTAGAGATGGTTGCGTGTGAAAATCCCAGTAGATCAGCAATTTTTGAAATACTCAGACCAGCCCGTTTGGCACCAACAATCATGCCACATTCAAAGTCACTTAAATCCCATTCTAATGCTCAGTTTGAACTTCAGCAAGTCATCACCACATTTAGATGCCTAAATGTTTTGAGTTGCTGCCATGTGATTTGCAGATTAGCAGGTATACCTAATAAAGAGGCCGGTGAGTGTAAATTTAAAGGAAAAGTTTAGCTCTAAATAATTTTCGTAGTTTTGGATAGAGTGCAGAAGAGTTGAAACTGCTGTTTAATTTTACTGCCATTTTGGGATTCTGTTAGAGAGGTTTCTGCTCACTTACTGTCCTGCTGACTTTTTACCAGATAGGCAGGGGGATGCTCAGCTAACTAGCTGTATATATGATATGTGAAATCCAAGGTACTAATGCCTCTGATAGAAACACAAAACAGAGTTCACCAGATTGTGCAGATTACAACAACTTTTTAATAAATAAATACATTTAAAATTTCACTTAAAATAGGGTGGCTTGACAGGAAATATACTTAGGAATAATAAACGTATTGTAATGAATCTATATTGTAATACCACGCGTGGTTGCTGGCCAACAAAGTTTGCTATATCCAAACCTAAAAACGCCAGTGAATATAACAAAAACATACAAAAAAAAAAAAGTAAACAGTGTTCAATGTGTCAAATTGTGAAGTCTCTCTTAAATCAAAGTCCATATATAGTTATAGAGGTATTTAATTGAAGCAGGAAGAGGTTGTGGGACTTTTATTGAAGCATGATGGATGAGTATAGACAATATAATAATAAGAGTATAGTACAGGTTTGGTCAAAACTCAGTTGTAGCGACAAAGTTCAGTTATATATCAAAAATGTATTTGTACAAAAAATAGATAGAGAAAGTCATCAAAAGATATACAATAAATAATTAGTACATATTAAAAACATTCAGACTAGAACATGGAGGGAATACTACATATGCATGTCAATGTAAATGATTTTCATCACAACCCACGTATTGAGGTTCTACTAGTTTCGCCCGAAAGGGCTTCGTCAGGAACCCGTGGAGCGTGGCAGTCTGAATAAATAAAAAATATACCGATAAAGAAACAGTATTAAATAGATGAAATGTACCGATATATTAGAGAGCACAAAAAAGGAGAAAAATAGAGAACAAAAATAAATTGACCAAAAATATACATATGAATAAAGTATATGAGACAAGATAACATATTACAATATAGTAATATATAGCGTAATAAATGTCAGTGAACCGGTATTGGTGCTAAGTCTGTGGACTGTGGAACAATCCTTACCTGGGGAGAAAGAGATGAGTGGCCTGAAACGTCAGCCGTAGCAGTTTCTGTGTCCCAGATGGAGTAATACCCAAATAAAGGGGGGACCTCTGCACAACTGTGACTAAACAACCATAAACCAAACAAGCCGAAAAAGGAGGCTAGCCTGGAAGGGAAGAGAGGAGGAGGAGCCGGAGTTAGACAGGGACGGAAAGTAAAGAATATATAAATTATAATCATTATAAAGTAGTACAGAATAATTAAGGACATAATGGTATAAAGAGTGTCTAATTACTAAAGACGTTGAGCACTTACTGATATTGACTGATAGGAATAGTGCATGCAGATTACGCTCGTTCAATAGCTGAATATTTCCAGGAAAAGTTTGTCTCTATGTGATATGCGCAGTGACTAGAGGTTACTCTGTCCATGCTGCATAAGAAGAGGGATCTGAGTTACATTTATATATATATATATATATATATATATATATATATATATATATTAATTATCTGGCTGTGCAAGTTCCACTTGTCATAATTAGTAAATCCATATGCAAGGCGGCTCATGCCGTCATGCATTCAAGTAATAGTAGCAAAATATAGAGATACAAAAGGATAGGGAAAAGACTTATATATAAGGAAAATATAAAATAAATCAGAGTATTGTTATTGTTACCTGATTCATAGTGCAACAAAGTCTGTCAGTGACATAGCAGACTGAGGCGCTAATGTGCCAGATAGATCTAAGCGCTGTATTCCAAAAATGCAAAAAAAGAAAAAATATATAAATATAAATAATGATGAAGGAAATTGGGTATGGTAAAAGATAACAATAAAAAATGTAAATGAAGTAAAAGTACTGAATGAAACTGAATGCAAAATGTGTAGTGACCGACCAAGTCAGTTGCTCACAAACTGCATTCAAAAAATGTGTATTGGTCATAAAACTGTATTTTCGCATTTGCAATAAAAAGGATCATCACCTCAATCTAGAGACATGCCTCTCTTTGATAGAGGACTGGATGACAAAGAGTTATCTTAAACTCAACGGAGCGAAAACAGAACTTCTCCTGTTTCACGCCAAGCGTATGATTCAACCTGCAACAACCTGGACCCCCCCCGCCCATTCTGGGCAAAATCATCACCCCTAGCGACAAAGTCAAAAGTCTTGGGGTCATCTTCGACTCCTACATGACAATGGACGCACAAATAGGGTCAGTAGTCAGCAGTTCTCATCATCTGCTACGCCTACTACGCAGACTTACTCCTTTTATTCCCAATGAAGACATAGCGGTCGTGGTGGGAGCAATTGTAAACTCAAGATTGGACTATGCAAATGTCCTTTACCTCGGACTCCCCAAATACCAAATCGCTCGTCTACAAGTCGTTCAAAATACGGCCGCTAGACTTGTGACTGGAAAAAAACCTTGGAAATCAATCTCACCTTCGCTGAGATCCCTTCACTGGTTACCAGTAAAAGACAGAATCACTTTCAAAGCACTCTGTCTAGATGTAGATGTATCCATGGGAATGCACCCCATTATCTATGCGAAAAAATAAAAGCTCATAATCCCAATCGCATTTTGCGATCCACCAATCAAAATCTCCTCCAGATACCGAAATCCAAGTACAAGTCCAAAGGAGATTCGCGGTCCAAGGTCCCAGACTATGGAACGCTTTACCAACCAGCATTCGGTTGGAGGAGAATCACTTAGCATTCAGGAGAAAGATCAAGACTCATATCTTTTGATACCAAAGGAGACAGGAACAACAAGCGCCCAGAGGCGATTAAGTTCGCATGTGCTGCGCTATATATGTTTTCATTCATTCATTCATAAAAGGGACCTACCTATGTCCTGCTTGTACCTCAGCAAAGTATGTGATGTCTCCTCTCACAGAGCTCACGCTGATGAGGGGCCACTCGGCACTGTGTTTTTAGTTCCATGTTTTAAAATAAACCTTTTAACACTATGGCGGCTTTCTCTCTTTCTCATGGCATTCGGTACGCTAATTGGTGCTGACATCGGAACCTGTATGACATCCAGCCGACCCATATTATCTTTTAAGCTACAATTGACCTTATTTTAATTAATTGGGTCAACATCTTTTGGTAAGGAGCCATCTATCTTTATCTTTGGTGACCTATTGGTGAAAGTGGATCACTTCCCCGTTGCACTTTGGATTTGGAAGATAATTGAACACGTTGCACTTTACCGAAAATGGGCCAGATTCAGGTACATCTGCACATTATTGGACCGGCGTAGCGCACCGCCTTTACGTTAGACTAGCGCAATCACCCTATTCTCGTCGGTTTTACGCAGAAATTTGCGCATGCGCAACATTATTTCAGAGGCGCAAGGCGGAGTAATACAAATTGGGAAGGACGTGGGCGTGTTACATTGAAATGAGCCGTGACCCCATGCAAATGAAGGGCTCGCGCATGCGCGCTTGAAGCAGACCATGGTCAGCACCTCTGTGCGCATGCTCACAACTCGGGAACGGTGCAATCAGTGAAATTGGAAGTGGACTAGGGCAAATTAGTGAACTACGCAAACAGCATAAATAGACAGACACAAACACACTTCCTTTGCAAAAGTACATCCCTTTGTATCCCTCCCTATACAGCAAGGTGCTTTTGTTCTGTTGTTTATTAGCATTTGTTTGTTTGTTTGTGACGTGTCTTTGAGAGTGATTTTTGTCTTTTATGTGTTTTCTTTGTTGTTATTTTGTTTAAATTATATTTTTGCTGGGCATTTTTTATTTTTGCTGGTCAATTTTTTTTTTTGGTTCTGTTTGTGTATGATTTGGGAATGTGGGGGTGACATTCCTGCCGGAAAAGGGGTGTCACCCTCATTTGTGGTGGAGAAGTGATCCCCAGGTCCGTGTGAATGGTGTATGAATGTACAGTGACATAATTGGAGCCGTGGCGTTGCAGCTCACAAGTCCTGCATTTTGTGCTTGTGCCAATCCAATGTGATGAGGATGTGATGTGTCTGTGCTAGGGACCACAGTGGTGTGCATGCATGCATTCTCATTGTGCCACGATTAATGTGTGTGTTTAACGTGCAAAGATGCCTAATGTGAGCTGTCTCCTGGCTGCTCTTCCCTCAGAAGACTGGGTAGCCTTGGTTAGGGGGGTTCCGTATAGGAGTCATGAGATGGGGTCCCAGTGCATATGCAGAGTCACCCTGAAGGGATAAGACAGGAGGATGTTAATAGTGCATGTGCCTCTTGTGATTTCAGCATCATGGGGGGGCCAGTCATGCCTGCCACCTATGTCACTCACCAACCAGCCAGCTGTCCCCATACATGTTCTGTTCAAAATCTGTGGGGATGGGGCTCTGATTGTATATGTAGCTGTCATGGGTGTCATGGGTAGTGTCATGTGTTGGGCTGGTGATGTCCTCCTGCAGGGTTGTGGTTAATTCCAGGATGGCATATGAGGGGTGAATCTGAAGATGCAAGACACCTCAGAATCACTCATGCCATAGATGTCTATGCGTGTGTAATATATCCTCTCCCGTGAAGAGTGAAGAGTGAAGAGTGAGGGGCTTGTATCAGATAAGAATATTGTATTAGATTAGATTAAATTGTAAAGTTTATATAAGCAAAAAAAAAGTAAAAAAAAAATAAAAAATCCCCATCCCCTCCTCAGTGCCCTCCTTCTTCTTTGCTCATCTAAAGTCAGTAGTATAGCTATGAGCATGGATGCCACTGGCATGTTGGCATACAGTTTGTTGGGCAACATGTGTGACTGCTCAGCTCCTCACTAACAGTGTTGCTTTATCTGACATGTAGACGAATTGTCTAATTTTATACCAGCTTTTATATGGTCTAATTTTAGACAGGACATTTAGCTGTTGCGCACGGCGCGTAGCCTGGGCTGCACCAACGTTCTTTTGTGGATCCCCGTAACTCCCTCATTAGCATATTTGAATAGCAAATCAATGGTGTGTCTAGTGCAGTTTTGCATGGACGGATGCGCCTGTCTAACGAAATTACGCTGGACAAAAAAAAATAGATTTCTTGCGTATGTCGTTTTGGGAGTGCCGTGCATCGAAACGCACGCGCACAATTAGACTTACGCCGCGCATCTCCTGTAACGCCGGCGTAATCGCTCTGTGAATCTGGCCCAATATTTTTCTGGGACTGTATATATATATATATATATATATATATATATATATATTTTTTTTTTTGCAGTAGACTTTGCACATGGACTTTGCACACTGTAATATTTATGTATTATTTGTGATATTGTTATATATAACATTTTTGCACAACTGCACTTATGAACACATATGGTCATTCAAGTTTCTAGTCCAGTTGGATTCACCGTTTACTAATATTGTGTATTTAGCACATAACCCACTCACTATTTTTAGCGCCCCTATCCACTATCACACAATACCAAATTCAGATTTCTGTATTTTTTAGGGAGCAGCTTCACCAGATACCCCACTTAAGTACATAGATTACTAAAATGTTGGCGCAAGATTCCCCCATTTTTTCTTCACAATTTATTTTTGTTCTCTATTTTTCTCCTTTTTTGTGCTCTCTAATATATCAGTACATTTAATTTATTTAAAAATGTTTCTTTATCGGTATATTTTTTATTTATTCAGACTGTCACGCTCCACTGGTTCCTGAAGAAGCCCTTTCGGGCAAAACTAGTAGAACCCCAATACGTGGGTTGTGATGAAAATAATTTGCATTGACATGCATATGTAGTATTCCCTCCATGTTCTAGTCTGAATGTTTGTAATGTGTACTAATTATTTATTGTATATCTTTTGATGACTTTCTCTATCTATTTTTTTTACAAATACATTTTTTGATATATAACTGAACTTTGTCGCTACGACTGAGTTTTGACCAAACCTGTACTATACTCTTATTATTATATTGTGTATACTCATCCAGCATGCTTCAATAAAAGTCCCACAACCTCTTCCTGCTTCAAGGAAATACCTCTATAACTATTTCTCTAGAGGGACTCGGTTGCTGATGGTTACTTATCTTTAATTAGTGTTCTCCTCTACAAATCTACTTAAATCAAAGTTCATATACATCTAGATGAAAAATACCTTTCACTATCATTCCATCAGAAATATTCCTCCAGTGCTAAACCAGGTCACATGAACGGATGTTGAAGACACACTGACTGGGTAGCTGGCAAAAGGAGAGACACTAGTTGGGATAAATATCTCTGAAGTGGGCATTGCAGAAACCATGGACAAATAATGTGCAACAACACCCCCAGTGTGTGAAAACAGAGGGATGAAATTATATCCTGGATATGTGAAGTACCTCCACTAGCATGTTTTGGGGCCCATGCTCCCAATTCATGGAGGGTGAGGCACTAGAAGAGCATTTTCGTAAGCTAGGGAGAAGACTGTAGTTGGTGCCCAAAAGTAAAGCTTCAGTGTGACAGCACTGGAGTGAGGCATGCGCCAGAATTTGGTTAGTGCACGTATTCTTTGTCAGTGAATGACAAAGCCATCCTAGACTTTCAGTCCCATGTGAACAATGAGCTGATTATGGTCCTTTTTCAAGCCTACTTAAAGGCTATTTTAGTATCTCACCCTAATGAGGGGATATGGGCCCCAAAACATGTTAGTGGAGGTACTTCACATATCCAAGATACCATTTCGGTCTTCTGTTTACACCCTCTGGGGAAGTGTTGTACATTCTGTGTCCCCATTTTTTTCAGTGTCTACTTCTGAAGTAACCATCTTTACTAGTGTCTCTCTTTTTGTTCACTATCCAGGAAGAATGTCTTTAGCATCTGTTGGTGTGGTTCACCATTGGAGGGATATCCCTGATAATGTGTTTTGGTAAATTTATTTACCAAATTTCCAATTTTTTTTTTTATTAAAAAGGTGTTTGATTCTGATGGATTTGGTGCACTATATTTCGTGCTTAATTTTTGCATATTTATAGTTTGCAAGGACAGACAGATCTCCTGGGTTTCCAGTAAGGAGCAGTACACTTGAAGATTTTTATGAACTCCTCCCTGCAACTGCTAGTCTTATGCCTCATAAAACTGACTGGTTTTCCCGTAGGGAAAACTGCCATGAGAGCTTTTGGCCGGGACAACCGGCCGTGTGTATGCTCCTTAGCAGTTTTCCCGACAGCTGTCTTTTTTCCCACCGGGGTTCCTGGCGGTCCTTTTCCCGGCAGTTTTCCTATTTGAAAAACTGTGATGGAACATACACACGGCTGGGATTCCTGACCAAAGTTCAATTGCAGTTTTCCTGTTGGGAAAACCTCACGTGTAGGGGGAAAAACTTACCGAGCAGGTTCTCGGTTTTCCCCTCGGGATTCCCAGCTGACTTTTTACTGCCGGGAATCCTGTACGTGTGTCCTAGGCACCTTCCTATCATGCTGCTCACTGTTCTCTTTGCTGAAGGCTTTGACATGAGAAAACAAAGCCCTGTCTCTACCAAAATCCCTGTAAGTTAGTAATTGGGAAATGATCAGCTGCAGTGAGAGTTTCTGCAGAATCATGATGGCATCTTTCTCACCCTATATTCCTTTGTTATCCCAGCAGTTCATATTTCTGATATGTGCCTGTTGTACAATGTACTTGTATGAGAAAGCATCCTTTTTTGTATTGCTTCCTTTGTGTAAAATCCCTGGTGTTCCTGTCAGTCCCTCTGCTTTCCTGTTAAAAGCTGACCCCACTAAGTAGAAGAACACATCGTGTTCAGTACTCAGCCCACTCTGCTCCAATGATCAGACTTGTCCTGACACCCCCCCCCCCACAGCCATTCACTGGGAAGTTTGCTTCTCCTCCCCCTGCTCTTATGCAGCTGAGAATAGAGGGAATGTGATCACTTATAAAAAAAATGGAAGAAAGGGTTATTATAAGTTTGTTTTATATCCATATATAAATATTTTGCCTTCTGTTTCAATTTTAAACTGAATAAGTTGTTTTACAAAGTGATCGTTTACAATACCTGTAAGTCAACAATTCAACATTTCTTGGACCCACAGTCTGGCTGGCCATTGCCCACTGAAAACTGTTGCAAAGCTGCAGCACACGCATGCAGTAACTCTCTAGCTCTTACAATGATTCCAGAATTCATAACTACCTGAGCCATTTGGGTTTAGGATTCCAAAATGTACCTTCTAAAACCCAACCTAGACTAGCCACACCTCACCTAGGGTTTTGGAATGGCAGTTAGACCTCTCTTTAATTCTGGTTTAACTTGCAACGTTAGACTTAATTTAGTGTTAGGAATATTATGGGAGAACTGATATTGCAATTTTAATAACAGGTAATCTAACTCCAGTCAAAATATTTTTTTCTTATTTGAATTGATTGGGGTAGGGTTAAACCCTCTGTCAGGCTATCCTCACAATTAGAAAGATTTCTTTCTGCCCTTGTGACAGCATGAAAATAATTAAAATGCAGTTGTCAACAGGACAGAAAGATATAGACAGTAATAATAATTGAACAGTTGTCCTAACCCTTACATTTTTTACCTATAAATTAATCCACACTTTTTCAGCATGACTTGAAAGAATTCCAGTTATAAGAAAGTTGTAATCAGGTCATATAGGCCTTTTCTTGTAATGATAAATTGCAGTCTACACTGCCTTGTTCATGTATACATTTTGGACTGCTCTTTTCCCCTATGTATTTTAGATATTCAAATGACATTTATCTCAACAATATTTGATAATGTGAGATTCACCCAACAATTGCCTGCATAATAAATACAATGAATGTCATCAAAAAATGTATGGGAAAAATCCATTAAAGATTTGTGAGAATCTTTTGAGTGGATATTCACTGACAAATTTCCCAGTAAATCTTTGACAAATTGTTTGAATTCAGTTAGTGTCTTATTTCTCATTTAATGTGAGGAAATTGACCAGCATTTAAAGTATATCTAAAGTCAAAATTTTTGTTTTTGATAGTGAATGTTTTTTCAACCCAATGCTTCACCACTGAAGCCTTTGCACTTTGTTGAAAACATTATAAGCTTTGAGGCTTATGATGACTAAAAAATAAAAATTTCTGTCTGCAGGCTGGATATTTATAATAGTATGCTGTATTTTACATTTAACTAACTAAAAATATACTTGCAGTGTATATATATATATATATATATATATATATATATATACACATATATACACACACACAAGGGACGTTGACGTTTAGGTATAAAAAGGGATGCTATCATGGCGGTTCTTCATGCAGTGGTAAGTGTCAAGTGTTTCCTATTACTGATAAGTGAAGGCACATGACAATGGGGCAGTCTAGAGACCGTTAATCAAAATAGCAGACAACAGCTATAGTGCGTGCATGGAACAGCGTGTGGTGATGAAGTTGCTTGTGAACAAAGGCATACAACCCACTGATATCTTTAGAAGACTTCAAGCACAGTACGGTGATGGGGCGTTCAGCCGCAGTAAGACATTTAAATAGTGTAAACATTTCAACGATAGATAATTGATGCATAACCTCTCAAGGAATTTCACAAGAGTCCAATCTTTCTGTGGGAACGGTAAACACAATCATACATGAAAATTAGCATTTTCAAAAAGTTAGCTCACGCTGGGTACCAAGACAACTTTCCGCATTTGACTGGCACTGAAGAGTTGAAGTCTGCACTGCGTTGAAGGAGCGTTTTGACAGGATTTTTGTGACAAAACCTGGGCACATCCAGAATCAAAATGAGCATCAAAGTAATGGAAGCATGCAGACTCCCAGTCCACCAGTCCACCACCAAATAATTTAGAACAAATGCTTCTGCAGGTGATGACAAATGTTTTCTGGGACAATCTTGGCATTATTCATGTATATTTTCTACCCTGTGGTACCACTGTCCACAGTAAATATTACATTCATGTTCTGAGTGATTTACATATGTGTCTGTGGAAAAATGGCCTGGTTTGATCACTAAGGACATCCTGTTTCCCCAGGACAACACACAAGCCCATACTGCTCACCACACTATATGCACATTACAGAATTTTGGCTGGAAGCTATTGCCACATTCCCCTTACACCCAGGACCTCACTCCGATTTTTTTTCACTTGCATATTCGAGTATTCGAGTATTCGCGAATAAATCGAATATCGCGGTGAATATTCGAAATTTATTTTTAAAACAGATCACATCCTAGTGATCTCCATCGACATCTAAAAGCATTGCTGGTATGATTAGAGACCCTGGGCCGAGTAGCTGAGGCGATCGTTTTATGTTGCCGAATATTCGCAATGCGAATATTCGTAATGCAAATATTCGCAATGCGAATATTCGTAATGCGAATATTCGCGAATACTTTCTCTGCCCTTCTGTGTTTTGTGTATAAAAAAAAAAAAATTAGCTTTAGTTTAGTCATATAAGTTTGTGTAAGTAGAGTTAGTGTTTAGTGCATATTAGTTTAGTAATCCAGGAAATGATCTCCGTTTTCGCGTGTTGACGAGAATTTCGCAATCAATTTCGCATTCGCATTAGCGAAATTTCGCAAAATGTTCTTTTGATAAAATATCACGAATATTCGATATTAACGAATATTTCGCGAATATTTTTCTATATATTCGTGAAATATCGCGAAATCGAATATGGCGTATTCCGCTCATCACTAGTTTGGACCCCTAAAAGTGTTCCTCTGTGTTTAGCTTTTCAGCACTGATGAGGGGGTTAGCAAGCTGCCCTAGGACGATTCAGGCATTGTGATAAATCTTTCTATGTCAAAGTTTTCTCGGCATTAAACATTGGGATGCGTTTATAAATGTAGCAGGGGATTATGTTGAAAAAATCAATTTAGTTGTCTCTCCTTGAAATATGTTATTTTATTACATAAACTCCCAAAACCCAGTTTGAACGCCCCTTGAATCTATATATATATATATATGTGTAGCACCCTGGAGTTTAGGCAGGGTTGCTCCCCACAAATTTACTTGCCAGTATGATAGATATCCTGGTTGAAGAGAGCTACCACTAGGTGGCCGGGTGCTTGGTGGTATATGGGTATATGGAGTATCTCAGCCAATGGGCAGAGGTTTTCTTGAATTCCTTGGCCTGCTGGGAGAGTCAAAATAATTGGGTGAAGTTAATTGATCTGTGTTATATGCCACCTGGACGGCTGTTTTCTTTTTATCCAGGGCCCAGGATGGCTACCCCCCTCTATTTAGATATATTTTCCTTTATTTCTTCTTTTTTTCAAAGGGCCCCCCCCCCCCGCTTATCAATTCGCGGCAGCCCCCCCGCCCGTTTCTTAATTTCAGGTAGCAGCACCCCCCCCCGGTTCTCTGCTACAGGGAGCCCATGCCTGAAGCTGTGTAAGGGGCCCCATAATTCCTGATGGCGGCCCTGTTCATTCATATATATATATATATAGAAATAAATATTGTATAATAATGCTCTAAGTTCCCCTTAAAAACTCTACAAATGCCTCATCTATTAAAGCAAGACAGACAAGACTATATTAAAATGAGATTCATTTTTTAAAATTGAAACCTAATGTGCACAATCATAAAGTGAGAACCATGAACATCCTTTGCTTCCTGGCTTTACAGTTGGTGTCTTATATACACAGTTAAAGCACTTGCAGCACTTGTTTCAGGTCATGCCCGTCCTTAAATATTCTTACTTTGAAGATTTTACAGACTTTTGAAACAATCTGTGATAAGGTTTTCTACACCATATACTTTGCTCGGCAGGGATGAAATAGTGTTACAAGATTGCTTTCTTTGCCTTCGGTTGGTTTAATTTGCACTATTCTAGAGAACTGAAATAGGACCACAGCTTGAGATCGCTGTTGTCTCAAGGAGAATGAACCCTTATTACTCAGATAAAATGCACAGCATTTCCCTGACCTGTGAGCTGCACTCTGTATGCCTAAGTTTTCAAATCATGTACAATTATACATCCCACTATGAATTTACAGACAAATGACAATTTTCTCCCCAACTTTGTTTGACCTTGTAACTACAAGACAGACACTTTGTCCACCACGTAAAAGAATCTGAAACTTTTATACAGTCAATAAAAAAATGACAAATATTGAAACACCTTTTCTCATTTATTTGTTATAGAAAATGGAGTATTGCTCATGAGAGGCAAATCTTCAATAAGTCACAGCCTGCTAGAGAATGTAGTGTTGCAGAGTGAAAAGGAATATGCTCACCCAATGAAATAACCACATATATCCAAAAATTATTATTAATTCTCAGGAGAATAATGTATTATCAGTGTAGTATATCCAAAACAGATATTTCAGTTGGCCGATGCTTAAACCATGTTCCATTTTTCCAGATTTTAGAGCACAATGTGGAAAGGAAGAAACTCCATTTGGGAATAGTAGCAGAAATATCTCACTTTTGGAGTAGCCAAAGTAGATACAAAGAACTGACTAAGCCCACTAGGTTCCACCTATAACCAAATGTCAAGCCGCGTACACACGATCGGTCCATCCGATGAGAATGGGCCGACGGACCGTTTTCATCAGGTCACCGCTGAAGTGGCCTGATGGTCTGATGTGCGTACACACCATCAGTTCAAAAACTGATCGTGTCAGAACGCGGTGACGTAAAACACAACAACGTGCTGAAAAAAGTTTGATGCTTCTAAGCATGCGTCGACTTGATTCTGAGCATGCGCGGGTTTTTGAACCGATGCTTTTGCTTACTAACGATCGGTTTGGACCGATGGTCAGGCGTCCATCAGTCCGATTTTAAAGCAAGTCTTAAAACTTTGGACCGAAAGACAACAGACCGATGGGCCGTACACACGGTCGGTTTGGACCGATGAAACTGAACTTCAGTCCATTTTCATTGGTTTAGACCGATCGTGTGTACGCGGCCTTACAGTTGGATAGTCTGACCCTTTATAACAGAGTTCAATTCAGCTTTTTTAACCCCCTAATCTGGCACTTCTCTCCTTCATGTAAAAATCCATTTCTTTTGATAGAAAACTAATTAGAACCCCAAAACACTATATATATATATATATATATATATATATATATATATTTTTA
Source organism: Rana kukunoris (assembly GCA_029574335.1). Taxonomy (NCBI): domain Eukaryota; kingdom Metazoa; phylum Chordata; class Amphibia; order Anura; family Ranidae; genus Rana; species Rana kukunoris. Next base: position 458,944,288 of record CM056050.1, read on the forward strand.
TTATTTTATTTTTATTTTTAGCAGACACCCTAGGGAATAAAATGGCGGTCATTGCAACTTTGTTTCTTGCATGGTTTTTGCGCAATCATTTTTCAAACGCCTTTTTTAAGGAAAAAAACTTTTCATGAACTAAAAAATAACAAAACAGTAAAGTTAGCAAAATTTTTTTGTATAATGTAAAAGATGATGTTACGCCGAGTAAATAGACACCTAACATGTCACGCTTTAAAATTGTGCACACTCATGGAATGGCGCCAAACTTCCGTACATAAAAATTTCCATATGCGATGCTATAATTCTTTTTACAGGTTACTATTTTCGAGTTACAGAGGAGGTCTAGTGCTAGAATTGTTGCTGGCGCTCTAACGCATGCGGCGATACCTCACATGTAGGGTTTGAATGGCGTTTACATATGTGGGCGGGACTTACATGCATGTATGCTTCTGAGCGCGAGCTACCGGGGACAGGGGCGTTTTAAAAAATATATATATGTTTTATTTTTATTTTACTTCATTTTTTTTATTTTTACACTTTTTTGACATTTTCTTTCTGATCTCTTTCATTCCTATTACAAGGAGTGTAAACATCCCTTGTAATAGGAATCACTGTGACAGGTCCTCTTTAGGGAGAGATGTGGGGTGAATAAGATCCCCACATCTCTCGTCCAGGCTTGAAAGCATGAGATTGTGAAAAAAAATTCACTGATCTCATGCCGACAGCCACCCCCCCCGCTGCCTATAAGAACGATCAAGCGGTGGAACTGCCACTATGATCATTCTTATCATGCAGAGAATCGCCGGCAGAAGACGGTGATATCTGAATGATGCCTGTAGCTGCAGGCATCATTTAGATATCACTGCACAAATGCGAGGACGTCATATGACGCCCTCGGTAGGCAAGTGGTTAAACAACAGCTTTTCAGTAACATTCACCTGGAGTCTTTGGACATAACAAAATACTGTCAGACTTCTGAATTGAATGACAGACAGCTTAAATTAACCCAATTTTTGTGAGACCGGGTTGTCTTTGACATACCTCCCTTTAAGTCTGGAAGAAAGGATAGCCTATTGCTACCACTAAGGAATTGGAGGGAGGGTCACCAGACCATCTTGAAGATTTTGGGAAAATTTATGTTTATTTTTTATTTATTTTACTACTAGCACGGGGCTTCAGGTGAAGGGTTGATGTTGACGAACCTGGAGTCCTCCTTTATATAACATGCAATCTGTGATGTCCTAAATACATAGGCCCAGATTCACAGAGCAATTATGCCTGTCTAACTGGTGTTAGACAGGCGTAATTTAAAATTTCGCGCGCCGTATCACTAGTTTGAATCCTCAAACCATGATACGGCGGCTTTGGGCTTCGATCCGAGAGGCTTACGTCTTCGTAAGCCTTCGGATCTACGCTGCGATATTTTTGCGGCCGCTGGGAGGAGTTTGCGTCGTTTTCATGCGTCGGGATATGCAAATGAGTTTTTACGGCGATCCACGAAGGTACGAGTGTCCCTCGCAATCGCCTACGTCATTTTTTGGCTACGTAATGTCAGGTGAGCGTGGGGGTCATTCAATGGTATAAATTTCTTCACCCTCCAGGAACTGGCAGCATGCTCTCACCAGATGAGGCCGGGCATTGTCGTGCACCAGGAGGAACCAAGGACCCACTGCACCATGGGTCCAAGGATTTCATCTCGATACCTAATGACAGTCAGGGTGCCATTGTGTAGCCTGTAGAGGTCTGTGCGTTTCTCCATGGATATGCTTCCCCAGAGTTTACTGACCCACCACCAAACCAGTCCTGCAGAATAATGTTACAGGCAGCATAAAGTTCTCCGTGGCTTCTTCTGACCTTTTCACGTCTGTCACATATGCTCAGGGTGAACCTGCCCTCATCTGTGAAAAGCATGGGGCACCAGTGGCGGACCTGCCAATTCTGTTGTTCAATGGAAAATGCCAATCAAGCTCTACAGTTTCCGGCAGTGAGCACAGAGCACACTAGAGGACGTCAGGCCCTCAGACCACCCCCATGAAGTCTGTTTCTGATTGTTTGATCAGAGACATTCACACCAGTGGCCTGCTGGAGGTAATTTTGTAGGGCTCTGGCAGTGCTCATCCTGTTCCTCCTTGCACAAAGGAACAGATACCGGTCCTGCTGATGGGTTAAGGACCTTCTACGGCTCTGTCCAGCTCTCCTAGAGTAACTTCCTGTCTCCTAGAATCTCCTCCATGCTCTTGAGACTGTGCTGGGAGACAATATTTTCCTGATGACGCATAGTAGAGCGCGAAATGCATAGAGAACTGGCACAGCACGCATGATACAGGAGCTGTTTGTTTTCTTATATGGAACAGCTGCCGTGGATTGTATCACTTTTCAGTGACAAGTCTGGCCACTGCCTCCCCTCAAGCTGCGCGTGAATCTGCCTGTCTTACACAAGATTTACCCTGTGAGTAATTTTAATAAAAGACGGTATCACACTATTTACGCTTTTCTGTGGCTCATTGTGGTGGAGCCTTTTGAACTTTCCAGATTGGAGGACCTATTAATAAATTACACAGACGTATTTTGTGGAGAGCAGTTTCTGTTGATTTGAATTGAAGATTGATCCTGTTCTGGGAGAGGTTCGTAGGAGGGAGGACTCTGTCAAAAGAAACCTTTACATGCCTGATGGTCATTTATGGCCATATATATTCAGTGAGCACATTTGATTGTCACATCGGGTGAAACACTTTATATATGCACATTGCATTTTTCCTTAAGTCAGGGTGTTGGAGGATATAAGACCCGAATATAGCCCTTTATAATTTATGATAGACTGTGAATTTATTATCTGCATTTAATTTTGGATTTTTTTTTTACACATTATGGACATTAATTAAACACTTGTTGCGCCCTTTTTATTGTTAATAAAATGTGCTGGGAGACACAGCAAACCTTCTGGCAATGACACGTATTGATGTGTCATCCTGGAGGAGTTGGACTGTCTGTGCAACCTTTATAGTGTCCAAGTATCGCCTTGTGCTACCAGTAGTGACACTGACCCTAGCCAAATGCAAAACTAGTGAAAAACAGTCAGAAAAGATGAGTAGGGAAAAAAAAAATGTCAGACACCTCCACCTGAAAAACCATTCCTGTTTTGGAGGTTGTCTCATTGTTGCCCATCTAGTGCACCTGTTGTTAATTTCAATTAACAGCAAAGCAGCTGAAACTGATTAACAACCCCCTCTGTATACACCCCTCCCCCTCTGCTACTTAACTAACCAGATCAATATCCCAGGAGTTCTGAGCAGTGTATATAGGTCCACCCATTTATCTGTACACAATATAATCGGCGTATAACGTGCGCCGGCGTATAACGCGCACCCCAATTTTAAGAGGGAATTTTCTGGAAAAAAATATTTTTTTAAATAAACAACTTTGAAGAAGCAATCTAACGGTCAGTGCCCATGAATGTCCATCTGCAGCCTGATTAATTAAATTAAAGAGTAAACATTTTACTACATGATGGAGATCTTTCTTTTGTCTCCTCAGGTGCAATATTGTGTGGCCTGATTACATTGCCTCCTATATATGAAAAAGAGACATTCACATGGCTGGTGTTTTCCAATAAGTTCATTTAGACACATTTACTGTGGGGTCTAGATATCTGGTAAGCAGATCTGTGTATTGATGGTGGTTGAGAAGGAAGCACCTTGCATGCAAGATCACACACATACCTCAGAGGGGAAGGAGGGGGACGAGCGCACGCCGGAAAAATCACTGAGCCGTCTCGGCTCTCACTCGGCTGTCACGTCACACATGCACAGTCCCGCTTCCTCCATCGGCATTGGATCATCTCCTGTGATAGACAGAACACTGGTCCAATGCTGGTGGCAGAGGCGGGACTGTGCGTGTGTGACGTGACAGCCGAGTGAGAGCAGAGAGGAGATGACGGCTCAGTGATTTCCGGCGGGCGCTCGTCCCCCTCCGAGGTATGCTATCGGCGTATAATGTGCACCCACGATTTTCCCTTGATTTTATGGGGAAAAAAGTGCGCAGTATACACCGATAATTACGGTACCATTTTTAGTCTTCCAGAAATGTGCATATGTAGAAATATTGAAAAAATGGGGCTAACAAAATATATCATGTCCAATAAACATTGGTGTACCAGTCCTTGACTGCCTATATAAAAAAGCTTTCCGGTAAGAGAACCAGAACAAGAAGGACTATAGATAACCAAATCACAGTGGTGCCTCTGGAATGGATCACTGGTGATCCGGTTTAAGCATATGTAGAAATATTAAAATGTGCAGCATGGCACAAGGCAGACCTTCCCTATTGAGCAGGTTGCCAAACGTTTATCTGAGCTGTATCTTTTACACCACACGCTCTCCTAAGCAGAGAGACTACCCAGTGTGTGCTGATATTAGGATCTTTACAATAAAGCAGACAATCACATTTAAATGTTTCACCATGTGGAAAATGAATGCAGAAACAATGGCATGCACTGTACAAGTTAAAGGGATAGGCAAGTTAAAGGCTCATGTTTTTATTTTTAAAAATAATAAACATGTTAAACTTACCTGCTTTGTGCAGTGATTTTGCACAGAACAGCCCCGATTCTCCTCTTCTTGGGTCCCCTGCCGGCGCTCCTGGCCCCTTCCCCTTCACTTTAAACACTCATCACCAAACATGGTCAGTCTAATTTTTTGAAGGGTAAATTATTTCTTGGATGCTAGCCAAAGCAAATACATTGCAGTGCCAATGAATAGTTTCAACAGAGTTTCTCAGGCCATACAAGCAGGGCGGCTGATATAAATCATTGGGCCCCGTATTGCCTACCTGACGGGGCCCCCTTCAGCTCCACCCCTGGTCCAGCCCCTGGCCCCTCCTTCAGCCCCACCCTTGGCCCCACCCCCTGGCCCAGCGACTTGACAGCGGGACATGCCAATGCCATAATGTACTGCAGAGACAGTGCCACCCATGCTGCCAATGCCATAATGTACTGCAGACAGTGCCACCCATGCCAAAGCCATATTGTGCTGCAAACAGTGCCACCCATGCTGCCAATGGCATAATGCCATTGGCAGCATGGGTGGCACTGTCTGCAGCACATTACAGCATTGGAGGCATGATGTTGTCGTTAACCACTTAACCCCCGGACCATTTTGCTGGTCAAAGACCAGAGCACTTTTTGTGATTCGGCACTGCGTCGCTTTAACTGACAATTGCGCGGTTGTGCGATGTGCTCCCAAACAAAATTGGCGTCCTTTTTTTCCCACAAATAGAGCTTTCTTTTGGTGGTATTTAATCATCTCTGCGGTTTTTATTTTTTACGCTATAAACAAAAATAGAGCGACTATTTTGAGAAAAATTCAATATTTTTTACATTTTGCTATAATAAATATCCCAAAAAAATATATTAAAAAAAACTTTTTTTTTCCTCAGTTTAGGCCGATACGTATTCTTCTACATATTTTTCGTTAAAAAAAATCGCAATTAGCGGCATGTGGTTAAGGGACATGGCTGGAGGATTTTTTTTTTTTACATTTAATTGATTACCTGCTGGCCGGGGCCCGGTACAACAGGGCCAGTTGTACTAGGCTATCAACGGCCCTGCATACAAGGTGTACCCTGGGGGTTCATTTGACAGGTTCAAAGGGACCATTTGTTTGTTAACATTACACCCCGGTCACACCAATCATGACATTGAAATCGTACTATTTCAGGTGCCATTTGGAAGATATCTGTGTGATCTCATGCACAGATGGCTATGCGAGTGGCACCTGAACTTTAAAAAATTTAGTGCAGGAACTACTCTCAAAATCAGTGTGACTCTGATGGAGTTGGAGTCGCACCAATTTGACCGCTTCCAATGCAGACAATAGGGTACGACCTGTCATGCAGTTCAAATAGCATGACAAGTTGCACTACTGTGACCTGGGGCTTATTAAGGATAACTGATGGGGTCTTAGCAAATATTAAACAATATATTATTTATTATTAGTTATTAAAAAAATATTTTGTTACATGGATGTTTTATAGGATATGTATATACATTTATGGTAATACATTTAAAGCGGAGCTCCAGCCGCGAATTTTTTTTTTTTAAAGTCAGCAGCTACTAACAGTGTAGCTGCTGACTTTAAATAAGGACACTTACCTGTCCTAGGCGCCCGCGCTGATGGCCCCCCCGATGCCGGTCCCGTGATCGCTCCGAGTCCCGCGCCGCCATTCACACCATGGGAAACAGGCAGTAAAGCCGTACGGCTTCACTGCCCGTTTCCTACTGTGCCTGCGCGAGTCTCACGCTGGCTTGTGAATGGGCGCGCTGCTCTCTGAGAACACACACAGTTCCCAGAAAGCAGCGCGCCCCATTCACAAGCAGAAGGACAAGAAGAAATCGGACCGCGGTGCAGGTGAGGCAGATTACGGACTTCCGCATAGCAACAGCTATTTCGGGTGAGTATTTTATTTTATTTTTTCAGGTTTTTTTTTTTTAATTTTTTTAAACAACATGGCAAAATGTTGTTTTCATGGGTGGAGCTCCGCTTTAAGGTTTATAGATATACATCGTACACACCGTAAGTAAAATACGTCGGGGTAGGATCGCCAGTTTTTGGACGTATGTTGGTTTGTGACTCTGGCGCACACATACGCCGGGCACACATTTGCACTACGTTGGCGTAAAGTGATTTACGTTGGCGTAAGTGCTTTGTAAATCCGGGCCACAATGTGCACTTCTCCTTGTCATAATGCAGTTATACTGGGGTAGATTCATGTAGATCAGCGGATCTTTTGATCCGCGTGATCTATCTTTTTTACGATCCGCCTGCACCAGTTTTTGAGGCAAGTGCTGTATTCAGAAAGCACTTGCCTCGTAATTAGCCCTGGCGGATCGTAAATCCCCCGGCGGAATGCAAATTCCGCGGCTAGGGGGAGTTTACTATTTAAATCACGCGCGTCCCCGCGCCGATCGTACTGCGCACGCGCCGCCGGCTAAATTTCCCAGCGTGCATTGCTTTAAATGACGCCGCAAGGACGTCATTGTTTTCGACGTTAACGCAATTAACGTATGGCCGTATTCCCGTACGACTTACGTAAACGACGTAAAAAATTCAAAACTCGACGCGGGAACGACGGCCATACTTAACATAGGATCCGCCGCACTTACCCCGCATATAGCAGGGGTAACGATCCGCCGGAAAAAGCCGAACGCAAACGACGTAAAAAAAAAGCGACGGCCGGGCGTTCGGTTCTGAATCGGCGGTTCTCCTCATTTGCATATTCGTCGCGTAGAAAAAAAGAAGCACCACCTAGCGGACGGCGGGAGAATGCAGCCTAAGATCCGACAGTGTAACTCACTTACACCAGTCGGCTCTAAGGGAGATCTATGCGGAACCTGATTCGAGGAATCAGCCACATAGATCCGAGCGTCGGATCTCACAGATCCGACGGTGTATCAGTAGATACACCGTCAGATCTCTATGTGAATCTACCCCACTGTCTCATAAATTACTGTTTGTATGGATCATTTAGCATGAGCTATTCTTTTAATACCATTGTTATTTAAATATTTGCTCAATGAGCACAATTTTATGAGACCAGAAATTTGTATAACTGCTTAAAAATGTGTTAAAACACATCTCGCTGCCATAAAGCAAGTTCTAATGCCTGTATTAATTGCATAATAATAAGGGATCACGTGCAAGGTAATATTTGCTTTTTATACTACTTGAAAAACATTTCAATGGTTACTTAGGAAAGTGTTACTGGAATTTGAGTCATTTGCTTTCTGGAAATTCAATGGTGAGAAACCTGACTTCCTTTGCTTCAAAATTCCTATTGTGGAACTAACACACTGTATTAATAATAGCATTGCTCATTCTAAAAACATAAATAACACAATTGGAGTGAGTGCTGTAAAGTAAATGAATCTATCCTAATCTGGTACACCTATCCCAACTGAAATTTAAACTGCACCTAGGTATGGCTTTCTCCCCCCCCCCTTTTTTTTCTATCTTCCTTTCCCCCTTCCCCCCCTTTTTCGCCCCTCAACATGTAACAGATGTTTGTTTACTTAGAACTTATGTTCCTAGACTTTGTCCAGAGATTTCCTCTGTTAAAGAAACATTTTCTGTTTAAAGCTTGATATTTCTGTTACAATACTTTGTACAATGTATTTTGCAACTTTTACTTTATTAAACTTTGATTGTGAAAAGAAAAAAACACCTTGCACTGTCCTGTCTGCTCGTATCTGTTTTCAGTGCGTTCTTTACAGGTATTGCTGGATTTGGGAGTGCTTTCTGTTTTAAGTGCGATCTGACCAGCCGACCGGTTTGAAGCCATGATGGAGCAGCGTGATTTTGCTCGAATTCGTGCTGCGTATGGGCTGTCTTCTGCAGTTCATATTTACTCAAGGACTTTGGCCAGGAACAGGGGGAGGAGGAGTTCCTGGGGCAAGAATTGGTTGCGCCAGCATTACCAATTCTCTCATATGCATCTGCTTAGGGAAATCCAGGAGAATAATCCTGATGACTTCAGGAACTTTCTCTGTAGGACGGACCCTGTTTTCCACCGTCTATTGGATCTTCTGTCCCCCTATATCACGAGGCAGGACACTGTGATGCGCCAAGCCACCACGGCCGAGCCGAGGCTTATTGCCACGTTGCGGTACTTGGCGACTGGGAGGAGTCGGCAGGACCTCAAGTTCTCAACAGGCATCTCTCCCCAGGCACTTGGGATCATCATACCGGAGATGTGTTCTGCTATCATTCAAGTCATGCAGGCGGAGTATATTAAGGTAAGTTTCCTCCTTTAAACATCACAATCTATGGTGGTGAAGGTGGAAGCAGTGGTGCAGGAGGACAAGGTAGCCAACACAGCTTTTTGTTTTTAATTAATTAATTTTTTAAATTAGGGTACACCCCAAAAGTGTGAGAAAGATCTAGGGTTTGCCACCTCATCCCTTTAAACCTAAAAACATAGTAATTACACAGGTTCTGGGGATAATTTAATATCGATAGGGCACCAAGTGAGTTTAATTAGCACCTTAATCAGCCAGAGAACCTGATAGTATATGGAGGGGGCGCTATGACTAGATAATTAAAGAATTCGTGATTAAGTGATATCTAGAAACTAATAATACGATCAGATGGTCCATCTAAACCAACAAAGGTGAGCTGGTGAACATAAACACAATATGCAAAAATGAATAAATAAGTGAATAGATAAAAAATTAATACAAATGGATGAATAAATAAATAAATGAATAAGTGAATAAATAGATAAAGTCCATTCAAAAGGGATGAATAAAGTCCATTCAAAGATGTTCTTATCAGATTAAACCGAGAGAACAATGTTGAAAATTCAGTGTGAAAGGTGTCCTCCTCCACCAATAAGATCCCCCAAAAGTGCGCTAATGGATGGCTTCTTACCACAAGGCATTGACCTAATTGTTTGAAAAAGGTCAAATAAAGCAGTTGGTCACTAAACCAGTTCAGAGATTCAGCTGCACGGCTCTAAGTTTCCTAGACTCAGGTACTCTCATAAAGGAGGGAGAGGGAAACCACCATAGTAAAGTACTCTTTATTAACCACTTAAGGACCGGACCAATACGCTGGTAAATGACCCAAGGGGTATTTACAATTCGGCACTGCGTCGCTTTAAGGCTCCATTCACACCTAGGCATTTTTACGCCTGAAGCGCGACGCTACAATACGCCGGATGGGCGAAATTACATTATTCTCTATGGAGACTGTTCACATCTCAACGCCCAACGCTGAAACGATGATCGTGTGAAGCTCAAACAAGTTCCGGACCCTTTTTTGTCTCGCGTATCGGGCGGTTTGGGCGTATTTGAGCGTTTCCATTTCCCATAGAAAGTAATGGAAAAGCTTAATTCAAGCGACTAGCGCGACAACAAGCGTTTGCTACGGGCGTTTCGTCACTTTAATCAATAGAACTTTTCACCCAGGCAGAAGATAAAAAAAATCTACCAACATAGCAACCAGTGATGAAAAGATGATGACTTTTCCTATTGGCTAAAAAAACAACAATGTCTAAGTACAAAAACGTCGGACGGCGCTGTATGCAAACGCGCAAGTAAGCATGAATACACGCGACAAAACGGCAGAAAAAAATGCCGGAAAAAACGACCAAACGATCGACGTGCGACATGGCTCCTAAACAAAATTTGCGTCCTTTTCTTTCCACAAATAGAGCTTTCTTTTGGTGGTACTTGATCGCCTTTGCGATTTTTATTTTTTGCGCTATATACAAAAATAGAGCGACATTTTTGAAAAAGAAACAATATTTTTTACTTTTTGTTATAAGAAAAATCAAATAAACTAAATTTTAGTCAAACATTTAGGCCATGTTTTTAGTAAAAAGAAATCACAATAAAAAAAAAATAGTTACCTAGCGTGAACAGCGACACTAATACAGCGATCAGGCGCCGTAAATAGCCGGTCCTAGTTCGGGTTTTTTCGGAGGGCGTGACGCGAGTAATTATACGGCGCCTGCGCAGTCAGCTTCTGGGTCTGTGCGCAGGTGCCGAGAAGAGCCGAATGCTAATCGGCTGTTTCCGGAAGGCGTGATGCCTTATAGCGGCGACATACCGCAGTGCGCACGAAATTAAATGATTTATTATAAAGTAAGTACATGCATTAAAAAAAAAAAAAAACAGCATACTGGCGCTGACGCCAGTATGCTGGATGGGATGAAACCAAGTGGTTTTAAGGGTGGAACTCCGCTTTAAGTCCGCTTTAAGTCTAACTCAATATTTAACCCTAGCGGCTGCATCGTCCTTAAACGATGTATCCATTCTGTTTCCTTTTGGGATACTGCTTTTTTGAGGTCAGTGCCTCTCCAATGTTTAGTGACCCTGTCTATGCCATAAAAAGTCAGTTTACAAGGATCCCTATCATGGCAGTCCGCAAAGTGTTTAGAGACACTGTGGTTGGGGAACCCTTTAATTATGTTCGTTAATTCGCACTTTTAGTTCACGGGTTGTGCGTCCTACATATTGTAACTTACAAGGGCATTCTAAAACATAAGTAACATAGTCCGAATGACAGGTGATAAGTGGCTTTATCGTAAATTCCTGTTGGGTAACAAAAGAAGTGAATATGCTCTTTTTCTTTCCTTGCCTGGTGGTATTTTTACATGATCTGCATCGGGTACAGTAATGAAACGCAGATCCATTTAGAAAGGTCAAAGGCCTCTCAGGTGGATCTGGAACATTGGCCGCAATTTTATTTCTAAGGCCCGGAGCTCGCCTGTATATAAAATTAGGCCTAGGTGGTAATATTTTGGCCAAATCCACATCCTGTAATATGTTTTAAAATATTTTCCACATTCCTGTACTCTCTGTGAAAGCCGGAAAGGAAAGGCAGCTGATCGCCGCGCTGGGTGCCCCTCTTGGACTCACGCAAGGTTGAACGGTCCATACTGGACACCTCATTTTGAGTGGCCTGTAACATGGGCAAGGGATATCCTTTTTCCGCAAAACGTTTAGTGAGTATGTTTGCTTGTAAGGTAATTAAATCACAGTTCCTTCTAATGCGCATATATTGACCCTTGGGGGTGGCTCCCAACCATTTTGGATGGTGGCAGCTGGAGGTAGGCACAAACCCATTTCTGTCCGTAGGTTTGAAATAGGTTTTTGTGCCAACCTGATCCCCTTTTTTTGTATAGTGTTAAGTCCAGGTAATTGATAGAGACAAGGCTACCAGTGGCGGCTGGTGCTCAAAATTTTTGGTGGGGCACAAATGAAAAAAAAAACAATTGCAGCCTCACTGTACCTATCAATTGTCACCACTGTGCCATGCCATCAAATGCAGTCACTGTGCCATTAAAACGCAACCACTGTGCCATCAAAACGCAGCCACTGTGCCATGCCATCAAAACACAGCCACCGTGCCATCAAAACGCAGCCACCGTGCCATGCCATCAAAACACAGCTACGTTGCCATGCCATCAAACACAGCTACTGTGCCATCAATTGTCACCACTATGCCATCAAACACAGCCACTGTGCCCCCAATTGTCGCCACTGTGCCCCCAATTGTAGCCACTGTGCCCCCAATTGTTGCCACTGTGCCCCCAATTGTCACCACTGTGCCCCCACTTGTAGCCACTGTGCCCCCACCTGTAGCCACTGTGCCCAGTACCCCCCTGGCACTTACCTTTATGACTTCTACCTCCCTCGATGTCCCTCGTCCCGCCTTCAATGACGCTTCAGCCAATCAGGTTACCTGATTGGCTGAGACGCCTGTCAGTCATCCTCGGACGCACGGCCGTTACGTCCCGAGGATGAGCTTCCGGAAGCCGACTACAGCCTCAGGGCTGGCCCTGATAGGCACTTCCCCACAGCCAGTCAGCTGCCGCTATTCAGCTGACCGGCGCTCAATGTCCGGTCAGCTGTATAGTGGGCGGCAGCAGCAAAAATATACAGATTCATACAGTGTATAAATCTGTATATTATATTGGCTGTGAGCGAGCCAGAGGGGGCGGAGCTCCTGCTTCCCTATGGACGCACCGCCACTGAAGGCTACACTCCGCAGTGAACCTCAAACCATAATGATTGATATTCATTTCCAATATGAATTTATCTAGGGCTGATTTGGAGCCCTCCCACATCAATAAGATGTCGTATGTATATTTTTTGTAGTATATGAGAGCAGGTTGGCTAACATTGAATATGGTTTCTTCCTCCCATTTATATAAAACCAAATTGGCCACGTTGGAGGCATAATTACCCCCTTCTCGACACCCTTGATTTGCTTGTAAAATTTCCCCTGTGACCAAAAATAGTTATTCCCCATAGCTTGTTTTAAACCTTCTACTAAAAACTGAATTTGAGCCGGTGGTATTACAGATAGTGTTTCAGTAACAGCCAAAATCGCATCTGTTTGTTTAATGTTAGTGTACAGCGATTCGACATCGACTGTTACCAACCATGTATTCTCTGTTACTAGCACAGGGGGTAGGGACTTGATAAGAGCTCTACTATCTTTCAAGTAAGCTTTACCCTTCATAACCGTGGGTTGAAGATAAATATCAAAATATTCCCCCACCCTTGAATAAAGGGAGCCAATCCCACTAATATTGTGCCTCCCTGGGGGGTTGACTTTATCTTTATGGATTTTGGGGACTATATATAACACCGGTATCCGTGGTACTTTTGGAACAAGATATTGTGCTTCTTTGTTGTTCAAAATGGATAGTGTTAAACCATTAGTGACCCAAAGTGACAGTTGAGCTTTCAATTTAATTGTTGGATCCCCTGGTAGAGGGTGGTAGGTGTCGGCATCCTCCAATAGACGCTGAATTTCTCCATAATAATACTCTTTGGTGAGTACCACGACCCCTCCACCCTTATCTGCTGGACGTATCACTATATTTTTATTAGTTTCAAGTTTCTTAATACCTTAATTAATAGGGTTGTTTTTCTGATTTGTATGTATAACCTCAAGTTCCACAACCTTACTCTTTTAACGTGGATCAAGGAGAGTTGCCAGCCAGTAATGATTCCTCTCCTTAATAGCACAAATATGAGGATCCTTACGCAGGCTTTGCAGGATCAGGGAGGACATGCGGCGTAGGTTTGCTAAGGCATTCGGGGCACAGTCCTCTGGGTCACTGAGGATGACAGGATCCGCAGCCACCTCATCCCAGCCAAGTAAAAGTCCATGGGTTCCTTGGGACTGTAATTGATCCCTTGAAGACTGCTGCTGATGCTGAGTCAAAAGCTCCACCTCCATGCTGCTGATACAATCCTCCTCCTCCTCCTCTTCCTGTGTGCTAGGCGGGCAAGCAGGACCACTGTCTGGATAAAGGGGGCCTTGAGAGGTAAGGAAGTCCTCCTCTTCCTCCCTCTGTTCTGCCTCAAGGGCCCTGTCCATTATTCCACGTAGCGTGTGCTCCAACATGTGAATAAGAGGGAGAGTCTCACTGATGCATGCATTGTCACTGTTTACCATCCTCGTGGCCTCCTCCAATGGTGACAGGACAGTGCATGCATCCCTGATCAAGGCCGACTGGCGTGGGAAAAAAAAAACAAGCTTCCCTGACCCAGTTCTGCTACCATATTGACACAGGTACTCATTGATGGCCTTCTCCTGCGTGTGCAGCCGCTGCAGCCACTGCAGCATGGCCAATGTGTTCCATCTGGTGGGCATGTCACAGATTAGGCGGTTCTTGGGCAGGTTGTATTCCCTTTGGGGTTTTGTCAGCTGAGCACTGTCATTATATGACCTTCGGAAATGCACACAGACTTTCCTGGCCTGCTTCAGGACATCCTGTAAGCCTGGGTACCTGCCCAAGAACCGCTGCACCACCAAATTCAGAACATGAGCAAAACAGGGCACATGGGTCAGTTGTCCCTGTTGCAGGGCAGAGAGGAGCTTGGTGCCATTGTCGCTAACCACCATTCCTGGCTTAAGCTGGTGTGGCGTCAACCACCTCTGAGCCTGCCCCTCCAGAGCTGACAGAACCTCTGCCCCAATGTGGCTCCTGTCTCCCAAGCACACCAGCTCTAGCACCACATGGCATCTCTTTGCCTGCATTCCTGCGTAGCCCCTCGTATGCCTACAGAGCATGGCTGGTTCCGAGAACACATCAGCACAGGAAGAGGCCACAGAGGAAGAAGAGGAGGGGGTGGAGGAGAGAGGTGTGTCACAACTAGTAGTAGTGTTTTGGAGGCGTGGTGGAGGAACAACCTCCAATACTACTGTACCTTGCCCTGCGTCCTTCCCAGCTGCCAGCAGAGTCACCCAATGCGCCGTGAAAGAGAGGTAACGTCCCTGTCCATGCCTGCTGGACCATGAGTCAGCGTTAATATGCACCTTACCACTGACCGCCCTGTCCAGCGAGGCATGGACATTGCCTTCCACATGCCGGTAGAGAGCCGGAATCGCCTTCCGTGAGAAAAAGTGGCGCTTGGGAACTTGCCACTGAGGTACCGCACATTTCACAAACTCACGGAAGGGGGCAGAATCTACCAACTGAAAAGGCAGTAGTTGAAGTGCTAGCAATTTCGCTAAGCTAGCATTCAACGGATGGGCATGTGGATGTCTGGGAGAGTACTTCTTTCTGCGCTGCAGCAGCTGGGGCAGGGAAATTTGTCTGGTGCAATCTGCCATCGGTGTACCGATAGTAGATTGCCCGCATGTAATACTAGGTTGTGACACGCCTACATTTTCACCTTCAGGCCACAGAGAGGACTGATTGTATAGTGGGGTTGGGGATCCCAGCTGATGAGAGGCAAGGGGAGGTCTACTTTGTTCTTTGGTGTGGGTCTTTCAGGTATGCTTGCCAACGAACTGCATGGCAGGTCGAGATATGTCTGGTCAAGCATGTGGTACCCAAACGGTTGATGTTTTGGCCACGCGAGATACGCTTGAGACATATGATGCAAATAGCAACTGTGCGATCGGATGCACATGTCTCAAAAAAGAGCCACACCAAAGAACTTTTGCAGTAACGCTGAGACACAGCAGCGCCCTGCACAGGCGTAGCTCTGCGATGTAATGCAGTTGGTGTGCTGTCCTTAAGCTGTCCCCTGGAGGGCATCCTGCCTCTTTGAAGATGTATAGGCATTACCGCACTACACACACAAAAATAACTAACAAGCTGCAACCACTATGTGTTATACACACACAAAATACACAGGAGAAAAAATTGAAGTTGCGCTAAAGTAAAATAAAAAAATATAAAGTATAAAAATAAAAATAAACAAGTGATTTTCGGAACCATATATGAATCAGTGCCTTTGCACAAAATTAGAGTGTAATAACAGTCCAGTGTACTCAAATGACAATAAATGCCAATTAAGCTTAATTTTAGGAAATATTAGACCAAGATGTGTTGGAAAGTGCTTCACAGACAGTCCTGAGAGTCAATATGAAATGAATAAATATATATAAGTCCACCACCAAAATGTCAGTGTGATAAGAAATAGAGGCTTACCAGAGGGCAAGCATAACAAGCTTGCGGCTGAAACCCCAGCCAGGGCCTTTAAGAGTCCACAGCAGGATATCACAGCAGGATAAAGATTATGGGTAGCTCCAGGTGTGTCATCAATTGGTTAACCAAAAAAATTGAAAATCACATAGTGAAGTACGCCAAAAACAGCACATAAAAAGATGTTTAAATTACAAATATATTGATGTCCTAGGTTGTGACTAATTTAACACCACCACCATGTCACCGGATGAAATGAAGGCTTACCAGAAGCCAGATTAAAAATCACATATAGCAGGAAAGCCTTTGCTCTGAGCTAATTGAGGCAGCTGTTGTCATGGTGTCCTGTAGATCCTCCAGATGTCAGCAATACACCGGAAAGGAGTAAATAGCCCACATGGTGAAAGTACGTTTAAAATATCTTAACAGGTTTAATAAAGGTTGCACTTACACATAACAGATGAAATAAAGGCACAAAGAAATGTAAAGCCGGCCGGCTTACTCGAACGCCCGTTCCGCTCGGATCGTCATGTCAAAAAACTTCAGCACGTCACCTTCCCAAAGGACTCTCAGGACTGTCTGTGAAGCACTTTCCAACACATCTTGGTCTAATATTTCCTAAAATTAAGCTTAATTGGCGTTTATTGTCATTTGAGTACACTGGACTGTTATTTCACTCTAATTTTGTGCAAAGGCACTGTTTCATATATGGTTCCGAAAATCACTTGTTTATTTTTATTTTTATACTTTATATTTTTTTATTTTACTTTAGCGCAACTTCAATTTTTTCTTCTCTTTGAAGATGTGCCTGTTCCTCCTCCTCCTCCTCCTCCTCTCTCCTATCAGGCACCCACGTAGAGTCAGTGACCTCATCATCCCCTCCCTCCTCATCACTGTCGGAAACCTGGCAGTATGCTGCAACTGAGGGAAGATGACTGCCAGATTGCTGTCCTTCTTGGGCACCCCCTCTCTCTCTGAGCTCACATTACTGCCTTCCTCTATCTGTGTTCCATCATCGGAGCCTTCAAAACACTGTGCATCTTCATGCAGCATGTACCCAACACTGTGTTCAAATCGTTCGTGGGACTCCTCAGGAGGACATGGTGGGACTAGGGAAGGACTAAGTGATGCCATTGAGCAGAGGCCAGAGGACGCCTTGGCAGCTACTTTGCCAGAAAAAGTACCATGAGCATGGGTGAGAGAGGATGAGGAAGATGAGGATGGCTTGGTCATCCACTCTACCAAGTCTTCGGCATGTTGCGGCTCAACACGGCCAGCTGCCGAAAACAAGGACGAGCGTGTCACACGGCCACTTGCTGATGAGGATGCACCATGTCCACGACCAGCACTGTTGCCTGTAGACGCAGAGCCTGCTTGCCCTCGTGACTCTCTGCCTCTCCTTGTTGCCCTTCCAGACATTATAATGTCAAAGGCAGTACACACACCTCGTAGCTTTTGGTGCAAACTGCAGAGGACATGTGCAGTACACAACAAGTAGCTTTATGTGCAAAGTAATGAGCACACTTGCACTATGCACCACAAAGTGGGTTTAGTTGAAAAGTAAGTAATGAGCACACTTGCACTATGCACCACCAAGTGGGTTTAGTTGAAAAGCAATGAGCACATTTGCACTATGCACCACCAAGTGGGTTTAGTTGGAAAGTAAGTAATGAGCACACTTGCACTATGCACCACCAAGTGGGTTTAGTTGGAAAGTAAGTAATGAGCACACTTGCACTATGCACCACCAAGTGGGTTCAGCTGCAAAGCAATGAGCATACTTGCACTATGCACCACCAAGTGGGTTTAGTTGCAAAGCAATGAGCACACTTGCACTATGCACCACCAAGTGGGTTTAGTTGCAAAGTAACGAGCACACTTGCACTATGCACTACCAAGTGGGTTTAGTTGAAAAGTAAGTAATGAGCACACTTGCACTATGCACCACCAAGTGGGTTTATTTGCAAAGTAATGAGCACACTTGCACTATGCACCACCAAGTGGGTTTATTTGCAAAGTAATGAGCACACTTGGACTATGCACCAACAAGTGGGTTTAGTTGAAAAGTAAGTAATGAGCACACTTGCACTATGCACCACCAAGTGGGGTTAGTTGCAAAGTAATAAGCACACTTGCACTATGCACCACCAAGTTGGTTTAGTTGCAAAGCAATGAGCACACTTGCACTATGCACCACCAAGTGGGTTTAGTTGGAAAGTAAGTAATGAGCACACTTGCACTATGCACCACCAAGTGGGTTTAGTTGCAAAGTAATGAGCACACTTGCACTATGCACCACCAAGTGGGTTTAGTTGCAAAGCAATGAGCACACTTGCACTATGCACCACCAAGTGGGTTTAGTTGCAAAGTAATGAGCACACTTGCACTATGCACTACCAAGTGGGTTTAGTTGAAAAGTAAGTAATGAGCATACTTGCACTATGCACCACCAAGTGGGTTTATTTGCAAAGTAATGAGCACACTTGGACTATGCACCAACAAGTGGGTTTAGTTGCAAAGTAAGAAATGAGCACACTTGCACTGTGCACAACCAAGTGGATTTAGTTGCAAAGCAATGAGCACACTTGCACTATGCACCACCAAGTGGGTTTAGTTGAAAAGCAATGAGCACACTTGCACTATGCACCACCAAGTGGGTTTAGTTGGAAAGTAAGTAATGAGCACACTTGCACTATGCACCACCAAGTGGGTTTAGTTGCAAAGTAATGAGCACACTTGCACTATGCACCACCAAGTGGGTTTAGTTGCAAAGCAATGAGCACACTTGCACTATGCACCACCAAGTGGGTTTAGTTGAAAAGTAAGTAATGAGCACACTTGCACTATGCACCACTAAGTGGGTTTATTTGCAAAGTAATGAGCACACTTGGACTATGCACCAACAAGTGGGTTTAGTTGAAAATTAAGTAATGAGCACACTTGCACTATGCACCACCAAGTGGGTTTAGTTGCAACGTAATGAGCACACTTGCACTATGCACCACCAAGTTGGTTTAGTTGCAAAGCAATGAGCACACTTGCACTATGCACCACCAAATGGGTTTAGTTGCAAAGTAATGAGCACACTTGCACTATGCATCACCAAGTGGGTTTAGTTGAAAAGTAAGTAATGAGCACACTTGCACTATGCACCCAGGGCTGGACTGGGACAAAAATTTGGCACTGGACTTCATCCAGACTGGCCCACTTTGACAGGTCTCTCCCACAGTGGCCGGACAACTCCCGCACCCCCTGGCCACCAAAGCTCCCTCTCCCCCTTCACTAACCGCTAGCCGTTCTACTTTATTAGAGTAGAACGGCTGGTGCTGGTACTCTTATAGGCAGTACTAGTGGGGAAGCTAGACATTATTTCACCCGGGGCAAAGAATCAGTTTGGTGCCCTCCCTTATGGGACAAGATTAGGCAAAAGTGAGCAACTACAGGCCATAGCTGTTGGGTCACCTGTCTGTCCCCTCCCCCATGCTCCTCTGTCGTCCCCCCTGCTCCTCTGGTCCTCCTCCTG
Source organism: Rana kukunoris (assembly GCA_029574335.1). Lineage (NCBI taxonomy): Eukaryota > Metazoa > Chordata > Amphibia > Anura > Ranidae > Rana > Rana kukunoris. Next base: position 458,963,756 of record CM056050.1, read on the forward strand.
CTTCTTTGTTCTCCTCGGGTGAGCACTGTGGGCAGGGAGAGGAGGTGAGTGCTGCAGGAAGGGAGAGACAGAGGAGCAGAGGGGGGCAGCGGTTCGCTGTCACTGAAGCCGGCCCACTGAGCCATCGGCCCACCGGGAAACTCCCTGTAGTCCCAATGGCCAGTCCATCCCTGTATGCACCACCAAGTGGGTTTATTTGCAAAGTAATGAGCACACTTGGACTATGCACCAACAAGTGGGTTTAGTTGAAAAGTAAGTAATGGGCACACTTGCACTATGCACCACCAAGTGGGGTTAGTTGCAAAGTAATAAGCACACTTGCACTATGCACCACCAAGTGGGTTTAGTTGAAAAGTAAGAAATGAGCACACTTGCACTATGCACCACCAAGTGGATTTAGTTGCAAAGCAATGAGCACACTTGCACTATGCACCACCAAGTGGGTTTAGTTGAAAAGCAATGAGCACACTTGCACTATGCACCACCAAGTGGGTTTAGTTGGAAAGTAAGTGATGAGCACACTTGCACTATGCACCACCAAGTGGGTTTAGTTGCAAAGTAATGAGCACACTTGCACTATGCACTACCAAGTGGGTTTAGTTGAAAAGTAAGTAATGAGCACACTTGCACTATGCACCACCAAGTGGGTTTATTTGCAAAGTAATGAGCACACTTGGACTATGCACCAACAAGTGGGTTTAGTTGAAAAGTAAGTAATGAGCACACTTGCACTATGCACCACCAAGTGGGTTTAGTTGCAAAGTAATGAGCACACTTGCACTATGCACCACCAAGTTTGTTTTAGTTGCAAAGCAATGAGCACACTTGCACTATGCACCACCAAGTGGGTTTAGTTGCAAAGTAATGAGCACACTTGCACTATGCAACACTAAGTGGGTTTAGTTGAAAAGTAAGTAATGAACACACTTGCACTATGCACCACCAAGTGGGTTTAGTTGAAAAGTAAATAATGAGCACACTTTTTCACGAAATAATAAAAAACTGTGAAAGAACAGCTATCACTCCCAGGGCTGTCTTCTCCCATGGGCACGCTGGTAAGTTGCCGGGGGGCCCCACTTGACTGGGGGGCCCCATCTGCCCAGCGACCCCAGACAAGCATCATTCAGCCGCCTCCCGCACTATTATAGCCCCCAGCGCCGGCGGCGACACAGCAACTTTGGCTATGCATAATAACAAATTTATTTAATCCACATTATGCACTATATTTGATTGGCTGCTTGCTTCTGCTTGGGCTTGGGCCTGGCACATGATGACTTAGGCTACTTTCACACTGGGGAGTTGCGCCGTCGGCGGTAAAGTACCACTATCTTTAGCTGAGATTTACCGTCGTTTTTTTGGCGCTTTTCAGCTACTAGGCCTATAATGCTCTTAAGATGCCACTGATCACTCCACAGTGCAATCACCACACTAATATCAATAAATGTATACCTATTAACAGTGAAGCACTCCTTAATATAAAATTATCAACTGTGGACTTAAATATGCATAATCAACAAAGCTCATAAATGTATACAATCATCATAAATCATGTTCAGAAAAAGTAAAAAACTTGAAAACAATCACATAAATTATCGAGGTTGTAAATAACAAAACACGAGAACAGTTCCTTATGTCATCCAATTAGATTGTGTCTTTTAGAAGTGTCCAGAAAAAACACCACCACAGTTCATGTGCCTCAACTAAAGGTAGGTCTTTCACAGTATCAGAAATCTTCCATCATGGACTGCCACCAAAGAGTGTCACCCACATGCCCAGTCAGGTGTCTTCTCACCTGATGCCATGGAGCTCTTAAAATAATCAAGGTGGCTCAAAGTGCTTTAATCCTATAGGCAACAGATCAGCAGCACCGAGGTCACAACTCCATAATCCACTGCTCTTGCATAAAAAGGTTCAAAAAGATATATCAAAGACGATCCAATAGTCTAGTATTGGAAGTAACTTTTTAATAAAAGAATAAAAAGCAGTAACATTTACAATGCGCAGAGACACATGCAAGCATATACATTGTATATCTCTCAGCTAAGCAAGATGGCGCCTGGTTTCTCCCAGTGTTTTTTACTTTTTTCTGCATATGATTTATGATGATTGTGTAAATTTATGAGCGTTGTTGTTTATATGCACATTTGAGTCCACATTTGATAATTTTATATTAAGGAGCGCTTCACTGTTATTAGGTATACATCTTTAGCTTTTCCCTGTAATTTTTTTCAATCGTTTTTTCCCCTCAGTTGATGGATCTCACAATTACTGTAGTATGCTAACCTGCAGGGGGTTAGGACTATTATTTATGAGCTTTTCAGATGAATATGAAATTTGTGTGTCATCTAGCTATTTGCCTTGTTTTATCCAAAGCACAAACTATTCTCAGATATTACCTGATTTCAAAATCATGTATATCAGCCCTTGCAAAGTGTGAGCTGGGTTTGGGTACCTTTTAAGTTTTCCAATTGGATACTACAGTATATTAATAAAGAAATTGTGGGCTGTACAACTTATTTTGAATACATGCTCTAAATTTCTATTGTATTTGTACAGCCAGCACCTGTTTATTTCCTAACACTTATTTTGTAATTAATAATTACAAAATTAATAACTCTATATAATTAATAACTCTATATAATTCAAACATAATTACCCAGCTTCCTACTGTATTTATGTTTCCAGCAGCAATTATATTTTAAGACAAAGCAATTATTTGTTGATTAATGGTGTATGTTTTATGCAAGTTACAACTTTACCATTATTTATATTTTAAATGTTATCATTTGCATGTATTACTGCTGCAATGTGTTATTTTAAAAGAGCAATATGCGTTTTTAGCTTATTTTAATCAAATTTTAAATAATATCTTTGATTTAACCTCCAGATGGCACTATGTAACTAAGGACTGCTTGTCTTGAATTTTTAGCTACAAGGTGATATTATTCAAAATATGCAATACTTGAACTACTTAGAATAAATTACATTTGTCGGGTTTGCCAAGTCACAGTTGGTCTTGCAAGTCTATACGCAAAAACGACTATGACTCACTAATTAACACTGTTAATCAAGTCATATAGTCAAAATATTTTTCATTCCAAGTAGGATTTAACATGTGCACATTCAATAATTATCACATTGTTCACTGGGAATGTGGCATTCACCTATTTATTACTGGAATTACATTGTTTTAAGTATTTTTCTAAAATTTGTGTTAATGAACTTATATTTAGTTTAACTTCTATAGAGTCTTTACATTCCTAAGATATACACTGGCATTGTCATTTATACACTGGCATGTCATTACTTTTTAATGGCACCCCAATCGCTGTGAGATTTTGCTGCGGTTGTCACGTGATAAATCAAGATGCAGTTGCAGCAAACCGCATTGCACAACGCTGTCGCCCAAAAGAAGCTCCTGCTCCTTTTTGAGCAGCAATCTTAGTGCGTTGCGATTTTTCCAGGATTGCAGCATGATTTATCGTGCATCTGCTGCGGCAAAATTGCACCGCATTTGAGGTGCAATTAAGAAATAATGACATCTTTTTTTTTTTTTTTGAAATATGTTTTTATTAAGGAAGTTGCATAACAGAGAAATCACAAAAAAAAAAAAAACAGGACATAAAAGCATTTTCTGTGGAACATTGCAGTAGATTAACAGTATATGTAGAGGTTCTCAGAGAGAACAAATAAGGGGGGGGGCACAGGTTAAGTGGTCACGGGGTAGGTGAAATAGTAGTGCTTGCAAACAAAAAAGAACAACAAGAGAGGGGGGGGGGGTAGGGGAGGAGGGAGGGAGGTTAGGGGAGATGTCAATCCCGAGGGGGATCCTGGTATAGAAAAGACATTTTCTCAAAGTTCAACCATTCAGTAGGAGTGAAAGTATGCGACAGAAAGGGATTCCATAAGTGATAGAAGCGGTTCTTGCTCCGTTCGTGGGTCAGGTCCGTGTTGAGCCTGTCCTTGTATAAGAGCTGCAACAGTTCCCTTTTAACTTGAGCAGTGGTTGGGCAGTCCGCTGATATCCACTTCTGGAGGATGGCTCTACGGGCTATCAAGAGGCATATCAGAGTCCAGTCCCTGCCCAGGGGGGTGGTGGGAGAGGACCAGGGGAGTAGTATGGGGTCCCAGTACCCAAATATAAGTAGTAACGGGTCCCTGGGTATGCGTAGCAGGGTGACATCGAAAATGTATTGGATGACTTGGTCCCAGAAACTGGCTATGAGGGAACAAGACCAGAACCTGTGAGCCAAGTTAGGTTTGGGTTGTTTACAGAGGGGGCATTCTGGGGTGGCATGGGCTCGGCTGAAGGGGATGTGGGCTCGGTGAACAATCTTAATCTGCGTCTCTCTCCATATTTCGTTAGGGATAAGTCTGTGGATGGTGGTGAGGCCATGCAGGAGCTTCTCCACCAGGTCAGGGTCAGGAAAGTCTTTCGACCAGTTGGCCGCCGAGGTTGAGGCCAGGGGGGGGATGTTGTGCTGGAGGAGGGGATGGTAAATGTCTGAGATTTTGTATGAGGCCCGGGAAATAAGGGTGTCGGTAAGGGAGCTCTGGAACCTTTTTCTGTCATCTCGACAGGCGTTTTTCAGGAAACTAATGCATTGAATATACTGGAATATATGTGACGAAGGGAGAGAGAATTTGTCTGCCAGGGCTCTAAAACCTATGGGGCGGCCTGAAAGGGGGTCACACAAAGAATAAAAGGATTTGATACCCTTACCCTCCCAGTCGAGGTAGGGCTGGTTATCTAAGCCTGGTTGGAAGCTCGGGTTGCCCAGGATAGGGAGGTATCGTGAGATAGAGGAAGGGACATTGAGGGCCTTCCTGACCTCTCTCCAGGCGATGACTGTATCCCGGAGAAGGAGATTGTGTTGGAGGGGAGGGGGGGCAGATTTCCAATGACAATGGAGAAGGGCCGTGAGCGAGAAGGGGCGGACCATCGCCGATTCGAGGGGGTAGTTCGAGCACCTGGAGGACTGGGTTATCCAATCCAAGCCTGTTCTCAATAGACATGCCAAGTTATATAGCCTGATGTTGGGAAGGGCAATGCCCCCCTCTCGCCTGGGAAGATGCAGCTTGGTAAATGCTATGCGCGCCCTCTTGCCACGCCAGAGGAACTTGGAAATGGCAGAGTTAATGGATTTAATGTCTTTGTGGCGCAAGAGTAAAGGGATGGTTTGTAGTGGGTACAGTAGGCGTGCAAAACTGACCATCTTGACAAGGTGGCATCTTCCCAGTAGCGAGAGAGGCAGGTCCATCCAGTTGGTCAGTTCTTGGGATATTTTGGTGAGCAGGGGGGGGTAGTTGAGGTGGTATAGGGAGGAGGGTAGTTTGCCTATTTTTATCCCCAGGTAAGTGATATGTGACTTTGCAACGGCGAATAAGGAGTTTTGGGACCAAGAGGGGACAGATAGGGAGCCTATTGGGAGTATTTCGCTCTTGCTATAGTTGATGCGTAGCCCTGAACATTGCCTGAATTCGTCAAAGGTGGTCTTGATAGTGGACATGTCGAGTGAGGGGCTGGATGTGAAGATAAGGACATCGTCTGCAAATAGTGACGTGCGAAGGTCGTGGCCTCCGACCTGGATGCCATGAAGGGGGGCGATCTGGGTTAGGTGGCGGGAGAGGGGTTCAAGTGCTATGTTGAAAAGGAGCGGGGAGAGTGGACAGCCTTGTCTCGTGCCTTTGTGCAGCCTGAACTCCTCAGAGAGGAGGCCCGCCGCGACCACTCTCGCGGCAGGGGCAGTGTACATTGATTCTATGAGGTGCGTGAAGGGGCCCGAGAAGCCCATTTTGGACATGACCATGGAGAGCCATTCGAAACTAACGTTATCGAAAGCCTTCTCCGCGTCTAGGGTAATGATGGCATGGTCTCCTGCCGGGTCATTTTTTGCGTGTTCGAGAGCTAGCATCACCTTCCTGATATTCATGGTGGCCGTCCTACCCTTAACAAAGCCCGATTGTGCGGGGTGAATCAGGGAGGGTATAATGGATGCCAATCTAGTGGCTGCTATCTTGGAGAGGATTTTAACGTCAAGGTTAAGAAGCGAGATGGGCCTATAAGAGCCAGGTTCTAGGGGGTCCTTGCCCTTCTTCTCTAGGAGTTTTACTATGGCCTGATTGCCCGTTGGAAGATAGGACCCACCCGACCATATGTGTGTGTAGACGTTGTGGAGAGGGGGGGACACAGTCGAGCTAAAGGACTTGTAAAATTCTCCGGTGAAGCCGTCTGGGCCTGGAGCTTTGGAGGGGGAAAGCTGTTTGATTACGGATTGGACCTCCAGGACAGAGATAGGGGCATTGAGGGCTTCGAGCTGGGTGGGGGTTACCTGGTCCAGGGAGATACGTCGTAGGAAATTGAGGGCTGACGGCTTATCGATAGGGTCTGAGGCATACAGGGAGGAGTAGAATTGGCGCATAGTATTATTGATACCTTTTGGGGTGTAGTGTATGGAACCCGACGGGTCCCTGAGGGACATGATATGCGTCGGGCGGTTGGGTCCTTTACTTAGTCTGGAAAGGAGTCTACCTGCTTTGTTACCAAACTTGTGGAGGGAGGCGTCTAGATGCGCTTTTTGGGTACGTTCGAGGGTGGCTGCCCAGCTATCAAAGGCCTGCTTGGCAGCAAACCAGGCGTTACGGTTGCTGGGGGAGTCATCAGTATAGAGGACCCGCTGGGCCTGATGCAGTGTTGCGCTGGCCTGTTTGTAGCGTCTAAGGGTGTGTTTTTTGAATGTGGCGGCGTAGGCGATTATGCAGCCCCTGAGGAACGCTTTGCCCGCTTCCCAGAAAAGGTTAGGGTTGTCAGCGTGTAACGCGTTATCCGATGCGTACCCCAACCAGGCTTTTTCTAGATGCTGGTGAAAATCGGAGTTATTGTGAAGATAGGAGGGGAACCGCCAGATTCTGGGGTTAGAGGCTAAGTCAGGGTCCTCAAGGGTGGTCGAGACCGGGGCATGGTCCGAGATTGCGATATCGTGTATGTCAGCTTCCGAGATCAGTGGGAGGAGAGAGTCAGAACAGAAAAGATAGTCCAGTCTCGTGAAGACTTTATGAGGGTGGGAATAAAATGAGAATTCCCTGTCAGCAGGGTGCTTTAGTCGCCATAGATCGTGGAGGTGCAGTGAATCGACAGTCGATGCCAATAATGTCTGGGTGAGAGGAGTCAGAGGAGGACGAGATTGTCTGGTAGAGGACCTGTCGTCTATCGGGTGCATGATGGAATTGAAATCCCCGCCTATCAGGTGTGGGCAGGCTGGGTCTCTAAGCGCCCAGGAGGTGAGGTCGCTAAAGAAGGCATTTGTGGGGCTGTTAGGAGCATAGACATTAGTGATGATTACCACCCTGGATCCCAGTTGAATACGGGCCGAGGTGAATCGCCCCTCGGAGTCCGAATCTGAGGACAGAATCTTGCAGGGAAGGTTTTTGTTAATAAGGATTATTACCCCAGCTTTCCGACCACTTGAGTCAGAACCGAGGACTGTGCCTACCCAGAGTTTCCGCAGCCGCGGGAAGTCGGGGGTGGACAGATGGGCTTCCTGAAGGAGAGCGATGTCGGTCTTGAGCCTTTTAAGGTGGCGCAGAACTTTCATCCTCTTATTGGGGGAGCGGAGCCCTTTGACATTCCAGGAGACTATTCTCATGTTGGGAAGACTAACAATGGGGTGTGAGCAGGACGTGGAGGCGAGGAGAATGGGAGCATGGAGCATTGTAGAAGTGGGGTGCATGGACAGCAGGTGTTGTGGTGGTTTGCTGTGAGAGAGAGCGGAGGTGGTAACGGATCCCTAAAAATGGGCGGAGGGTTGAGAACCAGGGGGGGGAGATGGGGGGAGGGTGATGGGGGTAAACAAGGTGAACAACAACATTTGGGAGCTTCACTTTTTTCCGCATGGAGCCACTGAATAGGCCAGCTCCCAACGCAGGGCTCTCAATGCAGCACTCCACCCGCCGCGACCGATGGGGGGGGTGTAAGCAGCAGGAGCAATGCGTGAGGGGGAGGAGCTAGACAGGTATCCCTGCGGAAGAATGGAAAGGCCTACACATGATATATAAACGTATAGGATAACATAATATTAAGGCACAAGTAGAGCTAAAACAACTATTACCGATTGTGCAAGAGAACATAAAACAATGTGAAAACAAAACAGTGTGAAATAAAATGGCATTTAGGAGCATAAGAGAAAAGAAAAGGAGACAGACTGGCATAACATCAGAATTGCATTAGGCCTACCGTGGTCCCCCGGGTGAAGGGGGAGGCACGCTGAAGGAGAGGGGCCCAGGAGTGGTCCTGGACGGTTAATGAGCAGCAGAACTGCATCGGGATGGTGTGACCGTCCAGAAGAAAAAAAAAGAGAAGGTCCAGGAAAAAAAAAAGTTCAAAAGGATGAGGTGTGTTGACGGTCGGATCCAGATGCCTTGAATCTTTTAGGAGAGTCCTTGCGTGGGCTTCCGTGTTCTAGGGCCCGGTTGGAAGGTGCCGGTCTGGGAGACTGGTTGTGGTGGGGGCTAGAGCGGAGGGATCTCAGGAAGGCCTCAGCTTCGGATGGGTCATGGAAGGAGAGCTGATCACCGTTGGGTGCTCTGAGTCGAAGCACGGCCGGGAAAGCCAGAGTAAACTTGACTTGCATTCGGTGGAGCTCCGTGCAGGTCTGCTGGAAAGCCTTCCTTCTCTTGGAGACGTCCACGGAGTAGTCCGCAAAGATCAGGATATTCATGCCGTCTATCTGGAGGGTCCTGGACTGCCTGAACTTCTGCAGGATGAGAGATTTTTCTGAATAGTTGAGATATTTGGCGATCACAGGGCGAGGTGACTTGCGATCAGAGTTGAAAAGGCCCATGCGGTGGGCGCGCTCAACAGTGCAGGGGCCCGGCAGGCCCAGGGTCTCGGGGATGCGTCTGGAGCAGAGATCTGAAAGTGCCTGAGGTTGCAGCGATTCAGGGACGCCAATAAAGCGCAGATTGCTCCTCCTGGATCTGTTCTCAAGGTCGTCCAGTTTGTCTAGTATATACTTGTTCGTCTTGTCTTGCGCATGTTCAAAGGATTGGGCCTGGTAAAGATCCTCTTCTATATGTCCGATGCGATTCTCAGCCTCATTCAGCCTGGATGCATGCTCCCCTAGTTGAGCCTGGATTTTCTGTATCCCTGCATTGATGGCTTTTTCCACCGAGGTCGCTATCATGGGGGATAATAGAGCAGCCACGGCCTGGGCCATCAGCTCTATGTTGTGCATATCCCCCGCCTGTGGGGGAGGTGAGGAGATGTGAACAGTCTGAGGGGTAGTTGGAGGGGCTGGTGTTGCACTCACCTCCATTGCAGGCGTCGGATCCACGATCGGATCTACGATCGAATCCGTGTAGGCCGAAGCCGGGGCCTCGATTTGCGGCTGTCCCGTTCGCGCCGCAGCGGCGGCGTACGACCGCGCGCCGCTTTTTCCCAGGAATTTGTCCATCCTCGGGTGGAGGGGGGGGATGGCGGATGGTTAGCCCAGGGGTCGGCAGCGGGTTTGCTGGCTTTTATAGGCCGATTTGGGAGCCTGTGTGCGGGAGCTGAAGGAGTGCACAGCTACTCCATGCGGCGCCGGAACCGGAAGTTGAAATAATGACATCTTAAGCACGCCCCCTGTCTTTGCGTCGTGGGCAGAATCTGGCAATTCCAAAATGCCCAGGTGTGAACTGAACCTTAAGTGAAGGGACTGGTATTGTTACTGTTGACCTTTACTATCAAAAAGTCATTTAGAGAAAGACCATATGCAGTGATACATTAGCACAACCTACTGGTAGATGTGAATTAGCATTTAGGCTACATTTTTACACTGCACTGGATATATGTAAAACAATGTATAAATTAGTGATACTGTGGTTTCCCAGTTTGATTATTTGTGTTTTTTTTTCCAATGATGAATATCTGTGCAATACCCTTTTCTGTATGTTGATCAGTTGCTATTTTGTCTAAGGCCCCATGCACACTGAAGCTGATACACTGAAGCTAATAAACTGCAGTTCATTGGCGTTTTGGCTTTTTTTTTTTTTAAAGCCCATAAACGGAACTCTATGTTAGCCTATGTGCCCATGCACACCTGGGCGTTTTTCAGTGTTAATGAGCTTTGGAGTTTATTGGCTTTTTTCTGAACGCCCGAAATTTGCGTTCAAAGTGACGGTTTTTGGCGTAAAAAATAAAATAAAAAAAAAACTGAAAAACGCCGGCGCCAGCGTTTTTTTAGCATTTTTTTATCCATTGAAAAAAAAAAGGAAAAAAAAAAAAAGCTGATAAAAGCTACACTGAAAAACGCTGATTAAAGCTATTGCAAAAATGCTAAAAAACGTTGCAAGGCTCCCTGCAAAGCTACTGGCGTTTTTTTTATATCTTTTATCAGCTTCAGTGTGCATGGAGCCTAATTATTTCACAGACAAATAATTCTAATTTTTTAGTATTCTAAAAATTTTCAGCAACTTACTATTCATTGTTTTCTTTTCATTGTTTGCTTTAATATTAATCAACACAATAAAATTATTCCTTGCTCCATGATAGGCTAATTTATAATATTATCTATGCAAAACCTAATAATAAACTTTTATTATTTGCTCAATTTTGGTCTCTTTTTTTAAACGATTCAATTTAAAGGGTTTTGGTTATCTGTTAACAATAAATGTGGAAAAACTGAGAAATTAGGTTGTGCTAGATAATCTACACAACATGAAAACTGTGCAAATGGGTATAAATAAATTTAATTGAAGCCAATATCCATACCAGGGGATGAAGGCAATAAACCACGCAAAATCCTGAATAATAAATACAATTTGTAAGAAAAAAAAATATATATATATGTCCAGAAACTGATCAAACATAAGTGTCCAATTCACAATGGTGACACCAAAAAGGCTGAAATAAAGTGAAAGGAAAATTTCCACCACCAAGTTGATTTAATTGAAAGTAGTTGCTCCTCACGATCACACCAGGAAGATAAGTGAGTGAGTGCCCTTACCAGAATAGTTGGACACCCTGTTAGATGAGGTCAAGAGAGCCTGAAAACACCCCTTGTCCGAGGCGATGAGAAATCCAGGGGCTGTGTGTTGCTCCATTTCCAGCAGTTCCCAAGGCTATGTGTATCCCGTCCAAATGAGACCCTTGGATAGGTAATTCTCCCTCCAAATGCAGTCTGCTCCTTTGTCTGGTGAAGGGTAAGTTACCATGATCACCTTTCTGATAAGCAGGGAAAAGGTTACTTAGAATTCATTGCTCACTGGAAACCTGTTTTGCTTCTGTGTCTCCTTTACTTGTTTCCCGATCTGATGGCTTCACTTCACACGTGTTATCGATATAACTCATAGAAATTAAAGGTGACCATAGTTTGTCCCAACCCCTGTCTCTTATGCTGCGTACACACGATCAGAGTATCCGATGGTCTAAAATCGGATTGGATTTTTTAATCGAAATTCTGTTCAAGCTGTCTTGCATACACACTGTCAGATTAAATTCCGACCGTCCAAAACGCAGTGACGTAAAACACTACGACGAGCTAAGAAAAATGCGTAGAGCATGCTTAGAGTTGATTCTGAGTCTGCAATGTTTTTTCTCCGAAGGAATTTCACACAGACAATCGGAATTTCCCATTTGATTTTTTCCCATCGGAAGAATTTAAAACATGTTCTATTTTTTTACTCCGATGGAAAAAAGTCTGATGGGGCCCACAGACGATCGGAATTTCCGATAGACTAAAAAAATATGACTTTTTTCATTGGAAAATTTGATCATGTGTACGAGGCATTAAAGTGTATCTATAGCCCAAACATTTTTCTTCATTTTATATAGAGTAGGTAAGGATTAAGAACCCCTGGTCAGGTTTTACTGCCATTTACTTCTTGCCTGGTAAAAAAAGCTGCCCCTAGGATGAAGAGTGAGGGGAAATCTCTCTAACAGCAACACAGACAGAAGTATTATTATTTTTTTTTTTAAGTTAAAGTATAACTAAAGGCAAAACTTTTTTTTTCCCGTTTTGGACAGAGTGGAGAAGGATTAGAGCCCCTGTCAGTTTTTCTCTCTGTCTAAGCCCCCGTTAAGGAGATTTACCCGCTCTATTTGTCCTGTTTACCAATACATACCTCCCAACTGTCCCTGATTTCGAGGGACTGCCCCTGATTTGGAGCAATGTCTTTCTGTCCCTGTCATTCCTCCTCATCTGTCCCTCATCCCTCCTCATTTGTCCCTCATTTTGGTCTGATCTATATAGTTGTATAAAAAATGCACTTTCCTGGTGCCTTCATGGCAGCATACATATGGTTGGTGGCTCCGCCCTCATCCAACCCACAGGACCAATTATAACTCTTTAAAAGAGAGCGACAGCCTTCCCTCTGACATTCTTTTTTCTGTCCTCAAACCTGCAGGATCATGGATCACCTGGATTCAGCCCTTACTAAGCCACTGTGTTGGCCATCCATTACAGGTTCATGCTCCCCTGTAGATGAAGTCCCATATCTTAGGCTGCTAAATGCGCCAAAAAGGTTTGGGAGCCCATTTTTCTGTGGATCTTTTCTGGGTCTGGAGTTCAGGTATTTTCCTCCATCCGTGACTGAAAACACTGCTCCAAGGTAAAAGACGACTGATTACAAAATTTGCAGTGCTATTTTTCACTGCTGATGATTGTGGCTTGTTGGAGACAGGTGGCTATTAAGCCTTCTACAGCTGCTTACAGGGCAAGTCTTGTTCAACTGTTTAAAAAAATAAAATAAAATCTGCCGTTTGATATAAGGGCGATTACATTCTAGACCACCTGTCCCTCACCTCTGCCATCTTAGCCAGCAGACTCCTGGGCTATAACGAGGTATGGCAGAGTTTATGACTCTCGTGGCCAGGCATGCGATCTCCCGCAGCAGGGGGGGGGGGGGGCACCCCTCCTGCCGCCCCTGCTGGAGAGCATCTGCGGCGCTTCGCGCGCCCCCTCTGCATTTGATTTATCCCTTCCTTGGACACTGTTGTGTCGCAGGGATATGACGTCACCGCGCGCATGCGCAGTAGCCTCCGGAGGCCAATGCGGCCATCTTGGTATACCCGGAAGTAGTCGGTATATAAATGAGGATGTTTTTCCTCATTATGTTTAAACAGCTCTCCACTGCAACACATCCTAGGTTAAGGGAAGATTACATTCTACTGCCTCCTCCTGTTTATTCCCCATATTATGGATCCAGCCCAAGGTAAATTTGGGAGTGGATCATGTTTGTGCATATTTCTGTGGAATACATATTTTCATGTGCATATAATGGGTGAGGACGTTTTCTGTACATATGGGTATGTACATGGATGTGTAGGTGCATGTGTATATGTATATACTTAGGTAGGGTATCCTTGATACCTCATGGATCTCAGCCTTGCCTGTGCATAGGCCTGGATGTGTATATGTATGTATACACAGATATATATATATATATATATATATATATATATATATATGGTTTTTATGTATTCAATATAAAAAATAAAAAAAAACATATATGAACATATGTGTTCATGGGTGTATATATGCATATTTGTAGGTACGCTATACATATAGGTATGTGTTCCAGAAAAAATTAATAATAATAATAATAATAATAATAATATATAAAAAGAAAAGTTAAACCACGCAGGTTAGCCTTGTTGGTTTCCCTCTTTAACAGCACTTCCCCGCAGCTCAGTATTACAAAAAGATCCTCAACATACCACTAGGTAAGTGGCTGCAACTACCAGGTAAGTTCAAAATAAAAAAGAGCACGTGACTACCTTCTATAGAGGAAAAACAGAATTTTTCTGTCCTTTCCTTCTTTTGCAGCCCGCAACCTCAGCCAAGTCGCAGAGGGGCACAGAAGAAGGGGTCCAAAGCTCATGGTGTCCCAAAGAGTGGTCACTCTGCTTCAGCCTACACACCTGACAGCTGCAGGTCTTCCCGACATTCGGCTAGAAAGTATCCCTCTCCTCATCACCCTGCCACCCCCAAAGCCTGCTGGGTCTGCGGTGATGATGCGCTTCCAAAAAAAAAATTGGTCTGCAGTTACTGCTTTCTGGGAGCAGCCGGAAATGAGGAAAAGGAGAGGGAGGAATACTGGGTCAACATTAGGAAAATAATTAAAGACGCAATCCAGGAGTCGTCTCCATCTCAAGGTCCAGCTACCTCTTCATCAAAAGATATTTTTCAGGGGTCTGCCCCCCAAGATCCCAGGTCAGCAGATAAGTGAAGGGGCCAGTTTGGATGACTCCCAAGATGCATCCAAGAAGCAAGGGGCCCACTACGATTCTGGGGTGCCTGATAATTTTCTGGCCGCCTTAATGCGAAATATGGTAGCAGGCCAGGTCGCCTATATCCATCCTCGTGGGCTGTACCCTCCAGCTGACACTAGTGCTCAGCTGTTTTTCTTACCATCTATGGATCACTCGGCTACTGTAAGAAATGCAGCACATTCCTCAAGAGGTGCAGCGTCTCAAGAAGACATATTGGGTCACAAGATTGAGAACGGCCTCAAATCTAAATATGAGACAGCTGAGAGAGCGTGAGAATCAGCAGCCGCTTTAGCTTCAGCTGCCGAGACAACAAAGGCATGGTCTACCAATTTTGAATTAGCCTTGAGCCAGGGCCTCGAGCCAGAGGAAATTCTCAATTCTCTGGAGCAATTAAATTGGCTTCAGAATCTATGGTCGAGGCAGCAGCGAAAACACTGGAATCTTCCTCTCAGGCCTTACTGCATACAGTAACTGCCAGGAGGTATAGGAGTAGGCAAAGCCACCTCCAGGTTACCCTCATGAACATAAGGAAAGAAGGGGACGCGTCTAGCTCTCCCGGAATTCAGAAGTCCTTTTGACTTCCTGTTTACTCAAGCTGAACCAGCGCGTACTGCCATTCTGGTTTAACGGGAAACTGACTCCCCTACAATTCGCCTTGGTCGCACCAAAAAAAAAAAGCGAAAAAAAATAAAAAATACTTTCTAGCTCAACAGGCTCCTATGCCCCTGCTACTCACCAAGGTCCATATAGAATAAAAGATCTCAGGACTCTGATTCAGCTTACACAAAGCCCATACATGATGGATTTCAGTTCCGAGTTCCGTGAGCTGTTTGGGGGTTCATACCTCTCAAATCTTTTCCCTTTCTGGTTATTTGAAAAAAGGAAATGCATGTGTTTCTTTTTTTTTCCCATCCTTCAAATGTACGCAATTCATACCAGGTCTACAGCAAACTTGTCAACCTGGCAATCCTCGGGTGAGAATCCCTTAAAAAAAATGGGACTCATGGCAGTACGACCAGAAGTGGAGATGGCCCCTGTAAAGCCTCAAGGGTTTCCACCTGCATTTTCATCAGGTTCTCCTACCCCTTATGTTCCAAGACATTAGTGGACTTCATTTACAATTTTGATGCCTGCCTTTAGGCACACCATGCGCCCCGGATCTTAGCAGAAGGATCTAGTGTTAATCTCTTCCGAGGGGAAAAGTTGCACTTTCCACATGAGCAGGAAGATGTTCTATCTTCATTTCATTACAATAAGGCTTCCGATCTCGTATACAAGAGGTGTATGTTCACCTTAGCATGAATGCATCTGGTCAGGTAATTACCAAAAAAAAAAAAACATATATAAAAATGTTTTAGTCTTTTTGCCTATGCAAAGATTATATTCCTAAGAGACTGATGTCTCCCCTAAAGAGAAGAAAGTCCCCACCCACAGCCTAAGCTGGGAACATGACAATCGGAATCATATCGGGGTCCTCTTACATCCTCCCCCTGGACTCTGGCAGCATGGTGGGAACATTAACATCTCTACACCTCGTTACAACAGACTTTCCTAACGGAAAGGTCCGGGTCTCAGAGAATTCTACTTTTTAGAAGTAGTACCGGTCCTGTGCTATAATCAAGTCTTCTCGGTGGGTGGAGCCACTTGCAGTTGGTTCCTACTCCTTGGTCCATCCCTGTAGCAGCAGCGGTTCTTCTGAATTTCAGCAACCTTAGGGGACTCAGTTGACCAAGACAACTGGTATTTAAATAAGGACAGTTCGGTATCCAACATACAGGAGTCAAGTACCGCTGACATATCAATATTCTGCCAGAACATTACCTCTGAAGGGCGAGTCCATTCCCACACAGATGAGCATCAGGTCGACCTTAACCTGAGTCCAGTCCCAAAGGACGAACACACGCACATAGGCAGATCGTCATTCTTCAAAAGCATTCCTGATATGACTCAAGGCCAAGAGGATCTCACCAGCCTCAAGCAGTTGATGTTTTAAAAAAAAAAAAAAAAAGGGAAGGGAATAAATCATTTGGCTGATCACCTAGGAAGGAAAATACCAACTCCAATACGCAGCTATTGGTTCAGCTTGCCTTCCGAGAGGCTGTCCTCATGGGCTAGTCCGCTAGTTAAGATCTCTTCCTTTTGGTGCATGTTTGTTTTTACACGGAAGGCTGCCAGTTCCTTCACACAATTTCCCAATCTCAAGGGTAATACGGGCGTACGCCCTCCTACCTGGTTAAGTGCCAGCGCCTAGCAGAGAATTGGTTCACCTCCTCAACTACAAATCCTCGGTTGGTCTAGGAAATCTTGATACAGGCTGCCAGGCGAGCAGGCCCCGTTCGGTCCTTCTGCCGATTCCAGTTGCGTACATTCGCATATCCGAAAGAGTTCACTCCTATCCGCTTTCGGATGTCCCTGGAGTTAATCATCAGGAATGGAGAAGGAGGAAAAAAACTAAAAGTTCAGTCACTCCCACAAGATAAATGGCACTTTTACCCAGAAAGTCTTCCTCCAGTAGCACCTTTTGACAGGAAGAAAAGCCTCTTTCAGCCCTGGAAGACATCAGAGGGAACCTAAATTCACAATAAGAACATGCCTCGAGGGCAATCATTCATTTTTTTTTTCCCCAGATAGGGTGACTACGTCTAAAAGGGGATGTGCCACTGCTATTCAGTTTACTCGCAGTCTTTCCTTGCACATACACGAGAATCTTCTATGTAAGACGCTACTCTCGAAGCAATTTTCTTTTTTCCATACTTCTAAGCACCGTCTCATCCGTTCAAAGGCCCTCAAAGTCCAAGCCTCCGTATTTAGGATTCCGATGTTTCAATTTAAACAAGTTGGTCATCTGGCAGTCTTGCCAGCTCAAGTCCAGAGCTCCCTCTGCGAGCCAATTTATCTAAGAATGGGTAGTCCCAAATCTTTCAGTATGTTCCAACAACTCCTGACTGGCCAAACCAGTTAGAAGAAGACTTCCTCAGGCGTCTCGGATCTGGCAGGCATGCTACCAGCTTACCTTGAAAAAAAAAAAAAAAAGAAAGAGGGGGAGAAAGTTGTGGACACCAAGGACAACTTCATCAAGTTGGATGGTTCATCTTATCCAGACAACATACCGGGCTAGTGGTCCTCCGCTCCAAAGTCAAAGAAGACTTGTGCGGGGAATGGCGGCTTCCTGGACTACA
Source organism: Rana kukunoris (assembly GCA_029574335.1). NCBI lineage: Eukaryota > Metazoa > Chordata > Amphibia > Anura > Ranidae > Rana > Rana kukunoris. Next base: position 458,981,186 of record CM056050.1, read on the forward strand.
GCAACACTAGAATCTTCCAAGCGCCCTGCCATTAGGCAACCGGTCATTCTACACCGCATTCATGACCTAGTTGGGTCTACTCTTACTCATAGTGATGTAGGGGGAAAAGTCTGTTCAGCTGTTTTCTCTTGGATAGAGATTAAAATACTTTTTGCAGCAACCCTCCCTATAAGCGAGTTATTTACCATATGTATGCTGCCATGAAGGCACCAGGAAAATGGAAAATTGAATACCTACCTTTCAGTAATTTTCCTTTCCTGGTGCCTATCCATGGCAGCATACGCCCTCCCTTTCTTAGAATCCTTAATTGTTTGAGTCTAGTTACAAGAATGTCAGAGGGGAGGCTGTCGCTCTCTTTTAAAGAGTTATAATTGGTCCTGTGGGTTGGATGAGGGCGGAGCCACCAACCATATGTATGCTGCCATGGATAGGCACCAGGAAAGGAAAATTACTGAAAGGTAGGTATTCAATTTTCCATTTTTTATCTATCAAAAAGTGTTTCCCAGTGCTATCTGATTTCTAAATTGCTGCATTTGTAAATTCTGAAAGCCAATATAAAGAAATACTAGTATTAAAAAAGCACTTGTGGGTTTAGCCAATCTTATTTCTTTATCGTACATCACGGGACACAGAGCGCATAGCCATTACATATGGGTTATATGGGTACCTTCAGGTGTGGACACTGGTGTAATCAACTTCACAGGAAGTTCCTCCCTATATAACCCCCTCCCACTGAGAATGCTTCAGTTTTTTCGCCAGTGTCTTAGGTGTTGGTCACGTCTAGCTGTCCCTCGGAGGTCTCGGGACCCAGGATAGCTAGCCGGATCCGTCCGAAGTGCTTCAAAGCCAAGGTGTACGGTACCCGGGCCCTGCTGGAGTGGGGTTTTGCCTATAATGCCTCTCCTTGGAGGGCTGGATTCTGGGTTCCAGTGCCTTGGTCTCTTCCAGGACTAAACGCTACTGATGCCAGGATGCTATATAGGTCCAGGGGTGTGGGTTCCTTAAATACAGGACCCCGGTCCCTGAAGGTCCGAGACAATACCCACGGAGATGGGGGAAGATTGGGCCTCTTGCAGTTTGCAATACCCTGCGGCGTGGAGCAGGTAAGAGGGAACCTGCGGGACTTGGTTCGACAGTAGGTATCCCCCTGGGGGTTCTGGGTTGGCTAACAGTATGCTTGTGCATCAGCCACTATCTCCACTATGTCTGTGTGGGCAGGATGGGATACTAATGTTTTACCCAGATAACATGTAGATATATGTATACTTGTGTAAGATATATATTTGCTACTCACCCCAGGTCTGCCTGTTAGCATTGATACTGCAACCCCACATGTTTTAAAGAGGAAATTGCTGGTGAAAACTCCTGTTTCTTAGGAAGCCCATGGGGACAGCTTCCTCTCTGTGTGTGCACTACAATAAGATTAGTGCTTACCTGGTGTCTGTTGGTGCTGCCTGGCGCTGGTCCATGTTGTTTCCTCTGCTCTGCTTCCTCCATGTGGTTTTCAGCGTGGGGGGGTTCGCGCGCGTGTGCGCGCGTGCACGCCGCCTTTTATAGCGTCGGCGTGCGTCGGGGGGGCGGGCCAGCAGCGTCAGGGTCTGTTTAAAGGGAAAACTTTTTCTCTGGCTGGTCTTTCCCTCCTGGAGGCAGAGGAAGAAAGGATACAGAGCGTGCAGCTGGGTCTTTTGGCCACACAGGGACACCTAGTGGCGGTTTTGTGGATCTTCAGGTCTAGGACTTAGGTCCACTATTGACCAGAAAAAAAAAAAAAAGGAAGTTTTTGCTTAAAGGGACTCAGCCTTAGATCCAGCAGTATCTGAGTCTACCTTGGACTCCGGCTAACGGGCATTGGTGTGTCAATACTCACAGGTTTCCTCAGTATTGCCACCTCCCAGGCGGGTAAAAAAAAAAAAAATTTGTTTTTGGAAAAAAAAAAAAAAGAAATTTAGTTTTTTTCACTGTCCTCATATTGGTTACTCCTAGCTGCAACAGTCAGGTGTTGGCTATAGGGGTGACTCAAGGTTGTACAATGGCTCCAAAGGGATCTGGACCAGCCAAGGCTGCTAAAGGTGCCAAGAAGCAAAAGGGGTCTCCATCGGGGTCAGAGGATTTGGGCCAGGCTTCAACGGCCCCACCCTCGCCAGTTAGAACACCGAGTGGCATAGTACAAGAGCCATTGGGGGTGCTGGGGGCAGAGGCGGCCCCCGATCCACCCATTCCCGTTTACGTGACGGAAGAAATGCTAGCAGCCACCATGAGTGGGCTAGAGAAAAGGTTAACTGCGTTGTTTGCCCGTCCTTGGCCAAGTAGCAAGCGGGCTAGATCCCCCTCACCCAGTGTGGGGTTTTCAGATGCGGAGGTCTCCTCTTCAGAGGAGCGGGACCCACAAGGGGATCAGGCAGACCCAAGTCCCGACGGTTCAGACAGGGAAGATTCCACTATAGATGAATATTTCTCGGCCTCTCAAGCGGAGAGCCTGTGGATCCAGTCTTTGACAGATATGGTTCGCACTGCCTTTAAACTTCCAGTGCCAGAACTAGTAGCCCCGGAGGTTTCCTCATTGGGTTCTTTAAAGGCTCCATTAACTTGTGCGTCTTTTCCAATGCACCCCCTTCTGCGGAACGTGATTTACCAGGATTGGGCTCGACCTGATAGAATCTTTGTCCCTCCTAAAAGATTCTCCATTCTCTATCCTATGGAAGAGGAATATTTAAAGAAATGGGCACTCCCCACAGTGGACGCGGCCATTTCCTGCGTGAATAAATCCCTGACCTGTCCGGTTGAAAATGTCCAGATGTTCAAGGATCCGGTTGACAAGAAATTCGAGACCCTACTGAAAGCCGCTTTCACCTCAGTAGGTGCCATGGTTCAGCCAGCAGTAGCAGCCATTGGTGTTTGTCAGGCCTTGAAGGATCAGGCAAAACATATATTAAAGGACATGCCGGCTCAGCATACTCATGAATTAGCAGAATTCCCTAGGGCTCTCTGCTTTGCAGTAGATGCTATTAAGGACTCCATCCAACAGGCATCCCGTTCATCTCTACTGATGGTTCACATGCGTCGTCTTTTGTGGCTAAAGAACTGGTCAGCAGAGGCACCCTGCAAAAAGCTTTTAGCAGGATTTCCCTTTCATGGGGGAAGACTATTCGGGGAAGACCTAGATAAATATATCCACACCATATCAAGTGGAAAAAGTACTTCCTTACCGGTCAAGAAAAGACCGCGTGGGCCCACGTTTAAACGACAGGCCATTGTAGGCTCGGCCCCTTCGACTTCTCGTCAGTATCGACGGCCTCCCGGGCGTCCAGCGGTTAATAGCCGCCCACAGGGTCAAGCCGCGGCAAACAAGAGACCCTGGTCTCGCAAACCGGCTAAACCAGTCATCAAATCAGATTCATGAAGGGGCGCCCCCACTCTCTCGGGTGGGGGGAAGACTTCGGTTTTTCTCCGAAGTCTGGAAGGCCAGAATTCCCGACTCTTGGGTTCGGTCCGTGGTAGCCACGGGATACAAACTAGAGTTTCGAGAAATCCCCCCTCCTCATTTTCAGGGGTCAAGTCTTCCAAGCGACCCATTAAAAAGGGCCTCTCTCGCAAAGGCGTTGGATCGTCTCTTGCTCCAAGGAGTAATTGTAGAAGTACCAACCCAAGAATGGGGTCGGGGATTCTACTCCAACCTTTTTGTTATACCAAAACCCAATGGCGACGTCAGGCCTATATTAGACCTCAAACGCCTAAATCGCTTTCTAAAGATTCAGACCTTTCGTATGGACTCCATACGTTCAGTGACAGCCAGCCTGCATCAGGGCGACTTTCTAGCATCTATAGACATAAAGGATGCATATCTGCATGTGCCGATTTACCCAGCACACCACAAGTTTCTTCGTTTTACGATAAATCAAAGTCATTTCCAGTTCGTAGCCCTCCCTTTCGGGTTGGCAACAGCTCCGCGGGTATTCACAAAGGTGTTAGCCCCGGTGCTAGCCGTCCTAAGGACAGAAGGCATCTTGGTCCTGGCATACCTGGACGATCTCCTGGTTATCGACAGATCAGCTTCCAACCTCAATCATGCAGTAGTCCGCACAGTGCGGCATCTAGAAGAATTCGGGTGGATTGTGAACCAAGAAAAATCAAGGTTACAACCCACAAGACAGTTGGAATATCTAGGCTTTCGGTTAGATACAGAATGCCAGAGGGTATTTTTACCTCAAGGGAAGATCAGGTCGTTGATTCAAACAATTCAAATAGTCTTAGGCAAAAAGAAGCCGACTATTCGCCTATGCATGCGACTGCTGGGAAAGATGGTGGCCGCCTTCGAAGCAGCGCCCTATGCCCAGATCCATACCAGAGTTCTTCAGGCAGCTATTCTCTCTGCTTGGAACAAGTCCATACAGGCATTAGACCGTCCATTAGTTCTTTCCCCAGGGGTCAAGCGCAGCCTGTACTGGTGGCTGATCCCTCAAAAATTGTCAAAAGGGAAAACCTTTTGCCCCATCACGTGGAAAATAGTAACCACAGATGCCAGCCTAATAGGTTGGGGGGCAATCTTAGGAAAACTGACCCAGCAGGGACAGTGGTCAGAGGCAGAAAGTCTGCTTCCCATCAATGTCCTAGAGATCAGAGCTGCTCGGTTGGCCCTGGTCGCCTGGACTCTCCCCCTGCAGGGTCTGCCAGTAAGGATACAGTCCGACAATGCCACGGCGGTGGCATACATAAACCACCAGGGGGGCACAAGGAGCCTAGCGGCTCAAAGGGAAGTAAACCTGATTTTTTCATGGGCCGAAGCCCATGTACCCTGCATCTCAGCAGTGTTCATCCCAGGGATAGACAATTCTCAAGCAGATTTTTTGAGTCGTCAACAGTTACTCCCGGGAGAGTGGTCTCTTCACCCCCAGGTATTCCAAGAGATTTGCCAAAGATTCGGAGTTCCCGATGTGGACATCATGGCAACAAGATTCAACAAGAAATTGGACAAATTCGTATCCCGAGCCAGGGACCCCTCGGCCTACGGGACCGATGCGTTGGTTTGCCCCTGGCACCAGTTTTCTCTCCTGTATGCGTTCCCTCCACTACAGATGATTCCCCGCCTTCTACGAAGGATCAGGGTGGAGCGCAGGCCGGTGATCCTGGTGGCCCCAGCCTGGCCCAGAAGGGCTTGGTACGCACTCATCGTGAGGATGTCAGTAGGGGCACCGTGGCCACTCCCCCTGCGCCCAGATCTGCTGTCTCAGGGCCCGATCTACCACCCTGCTTCACAGCAGCTAAATTTGATGGCTTGGCGGCTGAATCCCTAATTCTTAAGGGCAGAGGCCTCTCAGCCCAGGTCATATCTACGTTAATTCAGGCTAGAAAGCCAGTCTCTAGAAATATCTATTACAGAGTCTGGAGGACCTATGTGGAGTGGTGCGAGTCTCAAGGAGGGCATCCTCGCAAATTTTTTATTGACAGGATCTTGCGATTCCTCCAGGTTGGCGTTGACAAGGGGTTGGCTCTTAGTACTCTAAAGGGGCAGGTGTCTGCCTTATCGATATGGTTTCAAAGGCCTTTGGCCACGCATTCGCTTGTGAAAACCTTCTTGCAGGGGGTCTTGCATGTGAATCCCCCTATTAGAGCTCCCCTCTGCCCCTGGAATTTAAATCTGGTCTTGTCAGCTTTACAAAGGCAGCCGTTTGAACCTCTGACAGAAATCCCTCTTGTGCTGCTAACCCGAAAGTTGGTTTTCTTGGTGGCTATGGCTTCGGCCAGAAGGGTCTCCGAGCTGGCAGCCTTGTCTTGCAGGGAACCGTACCTGATTCTGCATAAGGACAGAGTGGTTCTGCGGCCTCAGCCTTCTTTCCTTCCTAAGGTCATATCCAGTTTTCACTTGAATCAGGACCTAGTCCTACCATCCTTCTTTCCTACTCCCCAGTCCAGAGAGGAAAGATTGCTTCATACTTTGGACGTGGTCCGAGCCATGAGGGTTTATCTCAAGGCTACAGAAAAGATTCGGAAAACAGATGTGCTTTTCGTTCTCCCGGATGGCCCCAAGAAGGGTCAGCCGGCTGCCAAGTCTTCCTTGGCTAGGTGGATTAAGCAGCTGATTTTTCAGGCCTATGGTCTGAAGCGCGTTCCATCTCCCTTATCAGTTAAGGCCCATTCTACGAGGGCCATGAGTGCCTCTTGGGCGGCACACCATCAGATCTCTATGGCACAGGTTTGCAAAGCGGCAACCTGGTCTTCCGTACATACGTTTACTAAATTTTATAAGTTGGACGTCACAAAAGCTACGGACGCAGCATTTGGGCAGGCGGTCCTACGGGCAGCAGTATAGAATCCTCTGGCCCGGTTCACGCCCCCTTTTTTTCTGTTGGTGGAGCTATTTTTTACCTCCTGATATATTTTCTGTTTGGCTATTTTTGGCCTTACGGTCTCCCTCCCTTCATGGAGCATTGCTTTGGGACATCCCATATGTAATGGCCATGCTTTTTTTTCCCCTGATGTATGATAAAGAAAAAAGGATTTTTAATAAACAGCTTACCAGTAAAATCCTTTTTTTGAAGTACATCACGGGACACAGAGCTCCCACCCCTCTTTTGGGGAACATTGTGTAACCTCAGAGAAATTGCTTGCTACAAAACTGAAGCACTCTCAGTGGGAGGGGGTTATATAGGGAGGAACTTCCTGTGAAGTTGATTACACCAGTGTCCACACCTGAAGGTACCCATATAACCCATATGTAATGGCTATGCGCTCTGTGTCCCGTGATGTACTTCAAGAAAAGGATTTTACAGGTAAGCTGTTTATTAAAAATCCTTTTTTTTTTGTGTTCAATTCTCCCTTAAGGGTATGTGGCAAGGGGTGTGTCCTATGCCTGCATACTTTTGCTGATAGGTGTCCCTCATTCCCATCTCAGAAAGTTGGGAGTTATGCCACTATCGTTAAGTGAAAGTAAAAGAAAGCCCACATTTTTGGGTTGTCCCCAGAAAAATAATAGAGGGGAAATCTTCCAGTGGGGACACTAGTTCTGGTGACCTAGGGGTCCCCAAAAAAATCCTTTATTTGCAGAGATATCCTCTAACTTCCTGTTTGGCTATGGGATAGGAAGTGAATGGAAATCTCCACAATGGGACAGAGATGGGGAAAAAATATGACAGGGGCTATTACCCCCCCCTTACTCTATCTGAAATAAAAAAAAAAGTTTTGCCCATAGTTCTTCTTTAAGTAGAGGATTATTGTCTGGTAAAATCATGTCCCCAGAAGAGAAAGTTAGGAGAAATCTATCCAAAGGAGTCCCAGCAGAAAAACTTGACATGAATGCTAACTTTTCCATATTCTACCCAAAAGTTGAAATACATTTTAATGGATGGTTTGGTCTACACATAATGAATAAAGTATAGATGAAGGAATTTAACATTTAAATAATTGAGTTAGTATACAAATAATATACCCATTAATCTCATGTTTTAAGCATATACAGTACTCAAAAGCCAATATTTTTTACAATTGCTCTCAATTAAATTAAAATTGTATTTTCTGTAAGCCTTTCCGATCTTTTTTTTATTTAAATACTTATAATTCAATTTAAATTCAATTCAAATTTTGGAGCAAACATTTCTAATACTAATTCATTAGAAATGTAGGTTGATATATATAAAACTGTATACGTGTCTTACTAGGGTGAGATAATGTGAAATACAGCAAATGCAATGTTATTGCTGCTAAAAAAAGATTGCAGCTTTTTATTCAGGACTACAACTATTATAGAAATGTTAACTAGGGTGTACTGTTTTCTGAAGTGTTTTATGAAAAATTATTTAAAAATAAAGTATGAGTATATTAAGGAAAATTAATTATTCTTTTAAAGTATCAGATTTGCACCAAACTATTATTCTTGTTTTCTTTCTCACTTCTACAAGACATTCCTATGTTACTTTGCTTATATACGGTAACTAAACATTTTGGCCTGTCAAAAATGTCGTAGCTCTTGTAATGGCAGAAATTATCTAATGGATCAAGGTATCGCCAACAGTTTCTACGAATACCCTGAAATAAGAAGGTTGCCTTGATTTGTTCAATATTTTTTAGGATAACATTAGCTGTAAATTGCCTACAATAAAGCCTCACTAGTGTCAGCTGTACTTCCTTTTGTAACAAGTATTTTTTATTATTATTTTAATTGTACTCAAAACTCAAAATTTGACTTCTGAAAGCAATTGAATAAGAACACATTTTTGGGACTACTACAGCATGTACCATGTATCCCCATTTTCTGTAAGGAATAATAAGGGAATAAGAGACTTTTAAGGGGTTGTAAAGGAAATAGTTTTTTTTTTCATAATAAGCATCCTTTACCTGCAGACATTCCTCTTTTCACTTCCTCATTGTTCGTTTTTACTCAGAAGTTGCTTTATATCTTCTCTGTTCTGTTCACTTCCTGCTTGTCTGATTGTTACTCACCACCGTGAAGGGAGGCTTTACTGCGGTGGTCAGTAACGTGCTAGCCCCCTCCTGGGAACTACATCTGTGTGGCAGGACGCTCGCTATGTGTTAGAGACTTCAAGGAGGTGTGAATTACTGGACGTGCCCGCAATGCATACTGGGAAATGTAGTTCTTACATGAACGAGCTCCGCAAACCAGGAAGTGAATGAGAAAACAGAAACTAGAACGCCGGAGGTGATATAGATGAAGGAATTTAATAGGTATTTACTTGTTTTTTAACAGAATCATTACACTATTCTGTCTGTCTACCTTGCAGACATTAATTTTAGCCAACAAAAATGTTTTCCTTTACAACTCCTTTAATGATGTTGTTAGTGTGATTGCAGCATTAAATGTGTCTTCCATTTGTTAGACATACAGTATATCCCCTGTGTGGTCTGTTCATGGTCTTTTTCTACCTGACCCACTATTGCTTACAGTTGCAAAAATAAGATGATCAACATGTATGGCCGCGTACACACGATCAAATCTATCTGCTGAAAACGGTCGGCCCGACTGTCCCAGCAGACAGATTTGATCGTGTGTACGGGCGAGTCAACGGATTTGGCCAGCCGACAGATTTTAAAGCATGCTTTAAAATCTGTCAGCTGGGAATCCATCCGCCCGATATGTCTGCTGGTTAGTACGCTAACCAGCAGACATATCTTCTTGCACATGCGTCGAATGGATTCGACTGATGCGCAGAAGTAATTTACTTCCTGGTGCGGTGACGTGGCGGCGTCAACGTCACCGCCACGTCACCGCGCTGTCAGCTGGTGGGGATTTTGGTTTGATCGTGTGTACAGCGATCAAACCAAAACGGCCAGCAGACAGATTTGTTCAAATCGGTCGGTCCGACCAATTTGAACAAATCTATTTGCTCGTGTGTACGGGGCCTATGTCTTTAGGTTGCAGACTCAGTAAAATATAGAAAATGTAGAAAACATTTCATATGCCATTCCTTAAAAGTAAGGCACCCAGCAAAGATTGTCTGCTTGGCTTTCTTGGAATTGTTCCTTACCCAACTCTGAAAATCTTTGTAACCAAGTATCTGCTGCACTCCTATTGGTGCAGAAAAAAAAAACTATAAATAAACTGATAACGGGGACCTTTGTGTGTGTTCATAACTGTTTTGCATTGGTTTCCTGCCCACCTACTCTTGAATGCACATCCTGAATAATCCGATAAGGAATCTCATATTATGGTGACAATGTGAAGGTCAATCAGTACCTGCAGCGAAAATGACTTAGCAGAATGCAAATCAATGTTCCACAATTAGCATCTGAATAAAGCAAATTGGCCATGTTCACTATATGGGTTCATATGAATAAGCTTGCTCAACAATACCAACCAGCCAGTACGGTAAAAGCTTCAGAACACAAAGGGAAACATAGAAAAGTGTTTTTTTTTTCCTAGCAGTTTTAAAAATGTCCTATATTTGCAGCTAGGATGTTTTAGCCCTGGAATATTCCTGTCTACTGTTTATAGTATTTGTAGGTATCTATATAATCCTACCTTATCACACACAATACAATAGTCAGCAGCAGAGATTCCTCCATCTCTGCTGTTTAGCTTTGATGGAGGAATCTATTAGATTTGTTTCATTTAGCCTGTGGATTGTACAAGAGAAACCTTAGTGTGTATGGATTAGTTGGATTATTACAGCAATGTAAGTATCCATGTGTATTTGGTGGGGGTCGCCCCATAAAATTGCCAAGAGATTACTTTAAAGCTGGTCATACTACTGGCAATAGGATAGAGTGATCAAACTTCTGATATAATTTTCTGGATTGCCATAGTCTTTTTCTATTTTTGTTCAACCGTTTAATAAACTGTATTGATGCTGTACATTTTTTCACCAATTCATGGTTGTCCAAATTCTACCACCCTATCAATATGCATAAGTGGTAGATTGCTTGGTTTCTGGCGATTAATTGTGGTATTTGCAATTCCGGGTGGTTAGAATTGAGTGAAAATTTCCATGTGTATGACCAGCTTAAAGTGGAGGTTCACCCTAAAAAAAATTCTAACAATACATTGAGCCGACTCTATACGACGCCTGCGCAATGACGTTCGGCTTCTTTCGGAAAGTTGTGACGCGCAGTATATGCCATTCAGAGGAACGTCAATCAACTAGGAACGCCCAGTCCAGCAAGAATCATACCCGGAAGCCGAGGGATGAAACTACGCTAACGAGGTATGTACGAAAAAAAAAAAAAAAACAGCATACCCGTAATCAGTCGGCTCAATATATTGTTAGATTTTTTTTTTTAGGGTGAACCTCCACTTTAACTTGAATTCAATTAACATCATCTGCTGGCAACCTTCTAATCTAATATGTTACTTTTAAATATGCAGTTCGCTTCTAACTGAATAAAAAAGTGCTTTTAGAATAGATTAACAACATTTAATTGTATCCTCCAGCTATAAATATTGACATTGGGTCATAAAGGAATCTGCTTTTAAAAGGAAACCACACACAAACTTTACATTGTGATCATCTATGCTGAAAATAAGCACAGTTTACTGAAATTAAAAATGAGAGCATGGTGCACAGTGACAGAAGTCTGGCATCTGTACCTAATGGGCTCAGTTAAGTTATACGTATGCTGTGTAACAAGGGTAGGCGTCTGCAATCTGACTTGCCTTCTGCATTTTTTACATTTCTCAGTAAATAGCAAAAGGAAAATATGATCAGCAATTTAAAATGACTTAATCACATATTGCAAAACATAAAAATAAGACTGTTGTCTCAATTAAAGAGATAGAGTGCGCTTTACCAAACCGGATTTCTTTATCCATATGTGCAATGTATTTATATATTTTTAGAGTACAAAAATAATTAAAACAAATATTACAATATATATTATATATACAGTACAGACCAAAAGTTTGGACACAGTTTCTCATTTCAAGAGTTTTCTTTATTTTCATGACTATGAAAATTGTAGATTCACCCTGAAGGCATCAAAACTATGAATTAACACATGTGGAATTATATACATAACAAAAAAGTGTGAAACAACTGAAAATATGTCATATTCTAGGTTCTTCAAAGTAGCCACCTTTTGCTTTGATTACTGCTTTGCACACTCTTGGCATTTTCTTGATGAGCTTCAAGAGGTAGTCACCTGAAATGGTCTTCCAACAGTCTTGAAGGAGTTCCCAGAGATGCTTAGCACTTGTTGGCCCTTTTGCCTTCACTCTGCGGTCCAGCTCACCCCAAACCATCTCGATTGGGTTCAGGTCCGGTGACTGTGGAGGCCAGGTCATCTGGCGCAGCACCCCATCACTCTCCTTCTTGGTCAAATAGCCCTTACACAGCCTGGAGGTGTGTTTGGGGTCATTGTCCTGTTGAAAAATAAATGATGGTCCAACTAAACGCAAACCGGATGGCATAGCATGCCGCTGCAAGATGCTGTGGTAGCCATGCTGGTTCAGTATTCCTTTAATTTTGAATAAATCCCCAACAGTTTCACCAGCAAAGCACCCCCACACCAACACACCTCCTCCTCAATGCTTCACGGTGGGAACCAGGCATGTAGAGTCCATCTGCTCACCTTTTCTGCGTCGCACAAAGACACGTAGGTTGTAACCAAAGATTTCAAATTTGGACTCATCAGACCAAAGCACGGATTTCCACTGGTCTAATGTCCATTCCTTTTGTTCTTTAGCCCAAACAAATCTCTTCTGCTTGTTGCCTTTCTTTAGCAGTGGTTTCCTAGCAGATATTCTACCATGAAGGCCTGATTCACACACAGTCTCCTCTTAACAGTTGTTCTAGAGATGTGTCTGCTGCAAAAGGTGGCTACTTTGATGAACCTAGAAGATGACATATTTTTAGTTGTTACACACTTTTTTGTTTATAATTCCACATGTATTAATTCATAGTTTTGATGCCTTCAGTGTGACTCTACAATTTTCATAGTCATGAAAATAAAGAAAATTCTTGGAATGAGAAGGTGTGTCCAAACTTTTGGTCTGTACTGAATATATAATAAATAGCTGTTAAACTTACAGTATAAACACTAGTAAGTGTTAGTTGATTTACTAACAGTTTTTTTGTCAAAGCTTAAAGGGGTTGTAAAGGTTTGTTTTTTACTTTCTAAATGGGTTACTTTAAGCTAGTGCATTGGTGGTTCACTTACCCTTTCCTTTGATTTCCCTTTTAAATGTTTTTTTTTCTTTGTTTTCTTTGTCTAAATTTCCCACTTCCTGTTCCTCCTCAGTAAGCTGTTCATTTATGCTGTTCTGGTTGACTAACCACCACTCAGATGATGGGGGCAAGTTTACTGAGGAGAAGCAGGAAGTGAGAAATTCAGACAAAGAAAAAAAACATTTAGAAGGGAAATCGAAGAAAAAGGTAAGTGAACCAACAATGCACTAGCTTAAACGAACCTTTACAACCCCTTTAAATTGAACAAACTGAAGTTAGAAGCTGATCAACACAGCTGCACTTGATTTTGCACTCTCCAATTTTGGTAAATCTACTAAACTGATTATAAGCTTTGGAGTACATGTTTACTTGAATATACTTTATGGTATGTAAAGAATTAAAGTTTTTCAGGTTTAAACAGGGTGGGGAATGGTTAACACTTTTTTTTTTTTTTGCTCGATGGGTCCCTTATATAATAAGAAACATAATAAGAATGTTTATATAAGGTTTAAGCTAAGCTTTTATTTCTGAAGATTACAATGCACCTTCATTCTTCCTCATAAGCTCTCTCTCTCTCTCTCTCTCTCTACATCCAGTAAAAGCATGATAAAATTTACAAAACGTTCTATTGCATTGTTCCGTATTTACCACCTCTAACATGGCCCCAGAACCTGTGTAATTAATGTGTGTCCTAGATTAAAGAGATGATGTGGCAACCCCATACCCTACAGACTACTGAGCCTATCCTCTACCCTGCTGACCTTCATTCCTCTGCACCCCTGACATTTGTAACTGCATCACCACATCAGACAGGCAGAACTGGTCCTGGGCTGGTGTTGAGTCGGACACCCCGAGCTGCCTGCTTTAATTGTGGACTTTTCTTGTAATTAACCAGATTTTGGCAACTACTAATTTACAGGTGCATGAATTGGGACTGTTCAGTCATGTGACAATGCAGGAATTGGGACTGATTTAAGGTTTGTAGGTGCAGAAATTAGAATGATTTAAGGTGTGAAGTGCAGACATTGGGGCTGATCTGAAGTGTGAAGGTGAAAGATTTGTGGTGATGCCCCAAATCTTGTGAAGGTGCAGGAAATGAGGTGATCTGAGGTGTGATGTTACAGGAATTGGGGTGACCTGAAGTGTGGTGTTACAGGAATTGGGGTCATCTGAAGTGTGGTGTTACAGGAATTGGGGTGATCTGAGGTGTGATGTTACAGAAATTGGGGTGATCTGAGGTGTGATGGCACAAGAATTGGGGTGATCTGAGGTGTTATGGTGCAGGAATTAGGGTGAGCTGAGATGTGAAGGTGCAGGAAGTGGGCAGGTCTGAGGGTATAGTTGTCCTTCCTGCACTATGCAGGGCTGATCCTAGGGTCACAGGCGCCTGGGTGCAGAAATATTTCTGGCGCCCCCACATGGGCGTCGTCATTTTACTAACTCTTCCCCTTTACAAATGTTTCTATGGCAATGGCTAAACCACAGAGATGCTCCCGCACAAAGTCTTCATTAACCTGCGATCCTTATATGATCTCTTAACAATAAACAAAATACAGGAAGAGAGTACTTTTTTGGGACCTGAGGGGGGCCTCTGTAATGGACACTAGAGATGGCTTCTGTTAGAGAGTCTGTTAGATGTTCGGCGTCCCCACCTCTGCAGGCTCCTGGGTGCAATGCACCCTGTGCGCCCTGCCTAGGAGCGGCCCTGGCACTATGTGTGCCCCTGTAGCTGCATCGCCCAGTCTACAGGATGTAGCTTTGTGACTGTCTGCTTAGATATGTCAGTGAATGATGGTGTGCATTCACTAAAGTCTCCATATAAAGGTGTTTTAGGAAACTTAAAATCCCCCAACCTATAAAAAGAAAAGATTTCATCATCATAAGTGGTCAGTGACACTTTAACTCCTTCCAGTTACACCTATAAAGGGTGACTGGGTAGGGCCTTTCCCCCATCCAGCCCAGTACAGCTGCTACCCTCCCCGGTCAACCGTGCATATGCACACAAGGTTGGGGCAGGCAGGCCACGCTCTAAACTGGGTAAAAGCAGAGGGCTTGTATGGGAATCTGGAAATCAGAGGACCCTTTGAGTTTCCTCTTTTCCATACAAACCCGCTCCTTATTCCCAGCAGCTTAGAGTGTGATCTGCCTGCCCCAACCCGGTGTAAACAGTGGGTGGTAGTGTGGGGGGTTTTAGGTTAACTTTTGCATCGGGCACACAAGCTTCAAGGTACACCCCCTGACCATAACATACATTGGGTTCTTTCAGAAAGACAGAAGAAATCATCTTTATGGTAGAGATTTTCAAATATACTGTAAAACATTTCTGTGCCATGTATACTGGAACATTTGTTTTCTAATATAATGCAGGAACTATGAAAAAAAAAAAAAACATAGCTCTTAATATTGTCAGACTTCATCTCAAAAGCTAAAGAAGATGTGTTCAAACAGGTGATGTCACACATATTTATTTTGTAGCAGAGCTTTTATACATACCTTGGTTTTATTTTGTATCAAATGTTTATTGCTTTTTAAATCTCATTATCCTCCTGTGTATATATACACTCCATACATGGAATAGAATGTGATTAATGACCTTATATAAATCTACAGTATGTCATATTAACAGGGCTTTTTTTCTGGGGGAACTTGGTGGAACTCAGTTCCACCACCTTTGGCTCAGACCCTTTGGTGCCCGCTCACCACAATCACTTGTGAACACAGAAGTCTGGTTTCTGTGTTTACAAGTGACTGCTTTGTAACCCCCTGAACTCTGCACACTGTATGTAATGCAATTCTGGTATTTAATGCCCCTTTAAGACCCTTCTACTGTTTGTGAAATCTGAACGGGTCGTGGTTGAGTTCCTGCACCTATTTTCTGAGAAAAAAACCTCTGCATATTAAGCTATATACAATGACAATAAAATAACTCAATATTCTTCTCCCAGTATGAGACACAGTGAGTATTACATTTGTAATAGAACACATTTTATATATTACCTTCCCTTCTCATATCTTTCAGCTTCTCCTTCCTTGTTAATACCGCTCTCAAATTAAACAGGCCATGGCTTCTCAATACTTATATCTATGTCAATATATATATATATATATATATATATATATATATATATACACAGTGCCTTGATAAAGTATTCATACCTCTTGAAATTTTACACATTTTGTCATGGTACAACCAAAACGTAAATGTATTTTATTGGGATTATATTTGATAAACCAACACAAGGGGGGTTATTTATGAAAGGCAAATCCACTTTGAACTACAAGTGCAAACTACAAGTGCAAAGTGCACTTGAAATTGCACTGAAAGTGCACTTGGAAGTGCAGTCGCTGTAAATCAGAGGGTTAGATCTGAAATGAGGGAAAGCTCTGCTGATTTTATCATCCAATCATGTGCAAGCTAAAATGCTTTTTTTTATTTTCCTTGCATGTCCCCCTCGGATCTACAGCGACTGCACATCCAAGTGCACTTGCAGTGCAATTTCAAGTGCACTTTGCCATTGTAGTTTGCGCTTGTAGTGCATAGTGGATTTGCCTTTAGTAAATAACCCCTTAAGTGGCACATAATTATGAAGTGTAAGGAAAATTATAAATGTTTTTTTTTTTTTTTTACACATATCTGAAAAATGTGGTGTGTGTTTGTATTCAGCCCCCTTTACTCTGATACACAGACTGGTCCCCCCTATCACAGACTGGTCCCCCCTCATCACAGACTGGTCCCCCTATCACAGACTGGTCCCCCCATCACAGACTGGTCCCCCATCATCGCAGACTAGTCCACCATCACAGACTGGTCCCCCCATGATAGGGGGTATTACAAACTGGCCCCATCACAGACTGGTCCCCCTATCACAGACTGGTTGCCCCCATCACAGACTGGTTGCCCTCATCACAGACTGGTCCCCCCATCAAAGACTGGTCGCCCCCATCACAGACTGATCGCCCCCATCACAGACTGATCGCCCCCATCACAGACTGGTCCCCCATCATCACAGACTGGTCTCCCTTCATCGCAGACTGGTCCACCATCACAGACTGGTCCCCCCATGATAGGGGGTATCACAGACTGGTCCCCCTATCACAGACTGATCGCCCCCATAACAGACTGGTCCCCCCGATAACAGATTGGCCCCCCCATAACAGACTGGTCCCCCCTCATCACAGACTGGTCCCCCCTTATCACAGACTGGTTCCCCCTCATCACACACTGGTCCCCATCACAGACTGGTCCCCATCACAGACTGGTCCCCCCTCCTCATCACAGACTGGTCCCTCATCACAGACTGGTCCCCCATCACAAACTGCCCCCATCACAGACTGGTCCCCCATCTAAAACTGCCCCCATCACAGACTGCCCCCCCCATCACAGACTGGTCCCCTCTATCACAAACTGCCCCCCATCACAGACTGGTCCCCCCTCATCACAGACTGGTCCCCCATCTTAGACTGGTCCCCCATCACAGACTGGCCCCCCCTCATCACAGACTGGCCCCCCCTCATCACAGACTGGTCCCCTCATCACAGACTGGTCCCACTTATAACAGACTGGTCCTCCATAACAGACTGGCCCCCCATCACAGACTGATCCCCCATCACAGACTGCCCCCCATCACATCACAGACCCCCCTAGATAGCAGACTCCTGTCCTCATAACAGCACAGCACCTCCCCCTCCCCACAGAGCCCAACATTATTCACATAAGACATGCAGCGCGGCTGCTCTGGACAACGGGCAGGACTTTTCAAGTTAAAGATTGATTGCTGGGACCGCCCCGCTGTATAGCAACCAATCACCAGTTTCTTAACTTAAAAAGTCCCGCCCTTTGTCCAGAGCAGCCACGCTTCTTATCTTGTGTAAGTAAGACAGGAGGAGGGCAGAGACAGTGCAGCGATCCGAAACCGAAAGGACAGACAAACCCATGTGCGGTGCGCCTGCCATGCTGTGGACATAGCAGCAGGCAGGAGGGGAGAGAAGTGGGACACACAGGCAACTATTTGGTGAGGCTGTGGTTCGTGTAGTATGGCTACTGGGGCCAGAACTGGACCGTGGTTTGCCATTTAGTGATGCCTGGTCTATCATATAACATCCCTATAAAATACATTTACATTTGGGGTTGTAACATGGCAAAATTTGGAAAATCTCAAGGGGTGTGAATACTTTTTCAGGGCACAGTATATATATATATATATATATATATATATATATATATATATATATATATATATATATATATATATATATATTGCTTCCTTGCTGAATGAAAGTGTAGTACAAACCTGCTTGGACTGCTCCATGTTGTTCCTTACTCGTGTCTGGTTAACTATGAATAAAAATGCAGGAAAGAAGTGAAGTGGGTATGATTAGGGGTTATATACGCAGTAGAGAAGTGTGGAGAATGTGGTGATGGAAACATTACATGATAGGAATACAGCATGTATGAGATCAGGCTGTCTGTGAAGGAGAGCAATATGGAGGGAACAATGGTAGGAAAAATGCAGCAGAGGAATAGGGAGGATATAAAAGCATTCATTATGTGCAGAAGAGGAATGTGGAGCATACGGTAGTGTACAATATGTGCAGGAGAAGAGTGTGGAGGGTATGACAGCGGCCATTGTATGCTGGAAAGGAATATAGAGCTTAAGGCAGCAGACAGTATGTACAGAACAAGAGTATGGAGCATATAATAGTGTATATGCAGCAGAGGCGTATCTAGTGTAAATAGTTCCTATGGCAAGCATTGAAACTGCGCCACTGTCGAATAATTTGAAACCCATCTTTAAGATAACCTTAACAAAAAAAAACAGCTAACAAAACTAGTGATATTTATCATCCCTTATGATACCTTGGATAGTGACATATCCTCTTTATAGAGAAATCTGGAGTTTATTAGACCCCTGATCCCTCCTCTGCCCTCCAAGGCTAGGTAAATGCAGAACCAATACTGGAAGTGATGAAATATCCATCACTTAAAGGGGTTGTAAAGGTAAAAAAAAAAATCCCTAGAGGAGGAGGGGGCGAGCAGGAGAGTCAGGACGCCCACTAACACACAGCTCTTTCTCTATCTGCAAAGTAGAGAGTGTCCTGACTTGCCTGCTCACCCCCTCCCCCCTCAAGAGGCTTTCTCCACACGAGGGAGAAAGCCTTGCATTACTGTGTGTAGTTACAGACAGAAGAACAGGAAGTAAGAATTTTTTTAGAAGAAATAAGGACATTTAAAAGCAAAATCGAAGGATGAGGTATGTGAAGGAGGATTGTACGAAAGTAAAGGAAGCTATTTAGGGATTTTTTTTTTACCTTTACAACCCCTTTAAGGCCTCAGTTTTCACAGAGGAGAGGGAGAAACTGATGTTCCTTCTTCTTCTTTGTGCGCTGCCAATCTGACCAGATGGAATGGGAGAGCCTGGGAGAACAGGGGAGGGCTGTGGCTGAACGCAGCCATTGTCCATTAGCAAAGGTGCTGAGAAGGAGAACCTGCCTATGCTCGGGAGGAGGGAAGAAGAGACCCTCAGACCCTGGTAAGTGCCTTGCTGCCCAGCTACTCAACAGCACCCCTTTCATATGACACCCATGGCACTTGCCATGGCTGCCATACCCTAGATACGCCACTGACATGCAGTACAGGGGAAGTAAGGTGTCTGGGGGGAATGTCTGCCAGTGGGGAGGGGGTGAGGTGGCTGGAGTAAGACTGTAAGTAAGTGGGTAAGGGCAGGGTTGCTGTTAAAAATCACTGGGCCCCATTCAGCCTACCTGACTGAACCTCCCCCCTTGGTCGAAAGCGACCAAGGATGTAGATTTATCAGTCCCTCTCCATGCAGCCTCAGCAGCACAGATGAATGAATAGATAATGCTCTGAGGCTTCCTGCTCCTATACAAACTGAAGCATAGTAAACACAGTTCGCTGTTCTTTAGTGATCAATGAACACATGAGTGTTTAGTACAGATCGCTCACTGTGTTCATTTAGGAAAGGAAGGGGCCAGTAAATTATATATTTATCAGCCCCTTTCCCGCTCTCTATCCTGAAAAATCCCCCTATGTGCCCACTGTAGCTGCTGGGGGGAGAAGAGGGAAGACAGAATCCCTGAGAGGGAAAGGGAC
The DNA here is from genome assembly GCA_029574335.1 of Rana kukunoris. Classification (NCBI taxonomy): domain Eukaryota; kingdom Metazoa; phylum Chordata; class Amphibia; order Anura; family Ranidae; genus Rana; species Rana kukunoris. The sequence continues at coordinate 459,000,908 of CM056050.1, forward strand.
ACATAGGGAGGCCTGGACACCAGATGGCAGGGACAAATGTGCTAGGACCAATTCTCCTGCAGTGCAGCCAGAGGGGGAAAGAGGAGGAAAAGCTGGCACCACTGCAGGGAGAGGCAGGAGGGGATCAGTGTCTGCAATAGGACAATACAGCCAGCCCTCCTGTTCAGATAAAAATCCTTCCAGATCTATCTAGGGCCACACTACAGCGAAGAGCCATGCTGCGCCCTCTCCTGGATAAGATAAGGGCCTCGGGGGGGACCTATAGATGGGGTACCCAATCTCGGTTACAATTAAAAAATGAACAGATTCCTTTCTCTTACAGCGGCCCATGGACCTCCCTGACCTGTTTAACTTCTTGGAAATAGACCCCATCGAGGTCCCAGACTGGTTACAAGATCTACCAGGATCAAGAAGATAAAGACACATAAGAGTTGGAGGAAGTAGAGGAGAGGAGTGGAGATCCCCGCCTCTCTGCCCCCTGGGTGCCCTTTGGGTGCCTCTGGGTTGACCCCGGCCCCCCCCTCTTTCCCCCCCCCCCCTTCTTGCCCAGGCCTTCCAACCGAAGGGGCAATGTAGAACACTTGATATAATTTAATTAAGAATACACAGATGTTAAAGAGGATAAAGGGACACAATAGGTCACGATAGGAGGACATAGTAGTCACGAGGTTGAAGAAAGGGGACTTTTTTCCCCCTTTCCTTTTTCACATTATGACCCTTGAAAGAGGGACACGGAGAAAGCATATGTTGTATGGGTTCCGTTTTTTTTTTTAAATTATTTACCTAATTATTTTTGTACGTGTGCATGCATGCATTTAAATATTTATTGATTTATTCTTCACAAGACTCACAAGATTCACAGGGGATTACTGGAACGTATTGATTGTTGTGATTAGTTTGATAAAATTAATGCACTGGGAACATATTAAATTTAACGTAGAGGTGATATGCACACATGTATATATACATATTTATATATATATATGTATATATGTGGATGTGTATGTGTTTTTTTTTTTTTTTTGGGGGGTATGTGGAGGACTGGGGAGGGGGGTGGGAAGGGTTGGAGCAGGGGCTGCGGACGGGCTCTGATTTTGAGGGGGGAGGGTCTGAGAAGGGGGGATTTGTGGTGCGGATTAGGGGGTTTTCTTTCTTCAGCCCCCATTTCCTCTGGTAGGGGGGAACTTTATGCAGTTTATGCAGTATATGCAGTCTCTTCCTAAAATAGGGTTGAAAACGAGAATGTGATTTATGTGGTGGGTGTTTTTTTTTTTTTTTTTACTTTTTGTTCTCTCTTTCCCTCCTATAAATGAAGCTCATACTGGCCATGGTTTGTTACTTAGAGGAACCCTTCCGTTTCCCCACCGGGGGAAATAGGGACCCGTAAGGGACTAGGAATTGCCACCTCCCCACTATACAAGTTGTACATGAGCAATTAATTATAAAGCATAAAGTATAGGTAAGGAAGCGGGGGGAGAGGAGAAGTAGGAAGGGATTGGAAGAAAAAGAGAAAATAAACAAACTAATGGCAAAAATGTATATATGCTGGGTAAGAATAAGGAAGGAAGGAATAGAAGTTAAAAATAATAGGACGGAGAGAAAAGAAGGGATATGGAAACTCTGGAAATAGAAGAGATTGAGTATAGTCGGGGTGGGGAGGGTAGAAGGAAGCTGGGTGGGAGCCACTCGATCAATCCAGTTACATCCCCTGAAGTAGGTATACACCCACGGTGGAAACTGGAGGAGGATCCAGTTCAGGGTGTTTTTTTTTTCCCTTAGGGACATAGAAGGGAGGCGGGGGTTGGATTAAGGGAGGGAGGGGGGTGGGACTTGGGAATTTTTTCCTTTTTTTTTCTTTTTCTTTCATTTTACTTCTTGTCTCTCCTCCGGCTTAAACTTATCCGGGAGATGGAGTCAATAAAAGTAACATCCCTGAACGCTAAAGGACTGAATGTCCCAGAAAAACATAAGATGTTGTTAAAGGACTTAAGGAGCTGGGGGACAGATGTGGCCTACGTACAGGAGACCCACTTCAGGGCAGGGAACCTCCCATTTTTGCAGAACAGATTCTTCCCATGCGTATACCACGTGATGAATCGGGAAGCGAAGTCGAAGGGGGTAGCAATTTTGATCTCCAATCGAGTGGCATGGACGCTACAAGACAAACGCCTAGATCCGAATGGTAGGTTCCTTTACCTGAAGGGGAGTATAGGAGGTGTCAAAGTAACCCTGGCCACTATGTATGTACCAAATACTAAACAAGATGTATTTATTAGGAGAGCCCTTGTAGAGTTGGCCGAATTTACAGAGGGTAAGTTGATCCTGGGGGGGGATTTTAATATTACCCTGGACCCCAGGCTTGACACATCCTCTGGGACATCATCAATTTCAGGGAATATCAGAAGGGGGATAATACGAAAATTACACGAAGTACAGCTGGTAGATGCTTGGAGGATTTTACACGCAGATGAAAAGGACTATACTTTCTTCTCCAACTCGCATCAGAGATACTCCCGTATAGACCTTTTTCTGATCCCTCATTTCCTGATTACATCAGTTGCGGAGATAACAATAGGGAACATAACGTGGTCAGATTACGCCCCGATAAGTCTGTGTCTCTCCCTCTCCAATGAGGTATTTGCCCAGGACAGATGCTGGCGTTTGAATGAGAGTCTGCTGCAAAATCCAGAGGTTAAAAAAGATGTCGCCAAGGAGATTGCGGCGTACTTTCAGGTCAACGATACGCCAGGGAGTGACTTGGGAATGGTGTGGGAGGCACACAAGACGGTTATCAGAGGTGTTTTGATAAAACATGGATCATATCTGAAAAAAAAAACGGGAGAAACAGATCAGGGAAATATTAGCGGAGATTCAGAGACTGGAAATCCAACATAAAAAAATACAACTACCTGCAGTTGGGAGAGAACTAGGACAATTAAGAAGGCAGATTTCAGAGATTATGCGATTTAAAGCTAAGGCAGTCATACAAAGAGGTAGAAAGGCGAACTATGAGTTGGGGGATAAATGTAGTAAACTACTGGCAGGGAAACTTAAGGAAAAGAACAGGGCAATATACATCCTGCAAGTTAAGGGGAAAGAGGGACAACTAGTAAAGAAACCAAGAGATATAGCCCAGACATTTGAGGAGTATTATTCCTCATTATATAATTTGAAGCCAGTTGGTGACATACAGGTGGGAGTAAAGAAGTACCTTTCAGCAGCAGGAATGCCGAGACTGCCATCCCCAGCCCGGGAAAGCCTTGGGAGCCCTATCTCCATTGAGGAGATATGTGAAACTCTCAAAAAGGTCAAGTCTGGGAAATCACCAGGCCCAGATGGATTCTCAATAAGCTACTATAAAGAATTTGCCACGATATTAACGGGACAAATGGCAAAATTTTTCAATGCGTTGGGCTGTACTGCGGCACTCCCTCCGGAGGCACTCCTTGCTCATATAACTGTATTCCCCAAAGAAGGGAAAGACCCGGCGGAGTGCGGCAGCTACAGGCCAATTTCATTGTTAAATGCAGATCTAAAACTCTTTTCAAAAATTATAGCCTCTAGGCTCCAACCATGGATAACACAACTAGTAGACTTAGATCAGGTAGGGTTTGTCCCTGGATGAGAGGCCAGGGACAATACGATTAAAATGCTTAACCTGATATACTATGCCGGAGAGAAAAAAATTCCATGCGTATTTTTGAACACCGACGCAGAAAAGGCGTTCGATAGGGTGAATTGGCGGTTCCTGGAAGAAGTACTGAGACAGGTGGGGTTGGGAGATCGGATGGTCAGATGGATTATGAGTGTGTACACGAACCCACAGGCCTCAGTAAGAGTCAACGGAGTACTATCATCCCCCTTTAAGATTAGGAACGGTACGAGGCAGGGATGCCCCTTATCACCGCTGTTGTTCGCTATCTCATTAGAACCACTACTAAACAAAATCCGCCAAAACCCGGATATTCAGGGGATACAGATGGGAGAACGGACACACAAGGTGGCAGCGTATGCAGATGATCTGCTCCTTTCAGTGACCAATCCCCATGTCTCACTCCCTAACCTAATAAGAGAAATTGAGATCTATGGGAAAATATCCAATTTGAAAATCAATAACACCAAATCTGAAGCAATGATTGTGGCGGTTCCAGGGCCCATGGGAGAGGTAATAAAACAGAATTTCAGGTTTAAGTGGGAAAAGGCCCTAAAATATCTGGGGACATACATTCCAGCAAATATTAGGAATACCTATGCGCTGAACTTCCCCCCATTATATAATGCAATTCGAATATTGTTAGATAAATGGGGGCACGGGCTGCATTCATGGTTTGGGAGAGGAAGTATAGTGAAAATGTGTATTCTACCAAAGGTGCTGTACTTGTTCCAGGCTCTGCCAATTTCTATCCCGGCAATCTTTCTCCGACAGGTGAATTCCTTGTTCATGAAGTTTATATGGGCAGGGAAACGAGCCAGAATCAAAAGAGACTTAGTGAGAATGCCAAAGAGTTCAGGGGGGATGGCAGTCCCAAATATAGTAAAATACTACAGAGCAACACACCTGACAAGGCTGGTAGATTGGTGTAGACACGGGAAATGCAAAAGATGGGTAGACATAGAGCAATATGTAAGCCCGATCCCACTGAATAGTACTCCCGAGATACATCAAGAGACACCCTATAATACGGACTACATTACAAATCTCAGCAAAAATATGTGGAAACAAGAATCTCTCACCAGGCAAATCACCATTGCTACCTATAATAGGAAACCCTAATTTTACACCAGGGATGGAGAGGGATATTGTTGGAAAGTTTAGAGAGAAAGGCCTTTGTCAGGTCTCAGATTTTGTGAGGTCAGGTCTGTGGCCTTCCATTGGGGAACTAATGAAGGTTGGAGGACCATTTGAGCTTGCAATGTGGCAGGCGCTGCAGGTAAGCCACTTCTTAAGATCATTAGGTTCAGCAATGGAATTTCAAAGACAATTGATGGTACTGGAGAGAAGTTGTAGTGAGGTGGAGCCACTCTCAAGAGTGTTATCCAAAATGGGTGGGAATAGATTTCTGTCAGCAGAGGAGACAACTGGATAGGGATGTCTGTCAGCAGTTGGGGGTAAGGTGGGTTGGTGATGGGAATGGGGAGGAATGTATGTTAGTGGGGGGGACAGTAAGGTGGATGAGGAGGGATCTTTCAACAGGTTACATAGCTGGCGAGCTGTCGGGTGGCTTGGGGGGGGGGGGGGGTGTATATGCATTGTCAGTTGAAATGTACCAGAGATTTGGTGTGTGAGACTGAAAAAGGTGCAGCAAGAATTCCCTGAGCCAGGCAGACCACAGAGTTAAGGTGGGAGGGGGGGGGGGGGTGATGTCACTACATTCTCTCCACTGCACAAATCCTGAGACTCTCCTCCTTAAAACGTGGGTCTTAAGCAGCGTATACCCTGAGAGCAGCAGCATTTGATGGACATGTGCAGATGGTCACAGTCATCTCTATGACCGTCGGAGGACCGGGCGCAACGTTATGACGTCACGCCCGGTACCCGGAATGTAAACAAAGCCGCAATCGCTGCTGAAAGCATTAGATCGGTGAATTTTTTTCACGATCTAATGTTTTTAGCCTGGAGGAGAGATGTGGGGTCTTATTGACCCCATATCCTTCCATAAAGAGGACCTGTTACAGTGATTCCTATTACAAGGGATGTTTACATTCCTTGTAATAGGAATAAAAGTGATCAAAATTTTTTTTTTTTTAAAGTGTAAAAGTAAAAAAATTAAGTAAAAAATAATAATAATAATAATAAAAAAAAAAAATTAAAACGCCCCTGTCCCGGTCGCTTGCGTGCAGAAGCGAAGACGCATGCAAGTCCCGCCCACATAGGTAAACACCGTTCGAACCCCACATGTGAGGTATCATCGCGTGTGGTAGAGCGTGTGCAACAATTCTAGCACTAGACCTCCTCTGTAACTCAAAAATAGTTACCTGTAAAAAAAGTGTCACCTATGGAGATTTTTAAGTACCGAAGTTTGGTCGTCATTCCATGAGTGTGCGCAATTTTAAAGCGTGACATGTTAGGTATTTATTTACTCGTCACTCTTTCACATTATACAAAACAATTTGGCTAACTTTACTGTTTTGTTATTTTTTAATTCATTAAACTGTTTTTTTTTTTCCTAAAAAAAAGGCGTTTGAAAAATTATTGCGCAAATACCGTGCAAGAAAAAAAGTTGCAATGACCGCCATTTTATTCCTTAGGGTGTCTGCTAAAAAATATATATATATATAATGTTTGGGGGTTCTGATTAATTTTCTAGCAAAAAAAATAGATTTTTACATGAAGGAGAGAAGTGCCAAAATAGGCCTGGTGATTAAGTGGTTAAGGTTGATTTACTAAAGAAGGAGAGAATCTTCAATTAATAAGATATAGCTGTGGTTACTTTGAACACCCAGCCATCGGCAGATGAAATACATAAATAGGAATATGCTTTTCACATAATTGGATAATTGAAGAGTACTGCCATTCAACTTATTGAGCAAAGACTCTCAACTCTTTTAACCTCATTGACTCTGATTTATTAAAGCAGTCAAATTTTAACTCAATGAATGAGGTGAAAATTAACTTTATAGGAATATACAACCATGTATAAAGAAAGGGGAAAAAACAATTTGTTCACGTTTTTAATGACTGAGCTATCATTATCGACAGTATTAAAAATTGCTCATGGCACCTAGTAGTAGATGCTAGGACTGCATCTTATGTGAAGTGCTCATTTAGTAGCCGTTTTTTTAGTACAGTAATTGCAACTCAAATTATTGTGATTGTCACTACAGTAATTCACAGTATGGATTACAGAAATGAAACAAAAAATTCTAAGACAATTTTTTTTTTTAACTATACATATCAATCACCTGAATCAGATGGAATTATAATTGATGAATACTAATGTCATTTAAAGTAAAGTTGGGAAAGTGTAAAGTCAGTACAACAAGTAAAAAGTGGGCACTGAGAGTTGAAAGAAAAAAAATATTTTCAATACTAAGTGTTCTCCAAACTGCGCAATAGGCCCCAGGACCCCATAATAACATAATGTCAGCTATGGGGCAGTGCCTAAGGTAGCAGGGTTAGAGAGAGTGCATTCAAGCTTAACTCCAAGTAAATTCTTTTTCTCCTGTGCACTCTACAGGTTAACTGCTCATTTTATTCTATGGCAGATCTGTTGATCCTCCCTGTACAAAACCTGTCCTGTCCTGCACCCCTGCGCTCCAGCAGTCTTGAAAATAAACTATTCCTGATGTCAGCACACTCAAAGCATGCTCCATAGACAAGAGAACATAGCGCCAAAATATTTAAAAAAGGGCAAAAATGCATCCCTGGGAATTACAGACCAGTTAGCCTAATATCCATAGGATATAAGCTCTTGGAGGGGAAAATAAGGGACTATATACAAGATGTTAGTAATGAAAACGGTATCATTAGCATTAATCCACATGGATTCATTAAGAAGCATTCTTACCAAACCAATCTATTAATATTCTATGAGGAGGTGGGCTGCCATCTAGATAAAGGAAGGCCCATAGATGTGGTGTATCTGGATTTTGCAAAAGAATTTGACACATTTCCCCATAAACGTTTACTGTTCAAAGTTAGGTCCATTGGCACGGACCATAGGGTTAGTACATGGATTGAAAACCCGCTACAATGGCGAATTTAAGAGGGTGTTGATAAATGGGGAGTACAGACGCACCAACTAGAAACAAAGCTTTACTAGACCTACTGATTATAAACAATACAGACCTGATCACAGATGTGGAAATAATATTTCAAAAGAGCAAACTTTCCTAAACTACGAACCTTGCTAGATGATATAAATTGGGATAAAATCTTAGAAACACGGAGAAGAGATGGGTTTGCTTTAAGAGCATACTAAAAACGGGCATTTGCCAGTGCATCCCATTGGGAAATAAATTTAGAAGAACGAACACACAGGGGCATGCAGCACGGCGATTGTGCCCGTGCCATGTTGCTAGGACACGGCGCAACCAGAATCTCTGTAAATACGGATGTGCCATGAATTGTCTCTCCTCGCCCTACACTGATTGTATGGCAAGGAGTGCCAATCAGCGGCATCTCCTTGCAGAGGAGACCTGGGCAGGTAATCAGGGCACTGATCATCAGTGCCCTGATTACAGGAAAGCCCCAGCAGTGCACCAATCAGTGTCCATAAGTGCCACCAATCAGTGCCCATAAGTGTCACCAATCAGTGCCCATAAGCAATGCCAGTCAGTGCCTTCCATCAGTGCCTGCTCATCAGTGCTGCCCATCAATACCTATCAGTGCCTCCCATAAGTGCCCATGAGTGCTGCCTATCAGTGCCACCTATCACTCCCCAACAGTGCTGCCCATCAGTGCCCACCAGGGCCGCATATCAGTGCCAATAACTGCGACCTCATTAGTGCCCATCAGGGCAGCCTATCGGTGCTCATCAGTGCTGCCTTATAAGCACACATCAGTGAAGGAAAAAAAAATGTTATTTACTGTACAAAATTTAATGACAATAAATAAGAAAAACGTTTTTCCCGCAATTTTCAGTCTTATAGTATTTTGTAAAAAAAAATAACAGCAGTGATTAAATAACGCTAAAGGAAAGTTTTATTTGTGTGAAGAAAAAGATAAACAAAATTATTTGGGTACAGTATTACATGACCGCGCAGTTGTCACTCAAAGTGCGACAGTGCTAAAAGCTTAAAAATAGCCTGGGCGGGAAGGGGGTGAAAGTGCCCTGTATTGAAGCAGTTAATGTTATATTTGACAAAGGATTTATGACAACTGACATAATTACATAGTTAGTCTGGTTGAAAAAACAGTCCATCTAGTTCAACCCACAGAGGAAAAAAAGAGACACAAATACAAATCTTCCATATGCACAATCTTATACCCACAGTTGATCTAGGGCAGGCCGCAGGCATGTCCAATTGTGGCCCCCGTTGCAGTTTAATGTGCCCCCCATGGTGATTTGGATATATACTGTATTTATCAGCGCTGCCTCGGAGGGGACAGGGAGGGGGGACAAGTGCTGTCAAATTACATACAGGAGAATCTCCTGTTTACTTTGTGACATCTGTAATAAGAAGTCTTGTCTCTTGGGCTGCCATTGGACAACTCCTCTGTCTATCATAGGAGGCAGGACATTGTATTAAAGAGGCTGCTGTGTAAATAGGAGATTCCCCTGTATGTAATCTGTTGGCGCTCGTCCCTCCCCTCCGAGGCTGCAGATGGGCATCGACTAGGCTGCATTTATGGCAATGGAGAGGCTGCATTCATGGCAATGAAGAGGCTGCAGATGGGCACTGATTGGGCTGCATTGATGGACAATGACCCTTTTTTTGCTTCACAGTTCTTTATTTACATTTTTTCCCCTGAAACTTCCCTCCTAAAGTGAAGGTGCGTGCTATATGCCGATAAATACGGTATATCCAAATTACACGCCCAAGCTCATTTCTTCACCACACACAGCCATAAAGGCAGGAGAATTCTTGTTGGGCAGTGTATTAGTGCACAGGCAAACACACTTAGACCGAAATGTAATGGTTCAAAGAATGTCAGCAAAATGGTCGGCCCTCACGCATGTTCACTTGATCAAATCTGGCCCTCTTTGAAAAAAGTTTGGACACCCCTAATCTAGGGCATTGTTTCTCAACCTTTTTTTAGCCATGGTACCCTTTAAAATTATGGACAGTCTCAAGGCAACCCTATTCTAAAATGTGAAAAACTATCCTAATAGTTTTACACAATGCAACAACATCCACAAGTAGGACACCCAACATTAGAGGTGATTTGGGAAAAAAAAGGGGGGTTAGAGCTGCGCAATAACATCCAGACACGGTGTGAGCCAATAGTCCACAATTAAAATAGAATACTCTTAAGCAGAGATTATGGTGATAAAACAGAGTCTATAACATTTTCAACTTGAGAATATGTCTGCTCGGAGCGGAATATAACAGTCACCAGCGTGATGCACACCACACTTCACTCTTCGGTGAGAGCCCACCACCAATAATGTCAAGCAGCTTACCAGATGGACCACAGTGACAGCAGTCGGCTATAGCCCAGCCGCGGCCTTTGGGGAAAGATCTCCCTTCCTGGATGGAAACCTGAAGCTTTGATTCCAGCACACCAAACAGACACCACCGCGCGGTCATGCATAAAGAATGGCAAACATAGTGTAATTCCGCAAAATTTTAATTTAAAAACACACGGTAAAAAACGTACTCACATTTGGAAGGAGTAATACAAGCATATAAAAAGTTGTTGCCGATCGGCAAACACATAGGCGGAGCCCTTAATCCTGGCTGCTGTGTAAATAGGAGATTCCCCTGTATGTAATCTGTTGGCGCTCGTCCCTCCCCTCCGAGGCTGCAGATGGGCATCGACCAGGCTGCATTTATGGCAATGGAGAGGCTGCATTCATGGCAATGAAGAGGCTGCAGATGGGCACTGATTGGGCTGCATTGATGGACAATGACCCTTTTTTTGCTTCACAGTTCTTTATTTACATTTTTTCCCCTGAAACTTCCCTCCTAAAGTGAAGGTGCGTGCTATATGCCGATAAATACGGTATATCCAAATTACACGCCCAAGCTCATTTCTTCACCACACACAGCCATAAAGGCAGGAGAATTCTTGTTGGGCAGTGTATTAGTGCACAGGCAAACACACTTAGACCGAAATGTAATGGTTCAAAGAATGTCAGCAAAATGGTCGGCCCTCACGCATGTTCACTTGATCAAATCTGGCCCTCTTTGAAAAAAGTTTGGACACCCCTAATCTAGGGCATTGTTTCTCAACCTTTTTTTAGCCATGGTACCCTTTAAAATTATGGACAGTCTCAAGGCAACCCTATTCTAAAATGTGAAAAACTATCCTAATAGTTTTACACAATGCAACAACATCCACAAGTAGGACACCCAACATTAGAGGTGATTTGGGAAAAAAAAGGGGGGTTAGAGCTGCGCAATAACATCCAGACACGGTGTGAGCCAATAGTCCACAATTAAAATAGAATACTCTTAAGCAGAGATTATGGTGATAAAACAGAGTCTATAACATTTTCAACTTGAGAATATGTCTGCTCGGAGCGGAATATAACAGTCACCAGCGTGATGCACACCACACTTCACTCTTCGGTGAGAGCCCACCACCAATAATGTCAAGCAGCTTACCAGATGGACCACAGTGACAGCAGTCGGCTATAGCCCAGCCGCGGCCTTTGGGGAAAGATCTCCCTTCCTGGATGGAAACCTGAAGCTTTGATTCCAGCACACCAAACAGACACCACCGCGCGGTCATGCATAAAGAATGGCAAACATAGTGTAATTCCGCAAAATTTTAATTTAAAAACACACGGTAAAAAACGTACTCACATTTGGAAGGAGTAATACAAGCATATAAAAAGTTGTTGCCGATCGGCAAACACATAGGCGGAGCCCTTAATCCTGAACGCGATGACGTCACCGCATGTCCTTGCAGACGCGTTTCGTCATTGGAAGATGTCAATCGTTTCGTCATTGGACGTTGTCTATCCCATTGACAACGTCCAATGACAAAACGCATCTGGGAAGACGCGCGGTGACGTCATCGCGTTCAGGAGGAAGGGCTCCGCCTATGTGTTTGCCGGCCGGCAACAACTTTTTATATGCTTGTATTACTCCTTCCAAATGTGAGTACGTTTTTTACCCTGTGTTTTTAAATTAAAGTTTTGCGGAATTACACTATGTTTGCCATTCTTTATGCATGACCGCGCGGTGGTGTCTGTTTGGTGTGCTGGAGTCAAAGCTTCAGGTTTCCATCCAGGAAGGGAGATCTCTCCCCAAAGGCCGCAGCTGGGCTATAGCCGACTGCTGTCACTGTGGTCCATCTGGTAAGCTGCTTGACATTATTGGTGGTGGGCTCTCACCGAAGAGTGAAGTGTGGTGTGCATCACGCTGGTGACTGTTATATTCCGCTCCAAGCAGACATATTCTCAAGTTGAAAATGTTATAGACTCTGTTTTATCACCATAATCTCTGCTGAAGAGTATTCTATTTTAATTGTGGACTATTGGCTCACAACGTGTCTGGATGTTATGGCGCAGCTCTAACCCCCCTTTTTTCCCATATTTCTCTAGTGCGTTTGCATAAGAGCTGCTGCCTTCCCATGCTTTTATTATTGATTTAGCTTCTATTGCTACTCAATAATTATGATAAGCGCAATTTTTCTTGTTATTTATTAGAGGTGATTTATTCTTCCAAAGCAAATACTGCACACTAGTACTGACTAGTATTCCAATCTTTCTTCTCTCCCTCAGTTTCTCTCCATTCAATCTAACAATGATGCTGTGTAGGTGATCAACACCCTTCTTATCAACACTGATAACATCATTGGTTGTTAAGACATCAGTGGCTGGGAGGCAAGTTTGATCCACTTGCTATCTTATATACATTTTCGGCCAATTTTTTGGCATTTTTCCAAGGCATCCCTAAAGAAACTATCAAGGCACACCATGTGTTCTGTGACAACTATGTGTTCTGTGACAGATAGAGCAACTGCACGGCCACCTGAGATAACATTGCTATTTTTTGTGATTATTGATTGTGCTGAGGTTTATATGTTTCTGTGGGACTCTAGCGTGTGGCAAAGCAATCAAATAATATTTTATAGGCACAAGGAAGCCTTGGTTTTCGTTAACCATATTCCTTAGGCCCCTTACACAGTTAACAATTTGGCGACATTTACTTTTTGCTGCAGTGTGCTATGCCCACCGCAGATCACTACCCACCTGAAGCATCCCTCATTGTTAAGTTCTAAATTTGGGAGACATGAATGTGGATTCCTCTTACTCTTGTCTCCATATATAAAGATGAACTCCAGGTAAACAGATAAATACACCTTTGGAAAAAATTTCACCTGCCAAAGGATTTGTTTTTCTGCCCACCCAGTCCTGATATTTACACAACTCTGAGGCAACGTACACACGATCAGACCGGTCCCATGAAACTGGTCCGACGGACCGTTTTCATCGGACCACGCTGAAGTGGTCTGATGGTCTGATGTGCGTACACACCATCGGACCACAAATCAAAGTTCAATGCTTCCAAGCATGCGTCGACTTGATTCTGAGCATGCGCAGGTTTTTGGTCCGATGCTTTTGTGTACTAATCATCGAATCTGTCCGACGGACAGGTGTCCGTCGGACAGATTTTAAAGCAAGTTTTAAAACTTTGGTCCGACGGACAACGGTCCGATAGGCCCTACACACCATCGAATTGGTCCTATGAAACTGGTCTTAAGACCAGTTTCATCAGACGGGTCTGATCGTGTGTACGCGGCCTGAGACATAGCACAGACTTGTCTGGCAGGGAATGAGACCTGTTGCAGTTAAGTTACACATATAGGTCTTATTCCTCCCTTGGCCTGTAGGTGGATAGTGAAAGGAAAAGCAGGACACTCCCTCTCTGCTCTCTACTCCTATGAACATGTTTCTTGTTAGTACATGAGCTTTGCAGCACACCTGACATGTTCCATTTATTTCTGCCTGGGTCTCATCTTTAATTCTGCAGAGAACTGTACTCTTGTGATGAAGTGAGCATCATGCTCTGCGGAGTTCTACTACGAGCCCAAGCAGGTATTATGATGCACCCCTATGATAACTATGATGTTGTGAAATTGAATGACATGGACATTATTTAACCTGGAAGAGCAGCTGCAGTTGGAAAACTGAAAAGGATGTATGTGGGAGACAGAGTGGAAAGAAGGCAAATACAGGGCTATAATAGCTTTAAAATTCATTTTCAGCATAAAAGTCTTAAAATATTAAAACACTTCAACGTCCAAGGGCATATTATGTAATATGACCTAGTTAGCCTTTTTCAATATACTGCATGCTAATAAAAATTATGTGAATACAGGCATACTGTAGTCTATTCATGTGTTCATGTAAGCCTTTTTGTCTATTAGACAAATAAATTAAATACAAACTCTTGGATGTTTTATGGCTGACATTCATCTTTTTTTGAAAAGTTTTTCTATGTTGGTGTATATTGATTTCCAGCACCTAAATTGCATTAATAGATATGTTCTTTATCATTTGTATAATTTCTTTAATATTACAAATGTACCAAATGAGACAATATAGATCATCTAAGGTTTTGAGAGGAATGCAACTTTTGTTTTTTTTAATTAGCAATGATATTTTTTTTCACTGTGATATATATATATTAGGGCTGTGCAAATTAACTTTTAATTGATCGATTAATCGTTAATTTTTTTGATCGATCAAAATCTTTTTGATCGATTAAAATTCTTTTGATTGGTACTCACCTCTGCGCCGGCTTCTGGGCCTTCAGGGAGTTCCGTCGGAGATCCGGTAATGTCACGGACACCGGCGAGGCTTGTCGTGTCCATCTGAAGGGCTCCTTTGCTGTGCCTTCATATCTGCATGCCGGCGGGACCTTACTATCTGCCACACGCAAGGGCTGTTACATTGGGAGTTGTAATAGTTCCCTTCCTAGGACATCTACATGCCGGCGGACTGATGTTAACCCCTCCTCATCTGGATTCAGCAGTGGCATCGTTGTACACATTTTTATAGCAGTATCATACTTAGCTACATGTTTTTATGACTGCTTTTGGTACCGGTATTACTCGCACCAGTTTTACAGTGTAATTATGTAGCTACATCGATTTTATCTCCAGTGCAATATTCATTTGGTTACCTACTTGAAGACTATAAAAGTTTTAATGGTATTCCCATCGAGCGCTGCCTTTGTGTGTTTCTTGTATCCTGCTATCCATTTTTCCAGTGGTTGGAGCTGCACTGGGAATCGGCCTGCAAGGAGATCAGCTAAAAGTAGTTGGATCTGTATGTGCGTTATAATTAATCGAAATTAGTCGATTAATCGATTAAAAAGAAAAACGATTAATCGAACACAAAAATTTTGATCAGTAACAGCCCTAATATATATATATATGTTTTACTTATTTTTTTGCGCTATTGTATCATATTCATGGAGATAATTCGTTTCTGCCACAAAAAGCTTAACATTTTTAAATTAAAACGAATTCAGTTCTAGTATTCAAACAGAATGCTGTTTTACTTTTCATGCTTATTGAAGAGTGTTTCAAAATGATCACTATCACACTGATTACTATGTTCACCTGTTTACTAATGTTATACTTAACAAAGGATTGATGACTTATAAAGAGAGTGCAGTCATATATTACTGAAAGGTTGTCTAAAAAGCATTAACTTAACTTTAGATTTACCTTCCGACTTGGACAGTTCAATAAGCTCCTCTTCTGCACTGAAGTTGCTCAATCTGACTTCACTACTTCACCGCACACCATGAGCTTTCCGCAATGTGTAATAGAAGTTGGAGCAAGTCAGATACAGCCTGCCTCATTTCCTGACTGGAGGGCATAAATGCAGCACCATCTAGCCCATTCTGCCCTTGCCTGGCTGTACCTAGTCCACCCCTTTCATTTTGTGTTTTTTTTTTATTGTTGTTACTATACAGGATTTTTAGAGCACCAACCGTTTTAGCAGTGCTTTACAATAAAATGGGAGACAATACAGCAACAGTACAATTCAATACAACAGAGAGGAGGGGTTTCTCCACAACACCAGTTGCCGTAGGAATTTGGACCATCGTGTCTGCGTGAAGGGAGGACAGAACAAAAACATTCTTATTATCCCTCCACTTCACAGCGAGCAAATTATTACACTTGAATCAGGCTCTCTCCCCCAGCCTACAAGCCTCTGGGGTAAGCCCCAGTAATTAGGTTGCACGGTGCCACTTGTGCCAATCTGATGATCAAAAACTGACTAAAAAGTGGCACGCTTGTGTAATAATTGTCCACTTACAAGTGGTACCCCCTTTCCGAATGAGGGCACTCCCTATGTAATCTGGGCAGTTCTCCGTCTCTACGTGACTATCTCTTCCCTTGTAAACCATAAAACTACATGTTGCCCTGTCACAGAGCTTATACATCTTGACCCCATATCTGGCACGCTTGCTGGGAAGGTATTGTTTCAAAGACAAGCGGCCAGAAAATTTAATCAGGGACTCATGAATGCAGACAACTTTATCAGGGGGTAAACAAAACGTTTGTTGAAGTGGTTTACGAGGGGCCGAATTTTGTAGAGCCGATCGTATCCAGAGTCTCCACGAGGATGACAGAGTTCATTGTCGTTGATGTACATGAACCGCAAAATCATGCCCTGGCCATAGAGGCAGAGAACAGGGGCATATGGTAAATTGGATCAATGGACTAATATGACCGCAACGTACTACTCATTTTAACTATGCCCATGTCGAGGGATAGGCTCATAAATGTCTTAAATTTGGAAACCGTAATTGGTTTCCATTCTCTGGCCAGGGTGGGCTGGGGATTAGCAGTGATGAATTGACCGGCATACAAATTACTTTGGTCCACAAGATATCTATAGAGATCTTACGTGAAAAACAGCGAATAAGAATCAAGTGACATAAAATCAACTGTTTCCACCTGAATTCCAGGTTGGCCAGTGAATGGGGGAAGTACGGGTGCTGCAGAAGTGGTGGGCTTCCAATTAGGATTGGCAAATTCTGCAGGAAGAACACTATGGACACGATGGGCCAGTCTTTGTCTTCTTGGTGGCAGCGGGACACGACTTGTGCTTGCCACTTTGCCAGCTTGAACTGCACTTATGGTACTCGCCACATCACTACCTGATACTGCAGTGATGGATGTATTACCAGGGTGTACTAGGCTGCTGGTGCTTGCCAGTCCACCAGAAGGATGAGCAGCACTAGTACTTTTCTGCTCCATAGGAGAGCCCTGCGGTGCTTGCACCTGAACAACAGCAGAAGAAGAATGTGGTCGGGTACGCCTGATCTTGGCAGGGACCACAACTCTGTCATCAGAGCTATCTGTCATGGAGCCGCTGTCGTCTACAGGATCGTATTCTGAGCCTGAATCTGACAGATGAGTGACTTCCTCTTTACTATCTGTCATGCTCAGAAACGTGTAGACCTCTTCACTACTGTATTTTCAATTTGCCATTTTGGCTCTAAATTTACTGGTACAGTAGTAAGATTCACAGGAAAATTGCTTGTAGGCTATCAGCAACTGTATCAAGCAATACCAAAAAAAATGTTACCTATCGCAGGGATCAGGCCTGATTCTGCAAATGCTGCAGTTATGTGTTTAGTGTTTTGTAAGTCACAGTGATCGATCAATACTACACTTGGGTGGGCTGGGCTGGGCTGGGCAGAGGGGCAAAATGCAGGTGCTAGCAGATATCTGGGCTGATCCCGCTAACGCTGCCTTTTTATGAACCCTAAACTGCTGAAGACACTAGTATAGATCTGATCAGATCCGATATTAATCCGTTTAGATACTATGCCACTAAAAGAGGTGAATGCTGCGTATGTGGGTGTTAGCCAGGGGCGGACTGACCATTGAGTTACTCGGGCACTGCCCGAGGGCCCCATGCCATTAGGGGGCCCCATCAGGGTTGCCAGGCTCAGTAAAACCAGGGATAGTATGTAAAAATCAGTGTTTTTTTTACATCTGTCCCTGATATGTCCGAAACTGACATGCTTTTGATGTGAAAATCCTGAGATTTTAGCTGCCCCGACTCTGCATTGCCTCCTGGCGTGGTGGCCATCAGTAAGCCTAGGGGCCCCATAATCTTCTATTGCGCGGGGGCCCCATGAGTTGTCAGTCCGCCCCTGGTGTTAGCACTACTGGAACTTATCTGACGCTGCCTGGGGCGACGCAGACCCTAACTGACCCTAAAACCTAACTGATATTACCCACCGGGCGATCATGGGGTTAGACCTTTATTGGGTAATAAAAGGCGGGTGCCCTGACGCTATAAAAAACTAACTAACTAACCAGCGTCACCCGTAACACTTATACGGTGATCACTGGTGACAGGGGTGAAAGGGTTAACTATCTGGCAATCAGGGATTTAAGACCTTTATTAGGTAATACATGGGGGTACCTGACGCTATAAAAACCTGACGGTAAACCTAAATAGCGTCACCAGTGACACTTATACGATGATCACTGGTGAGGGGGTGAAAGGGTTATCTAGGGGGCAATCAGGGGGTTACAACTTTTTTTTTAGGTAGTATATAGAGGTACCTGACACTATAAAAACCTGACAGTGAACCTAAATAATTAACAGGCTAACTAGCGTCACACGCAACACTAATACGACGATCAGAAAAAAGATTGCTTAGTGACACTGGCAACAGGGGGTGAAAGGGTTAACTGGGGGCGATCAAGGGGGTAAACTTTTATTATGGTGGGTTAGGGGTACCCTAGACCTAAAGGGGCCCACCACTAACTGCCCTAACACCTTTTACAGTCACAAATGACACCAAATGCAGTGATCAGTAAAGAAATAAACACTGCAATCGGTGACAATGTGACTGGGGGTGCAGGGGGTGATTAAGGAGTGACTGGGGGGTGATTTGTGTGCCTACGTGTAATGGCATCAGTGGTCCATTGGTGCAACTCACTGTGAAATGTCTTCTTTCCTCGGCGTCGAACGAAAAGACAGACACGAGGAGAGTGACATCACTTCCTCTGCTTCTGTTTACAGTTACAGAAGCAGAGGAAGATATTCATTCATCAGGAGCGATCGTGAGGGGTGGCCATAAATCAGTGGCCTCCCCCTCAGGACGGATCGCTCCTGCAACAATGTTGACCGCCTCAGGCAATCAGGCAATTGGCTGTCCATCGATGGGGGTCTTCACATTATTCTAAAAACAACAAAGCGAGGACTTGCATAAAAATTGGTCAGTGGCAGGGTTGGCACTTTATCACCGTTTCTTAACCAGCCGAATAGGTTCTGCGAAGGGTCCTTTGACAGTAGGTTCTCGTAAGGAAATCATTTTTTTTTAAATGATGAATGGATAGTAGCGATGGATTGGCTTTTGGTATTGTTTAGAGATGGGCTTTAAGGACTTTACTGAATACACTTGTCTAGTGTATGCAGGCCTTGCATGTACTTTTTTGTGGTTTAGAAAAATGCTAAATTGCATTTTGCAGACATGTGCTGACTTTCATTTACAAAACTATCATTTTGTGCTGGGAATGCTAGTTATGGTTTATTAACCACTTGCCCACCGCCTCATAGTAAAAAGACGTCATGTTTTTAAAGATGGATATCTCGGTAACGGCAGCAGCTGCTGCCACAACCGAGATATCCATCTCTTCATGGTCCGGTTCATGTACACGATAACAGCGGTCTCCGCGGCGGATTTGCCGCGAGATCACCGTTATCGGTGGCGGGAGAGGGCCCCCCCCTCCCGCCGCTCTCCCGTGCCCTCTGCCGCTTACCGTTGCCGTCGGTAGCCGCGGAGGCGATCGAGTCTGTTCGGCTCCTCAGCGGGGATACGAGTGAGGGAAAAATCGCCCCCACTCGTCCCCAGAGCTCTGCTGGGCGGAAGTGACGTCAAAACGTCAGTCCCGCCCAGCGTCTTAAAGAGAATTTTTTTTTAATGTTATTTGAAAAAATGACATTTTAATATTTTTTTTTTTTTTTTGCATTTAAGCCTAAATATGAGATCTGAGGTCTTTTTGACCCCAGATCTCATATTTAAGAGGACCTGTCATGCTTTTTTCTATTACAAGGGATGTTTACATTCCTTGTAATAGGAATAAAAGTGATAATTTTTTGTTTTATTTATTTCGGTGTATAAAATTATAAACTAATTTAAAATAAATAAGAAAACAAAAAAAAAATGTAAAACGCCCCATCCCGACAAGCTTGCGCACAGAAGCGAACGCATACGCGAGTAGCGCCCGCATATGAAAATGGTGTACAAACCACACAAGTGAGGTATCGCCGCGATCGTTAGAGCGAGAGCAATAATTCTAGCCCTAGACCTCCTCTGTATGTCAAAAAATGCAACCTGTAGAATTTTTTAAACGTCGCCAATCGAGATTTTTAAGGGTACAAGTTTGACGCCATGCCACGAGCGGGTGCAATTTTTAAGCGTGACATGTTGGGTATCATTTTACTCGGCGTAACATTATCTTTCACAATATATAAAAAAAATGGGCCAAATTTATTGTTGTCTTATTTTTTTTTTGAAAAAAAGTGCGCTTGTAGGACCGCTGCGCAAATACGGTGTGACAAAAAGTATTGCAATGACTGCCATTTTATTCTCTAGGGTGTTAGAAAAAAATATATATATAATGTTTGGGGGTTTTAAGTAATTTTCTAGCAAAAAAAAATGTTTTAGTTTTGTAAACACCGAATCTGAAAAACAGGCTCGGTGGGCAAGTGGTAAATGTTTGCTTTCACTTTCCTTCTCATTCCTTAACCACTTCCTTACGGGCCATAATAATATGACACCGGCAGGAACCCTCCCTCCCTCCGGGTGTGCATCATATGACGTCCTTTCTTCCCGACCGTCTAGGGGGCATGCGTCGCAACGCATCACTATTGACCCGGTGTGCGTGTCCGGCAGCCGCGATGTCTGCCGGGCACCCACGATTGCCGGCGATCACGGCAGGAGACAGGAGTGTGGATCTGTGTGTGTAAACACACAGATCCACCTCCCGTCAGAGGTGAGGAGACCAATGTGTGTTCCCGGTACAGAGGAACACACATCTGTCTACTCCCCTTGTGAGTCCCCTCCCCCTACAGTTAGAATCACTCAATAGGAAAATATTAACCCCTTCAGCACCGCCTAGTGTTAACCCCCTGTATAAGCTGTATAAATGTGAATGGTCCCAAAAACGTGTCAAAAGTGTCCAATATGTCTGCCGCAATGTCACGGCCACAATATAAATCGCAGATCGCCGCCATTGCTAGTAAAAAATAAATGCCATAAATCTATCCCCTATTTTGTAGACGCTATAACTTGTGCGCAAAACTTATTGAGATTTTGTTTACCAAAAATACAGTATGTAGAGGAATACATATCGGTCTAAACTGAGGAAAAAAATGTTTTAAGAAAAAATTGTGATATTTATTAAATCAAAAAGTAAAAAATATTGGCCCAGATTCACAGAGCGATTACGCCTGCGCAACAGGAGATGCGCGTGCGTAAGTCGAAATGTGCGCGTGCGTTTCGATGCACGGCATCCCCGAAACGAGATACGCAAAAAATCTACTTTTTTTTGTCCAGCGTAATTTCGTTAGACAGGCGCATCCGTCCGCGCAAAACTGCGCTAGACAGACCATTGATTTGCTAGTCAAATATGCTAATGAGGGACTTACGGGGATCCACAAAAGAACGTTGGGGCAGCGCAGGCTACGGAGTGTGCGCAACAGCAAAATGTCCTGTCTAAAATTAGACCATATAAAAGCTGGTCTAAAAAGAGAAAAAACGTCTACATGTTAGATAAAGCAACACTGTTAGTGAGGAGCTCAGCAGTCACACGTGTTGCACAACAATCTGTATGCCAACATGCCAGGGGCATCGTCGCGCATAGCTATACTACTGACTTTAGATGAGCAAAGAAGGAGGAGGGCACTGAGGAGGGCACGGGATTTTTATTTTTTTTTTACCTTTTTTTTGCTTATATAAAATTTACCATTTAATCTAATCTAATACAATATTCTTATCTGATACAAGCCCCTCACTCTTCACTTGATATATCACACATGCATAGACATCTATGGCATGAGTGATTCTGAGGTGTATCGCATCTTCAGATTCACCCCTCATGCCATCATGGAATTAACCACAACCCTGCAGGAGGACATCACCAGCCCAACACATGACACTACCCATGACACCCATGACAGCTACATATACAATCAGAGCCCCATCCCCACAGATTGCGAACAGAACATGTATGGGGACAGCTGGCTGGTTAGTGAGTGACATGGGTGGCAGGCATGACTGCCCCCCACCCCCCCCCGATGCACACATCACAAGGGGCACATGCACAACTAACATCCTCCTGTCTTTTCCCTTCAAGGTGACTCTGCATATGCACTGGGACCCCATCTCATGACCCCATCTCATGCCAGCTCACATATGCATCTTTGCACGTTAAACACACACATTAATCATGGCACAATGAGAATGCATGCATGCACACCACTGTGGTCCCTAGCACACACACCCCACATCCTCATCACATTGGATTTGCACAAGCCCACCATGCAGGACTTGTGAGCAGCAACGCCATGCCACGGCTCCAATTATGTCACTGTACATTCATACACCATTCACACAGACCTGGGTTTCACTTCTCCACCACAAATGAGGGTGACACCCCTTTTCCCGCAGGAATATCACCCCCACATTCCAAAATCATACACAAACAGAACCAAAAAAATAAAATCAATGACGTGCAAAAATAAAAAATGTCCAGCAAAAATATAATTTAAACAAAATAACAACAAAGAAAACACATAAAAGACAAAAATCACTCTGCAATACAGTCCCCAAATATCTCAAAGACACGTCACAAACAAACAAACAAACAAACGCTAATAGAACAAAAGCACCTTGCTGTATAGGAAGGGATACAAAGGGATGTACTTTTGCAAAGGAAGTGCGTTTATGTCTGTCTATTTATGCTGTCTGCAGAGTTTACTAAGTTGCCCTAGTCCACTTCCAATTTCACTGATTGCGCGGTTCCCGAGTTGTGAGCATGCGCACAGAGGTGCTGACCATGGTCTGCTTCAAGCACGCATGCGCGAGCCGGCCGGCCCTTCATTTGCATGGGGTCATGGCCCATTTCAATGTAACACGCCCACGTCCCTCCCAATTTGTAATCCTCCGCCTTACGCCTCTGAAATAACGTTACGCATGCGCAATTTTGTGCGTAAAAGCGACGAGAATAGGGTGATTGCGCGGCTACATTGCGCAAGTCTAACGTAAAGGCGGTGCGCTACGCCGGTCCAATAATGCGCAGATGTACCTGAATCTGGCCCATTGTGTTTTTTTCAAAATTGTCCTATTCTTTTGTTTATAGCGCAAAAAATAAAAACCGCAGAGATGATCAAATACCACCAAAATTAAGCTCTACATGTGGGGTAAAAACATAAAGATTTAATTTGGGTACAGTGTTGCATGACCGCGCAATTGTCATTCAAAGTGCAACAGCGCTGAAAACTAAAAATTAGTCTGGGCAGGAAGGGGGTGAAAATGCCCTGTATCGAAGTGGTTAATGAATCTAAATTTATTTAATGTGAGTGTTTTTCAGATACGTTACTTGCTTATATTCTTCAAACAAATTAATTTTCTTCAAACTTGGACTTGCACCAATGAACCTTAAGCATTTATACTGTATATATTGTTGTTTAGTTAAATCCGGATCAAGTATTAGAATGTGGGTAGAGGTCATTTCAGCAACAGGATTTATTATTGGAGATAACATAATGCATTTTATTCAATCTGTATTATGTGTGGGAGTAGTAAGTTGAAGGTACAGTATAATCATTGCAGGCTGGGATTAAAGTGTGAGAATATACTGTATATGCTTTAAAAGAATTCAGCTGTGACGTTGATTTTTCTTATATGTCTTACAAATTAACACATGCATTTCGATACACATCCTTCCTCCATTTATTCCTGACCCATTGGACATTTACTAGCTATAGGGTTATAAATAAAGGGACAGATGGATGGGCTGTAAAATTGCGGTTCACCAGGTTTTTTTTACCCAAATTTGTGCCCATCTCCATTGCCCGTTCTTGCCGTGTGCTATATGCGCTGGTGCCGCATTTGTCTTTCACAGATGGGAGCCGCATCGTACATGAATGGGTTTTGCAATATACATTATATTTTTGTGTCAATTATCTTTTCTGTCTCTTTGTATCTTGTGCTGTTTGTTTTTTCCCGTTCCTATGTTGGGAGATCCACCCTACCATTGATGTGTATGTGCTTATATGTATTGATTGTTGTTTATATCAGGGTGGGAGAGGATACTGTTATCTATTGGTTAATTGTTTTAGAGTATAAGGACACTCGGTGACATAAGACTATATGGTGTTTTATGACAATGTTTTTATATATATATTTTTTTTAGGGCTGTGGAAATGAACTATTAATTCATCAATTAATCTTTAATTTTTTTGATCGATCAAAACATTTTTGATCGATCAAAATTCTTTAGATTGGTACACACCTCTCCGCCGGCTTCTAGGCCTTCAGGGAGTTCCTTTGGAGATCCGGTGACGTCACGGACACCGGCTGGGCTTGCCGTGTCCATCTGAAGGGCTCCTTTGCTGTGCCTTCATATCTGCATGCCGGCGGGACCTTACTATCTGCAACACGTAAGGGCTGTTACACTTCCCTCTATCACTTCTCTCTATCAACCTGGGATTCTACAGACATCCACTGGGAGTTGTGATGGTTCCCTTCATGGGACATCTACATGCCGACGGACTGATGTTGTTAACCTCTCCTCATCAGGATTCAGCAGTGGTATCGTTGTACCCATTTTTATACCAGTATCATACTTAGCTACATGTTTTTATGACTTGCTTTTTCTACCGTTTGGTATTACTCGCACCATTTTTACAGTTTATGTAGCTACATCGATTTTATCTCTAGTGTAATATTTATTTTGTTACCTAATTGAAGACTATAAAAGTTTTAATGCTATTCCCATTGAGCGCTACCTGTGTGTTTTTTGTATCCTGCTATCCATTTTTCCAGTGGTTGGTAGCTGCACTGGGAATCAGCCTGCAAGGAGATCAGCTAAGAGTAGTTGGATCTGTATGTGCGTTATAATTAATCGAAATTAGTCCATTAATCGATTTAAAAAAAATCGATTAATCAAAAAACAAAGATTTTAATCAGTAACAGCCCTATTTTTTTTTATATTTAGTCTTTATAGAACACCACTTTGTCTTGTTAGAACACACACACTTTTTTGGTTATTTGTTTCTTTTGTTTATATGTGTTAAATATAATTATATATTCATGGGTCTCTTTTTCACATGTGTAGTCTATGTCAGGGCTCTATGTCTGAGCCACTAGCCAGGCCTTAAGAGTTACTCGCCACCAGTTGCCCCACCCAACACCTCCCCTGCCCCACCCCTAAGTCCGCCCCTAAACACACGCTTGTAAATTATCTCAAGAAATTACACTGTTAAATATTTTAAGCAGAATTAAGTTTCAAAAATAAATATTAACAACTTTAACAATAGTAACATAAAGCTTATCAGTACCCATCTGTGCAGCTTTACAGTGCCCCATCAATGCAGCCTTACTGTGCCCCATCACTTACAGCCTTACTGTGCACCATCACTTGCAGCCTTACTGTACACCGTCACTTGCAGCCTTACTGTGCACCATCACTTGCAGCCTTACTGTGCACCATCACTTGCAGCCTTACTGTGCACCATCACTTGCCGCATTACTGTGACCCATCAATTGCCGCATTACTGTGCCCCATCAATTGCCGCATTACTGTGCCCCATCAATTGCCGCATTACTGTGCCCCATCAATTGCCGCATTACTATGCCCCATCAATTGCCGCATTACTGTGCCCCATCAATTACCGCATTACTGTGCCCCATCAATTACCGCATTACTGTGCCCCATCAATTGCCACATTACTGTGCCCCATCACTTGCCGCATTACTGTGCCCCATTACTTGCCGCATTACTGTGCCACATCAATTGCCGCATTACTGTGCCCCATCAATTGCCGCATTACTGTGCCCCATCAATTGCAGCATCCCTTCAGACTCACCTCACACAAACACTGCCCTGGCGCTGCTTTGAGCCGAGGCTGCAGCGCTCTCCTTCTCCTCCTCTTGTATCACACACACACAGCGGGAATCTTCTGCTTTTTGTCATGGAGATGGGTCTGTGTTTGGCGGCACAGTGTAATAAGGTCCCGTCCCCCCTAGACTGGCTAATGTGATAGGCAGAACACCAATTCAATCTACTATCACATTAGCTGGTCTAGGGGGGCCAGACCTTGTCACATCACACTGCCAAACACAGACCCAGCTCAATGACACACAGCAGAAGATGCACGCTGTGTGTTTGATAGAAGCGGAGGAGAAGGAGAGCGCTGCAGCCTCGGCTTAAAGCGGCGCCAGGGCAGTCCAGCCCTGCCATTCTCTGTGTCCTTCGGCTGACAAATTTCCTGGCTGATCGCTTCAGCCAGGAAACTGTCAGCCTGGTTCACCCCCACTCCTCACTCGCCCTGGACTAAATTCCACTCGCAAAATGCGAGCAAGCGAGTGGAATTTTTGAGGGCTGGTCTATGTAACAGGAAGTCTGCAATTATTACCTGGTGATACCTGTTATAGGTGGGACTATATAAGAACAGTTTTGCTTACATATCTATGTAATGACTAAGCGCACGTTAAGTGTGCGAAACACATCTACCCAGCATTCTGATTCCTGTAGTTTTTGGGATGTCCAAAGAAAAAGGATTTGGATCTACATTGGTGTGCAGCCATTTCTTCTATTCTCATTGTGTGCCAAGGCAAGCACCTACTGGATCATTAGGCTTCCTGGTCTCACCTGGAGCCGCAGGTGTGTCTTTTTCCATTGTCCTCATCAGGATCCCAAAACATCCTCCCTATGTTGAGGGCATGTGGCCTGTTACAGTTCAGGAGAAGGGGGTGCTCTCTCACCCCCCTTTTCCTGAGGGCTGCCAGGTTGCGTGCTTGGATAAGGGTCTGGTATGGATTTTTGGGGCCATTTACATTTTGGCTTGGGATTCCCCTTAAAATCCATACCTGACCTGGAGGGCCTGGTATGAATTTTTGGGGGGCCCTATGTCACTTTTTTTTTAAATTGCAGGGATCTGACAATTCATTGCAGCTGCGAGCAATTACATTTTTTCCTTTAGAAATGTCATTTTGCAGTGGTACTGTTCTAAACACAGAAAAGTTACTTTACAGGCATACTAAGGATACCCCTATGCATGATATTTAAAGGAATATTTATTTTTTATTGTTTCACTTTAACCACTTTAGCCCCAGACCATATTGCTGTCCAAAGACCAGAGCACTTTTTGTGATTCGGCACTGCGTCGCTTTAACTGACAATTGCGTGGTCGTGCGACGTGGCTTACAAAAAAAATTGGCGTCCTTTTTTTCCCACAAATAGAGCTTTCTTTTGGTGGTATTTGATCATCTCTGCGTTTTTTATTTTTTGCGCTATAAACAAAAATAGAGCGACTATTTTGAAAAAAATGCAATATTTTTTAAATTTTGCTATAATAAAAATCCCAAAAAAGATATAAAAAAACATTTTTTTTCCTCAGTTTAGGCCGATACGTATTCTTCTACATATTTTCCGTTAAAAAAAAAATCGCAATTAGCGTTTATTAATTGGTTTTGCGCAAAATTTATAGCGTTTACAAAAAAGGGGGTCGTTTTATGGCATTTTTATTATTATTATTTTTTACTAGTAATGGCGACGATCAGCGTTTTTTTTTCGGTACTGCGATATTATGGCGGCCACATCAGACACTTTTGACACATTTTTGGGACCATTGGCATTTTTATAGCGATCAATGCTATAAAAATGCATTGTATTACTATAAAAATGCCATTGGCAGTGAAGGGGTTAACACTAGGGGGCAGGGAAGGGGTTAAGTGTGGTCCTGGTGTGTTCTAACTGTATGGGGGGGGGGGTGGCCTCACTAGGGGAAGTCACTGATCTTCTGTCCATACATTGTATGGACAGAAGATCAGCGTTTCCCCCGCTGACAGGAACGAAAGGTATGTGTTTACACACATACCTCCCGTTCCCCGCTCTGTAACGAGCAATCGCGCGTGCCCTATTAGCTGCTACAGGGAGGACGTAGAGCTACGTGCTCCCGCGTAGCAGTGCCACCGTCCCGCAGTAATATGACGGCGGGCGGTCGGCAATTAGTTAAGCATTATTAAAATCACTGCTCCTGAAAAAACTGCAGTTTTTAAAACTTTTTTGCATTGACACATGTCCCCTGGGGAAGGACCCAGGTCCACAAACATTTTTAACCACTTGTCATCTGCCCACCGTCAAATGACGTGATGTCCCTTTAAAGCCGCGGGCGGGCGCGCGCGTCGCCGGCACCGCGCGCGCGCACCCGCCGCTCTGCGGGGATCCCGTGCGAGTGCCCGGCGGCAACGATCGCCGCCGGGCACACGCGATTGCTC
Organism: Rana kukunoris; assembly: GCA_029574335.1. NCBI lineage: Eukaryota > Metazoa > Chordata > Amphibia > Anura > Ranidae > Rana > Rana kukunoris. The sequence continues at coordinate 459,029,021 of CM056050.1, forward strand.
AGTAACTGAGCTGGGACGTGCAGCTCTGTATGTAAACACAGAGCTGCACGTCCTGTCAGTCACATTTATACAGTAATCAATGCATATTTATAGCATTGTTCACTGTATAAATGTAAATGGTCCCAAAAATGTCAGAAAAGTGTCCGAAATGTCCACCATAACTTCGCAGTCCCAATAAAAAAAACGCAGATCGCCGCCATTAATAGTAAAAAAAAAAAAAAAAAAATGCCATAAACTATCCCCTATTTTGTAAACGCTATAAATTTTGTGCAAACCAATCGATAAACGCTTATTGCATTTTTTTTTTACCAAAAATATGTAGAAGAATACGTATCGGCCTAAACTGAGGGAAAAAATATTTTTTTTATACATTTTTGGGGTTATTTATTATAGCAAAAAGGAAACAATATTGCATTTTTTTTAAAATTGACGCTCCTATTTTTGTTTATAGCGCAAAAAATAAAAACCGCAGAGGTGATCAAATACCACCAAAAGAAAGCTCTATTTGTGGGAAAAAAAGGACGCCAATTTTGTTTGGGAGCCACGTCGCACGACCGCGCAATTGTCAGTTAAAGCGACGCAGTGCCGGAAGCTTATATTTTGTCTGGGCAGGAAGGGGGTGTAGGTGCACAGTAGTTAAGTGGTTAATGATAATAACTTGCATACAAGTCTTTAAAATGAGCACTTTTGATTTTTCATGTTCATGTCCCATAGACTTTAACGGTGTTCGCGCAATTTTTTTGACTGTTCGCAGGTTCTGCTGTGAACCAAACCGGGGGGGGGGGGGGGTGTTCGGCTCATCACTACTTCTAACAACCGATTCAGGGTCACTGACACAATTAGAAATTTAAAAAAAATTATATTAATCTGCTGTCTATTCACAAGCACCTGTCAATGAGAATTATTGGGCTACACTTAGAGCTATAAACCTTTTTATTTTTTATTACCTTTATATTGTAAGTCATAGTTTACAGCAGGTTTCTAAAAATAAGATTTTGATCAAAAAAGGTTTAGACACATTTTGTTTGGGCCTCACCATTTGAAATGCATCATTGTGACCGCTCCATAGGGCAAGGGGGGTCGTTTGCCCCCCCCTGGAATCACCAGGGAGAGCCAGGAGCAGGGCCGAACTGACCCTGGGGCTGATGTAAGCAGTGACTGCAGTGCTCTCCTCCCCTCTAGTTGTCCCTTATTTAGAGTGCCTGTCCCTCTTCTGGATTAAAATCTATTTGTCCCTCATTCCTAAAGGTTCCTCTTTTAGACATGAAATAAATATACTGTCAATATAGTGTAGTGTTTCAGTCAAGGGGAAGGGGTGCTGTGTAATATAAAGGGGACCAGTGATGCAGGGTGCTGTGTAATGTAGAGGGGGCCAGTGATGCAGGGTTCTGTGTAATGTAAAGGGGTCCATAGCTGTGAGGTGCTGTGTAATGTAAAGGGGTCCATAGCTGTGAGGTGCTGTGTAATGTAAAGGGGTCCATAGCTGTGAGGTGCTGTGTAATGTAAAGGGGTCCATAGCTGTGAGGTGCTGTGTAATGTAAAGGGGTCCATAGCTGTGAGGTGCTGTGTAATGTAAAGGGGTCCATAGCTGTGAGGTGCTGTGTAATGTAAAGGGGTCCATAGCTGTGAGGTGCTGTGTAATGTAAAGGGGTCCAGTGATGCAGGGTTCTGTGTAATGTAAAGAGGTCCATAGCTGTGAGGTGCTGTGTAATGTAAAGGGGTCCAGAGGTGCAGTTGTGGAGAGGGGGGTACACAGTAGCGACAAAGAGATATTGAAAGATGAAGGGGGCACAGTGGGGTGTTTTTAGCTTTTAACGTGGGGGGGGGCGCTTTTAACCCCCACTAGGGGTCGAAGAAAGGGTAAAATGCAACTGTGTATCACCACTGCCGAAGCGCCCCCCTCTGAAAAAATTTCAGCGGACGCCCATGATTGTGACATAGACAGTATTTGTACATGTAAGTGCTCTAACTGCTGTACGAGAAGGCTATATTGTCACAGTTTGATTCAAAACAACTTTGAGTGTTCTCTTTGTAGTGAGCTAAATTATAGGTATGGAAAATTAAGACAGCCTGACTTTAATCATTTGCACCTGCATGAAGAAACAAACTAATTAACTCTAATAGTGTTGTGCTATTTAATATTAAATCATTGTAATCACTCTATTTTGGATATAAAATAAAATAAAACCTAATGATACAATAATAACTGTAATAATTTACCCATGTAGAACCTTACAGAAGATACTGGAACACGTAAAAGAAAATTTCACTTAACTGAGATTTGGGTGGAGACTTAAAGTGTATGTTTAATAAAATCGTTTGTTTTCTAGTTTTTAGACTGACTGGAGAAGTGTAGGAAACCTTGTAAGCTTTTTGCTGCTTTCTGTGGCCCCTCTTCTGCTGACAGCAGTTTCAGGAAACTAGGGAAACTGACATCATTAAAAATGTAACATGGGCTCTGGTTCTCCCTTATCTTACTTGTAATTCTTTTTGTGTTGCTATTGGAGATTTACCCCCACTGCTGTCTGGTAAAGCTGTTGTTTGCAGAACAGGTGGTGATGGGAAATCTCTTTAGGACGGGTTCAAATATGTACAGCAGTGGGTTCTTGCCTGGGATCCGGTGTGTGTCTCGCACTTGAACCTGTGCATGACTCGGCCGCACGCATCGGACCCTTTTTTAATCCAGACTGCAGCCGCCCCGCACATGTTTGAACTGGCTCCATTGAGAGTCGTCACGCTTGCCTGTCATGCGAATTGGATGCCGCGAAACCCACACCCAATTTGCATATGTGTGAACTCGGGCTTAATGGAGTCCTGGAGAGCAGTAAAACCCAGGTGTATTATCTCCCCATCTCACTCCAAAAAATATATATATTTGGCTGGATATATACTTTAGATTTGGTGAGGGCCCGGGGTTAGAACCCCATGTTAATTTTTAATGCTGTCTGGGTTCCTGTTGGAGAGATTTATTCTGTCAGTTTGTCCTGTTGGATGCTGTTACCAAGCCTTAAGCCTCGTACTCACGACTGATTTTCCCATTGGCAAAACTGCCAGGAGAGCTTTTGACTGGGAAAACCAGATGTGTGTATGCTTCCTCGCAGTTTTCCTGTCAGGAAAACAGACGGGAATCCCGATGGGAAAATTGATTCTCTATTTTGCCGTCAGGATTCCCGTCTGTTTTTCTGACATTCCCGGGGGCTTTTTTTCCGCCAGATTTACTAATACTTTATGGGAAACACTGCGAGGCAGTACCCACGGCCGGGATTACCGGTCAAAGCTCCATGGCAGTTTTCCTGCCAGGTTTTTGGCTTTCCCCTCGGTTTTCATGGCGGACTTATTTTTTTTATATAATCTTTATTTTGAAAATTTTAAAAGAAACATACATACAAGTCAGCCAACATGGCTCATAAAAGGGGGAAGACAAAGACATTACAAGACACATCAGGTCATATACCGGGTAAGTGTGTGCGGCACCAGGGCAAAAACTATCCAGAGGAGCACCTGTTTCGGGGGACAGGTCTGGGGGAGTGATTAACAACATAAGAAAACTTCATTATTGTTAAGACCTGCAGTGGTTAGGGTACTGCGGCCTTCTTTCCGTCTCCCAAGATGATTCTTCCGAATGGTTAGAGTGTTCCCCATCCCCAAGCATGAGCCAAGACTTCATGAAGGGTGTCCAGATATAGAATGACTTTATTGAGAGACAGGTTACTTATATACAGCAAAAGAAATACTTGATGTAATCAGGTATACAATTACATCCTCCTCCCACATCATCATACAATGGTGTTACTAACGAGACCCCTTTCAAGAGACCTATTGTAGGACACAGACGGCTGTCTCCGGTAGAATCCACATGAGTTAATTACTGGTCCTTTGCCCAGACAAGGTGTTTTAGAACTTCTCACCTGCTAAACAATAGAACTTCACACAATGAACACTTCTTGAAAGACAGACGAAAGATCATTTACATGACACATTGAGATATTGAGAGCAGTTTAAGGAATAAACCAATTATCTCCAGGTAGAGAGCACCCTAATTTTCCCAACGTTAGAACACCCCTCTTCCACAGAAGGTATACCTGCCATTACATCTCCTGATAGCCCCGATCTGGGGGACCAACATATCCAAATTTCACCCAGATCGGTCCAGGGGTTCTTAAAAGACAAACAGAGTCTGAGAAAATCCAGAATAAAGTCTATTTTCTTCACAATACTCCCCCTTAGTTCCATGGGTCGGCATACCCGCCTAGACCCTGACGGGTTGGCTAGGGGATGTCCGGGTCAAAGTTATACTTCCAAGCCAGTTTGGCGTGAAAGTCCATCCGCATTGCCGTTCTGCTTGCCTGGGCGGTATTGCAGTGTGAAAGTGTAAGGTTGCAACGCTAGACTCCAGCGCAAAAACCGGGGATTGTCTCCAGAGACTCGGTTGAGCCAGATGAGGGGGTTGTGGTCAGTGAGAATGGTAAAGGCACGGCCATAAAGGTACAGTTGGAGCTTCTTTAAGGCCCATACTAGAGCCAGGCATTCTGTTTCCATGGTGGCATAGCTGACCTTCCAAGGTAATAACTTGCCACTGAGGTATGCCACCGGGTGCTCCATGCCGTCTTAAGTCCCTGGAACACCAATGCACACTCCGAGAACCAGGCTACCTGCTTGGGTCGGGACCTTTTGGTCAGGTCGGTGAGGAATTTCGCTAGGGTGCTACACTCCGGGACGAACTTTCTATAATACCCGGTGGTGCCTAGGGATGCCAATACCTGCGTCTTGGTGTGGGGCTGGGGCCAATTGGCTATGGCCTCTACTTTCGCGGGTTCGGGGCCCTGTTTCCCAGACCCTACTCTAGGCCCTAGGTATTGAACCTCTGCCATGCCCCCATGGCAGTTCTCGGGTTTCAGGGTGAGAATTAGTTTCTCCCCCAACCCAACTTGCTCTAGGTTACCTTGGTTAGCTGCCAGCCGGTCGGGTAAGGGAAGTCCTTCACTAGCGTCAGTGGACGGGGCACAGATAGTGGCCACGTCCTCAGAGCGCTCGAAGTACGGTTTCAACATGTTCACATGAAAGGCTTGTCTGCTCCTTTCATCCGAACATTTGGCCACAATATAGGTGGTGTCGCTAATCCGTTCCACCACTTTGAATAGCCCCTGCCACGCTGCCTGTAGCTTGTCCTTTTTGGATGGTCCGAGGGCTAATACTTTTTGCCCTACTTCCAGGTTCCTATCTCGTGCTCTCCGGTCATACCATTGTTTCTGTCGTTTCTGGGCTGCCTGTAGGCTCTCCCGAACTGATTCGGTCAGTGCCCGCAGGCGGTCCCGGAACTCCAGCACGTACGGCAAAACCGGAATTCCTTCCTCTCCTGTGTTGCCCTCCAAGTGCTCCCGTATGAGGTCCAGGGGTCCCCGGACTTTTCTCCCGTATAGGAGTTCGAAGGGGGAGAACCCGGTCGACGCCTGGGGCACTTCCCGGTAGGCAAACAGGAGATGGGGTAGAAATTTCTCCCATTGACCATAGGACTCTGTGAACGCTGTGAGCATCTGCTTAAGCGTGCCGTTGAATCGTTCACAAAGGCTGTTGGTCTGGGGGTGGTAGGGGAAGCTAAATATCGGTTTCACCCCGCAGCTCTGCCATAACTGTTGAGTGACAGTTGCCGTGAACTGGGTTCCCTGATCTAAGAGTATTTCCCGGGGGAATCCTACTCGAGAAAAGATCCTGACGAGAGCTTCTGCTACTGTCTCCACCTCAATGTTGGGGAGCGCCACCGCCTCAGGGTACCTGGTGACATAGTCCACCACCGTGAGGATGTAGCGCCTTCCGGAGGCACTGGGTTTGTTGAGGGGCCCTATCAGGTCTACTGCCACTCTGGAGAATGGTTCCTCTATTATAGGTAGGGACCATAACTTGGCCTTGGGGTGGTCCCCCCGTTTCCCAATCCGTTGACACGAATCACATGTCCTGCAGTACGTCTGCAAGTCTTTTGATATCCCTTTCCAGAAGAACGTCTGGGTAAGGCGATCCTTAATTTTCTTGATACCCAGATGTCCGGCTAGTGGGATATCATGGCTGAGCTTTAGAAGCTCTGCCCTGTATTTGCGGGGTACAACTAGCTGTCTTTTAATGACTTGGGCTGCCCCACTTCCCACTCCCCCTGTGACCCTATATAGCAGTCCCTTGTCCCAGTGGAAGTTCTCTTGAGCATTACCTTCCTTAGGGGTACCTACGGCCTTCCTGTAACCTGCTAAGGTGGGATCTGACTGCTGGGCTTGGCCAAAGTCTTGTAGAGTGCCCCAGAAGGGGATAGGGTCAGGGCATACTACAAAGTTTTTGGTTCCTACCTGGGGTTCCTCAGAGTGCGTCTGTCCAGCTCGGCTTGCTTGCGCCCTGGTAGTCACAGGGCAGGTTCCAGCGGGATATGGGGTAAACAGCTGTGAAGTTAGGCACCCCAAATCGTTCCCCAACAATACTTCCGCAGGTAGGCCCGACATAATGCCTACTTCCATCTGCTTGGCTCCGGTGCCCCAATTTAGCTGCACTTGGGCTGTGGGTAGTTTGTGGATGGCGCCTCCTGCCACTCTTACTGCAACAGTCCTGTTGGTGCGCGCCTTCGCAGATACGGTGTGAGGTTGCACCAGAGTGAGGGTGGCCCCAGAGTCTCGTAGTGCCTCAGCCTCTTTTCCATCTACTGTGACCCATTGTCTGTGGTGCACCCGGTTGTCCCCCTCGACTTGTGCTATGTTCACCTCATGTAGTTTGGTCCATTGCTCAGATTCAGTGCTGTGGTTTTCCAGCAGCTCATGCTGATAGTGATGAGTGGCTGCCCTCGATGGTGGGGGTGATGGCCACTCCCAATTGCCTCTGCTCCGCTGAGGGCAATGTATCTTGTAGTGCCCTGGCCGATTGCATTGGTGACATACCAATGGCGGTCTCCGGTTAAAATTAGGTGGTGTAGTGGGTGGTACCGCGATCGGTCGGTGGTGGGTCACAGGACCCGGCGTTGGGGTGCTGGACCTTAGCAGGGGGCAGTTTCCACTAGCCTCTCCTTTTCTTCCCTCGTGATGCTCGTCTGCCAGCTTGGCCGCTTCCTCGATTGTGGCCGGCTTCCTGTCCCTGACCCAGTCCTTGGTGTCTGCAGGTGTGTGGTCAAAAAATTGTTCTAGCAAGAAGAGTTGTAGCACCTCCTCTAGCGTTGCGGCTTGGCAGCCTTGTATCCAGTTTTGGGCTGCCCGATACATCCTAAAAGCCCATTCAGTGTAGGAGTCTTGGCCCCCTTTCCGTAATGCCCGAAACTTTTTCCTGTAAGTCTCTGGGGTCACGGCATACCTGGCTAGCAGAATGTCCTTTACCCTGACGTAGTCGTGTATGGCTGTATCAGGAACTGCTCGGTATGCCTCCGCTGCTCGGCCCGTGAGTTTGCTGCTTAGAATCGTGGCCCATAGTTCCGATTCCAGACCCTCCAAAGTGCATTGACGCTCAAAGTCTTGTAGGTATGTGTCAATTTCCATTTCTCCATCCAAAAAACTTTTAAACGCAGCATAGTTAATCTTTCTCCGCTGCCCTCCATTTATAGATCTGGATGAGGGAGCGGTGTCTCCTTGGTTTACACTTGCCTGTTGTGCTCTGCGTTCTGCGCTCACCTGCTCCAGGACTTGCGTCACCATCTCTGGTGTGGGATTTGGCCCATATAGGTTTAGCCTCCACATCACCTTCTGTTGGAACTCTGCTTCCTCCTGGCTAACATTCGCCATGCTGCTGGTTTGGTCGCCCTCCATTAGTTCTGCTATGAGGGTAGTTTTCTTTTTGTTGCTTGCCACCTGACCTCGGGCTTCCAGCAGATCCATTAGCGTAGTCCTCTTTAGTCTCTCGTAATGCTGGGCCATTCACTTGTTGTCTTTATGCGTCCCATTCAACCCCACTGCTTGCCACCAGTTGTTAAGACCTGCAGTGGTTAGGGTACTGCGGCCTTCTTTCCGTCTCCCAAGATGATTCTTCCGAATGGTTAGAGCAGCCATTCTCAACCAGGGTTCCGTGGAACCCTGGGGTTCCTCGAGAGGTTGCTAGGGGTTCCTTGAGCTGTGGCTGATGAACCACCTTTTTGATGGTGCCTTCAGAGTTCAAGGTTCAGCATCACTTAGAAAAGCCAGCAGCATGACACCAAATATATATTTTTGGCTGCCTTTAAGGGTGGCATTCTTCCCATTGACCACCAGTATAAGGGGCGTTTTTCCTATTGACCCACGATGAATTGGTTTTCGTAAGGGTTCCTTGAGACCTGAAAATTATTCATGGGGTTCCTCTAGGGTTAAAAGGTTGAGAAAGGCTGGGTTAGAGTGTTCCCCATCCCCAAGCATGAGCCAAGACTTCATGAAGGGTGTCCAGATATAGAATGACTTTATTGAGAGACAGGTTACTTATATACAGCAATAGAAATACTTGATGTAATCAGGTATACAATTACATCCTCCTCCCACATCATCATACAATGGTGTTACTAACGAGACCCCTTTCAAGAGATCTATTGTAGGACACAGACGGCTGTCTCCGGTAGAATCCACATGAGTTAATTACTGGTCCTTTGCCCAGACAAGGTGTTTTAGAACTTCTCACCTGCTAAACAATAGAACTTCACACAATGAACACTTCTTGAAAGACAGACGAAAGATCATTTACATGACACATTGAGATATTGAGAGCAGTTTAAGGAATAAACCAATTATCTCCAGGTAGAGAGCACCCTAATTTGCCCAACGTTAGAACACCACTCTTCCACAGAAGGTATACCTGCCATTACATATCTCCTGATAGCCCCGATCTGGGGGACCAACATATCCAAATTTCACCCAGATCGGTCCAGGGGTTCTTAAAAGACAAACAGAGTCTGAGAAAATCCAGAATAAAGTCTATTTTCTTCACAATTATAAACTCTCACAATCATGGGTCACCCCTATTATCCCTCCCTGGTGCTTTCCTGCGGTGGGCCAACCCCACCATATACTCATAGGGTACAAGACATACCTCCGGGTAACAGACCTTCACAAATAAAAATAAGATAAAACAATACAATACGAAACAAAATAGAGAGAACATCTGCTATCCATGCTGCGAAGTGTGCTAAAAAAACAGGAAGGGCTGTAATGGCTCCAAATCGGCCCCTACAATTTCAAACATCCCACATCTACTATCCTCGACCCCTCCGACAGGGGAAGTCAACCCCGGAGGGGGCCCCTGAGCCAGTAGTGCATCCGGACCTGCATAGTGAATCCAGGTGGCCCTGATTGAGTAAAATGTGTCATATTTGTCCTTACACTGCGCCATCCACTGCTCAGCCGCCATAATTTTGTTAACCAAAGCCACCCATTCAGTATGGGTCGGTACCTGTGACGTTTTCCAATGGATCGGAATCAATCGGCGGGCTGTGTTGAGCAGATGGGGCAGTGTGGACTTGCAATACTGACTGACAGGGACAGTGGGGAAGTGGAGCAGGGATTCCAATCGGGAGTCCGGGAGGTCCACATCCAAAATGAGCTTGATCTGTGCATGTACATCTTGCCAGAAGGGTCGCAGCTTGGGGCATTCCCACCAAATGTGGAGGAAAGAACCCCTGTGGCCACAGTGTCTCCAGCACACATCTGGGAGAGAAGGGTAGATCTTAGCAAGTTTGAAGGGTACCCTATACCACCTAGTCAGAATCTTATAACTATTCTCCTGCATTCTCGTATCTACCATGCTCGAGTGTGTAAACCCATACAGGTCAAGGGCGGACTGACAACTCATGGGGCCCCCGGGCAATAGAAGATTATGGGGCCCCCGGGCTTACAGATGGCCACCAAGCCAGGTGGCAGTACAGAGGCGGGGCAGCTAAAATCTCAGGATTTTCATATCAAAAGCATGTAGGTTTTGGACATATCAGGGACAGATGTAAAAAAACACAGATTTTTACATACTGTCCCTGGTTTTACTGAGCCTGGCAACCCTGATGGGGCCCCCTAGTGGCATGGGGCCCTCGGGCAGTGCCCGAGTTCCTCAATGGTCAGTCCGCCCCTGATACAGGTGATTCAGTTGCGGCTCAGTAAAGGTGTGCTGGAGGTCCCTCTCCCATTCCCGTATGAATCCTGGCTTCCCATCAGTATGTAGGGCCTGTAGTGAGTTATACAGCAGGGAAATGGCATGGGGGATAGCATCGGGAGACATACATAAATTCAAATAAGGGTGATAGCGCAAATTGAAAAACAAATCATAACATACACAGTGGGTGATGAATGGGGTGCACAAAAGTATAAAGTTCCAAACACAAGAAAGTCTATCAGGGACAAGGTTAAGTCCAAGGAAAGTGCAAAAACTCAAATATGTGCACTAATAGTCCATAATAGTGAAAAGCAATGTGAAAAGGATGTCCACTGATCAGAGAGATGTGAGGAATAACACCACCACACAGCGTGTCTGGTCTCCCAGAACTCTCACCTCCAGCATGTAAACACAGGCATATATGATGGTAGTTGTGTGGAAACCTCCCTCAGTAGTCTTGTTCACCACCACGGGTCGGTGGGGGCGATAGGTACCTGAGATCTCGGGTGATAGTGGAAAAGAGGAGGGAGAAGGACAAAAGCCTCCAATAGTGTATTATCCTTGGTATAAAATAATTTATTGAAGAATTGCACTTTTGAATAAAAATTTGCATATCAACAACGGTGATCGCATCGCTTGGGCACGTCACTCACTGCACGTCTTTCCCTTCCCTACGTGTTACGACACAGGGCCACGTGTCTTCATCTGGGGAATGCTATTGGTCGTGTGCGAGTGCATCGTATTTATGTAAAACCGGAAGTTCCGTATCCGCCATTTTTCCGTAGCCCACCGTACTTAAGGGCAGTATACTGGAACTGACCGTGTCTACACATGGATTATACAATAGCTATTACCCACAGCATAGAGTAATATCGAATGTGTGTTTTAAATTAAAAGAATGGAATTTATACATATAAAAATACTGAACTTAAAAACGCGATTACCCTGTATCCAGAAACACCTATGTGTTTCTCACTTTATTACTGCCTTATACGTCGCCATCTAGCGTCTATAATTGGGCATTACAGTGTATTCATCACACATTTAAAAACTTAGTGTCAAAAAAGATTTCTGTACACTCATTGGGGTGATCGTGCATCTGAGTGTCATGCTTACATATTGTTCAGTTGCCAGATTATATTTTGGTAAAATTCTGGACAGTATGCATGGCCCCAGTTGATAATGTACTAAAAATGATACTATTATCTTTTACACATTGTACAAACAGCATCCCCTGGTAATTTCCCTCTTTGGACTCATAAGGGCTGCGGATCGACTCAGCATCATTGTATTGCACAAGGCTGAAATACTCTACATATAATAATAAAATTCTGAAATTAAAAATTACTTAAAAAACAATTTAAATCAAAATCAACATTCATCCCCCCAGGAATCAAGGTTTTCATCTTGTGGATCCATTGGGACTCTTTTTGACTGATAGTCCTTACTTTGTGACTACCCCTCCAATTTTTCGTATATTTGTCAATCCCCCAAAACTCCAAACATGTGGGGTCCTTGTTGTGTACTCTGTCGAAATGTCTCGACACATTGTGTTTGGTGGATCCTTTAATAATATTCTTTACATGCTCCTTAACCCGGACTTTCAGGGCTTGTTTGGTCCTACCAATGTATTGTAAATTACAACTACACTGTAGGACATATACCACCCCCTCAGTGTAGCATCCTATACATTCCCATATGTCAAAGGTTTCTCCTGTATTGGTTGCTATAAACTGAGTCCGTTTCTTTTGTGGTTTTCTTGTTTTTTCACATGCAAAACAACTTCTACATGGAAAAAAACCTTTTCCTGTGAAAAATGAAAAAGGGGCCTTTGGTGGAGGATCCACAACTGACTTGACCACTAGATCTTTAAATGTAGGAGCTCTTTTATATATGATCTGTGGTTTCTCCGGAAGTATCGTACACAGGTCTTTATCACTTTGTAAGATATGCCAGTGTTTTTGATGATCTTGGCCACATCTTTGTGTTGGGAATTGTAATTCAAGACCAGCGCGGGGGCTTTTTGCTCTCTCTGTATTGGAGTCTTTGGTTGTAACATCTTTGATCTATCTAATAAGCCCACCTCTCTGATTTGGTTATAAATAGAAGATTCATCATATCCCTTGTTAGTGAAACGTGAACCTATAAGTTGGGCTTGATTCATGTAATCTTCTTCCTTCGTACAATCCTGCTTCATTCTAACCAGTTGTCATGAACAACTTCGGCCACCAGATGGCGCTAGCGGCGCGTTAGCGCGATCGGGACACGCGCATTCGCGGCAAGGGCGCGCGCATCGCGATCACGGCATTGCGACGGGAGCGGGCACGCGCATTCGCGGCAACGGTACGCGCGCATCGCGCGAACGTCATTCTGGCGCCAAAAGAGGACATTTAAACTCGCTGTCAGCGTTTGCCTCTTGCTGTCCGGTCTACAGCAGTTCCTGAGACTATCTGTATCTAACCTACTTGAATCTGTTCCTGACAACCCGGCCTGTTCCTGACTCCGCTTGCCTTCCGCCTGCCCTGACCTATTGCCTGCCTGACGATCCGCTTGCCTGACCCTCTTAGCCGCTGCTGCCAATCTGTTGTCGATCCGGTCTGACTCTTACTCTGCCTTGCCTACTGCACCTGCACCTGACCCGCTAGCCGGCCTCGGACCCTCCTGCTGGGACTTACCTCCACTGGACTACGGTACACCTCCCCGCTCTGGTGATTCCTGTGTCTCCAGTCGTCTTCACCTGCCACCAGCAGCTACAGTCCACACTTGCCACTCTACGCAGCACTGAAGCCTTCTGAAGCCTTCCGGCCCAGCACCTGCGCTGCAACCGGCGCTCGTGCGACTCTGCACTCCCGCACCCCCTGTCCACTCTACCAGGGGTCCCGGGATCAGAGGAGCAAGGGCAGCCACTCCTTGCACGTCGGGCTCGTCCACCAGGTACGTGACAGTACCGGACAGCCATGACCGAGCCCGCGCAGGGAGTGGATCCTATGCAAGAACTTTGTCGCCACCTGGATGGACTGACTCAAGCAGTCCGTACCCTGCAAGAGGGCTACACGCGTTTGGAAAATCGCGTCCAGGCGTTATCTGCTCCCGCCTCCACCTCTGCTGCTTCCGGCACATCCACGTCTCCCTCTGTCATCATGCTGCCACCTGAACCAAAAGTCCCTACGCCAGAAAGGTTCTCCGGAGAACGTAGCAAATATCGGGCCTTCCGCAATGCTTGCGAACTTTACTTCGCCCTACAGCCACGGACTTTCTCCCTAGAAGCTACTAAAGTCGGTTTTGTCATCGCACTACTTTCAGGCGAACCGCAAGCCTGGGCCCATCGCCTGATGGAACAAAAGGACATTGCACTTGATGATCTGACCACCTTCTTTCAGGCTATGTCCTTGCTATATGAAGATCCTCATCAGACCGCCTCCGCGGAAGCTGCCCTGCACGCTCTACAGCAGGGTCGCCGGCCAGCTGAGGACTACGTGTCCGAATTCCGCAGATGGAGTTCGGATACAAGGTGGAATGATGCGGCTCTCTGTTACCAGTTCCGCCTAGGTCTTTCCGAATCACTCAAGGACGAACTGGCCCGGGTAGGAGTCCCAGGAACTTTGGAAGCGTTAATTAACCTGACCATTCAGATTGACCGGCGTCTGAGGGAGCGCAGAACTGAAAGGGCCACGGCCCCATCTCGCCCTGTCTGGATGTTGCCACGGGTACCGACCGTTTCCAATCCAGCTCTACCAACTCCGACTGCCTCATCTGCCCCTGATACCTCTGAGCCGATGCAATTAGGCCTCCTCCGTCCTTCCCTCACCCCTGAGGAACGCCAACGCCGTAGGGCCAACAACTTGTGTCTGTATTGCGGGGAAGCTGGCCACTACGTGAGGACCTGTCCCGCAAAGCTCCGTAAGTGTCTGTCCACGTCATCTGTTCACTTACCTGTTCTCCCAGGCAATTCCACTCACCTAGCTGTTCCCGTTTTCTTCCAGCTTCCAGAAAAGACTATCCAAGTCAGCGCCATTATTGATTTGGGAGCCTGCAGCTGCTTCTTGGATCAAGCCTTCGCCTCCAGACATCAAATCCCTCTTCGCCCTAGGGCTACTGGACTCTCTGTATACTTAGCTGATGGCTCCACGTTAAGATCCGGACCGGTTACCCGGGAAACCCAGCCTTTAGCCACCACCATCGCTGGCAACCACCATGAACTACTGCGCCTGGATGTGATTGACTCCCCCCTGTTCCCTGTCATACTGGGCTTGCCGTGGCTACAGGTCCACAACCCACGGGTCAACTGGACCACGGGAGAGATCAGCTTCCAATCTCCTTATTGCCAACAGCACTGCCTGCAAGTAGTATCTCCGCCTCCGTCCTTACTCTGCATGGACTCTGATGCTGAAACCCGCCAATCTGTCCCTGAAATTTATCACGACTACCTGGATGTCTTCAGTAAGAAGGGAGCGGAGACCCTTCCGCCCCATAGGTCCTACGACTGCCCCATTGAACTTCTCCCGGGGGCCGAAGTCCCTTTCGGTAGGATCTTTCCCCTAACGGGTCTTGAACTTGAGACTTTGAAGACCTACATTGAGGACAGTCTAAGAAAGAAATTCATCCGCCCATCCACATCACCAGCGGGAGCGGGGATCTTCTTTGTTGAAAAGAAAGACCATTCTCTTCGTCCCTGTGTGGATTACCGGGAACTCAACAAAATCACCATCAAGAACCGGTATCCGCTGCCCCTGGTACCTGAGCTGTTCCAACGTCTGGGGGCCGCGGTCATCTTTACTAAATTAGATCTCCGCGGGGCCTACAACTTGGTCCGCATACGTGAAGGGGACGAGTGGAAGACCGCCTTCCGTACCCGTTTCGGACACTTCGAATATTTAGTTATGCCCTTCGGACTTTGCAACGCCCCAGCGACGTTCCAACACTTTGTGAATGACATCTTCAGAGACTTCCTCGACCTCTTTGTGATCGTTTACTTGGACGACATCTTAATTTTCTCCCCTTCCCTGGAGAAACATCGGGAACATGTCAAAAACGTGCTCGAGCGACTCCGAACTCACGGACTTTATGCCAAGCCTGAGAAATGCGAGTTCGAACGCTCGAGCATACAATTCCTGGGGCTCATAATCTCAGTAAAGGGGGTGGAAATGGATCCCAAGAAGGTCTCCGCAATCCGTGATTGGCCAGCGCCTGTAGACAAGAAGGGCGTTCAGCGTTTCATCGGCTTTGCGAATTTCTACAGGAAGTTCATCAGGGCCTTCTCCAGTATAATTTCTCCAATAACCGATCTAACTAAGCAAACTACCCGGTTCCGCTGGACACCAGAAGCCCAGGCGGCCTTTGAAGCTCTGAAAGACTTGTTCACCTCTGCATCCGTCCTCAGGCATCCCGATGCCAACCTGCCCTACATCTTAGAAGTAGATGCTTCCGAAACGGCGGTCGGGGCAGTGCTATCTCAAAGACAGGGCTCCAAGGCTCTCTTACACCCTGTCGCCTTCTTTTCCCGTAAACTGTCAACAGCTGAGAGAAATTATGATGTAGGGGACCGAGAACTGCTGGCAATAAAGGCCGCTCTGGAGGAATGGCGGTACCTCCTGGAAGGCGCAGCGCACCCAATCTTGATTTACACAGACCACAAGAACCTGGAATATTTGAAGGCGGCCAAGAGACTTAAACCGCGCCAGGCCAGGTGGGCACTTTTTTTTACAAGGTTTTCCTTTCACATCACTTACAGACCAGGGTCCAAGAATACTAAGCCTGACGCCCTATCCCGCATGTATGGCAGCTCAGAGTCTTCCAACCCCCCGGATACCATCCTGCCTTCAGGAAACTTCCTGCTACTACAAAGGGACCTATTGCCCCAAATCAGGCAAGCCTCTGCTGAGATTCCCCCTTCTCCAAGTCTGGAACTACAATCTAGGGACGGTTTACTTTGGCATCAGGACAAGATCTTCGTACCTGAAGACCTACGGGTCAGTGTCCTGAGTTCTTGCCATGACCACAAGCTGGCGGGCCATTTCGGGGTACACAAAACTTCGGAACTCTTGCAACGCTCCTTTTGGTGGCCCCAGCTCCTGAAGGATTGCAGGGACTATGTGGAATCTTGCACCACGTGCACTCGAAACAAGGGGAGCAAGCTCAGAGCCTGGGGACTCCTGAAACCACTATCAGTACCAGAAAGACCATGGAGAATGATCTCCATGGATTTCATCGTGGAGCTTCCTCCGTCAGAGGGTTTCACCACTGTCTTTGTGGTAGTAGACAGACTCTCAAAGATGGCACACTTTATACCTTTGAAGGGTACACCCTCCGCCCCGGAGACGGCCAAAGCCTTTATCAAGGAAGTGGTTAGGCTTCACGGTGTTCCTGTGGATATCGTGTCTGATCGAGGGGTGCAATTCACCTCCAGGTTTTGGAAGGCACTTTGCAGCAGTCTCAAGATTGGTCTATCATTCTCATCAGCATACCATCCGCAATCAAACGGGCAGACAGAGAGAACGAATCAGACACTCGAACAGTATCTTCGCTGCTTCTCCTCCTTCTCGCAGGAAGATTGGGTGTCCCTACTACCCCTGGCGGAATTCGCATACAATAATTCCGTCCACTCTGCCACCAAACAATCACCCTTCTATGCGAACTACGGCTTCCATCCCTTGTTCTTGTCTAATTCCGTCCCGGAGTGTTCGGTACCCGCCGTCCAGGAAACTCTGACCTTCTTCGACACAAATAATAAGATTCTGCAGGAGACAATGTCTAAGACACAAGAACGTAATAAAGAAATTTTTGACAAGAAAAGGAGAGGGGAACTCAACTTGGAACCTGGAACTAAGGTTTATTTGTCTACCCTGAATTTAAAACTTGCATGCCCCTCGAAGAAACTAGGCCCTAGGTTTGTGGGCCCTTTTCCTGTCAAGAGAAAGATAAATGAGGTTGCCTACGAACTTGAGTTGCCAGAAACCTTCCGCATTCACCCGGTCTTCCATGTGGCCCTGCTTAAACCAGTCGTTGCCGATCCCTTTCCTGAGAGGAACACAGGTCCGCCGGAGCCGGTCCTAGTAGATGGCGAGGAGGAATTTGAGGTTGAATCCATCCTGGATTGCAGGAAAAGACGCAACCAAGTTCAATTCCTCGTCAAATGGAAAGGGTATGGACCCGAGGAGAACTCATGGGAACCGGAGGACAATATACACGCTGAAAGACTAATCCAGTCATTTAAAGACTCCCACCCGCTGGAAATATCCCGGTTGGGCATCCGGAGGCTGCCCATTGGAGGGGGGCAATGTCATGAACAACTTCGGCCACCAGATGGCGCTAGCGGCGCGTTAGCGCGATCGGGACACGCGCATTCGCGGCAAGGGCGCGCGCATCGCGATCACGGCATTGCGACGGGAGCGGGCGCGCGCATTCGCGGCAACGGTACGCGCGCATCGCGCGAACGTCATTCTGGCGCCAAAAGAGGACATTTAAACTCGCTGTCAGCGTTTGCCTCTTGCTGTCCGGTCTACAGCAGTTCCTGAGACTATCTGTATCTAACCTACTTGAATCTGTTCCTGACAACCCGGCCTGTTCCTGACTCCGCTTGCCTTCCGCCTGCCCTGACCTATTGCCTGCCTGACGATCCGCTTGCCTGACCCTCTTAGCCGCTGCTGCCAATCTGTTGTCGATCCGGTCTGACTCTTACTCTGCCTTGCCTACTGCACCTGCACCTGACCCGCTAGCCGGCCTCGGACCCTCCTGCTGGGACTTACCTCCACTGGACTACGGTACACCTCCCCGCTCTGGTGATTCCTGTGTCTCCAGTCGTCTTCACCTGCCACCAGCAGCTACAGTCCACACTTGCCACTCTACGCAGCACTGAAGCCTTCTGAAGCCTTCCGGCCCAGCACCTGCGCTGCAACCGGCGCTCGTGCGACTCTGCACTCCCGCACCCCCTGTCCACTCTACCAGGGGT
Source organism: Rana kukunoris (assembly GCA_029574335.1). Lineage (NCBI taxonomy): Eukaryota > Metazoa > Chordata > Amphibia > Anura > Ranidae > Rana > Rana kukunoris. Next base: position 459,047,028 of record CM056050.1, read on the forward strand.
CCCGGGATCAGAGGAGCAAGGGCAGCCACTCCTTGCACGTCGGGCTCGTCCACCAGGTACGTGACACCAGTTGACCCCTTGGAATGTTGAATAGCCAAGGTTTAAAATGGCAGCTATCAGTTGATATATAGCTGTTGGTGTCCACATTCTTAAAGAAAGTTTTCGTAGTGATCTTATCGCCTTCTATGCTGATATTCAGATCGAGAAAATCAATGGATTTCTCATCGATCTTCCAGACCAATTTAATGTTCTGCTCGTTGGTATTCAGCTTATTCAGGAAATTTTCCAGAGATGTCTTACTTCCATTACAGATAATGATGAGGTCATCAATATACCTCTTGTAGAGAGCAAGCTCAGCTGGCATGTCTTCATATACTGCTGACTCCTCCCACCGTGCCATAAACGCATTGGCTACGCTAGGGGCAAATTTGGCTCCCATTGCGATGCCAATGGTTTGTTTGTAGTATGCTTGGTCATACCAGAAGTAGTTGTACTTCAAGCATATATCAAGGCACTTAATGAGGTATTTGCGTTGTGGGCATATAAGATCGCTAAAATTTGGTGGCATGAAATGCGTTGTGATGTTTAACTATCGTATATAACGACGAAACATCAGCGGTTGCAAGAATGGTTCTGCCTTCTAATACTGGTATTGAGTCCAGTAGCTGTAAGATATGCTTAGTATCTTTTAGAAAAGCGTTAGTTTTTTGGACAGCTGGTTGCATGAAGTGGTCTATATATTGACCAAGTCTAGATGTCAAGGAGTCAATCCCGTTGACGATCGGTCTGCCCGGGGGATTCTCCTTCGACTTGTGTATTTTGGGAATGGTATAGATTACCGGTACCCTGCACGATTCAGGGATTAAATACTTGGCCTCCTTTTTGTTTAGGATACCTTCCTTTGCTCCCAAATTAATGACTCTTTGTACTTCTTTCTTGTACTTCCAGAGTGGATTTCCAAGTAGTTTGCAGTAGGTGTCTGCATCTTGTAGTTGTCTATCCATTTCATCTTTGTATTGTTGTTTAGACTGAACAACCACAGCCCCCCCTTTGTCAGCTGGACGAATCACGATATCCTTCCTCTGAGTTAGGAGTTTGATTCCTTTTTTGATATATCCAGGATCTGATTTGGGTTTTAATTTCAAAGAATCTAGGTCTTTCAATACAAATTTTTTTAATACATCAATATGCTGATTATTCGTGACCTGAGGATTGAACAGGGATTGATTCCTCAAATTACTATGCATGGGTAATGTCGGATCCCTAATACTGGGGTATGTGATTTTTGAAGGGTTGCTAAGGAAGTATTTTTTGATGTTTAACTTCCTTATATATTTCCGGATGCCTATATATGTTTCAAATTTGTTAAGATTTTTCATTGGTGCGTATTTCAGGCCTTTATCCAAAACTGCTAATTCCTCTGCAGAAATGGTGCACCCGCTAATGTTTACGACATTCTCCCCACATCCTCTCTTTTTCTTTTTATATCTCTTTCCCGCTCTAGTGCCTCTCTTAGTTCGGGGCTGGGTCTGATTTCTTGAGGGCGGGTCCTTGGGGATCGATATTGTTCTTGTGTCCGTTGGGGGGAGTGATCCCTCCTCTCCCTGTCTAAAAAAGACCGTTGGGAGTTATAGTCGTATTGATAGTGCCGATAGTCTGTGGGGTATGGTTCTTGCTGGTATCTGATAGGGTCAAACCTATTATAGGTAGAGATAGGTGATCTCAGGGGTCTTCCATATTGGTCATAACAGGGAACCTCCTTTTGCTCTCTATAATTCCTATCATTCCCATTGCCACCACTTTGAGGTTTCTTAAAGCGTTTTTTGAAGGGTTTCTTCCTAGTATTTTTTGGAGTACGAGGCCCTTGATAACTATTCAACGGTGGTTCGTAATATGGCCTGGGTATCCAATGATACGGGTCCCTTCCTTCTAGTCTTGGTTCCTGCCTTGTCATTTTAAGGCATGTATCCCTTCCTTCAAATCTTAAATCCTGTCTCACATACGATGGTGCAGGTTCGGTTTTCAATTGCCATTTGAAAACCTGTTGCGCTTTGTAATCAGCCGTGTCACGTTGATATTTCTTCATTTTTCGCAACTGAACTTCTATATCCTTGGCAATCAGGTCTTTGTTCAGTTGGGTAGTGAGTTTATTGAAATCGCCCGTTTCTTTATGGGGTTCAATTTTGATTTTTAATTCCTCTATCTGTTTTTCTATTGCTCTCAATTTCCGCTGTTTGCGTTTCAGCAGGAATTTGAGGCCTTCTACACTTTTATTATTAAAAAAATCATACCATTCATCCATTGCTTCTTTGCCAATAAGGCCATCGTTGGGAGGTAGATCCCAACGCAATCTGCGAGGTACTATGCCCTCTCTAATGTACCTATCAAAGGTGTTAATATCCCACCAAAGGCATACTTTTTTGTCCATGTGGTGACCTAGCTTTCTGATCAAGCTTTGTAGGTCCAAGTTATGTGTCTTATTCTGTGGGTTGAAAACCTCATCCAGATTGACATTTCTGCTCTCAACAAAAGTGAAAACATCCACAATAGCAGCAAAAGTAAGTGTAAGTAAAGAAAATAAATCAAGTGGGACTTCTGCGCTACTAATTAGTCTATCCAGAAATCAGTGACAATATGCAGCAAACACGAAATTGCATACACAGCAACTAATAACATAAATTCAAATAAGGGTGATAGCGCAAATTGAAAAACAAATCATTACATACACAGTGGGTGATGAATGGGGAGCATAAAGGTATAAAGTGCCAAACACAAAAAAGTCTATCAGGGACAAGGATAAGTCCAAGGAAAGTGCAAAAACTCAAATATGTGCACTAATAGTCCATAATAGTGAAAAGCAATGTGAAAAGGATGTCCACTGATCAGAGAGATGTGAGGAATAACACCACCACACAGCGTGTCTGGTCTCCCAGAACCCTCACCTCCAGCATGTAAACACATGGTAGTTGTGTGGAAACCTCCCTCAGTAGTCTTGTTCACCACCACGGGTCGGTGGGGGCGATAGGTACCTGAGATCTCGGGTGATAGTGGAAAAGAGAAGGGAGAAGGACAAAAGCCTCCAATAGTGTATTATCCTTGGTATAAAATAATTTATTGAAGAATTGCACTTACAGATAGATGAATAAAAATTCGCATATCAACAACGGTGATCGCGTCGCTTCGCATCGCATCGCTTGGGCACGTCACTCACTGCACGTCTTTCCCTTCCATACGCGTTACGACACAGGGTCACGTGTCTTCATCTGGGGAATGCTATTGGTCGTGTGCGAGTGCATCGTATTTATGTAAAACCGGAAGTTCCGTATCCGCCATTTTTCCGTAGCCCGCCGAGACATACATAGCCGCTCAAAGGGAGAGGCCAAGGTGGGGGATGTAGCCCCTTGCGGAAGGGTGGTAAGAAAGTGTCAGAGCTGCCTGTAACGGATGGCGGACTTTTTAACGCTTCGAAAACCGAGCATGTGTACAGGGCTTTAAGCATCATTAACACCATGGTGCAGAGACGTGTTCTCTATGCACCCTGTTCCCACCATGACGTGCAGATTTTTTTCTGTGCAGGAATCTGCAACGTGTTTGAAGTTTTCTGCACGGAAAAAAAACTGACATGAAATCAACGTTGGTGTGAGCAGGGCACATAACTGATGCACATGAAAACTGATGTCAACGTGCATAAAAACGTACTCAAATGCGCAGAAAAACCGATGTAAACTCGTGTGTCTGCAAGTGAAATCCGTTTTACCATAAATTTTTATGCATGTATGTTGTAAACGAGCCCTTGGGCCTCTTTCACACAGATGCATTTTGGAACAGAATCTCCTTGCTAAGCAGGGGATTTCTCCGCTGATCCACGCTGAGCAGGCAGATAACAGGTCCATCTCTGTTCACTGTGCAGAGCAGAGACAAACACAGTCTTTCTCTCCTCTATGGGGAAATCGGGTTAAAACAGATCGCCTGTCTATTTTCTAAGTATGGGGATACCACGCGTGAGACTTCTTTTTGGGAGCCTAGCTGCGTACAGGTGCCGAAAAGAAATGACCACCTTCATGTTTCCTATCCTATCCTTTCGTTTCAGAGGCCCTGAAATGCTAGGATAGAACAAACCCCCCTGCAAATTACTTCCCTTTTGACAGAAAAGTAGACACCCCAAGGTATTTGCAGAGAAGCATGGAAGATTTAAATTTGTTGCCACAAGTTTTTGGAAAATGTTTTTTTTTTTTTAAGTTGTCACTTTATTAAGATATTTCTCACACATGCCATGTGTATATGTGGAACTACATTCTGCTACTTCTCCGAAGTGTGGGGATATCACATTTGAGAGACTTTTTGGCAGCCAAGCTAAGTACAGGCTCCAAAATCCAATGACCACCTTTATGCCCTGTACACATGATCGGTTCATCTAATGAAAACAGACTGATGGATTTTTTCATCAGATATCCGATGAAGCTGACTTTCATCAGTCGTGCCTACACACCATCAGTTAAAAACCCAATTGTGTCAGAACGCGGTGACATAAAACTCAACGACGTGCTGAGAAAAATTAAGTTCAATGCTTCCAAGAATGCGTCGACTTGATTCTGAGCATGCATGGATTTTTAACCGATGGACGTGCCCACAGACGATCGTTTTTTTCTATAGTTTTTTTAACCATCAGAAAATGTTAAAACACGTTCCTAGTTTTTTCACCGATGGATAACAAACCGATGGGGCCCACACACAATCGGTTCGTCTGATGAAAACGGTCCATCAGACCGCTTTCATCAGATGAACCAATCGTGTGTACGTGGCTTTAGGCTTTCAAAGGGTGTATTTCCCCATGTCACTTCCTCACTACCTATCACAGTTTCAGAGCCCTGCAATGCCAACATAGTCTAATGAGGAAATAACACCCTTTAAGGCTCTGTGCACACTGGCGTAAAAAAGGTGCTTCTACAGGAGTTTTTTGTTCTGCCTGTAGAAGCAATGTTATCCTATGTGTCCATACACATTAGGACGTTTACAGGCATATTTTGAGACCAGCGTTTAGAGGCAGGTGAAAAAACATTCTCATTCGCGTTTCTGATTGGAGCTTACTGGCAGAAAAAAAAACATAAAACTCTTGTAAAATTCTTGTACAAAAGATGCTCTATATGGATCTTGCTATGGGGGCACACAAGCTGAGTAAGAATGCTCCCTGTGTCCATTCAGACACAGACCCCCGACACGGCTCACCCTGCCCCCTCTCTCCCCTGATTGGTTATCTGACACTGCTATTACTCAGCCAATCAGGAAAGAAAATCTCAGACAGCTGAGACATTTGTGGACATTGCTGAACATAGAGGGCCTCAGGTAAGTATTAGGGGGGCTGAGGGGGTTGCTGCACATAGGATAAGATAAAAAACCTTCTGCCTTTACAACCACTTTAAGGCTTTGTTTCAGGATGTCTCGCACATATCTTCCCCTGTACACTCTTCCGTGTCATCATAGAATCGTAGGATCTTATTTGCATGGTGGCCTATCTTGTCGCTGTCACCCGTGCGTGTATGGTTTTTCAGTTTGTGGCTTTATCTTATAAGGAGCCCTTCTTAGTGTTGCATAAGAACAAGAATCTCTTGAGGCCTAAGGCTTCCTTCCCCTGGAAAGGTTTGTCTTCTTTCCACCTTTACTAGGACATTGTCTTTCCTTTATTATGTCCTGCTCTGAAACATCTAAAGGAATTTTCTCACCACCATCCCAGCTAGTGCCTCTTTTAGACATTTGGATTTCCTCTTTGTACTTTATAAAGGGCTCCTGCAGGGGTCTCCCTGCTTCTTGCTCCACCATTGTTAGGTGAAGCAGACAAGTTATCACCCAAAGTTAGGGTTTGAAGGCTATAGGCCAGATTCAGGTAGATGCGCGCATCTTTTCGCCAGCGTATCGCATCGCATATACGCTGCGCTGAGGCAAACTAGCGAGTGAAGTACAGTATTCACCAAGCGCCTGTCCGTTACTTTGCGCCGGAGTAACGGCAATGCGCTGGCGTTAACCCGACGCAAGTGGAAGTGGGTGTGATCATAAGTAAATGATGGGCGGAGCCCAGCGCAGAGGCTTACGTTCAGCGCATCATCCACGGAGCATGAGCAGTGAGTGAGGCTTCACTCGGCCTCCTCTGCGCATGCTCACAACTTCCGTCGGCACCACTTCACGGGAAACATCAGCGCAATGTGTTCCGTTGCGCGTATAAAAGCGACAGCGGAAGCGCCATTCCGGCGCAAAAGTATTTCCGTTTCCCCACACCCCAGGGAAGTTACTTTTGCAAAGAGATGGCTGCTCTCGCTCCCCCCAAAGAGAGGAGGAACCTCAATTTCAATTCCCAGGAGGTCTCTGTTTTAATCTCGGCTATGGAGACTTTTAATGACTTCCTCCACGGCAAAAAAGTCGGAAGACCAGACGGGATAGGAAGCAAGGCATCCTGGAGACCATTGCTGGCAGGGTGAATGTTTTGGGGTACTCCACCCGGACTGCTGGCGATATCCAAAAAAAAAAAAATTACCTGCGGCGCAAGGTCCGTGGCAAGGTGGCCACCATCAGGAGGCATGAGAGGGGCACGGGTGGTGGACCCCCATGTGCGGTCAGCCTGACCACGGAGGAGGAGGTGGTCGCCCGCTGCCTGGACAGGGAGCAGTTGGAGGGGGTCCCTGGATATGACTCCGTGGAGGAAGGCTCCAGGACAGGTAAGTGATTTTTACCCCCTTTTTGGTGTGTTGCATGTGGGGGGGGAGGGTACATGTGCCAAGTGTGTGGGACCACCCAACATGTGTCTGCTTTGTGTCATCCACAGATGACGGAGCTGGGCCATCATCTGTTGGCGGCCAGTCCACCCCATCCCCCCAACGGCATCCTGTGCCCGAGCCCATGGGTGGTGAAGAGACCGAGGTGGAGGAGGAGAGTGCCCACACCTCACCTGCAGAGGTGGTTGAGGAGCAGCCTGTTGTGGCAGAGCAGGACATAATTTTATTTTTGGAAGAGTCCTCCTCTTCTGCAGGGCCCTCTGCAATACCCTCCTCCATCCTAGGAAGCCCCTCAAGGGCGACTCCATCCCCCCGGGGACAACCAGCTCCTGGCCCCAGGAAGCCCACCCGTAAGACCAGGGGGGTGTCTGATCTGGTCCAGGACCAGGTGGCGAGGGATCACGCCAGGCAGACGCAGCAAATGGGGGACATAGTTGGGCACCTGGACAGAGTGGCTGACAACCTGTGCTCCGTGGCCCAGATATCCAATGCAGTGCAGGATGTCAGCTGCAACTGCGCTGCAGTGGTGACCAGTCTGGGGGAGGTGCAGGGTTATATAAGGCACCTCACTGCAGCCGTCCAGGCAAACACTGCTGCCAAACGGGACCAGGGGAGGCAGAGTCGGCGGGCCCAACAATACCAGGTCACCCGGCAGCTCAGGATGCAGGCCCAGCAGCTCAGGATGCAGGCCCAGACCAACTCTTTTTTTTTGATACTGCACACGTTGCAGTGTGAATAGTGTGTGAATGTGAGGGGGTGGCACTCCTGCCAGTAAGGGGTGTCACCCTCGGCCGTGGTGGAGAAGTTATCCCCACGGCTGTGTGAATGACGTGTGAAAGGTGTATGAATGGACAGCGACATCATTGGGGTCTTGACGCTGGCGTTGTTGCTCCCAAGTCCTGCATGTTGGACTTGGGCTAATCCAATGCGATGTGCATGTGGTGTGTGTGATCTAGGGACCTCAGTGGTGTGCATGCGTGCATTGTCCGTGTGATCAATGTTTTGGTTTAGTGTCCAAAGATGCCTACGGCGAGGACCCTCCTGACTGCTCTTCCATCAGCTGAATGGGTCTCCTCTGGCAGGGGGGGGGCTGCCTGGTTGGGGGGTCAGGTCATCACGTATGTCAACCTGCAGGCCTTTTCTCATGGCAAAGTTGTGCAGAATGCAACATGCACCGATGATCTGACACACAAAGGTAGGGGAATACAATAAGGCCCCCCCAGACTTATCCAGGCAGCGGAAACGGGACTTCAGGAGCCCAAATGTTTGCTCCACCACTGCACGGGTTTTGATGTGTGCTTCATTGTATTTTCTCTCTCCTCTGGTTTGGGGGTTCCGGAAAGGAGTCATGAGATGGGGTCCCAGTGCATATGCAGAGTCACCTGTAAGGGGAAACACAGGAGGATGTTAGTCATGCATGTGGCCCTTGTGATGTGTGCATCATGGGAGGGGATAGTCATGCCTGCCACCCATGTCACTCACCAACCAGCCAGCTGTCCCCATACATGTTCTGTTGGAATTCCATTGGGATGGGGCTCTGATTGTATATGAAGCTGTCATGGCTGGATCCGGGGTGTTTGGCACGGACGTGCCATATGAGGCGTTGGGCATCAGCTATCACCTGTACGTTGATGGAGTGCCAATGCTTCCGATTGCGGTATATGTGCTCTGTGGCACTGGGGGGCTGTAGGGCCACATGTGTGCAATCAATGGCCCCCACAGTGCGTGGGAATCTGGCAATGTTGTAGAAATCTGTCATTGCCTTCAGCCGCAGCTCCTCAGTGGTTGGTCTGATGAACTGGTTGGACATGCGTCTGAGGATTGCAGGGACAACCTGGTGCACACATCTGCTCATGGAGGACTGTGACATCCCAGCCACCACTCCACTTGTACGCTGGAATGATCCACTTGCAAGGAAATGGAGTGTTGCCAGGACCTTCACCAGTGGCTGCACTGCTTGTGAGCGGTGTGTCTTGCTGGTGATGTCACCCTGCAGGGTTGTGGTTAGTTCAAGTATTGCATCAGGGCTGAATCTGAAGAGGCGATACACCTCCTCATCCCCCATGCCAAAGAGGCTCATGCGCGTGTGGTATATCCTCTCAGGTGCCCACCTCCTCCGTACCGGGGGACCCAGTACTAGTGCTAGGACCGCGACTGCCCCTGGCATGTTGGCACACAGAGGTGTTGTCCTTGCACTTGTGGTTGTTCAGCTTGCTAGTTTCGTTGGTAACGCTGCTGCTGTAGCTGCTCTCCTGCTGACCTGTGGCCGTCTGGAGTAAAGATAAAGCAGCTATTTGTAGAAATAACTTTGCGCTAGCCGTTCCACATACGCGCGGTGCATGTAGCCAGCGTATGGTGCTAATCCGTTCGCGAATCGGGAAAACTCCCTCATTTGCATATTTGCATGGCCAATCAATAGGCGCGACGGATGCGACGAGCGAAAATATGCGCTAACGATGCTCTGGCGAGGGAAAGTTAAGCCGATTGGAAAAGGCCCGTTTTCTGGCGCATCTAGGTTGGTGGGTACGGCCACATAGATACAACGGCGCATCTTTACAGTTACGCGGCGCATATCGATTTACTCCAGCGCAAGTCTTGCTGAATCTGGCCCTATGTTTTCTTCCTTCCCTTTTAGGGAACACTTTACCACTTCTGTTAGTGCTTTATGGCCTCAGGCATATGTTTTTTTAAATTTGCAAAAAAGGAACACAAGGGGGCACTAAGCGCAGCATCAATGGGTTTATTATGATTAAAAAGCCAAATGCAAACTCACAGAAATATAAAATCAAAGAGCTTATCTGCAGTCATGCCACATTGGATGAAAGCATTCATCCAGAAGAGCCGCTTGTGACAGCAAACAGGTGAGAAGAACCACTGTGGGACACAAGGCAGGATCTGATGTCACACCTGGGGTGGGCTGGTTGCTATGGTGACGTGTTTCAGAACTCCTTTTGGTTCCTATTCTCAAACCATGGTTTGAGCTTGCGCCACTTGTGTTCCTTTTTTGTAATTGAATTTTTTTGTATTTTCAGAGATTTGTTCCTGTCTCAAGTGGAGCTGCCTACTGAAGTACAACAACCCTCCTATGTGATTTTTGTGAACTTTCTATGAATATTTTATGAATTACCTATGCTACATAAGCATATCTTCACATTTCTCTATGGTGCATTAACCTTTGTTTGCCTCACAATTTCTATTGTTATTTCTCAAATTTGCAAGGTTGCCACCTGGGCTTCTCTTTACATATTTGTTACACTCCATGGATGTTAAAGTCTCCTCTGATGCCAGTTTTCTGTGTAATGTGCTACAATCTGCTATCTAATGCCACGTACACATGGTTGGAATTTCTGACAACAAATGTTCGATGTGAGCTTTTGGTTGAATATTCTGACCGTGTGTAGGCTCCATCAGACATTTGCATGTCAGAATTTCTGACAACAGATGTTTGAGAGCTGGTTATCAATTTTTTCGACAACAAAAGTTCTTGTTGGAAATTCCAATTGTCTGTATGCAATTCCTATGCATGTTCAGAATCAATTCCACGCATGCTCGGAACCATTGAACTTAATTTTTCTCAGCTCGTCCTAGTGTTGTCGTAGTGTTAAATGTGACCGCGTTCTTGACGTTCGGAATTTCTGACAACATTTGTGTGACCGTGTGTATGCAAGACAGTTTTGTTGTCGGAATGTCCGATCGTGTGTACGCGGCAGGCCCGGACTGGCCATAGGGCAGATTGCGGCCCACGAACGGCCCACGAATGGCCTCCAGTGGCTATTAAGCCTCACTGTGCCTATCAAATGCAGCCACTGGGCCCATCAAATGCTGCTACTGGGCCATCAATTGTCATCACTGTGCCATGCAATCAAACGCAGCCACTGTGCCATGCCATCAAACGCAGCCACTGTGCCATCAATTGTCACCACTGTGCCATGCCATCAAACGCAGCCACTGTGCCATCAATTGTCACCACTGTGCCATGCCATCAAATGCAGCCACTGTGCCATGCCATCAAACACAGCCACTGTGCCACCAATTGTCACCACTGTGCCATGCCATCAAACACAGCCACAGTGCCATCAATTGTCACCACTGTGCCATGCCAACAAACGCAGCCACTGTACCATCAATTGTCACCACTGTGCCATGCCAGCAAACGCAGCCACTGTGCCATCAATTGTCACCACTGTGCCATGCCATCAAATGCAGCCACTGTGCCATGCCATCAAACACAGCCACTGTGCCATTAATTGTCACCACTGTGCCATGCCAACAAACATAGCCACTGTGCCATCAATTGTCACCACTGTGCCATGCCATCAAATGAAGCCACTGTGCCATGCCATCGAACGCAGCCACTATGCCCTTTAATTGTCGCCACTGTGCCAATTGATGCCACTGTAACCTTTAATTGTTGCCACTGTGCCAATTGTCACCACTGTGCCCATTGATGCCACTGTGCCCATTGATGCCAGTGTGCCCATTGATGCCACTGTGCTCATTGTCGCCACTGTGCCTATTGTCCCGGCTGAGCCAGAGGGGGCGGCTGAGCCAGAGGGAGCGGCGCTCCGGCGCCCTCTATAGATGCACTGCCACTGTCTATCTATCTATCTATCTATCTATCTATCTATCTATCTATCTATCTATCTATCTATCTATCTATCTATCCTTCCTTTTTTATCTACCTTACTTTCTGTATCTATCTCCCTTCCCTTCTTTCTTTCTATCTTTATCTTTCTTTCTCTATCTATCTATCTATCTATCTATCTATCTATCTATCTATCTATCTATCTATCTATATATCTATCTTCCTTCCTTTCTTTATCTACCTTTCTTTCTGTATCTATCTCCCTTCCCTTCTTTCTTTCTATCTTTATCTTTCTTTCTCTATCTATCTATCTATCTATCTATCTATCTATCTATCTATCTATCTATCTATCTATCTATCTTCCTTCCTTCCCTTCTTTCTATATTTATCTATCTTTATTTCTTTATCGATCTTCCTTCCCTTCTTTCTTTCTATCTATCTTTATTTCTTTATCGATCTTCCTTCCCTTCTTTCTTTCTATCTATCTTTATCTATCTTCCCTTGTTGCTTTCTATCTTTATCTATCTTTCTTTCTCTATCTATCTATCTATCTATCTATCTATCTATCTATCTATCTATCTATCTATCTATCTTCCTTTCCTTTTTTTTTCTATATTATTCATTCTTTCTTTATCCATCTTCCTTCCTTTCTATCTATCTATATCTATTTATCTATCTTCCTTCCTTCCCTTCTTTCTTTCTATCTTTATCTATCTTTCTTTCTTTATCTTCCTTCTTTCCTTCCTTCCTTTTTATATATTGTAATAGTGAGGGTCCCTGTCACCATGGAGACGCAGCAAAAATGGACACAGAGTCTGCATGTCAGCAGACTGCAGAACTACACAGCATAGTTTTTAAATGGAGAAAACTGCTCTGTCAGTTTTCTCCAGGTTTTGATAGTTTTGAATGGGGCTGTATAGTTGGAGATCCTGCAAAGACTTGGGCAGGATGGGATATCCAACCCTGTGTCCAGATCTTACAGACAGCCAGCAGGTTGGGTTCCCAGCTGAACGCTGACAATATAATCAGGGACTGGTCAGAACAGAGAGAGAGAGGTGGAAGGCGTGCAGCTGGCTGTTGCTGCAAGACAGACCTGTGTGTGGGGATCTGTCTGTCTGTCTGTCTGCCCTGGAGACTACATCCCTGGTGTGGGGGGGACTTCGTGTCTGAAGGACTGGGAGGCTGGTAGACCTGAGGTGACTAGCGAGTCCAAGAGGGGCTGAAGGAAGTCCGGAAGTCTGGGAGACAGTGGGCTGGAGAACCTGTTGAGGCCAGGAGTGTGCCAGGTTAGCAGGTACAGCAAGGCTAAGTAAGCCTAGGAGCCAGGAGGCTTGGTATTTTGAATTCTGTGAACATCACTGGAGAAGAACCCCTGCGTGGGAAATCCTGTATGTGAACTGTTCTTTTTGTTTCCTTCAATAAAAATGGGCTGCCATGCCCTCAAACATAACGTCTGACTGCTGTGGACTGGCTAAAAAAAAACGCATTTACCATTGAGTTAAACCACCAACGTTTACAATATCTATATCTATCTATCTTCCTTCCTCCCCTTATTTCTTTCTATCTTTTATCTTTCTTTATCATCCTTCCTTCCCTTCTTTCTATCTGTATCTATCCTTTTTATCTATCTATCTATCTATCTATCTATCTATCTATCTATCTATCTATCTATCTATCTATCTATCTATCTATCTATCTATCTATCTATCTATCTTCTCTTCTTGCTTTCTATCTTTATCTATCTTTATCTATCTATCTGTCTGTCTGTCTGTCTGTCTGTCTGTCTATCTTTCTATCTTAATCTTTCAATCTATCTTTCTTTACCTCACCCCACATCCCGTCATTAACTCCCGCTGTGCCCCCCCCCCCCCCCGGGCTGCTCAGTCTAAAATGCCCGGGCCTATTTTTTGTCCCAGTCCGGGCCTGGTACGCGGCATAAATCTGTTGAGCCATCGTTGAGCCATCGTGATGCCTTTGTTATGTGGGCCCATTAGCAAATCTGTTTCTGTGTTGCCCACCCTTCAGTTGGACCGCTTTTGGCAGTCTTTTTTTCTTTACATCACCAATGTTGTCTCAAAATATCATCCAAACTGTCATTTACGCTCCTCCCAAGACCTCCTGCTCTCTAGTTCCCTTGTCTCCTCCTCCCATGCTCATCTCCAGGGCATCTCCAGAGCTTCCTTCATCCACTGGAAGTCTCTATCTCAGTCTGTCCGGCTATCTCCCATTCTGGCATCAGTTCATCCCTCGCAGTTATTACGATTTGTGCCAATTTCCCCACCCTATTATTCTGTAAGCTGTCGTAAGCAGGGTCCTCTTAATTCTCCTGTATTTTATTGTATTCTAAGGCCTCGTACACATGATAGCATAGCCAGAGCACAACGGTCTGATGGACCAAAACCGATCGTGTGTAGGCCCCATAGGTTATTTAACCTTCGGTTAAAAAAAAGCCAACTTGCTTTAAAATGTAACCGATGGATACCTAACGATCGGTCAAAACCGATCGTTAGTAGGCATGACCATGGGTTAAAAATCCATGCATGCTCAGAATCAAGTCAACGCATGCTTGGAAGCATTGAACTTCATTTTTTTCAGCACGTCGTTGTGTTTTATGTCCCCGCGTTCTAACACGATTGTTTTTTTAACCAATGGTGTGTAGGCACATCAGACCATCAGTCAGCTTCATCGGTTAACCGATGACAACGGTCTTTCGGACCGTTCTCATCGGATGGACTGATCGTGTGTACGAGGCTTAACTGTGCTGATTCCCTTTTTATTGTAAACAAACTGTTGGTGCTATAAAATCTTGTATTATAATAATAATAATAATAATAACAATAATAGTATATTCTCATATCTTTTGGCCTGACTACAACTACTGTTCCACATGTCTTGGTAAATGGTAAAAGGACTTCAACCTAACCTCGGCTCGGCTTTATGTATATTATGATCTTGTCCGATTTGGTGGCACTGTGTTTACATACGTGTTCACAGATTGTATTGTACCTGATTACCTGATTTTTTCCTGGTCAAAAATCCTGTTTTTACATATACAGCAACACATGGACTGCTAAAGCACCCTATGCTTTTAACTTTCATTGCCCAGGGACCTTGGTAAAAATCTCCTTACGACTGCTTTATAAATACTCGTATTTTATCTTATAAAAAGGAACAGACTGTGGTAAAGACACCAGCCTGATTATCCCTGACACTGTGTGCGTTCTTCTTAATTCAGATGAGATTTTGTTGGGGTCCTATGAGGACATGATTTAGAAATGCTTAACAGTTCTTTTTGCTGTTGTAATCATTTTGCTTTTTGTCAAAATTCTATTTACCTGTAGTGCCGTAGTGTATATTCCCAAGTTTTATCAAATACTTTTAATTAAAGATATAAAAAGCAAATATTTTCTTGGCAGAATGATGCAAATTCCAATCATATACAGTTCCTGTAAAGATAATGTTTTACCCAAAGCAAAGTTTTTTATCAGCCTTATCTAAATGGTTGACTATTTTACAACTTATTCAATCTCCCCCTGAATTAAAAAAAATGTTTTATGTATTTTTAACCTGCACAAGTGAAACTTAACCTGTAAAGTGAAATATTTTTATGAGCATTTTTATAAGCCTCACAGCATACTGCCTTAACCCTTTTCTCTCAAGCCTGGTCTTAATTTTTCACCTCAGATGTCCAGACCATTTTTGGATTTTTTTCCCCTGTTTAGAATTTTTCATTACAGCTTTCGGAAATTTGAAATATACCCAAAAAACATGGACAGGACCAATAGAAGTGATGGTGCTACTGACTTTGTAGTCTATGTGATAGTCATGCAATACATTTGATAAAATACATTATTTAAATCGTGACTTGTGTGAGGGGGTATTTTTTTAATTTAATTTTAAGGTCTTATTAGAAGATTGTAAACTTGCCTCTTGTGTTTGTGATTCTTCTGCAGTTAATAAATGAACACCAAAGTTCTGAGTACTATGTTTTTCTGTGTTCATCACCAAAGTGAAGCAGGTATATTACCAACAGTGTTCTCTCTGTTGCCTGCTTACTCAATGCCAGGCAATTCTTGCAGTGCCTCACTCTCCTCAGGCTTTGTGTGCCTTCCACTTGTTGTGTGCCCTTCTGCTGTCAGTCCTCTCTCTCTCTGTTTATCATTAGAGGCATGTTTACTGACCCCTTCCCACTCACTATCCTGAACAGCCACTAATGAAAAAGCCACCGGCCATTAATGAGGGTCGGTGTGAAGCCAGGATGATGGCTCGGTGACAACTACAGAGAGAGAGGGGACTGACAGCAGAAGGGCACACAATAAGTGGAGGGCACACAAAGCCTGGGAGAGTGAGGCACTGCAAGTATTGCCTGGCATTGAGTAAGCAGGCAACAGAGAGCACACTGTTGGTGGCATTCAGAAGCCCTGTGCCTTAGCTAATCCAACACTGCAGATATACAGCTATTAGGGTACAGAACAAGACAAGGTAGGTACAGTCACATGTCAGGACATACTTTGTTATTTATCAAGGGAAATTCAAGATATACATTTTTAGGGTACTGCTTAGGCACAATTATCAATTCTAGATATTTCTTAAAAGATAGCAAATCATTTTATGTTATGATTGCAGATCTATGTTAATATCTGAACTCCTGTAGCAATGATACTAGTACCGGGTGAACTAATAGGATTCAAAATCATTAGTATTTCTACAATTCCCATGAGTATGGCACAGAATCAAAATGGTTTGTTGGAAGAACTGTTCTTCACCAATCAGTTTTTTCACTTTAATGTTTACATAGGGGGTTATTTACGAAAGGCAAATCCCCTTTGCACTACAAGTGCAAACTACAAGTGCAAAGTGCACTTGAAATTGCACTGCAAGTGCACTTGGAAATTAAGTCGCTGAGGGGTAGATCTGAAATGAGGGGAAGCTCTGATGATTTTATCATCCAATCACGTGCAAGCTAAAATGCTGTTTTTTCTTTTCCTTGCATGTCCCCCATCGGATCTACAGCGACTGCACTTCCAAGTGCACTTTCAGTGCAATTTCAAGTGCACTTTGCACTTGTAGTTTGCACTTGTAGTGCAAAGTGGATTTGCCTTTCATAAATAACCTCCATAGAGTACTAAGAACGGGAAAATTAGACTTTAAAGCTATGGACAGTATAACAAATCTTCATTTAGCCTTATTTGGTCACTTTGAACAAACGATAGGTACATTTATTATATTCAAGCAAACATGCCAGTGCAGAACAGTTTCAGCCATTTAACTAAAAACCCATAAGTATTGTTTAGTTCTTCCTGACAGACCAGAGGAATGGACAAACTATTGTTCTCACCTGTCCAACTGTATTGTTCTTCTGGGCAGCCTGTCTTGGGCACTTCCTCCTAAACTGCTGAAACTGTTTTCTGTAAGTAGGAGGGAAATAAACAGTGGGACACAATGTTCCAGTGTAATTATGGCAGTCCATAAATATTTTCAGCTATGGCAATACCCAGAATATAGCATTTGATGTCCATCAAATGCAAAGAATGAAATCTGAGATATTTATAGTTGTGTGTGCAGAGTAGTCTAAGGGGAGAAACTATTATAAAAAAAAGTTATCAACAATATGTTTTTTTTTCCATATAATCTTTATTTTTTCATTTCAAAGTATACAGAACTGGAAATGTATATAATTTGGAGAGAGCTCCAGAGAAAAAGAAAAAACATAGATATACAATCAGCATACATTTTTGACATATGAACATAGTAACAATGAGCTAATTAAGATGTTTTTAAATCCTGTGAAGACAAAGGGACATTGTCAAGAAGGTGAAATCTGTGCATGTGCAATATGAAAGTACCTCAAAATCACAGGATTAGGTAGAAGCAACATTGTACATGTACAACATTCAGCAAACTTCCTTCTCCCCAATAGGGGACACTTGGATCTATTTAGAGTCTGCTCAATAAGCCCACTAATTACTAGTATTTTGGTATACCAGTTGCAGCTGAACAACGAATATTGTTTTTGCCTTCTCTTGTGCTGTGATTCTAAAACATAATTTAAGAGAATTACATAATTCCTTTTGGCTACAATCACCATTCTAGGAGTGCTGTTCATCACACTTAATAGAAAACTGTAATGCTTTGGGGTTGAGTTTTTCCCTTACACATTTACTATATCTGAAGAGTGCACAATATGGTGCAGAGAAACCATTCAGCTTCCATTTATTTTTTTATTTTGAAACATAAAATAACAAACTGAATTTAAAAGCTGATTGGCTACCATGCACAGCTGCACCAGCTTTTGCATACTCCAGCTTTGGTAAATCAACCCAATGGCTCCTTCAAAGATTGGATACCCAATTTATGTATGAAAAAATGTAAATTCAAAAATAAAAAAGTATTCTTCTATTCCAAAGAAATTGGGAAGCATACGTACAGTATAGGAAACCTCCATCACAAGTAACTGGTTTAAAACAATTATGTTTATTGTTAAAAAAAATAACCATGGAAAATTCTTATTGTTCATTCACTTAAGTATAATAGCAAACACTATAAATAATTTTAAAACAGGATGTGCATGTCGTGTACAGTATGTACTGTATATTAAAAAAAAAAAAGAAAGAAAGATGCTCATCTAATATTTTTGATTTGGATAATAATGATAAAAAAAACACATGGTTCAGGCTTTAAAATATACTAAAAATAGAACCTGTAATTCCTACAGCTCTTCCCACTGTCAATATAGGAAAATTACTCGATGATTCACATCTGATGATTTAGGCTTAAAAAATACTGGTCTGATTGGGCAAAGCTTTACTTCAAAAATTAAGCTTTATAATATATATATATATAAAAATAAAAACTGCGCTATATAAATGAACATCTGCTGCACTGACCAACCATGCTAATATGAAAGCTCTCACAGTTAAAATGTATAGTCAATTTTTTTCATAAATAATGTGGACAAACGTGTGAACACAAGAAAATACGTTTTTTTACCCACCAACGTGAAAAGTCTGTATAAATAAATATACATAACCTAATTATATAAATATGCTGTCAATGTGAAAATAATAACATGTGACAAACACAATACCATAGAGCGTTGTGAAATTGATACTCAAAAAATGATACTCAATATCAGTGGATAATAAAAAACATGAATCAGTCCATAAACAAAAAAAAAGGGATGGAGGGAAGAAATGGCAACCCTCAGTGATCAAAATAGCAGACACAATGATGGTGACTGTAATCTCCAAATAAGTCCATGCAAAGTTGACAAGTTCAGTAAATCCCCATATAGAAACAAGAAGGCTGGTATAGTGTAAAACCTTTAACATTTAATTAAGTAATCAAGACAAATGGACACTTACAGTTTAGATAGTTAAAAACAGCATAAAAGGAATCGAGCCGGCCGTCTCTCGATCACAGCCCATATACTTCTGGGTCTGACACGAACGCGGTGACGTCAGAATGTCGTTCCTCCCAACGTTTCGTCACTAGAGGGACGTGGTCACGGAATACGTATTCGTCTTGATTACTTCATTAAATGTTAAAGGTTTTACACTATAACAACCTTTTTGTTTCTATATGGGGATTTACTGAACTTGTCACAATCCTGTGGGAACACTAACGTTGAGGCTTTAAAGACCGCCATGTTGGGTTATAAACCACAGTGCAAGGCTTTAAAGACCCCCAGGTTGGGTTATAAACCACAAGCGCTCACTGATCTCCTATAATTAAGGGATCACATTTTATTAGTGATTAGCAGTGGGAACTCAGGTGGAGGCACTTTCCTATCCACACTTTTCCTTGGGTGTTTTGGATTACCTGTCAACGTGGAGGGTTTAATGTGAACTTTGCATGGACTTATTTGGAGATTACAGTCACCATCATTGTGTCTGCTATTTTGATCACTGAGGGTTGCCATTTCTTCCCTCATCCCTTTTTTTTTTGTATCTACTGATTCATGTTTTTTATTATCCAATGATATTGAATATCATTTTTTGAGTATCAATTTCACGAAGCTCTATGGTATTGTGTATGTCACTCGTTATTATTTTCACATATTTATTAATACTGATTTTTCACGTTGGTGGGTAAAAAAACGTATTTTCTTGTGTTCACACGTTTGTCCACATTATTTATATTAATTTTTCACTATACCTTTTAACTGTGAGAGCTTTCATATTAGCACTGTTGGTCAGTGCAGCACAGGTTCATTTATATAGTGCAGCTTTTCTTTTTTTCTTTTTTTTTTTTGGTGTTGTATAACATTCAAATGCCGCGTACACACGGTCATTTTTTGTGATGAAAAAAAACAACGTTTTTGAAACGTCACTTTTCAAAGACGATGTTGCATACACACCATCGTTTTTTTCACAAAAAGCAAGGTTACGTTCAACACTCTTTTCCATTGAAGCTCGCTTCATAACTAGCTTCTGGGCATGCGCGGGTTGAAAAACGTCGTTTTAAACGACGTTTTTGCTACACACGGTGACTTTTTGTGAAACAAAAAACAACGTTTTGAAAAACGACACAAAAAATTCAAGCATGTTGGAATTTTTTTTTGGTCGTTTTTTTTAAGATAAAAAACGACGTTTTGCCCACACACGATCAATTTAAATGACGTTTTAAAAAAACGTAGTTTTTTTTTCATCGCAAAAAACGACCATGTGTACGCGGCATAAGTTGCAGCTCAATTCACTCACACAAATAGCGCAGTTTATACTTTTTTACATTTTGTATAATATATATATATATGGTTAAAAAAAAACAACAACTCTGCTAAGCATTATTTGCATCTAGTTATAAAGCAGTAATCATGTCTTGTAAAAGAAACTTGAATAAAATAAATAAATAGGTGAACAAATAGATATGTAAAATCACATGTCTATAGTAATTAGACACATAAGGAAAATTAAAAAAGCACCTTTGTCCTTTTCTTCAACAGGTAAAAACTGAACAGGTCTGAATCATAAAAAAAAAAAAAAAAATCTGGTACTGTGATGCAGTGGGCCATTACATATAATGCTGCACTGTCAATCATGATAATAAATCTGGAGATGTACTCACTTTTTTGCAAGGTTAAAGTGTTACCAGCAATGTATTTTTTTTTTTTTTTATGTTTACAACTTACCTTACACAGGTAACTTTATATATGTAATTATTGCATATAAAAATATATAAATCTGATAACTCTACAGTAAATGGGTATATATTGCATTTAAATATTTCACGTTTCAGCCAGTAGGTGGAGCTTCAAGTTCAAGCTCAAATTTACACATAAAACAGAGGAGTGTCTTGATCCCACTCACTCTCTCTCCTAGCCTGCTCTGTTCATATAGCTTACAGAGCTAGGTGGCATTTAAATTAAAGATGGATGTGGAAGTGTGAAAGTGAACCATTTTTGCGTAGCTTTCTTTTTTTTTTTAATTATAAGGTTCTGTAAATCCTGTTGCATGGGTGCATTTGTATTAATTGTTTATTTGCAAAGAAAATGTTTTAAATAAACAGTAAAAAGAGTTTAAAACGGTATTAACATAAATTAATAAAACTGTCCTAAAACCATTATTGTTTCTCTTTAACTGGTTATAGTTAGTCAATTCAACAGCTTTTCAAATAAAAATTATACTTTTCTTTTTTTATTCGATCGGCATTATTCTTTAAAGCATATATCAACAAATCCTTTTTTATAACTTAAGTGTCCGTAATTATATAACAATTGCCAAAAAGCTACAGTAGACTGCTAATGAATAACATCTACTAATGGGAAGTGAAAACTCATCAACTCCAATCAACATAATTAATATTGATGGAGGGATATAATAAAAGTTGTCTTATATTATAAACTGTGCAAAGCAGACACATTTAATTATGAATGAGTCTGGCAGATTAACCATCTCAAGAAGAATTGAAAGAGTTGCCTGCAAGCAATGATTTTACAACAATCTGATCATCTCTGTATATTTGCCAGTATTGCTACAGCAGTGATTAAATGAATTGTTTCTAATACAGCCACAGAAACAGTAACGAAGGGCAAGTATAATTTTAGGTTACCAGAGATATCCATGACACCAATATAGTCTAATAGTATAGTCCGGTGGACTTTTTCCATCGGACATTCCATAGGGTGTAGCCCCATCGGAGTTTTTTCATCAGAAATTCCGATCGGACTTTAGATATAGAACATGTTCTATATTTTTCAAATTGGAATTCTGTCGGAATTCCGATGTAATTTGGCCGGACAAAAGCCAGATCGTGTGTACGCGCCACAAGGCAGTGTTTCCTGACCTTTTTTAGGTCATGACACAGACATCACAATGAAATTTCAAATGTGCGTGACACATACTACATTATAATAGAACAACAGTTCATTATCACAAAGCATAGGGGTATTTTTGTTAAATACATTTTTTACAGGTCTATGGAAAGAAACATCTATAATAAAATAACAGACCACCAAGATATATGAACATCTGCTTTTGGAAGTAAACCTTGACTGGATGATATTTAGTTTGCTCTGTGCACTGTGTATAATAATCAGTTGCCATATTTGTTTCATATTTATATACTTTTTCAAAACTACTGCTTTGTTCACCTGTTTCATATCTCAACAATGCAAATATGCAGATGCAAACTTATTTATAATTTTTATGTAATATCGCTAAGGATTTTTTATTTTATATATATATAAAATATATTTATTTTTATTGTTTATCCAATTATGTTTTATATATATATGTGTATATATAAATTATATATATATATATATATATATATATATATATATATATATATATTTATAATGTTTTAGGAGATTGAGTATTTGTATCTGTTTATATCCATTATAAAGCAGGATGATTAGTATTATTTACATTTTACAAGGAGGGGCTTTTAGATTTATTTATCAATTTATTTTTATTGATTTTTTATTGATTTATGAACTGTTTTATGGTGGTGTGCATTACTATGAGAAGAAGACAAACAGGGGTTGTTATCCTGTTTACAGTGCTCCTGAAACTGAATTAGTCCCATGTTTGTGAATGATATCAGCTTCTAATGCAATGTACACATGATAATTTTTCGGCATGAGAAAAAACTTAGGCCCAGATTCAGGTACATCTGCGCATTATTGGACTGGCGTAGCGCACCGCCTTTACGTTAGACGTGCGTGATTTTGCCGCGTAATCACCCTATTCTCGTAGCTTTTGCGCAGAAAATTGCGCATGCGTAATGCGTTTCAGAGGCGTAAGGCGGAGTAATACAAATTGGGAAGGACGTGGGCATGTTACATTGAAATGAGCTGTGACCCCATGCAAATGAAGGGCCGGCCGGCTCGCGCATGTGCACTTGAAGGAGACCATGGTCAGCTCCGCTGTGCGCATGCTCACAACTCGGGAGCGGCACAATCAGTGAAATTGGAAATGGACTAGGGCAACTTTGTGAACTACGCAAACAGCATAAATAGACAGACACAAACGCACTTCCTTTGCAAAAGTACATCCCTTTGTTTCCCTTCCTATACAGCAAGGTGCTTTTGTTTAATAGCGTTTGTTTATTTGTTTGTGACGTGTCTTTGAGATATTTGGGGACTGTTTTGCAGAGTGATTTTTGTCTATTATGTGTTTCCTTTGTTGTTATTTTGTTTAAATTATATTTTTGCTGGGGCATTTTTTATTTTTGCTCGTCATTTATTATATTTTTTTGGTTCTGTTTGTGTATGATTTTGGAATGTGGGGGTGATATTCCTGCGGGAAAAGGGGTGTCACCCTCATTTGTGGTGGAGAAGTGATCCCCAGGTCCGTGTGAATGGTGTATGAATGTACAGTGACATAATTGGAGCCGTGGCATGGCGTTGCTGCTCACAAGTCCTGCATGGTGGACTGGTGCCAATCCAATGTGATGAGGATGTGGGGTGTGTGTGCTAGGGACCACAGTGGTGTGCATGCATGCATTCTCATTGTGCCATGATTAATGTGTGTGTTTAACGTGCAAAGATGCATAATGTGAGCTGGCATGAGATGGGGTCATGAGATGGGGTCCCAGTGCATATGCAGAGTCACCTTGAAGGGAAAAGACAGGAGGATGTTAGTAGTGCATGTGCCCCTTGTGATTTCAGCATCATGGGGGGGGACAGTCATGCCTGCCACCCATGTCACTCACCAACCAGCCAGCTGTCCCCATACATGTTCTGTTCGAAATCTGTGGGGATGGGGCTCTGATTGTATATGTAGCTGTCATGGGTGTCATGGGTAGTGCCATGTGTTGGGCTGCTGATGTCCTCCTGCAAGGTTGTGGTAATTCCATGATGGCATGAGGGGTGAATCTGAAGATGCGAGACACCTCAGAATCACTCATGCCAAAGATGTCTATGCATGTGTGATATATCAAGTGAAGAGTGAGGGGCTTGTATCAGATACAAATATTGTATTAGATTAGATTAAATTGTAAAGTTTATATAAGCAAATAAAAAAATAAAAATAAAAAAAACATCTCCCGTGCCCTCCTCAGTGCCCTCATCCTTCTTTGTTAATCTAAAGTCAGTAGTATAGCTATGCGCGACAATGCCCCTGGCATGTTGGCATACAGATTGTTGTGCAACACGTGTGACTGCTGAGCTCCTCACTAACAGTGTTGCTTTATCTAAAAGGTAGACTTTTTTTCTCTTTTTAGACCAGCTTTTATATGCTCTAATTTTAGACAGGACATTTTGCTGTTGCGCACACTGCGTAGCCTGCGCTGCCCTAACGTTCTTTTGTGGATCCCCGTAAGTCCCTCATTAGCATATTTGACTAGCAAATTAATGGTCTGTCTAGCGCACTTTTGCACGGACGGATGCGCCAGTCTAACGAAATTACGCGGGACAAAAAAAAGTAGATTTTTTGCGTATCTCGTTCTGGGGATGCCGTGCATCGAAACGCACGCGCACATTTCGACTTACGCACGCGCATCTCCTGTTGCGCAGGCGTAATCGCTCTGTGAATCTGGGCCTTAGTTTTTCAGCATGTCCAAAAAACAATGGGCCAGATTCACAGAGCCGTAACTGTTAGACCGGAGTACTTTCTAATTACGCGCGTTTTTTCTCTAGTTTGAATCCTCAAACCATGAAAAGACGGCTTTGCGCTTCAATCCGACTGGCTTACGTGTTCGTACGCCTTCGGATCTACGCTGCAATAAAATTGCGGCCGCTGGGTGGAGTTCCCGTCGTTTTCCGCGTCGGGGTATGCAATGAGCTTTTGGCGACTATCCACAAAATTACAAACGTCTATCGCAATCTCTTACGGCATCTTTAGTCATCTTTTTGCTGCGTAAAACTATACCAGCTTTTTGCTGGTCTAATATTAGACAGCCCATGTTAAGTATGGCCGTCGTTCCCGCGTCGAATATGAACGTTTTCCGACGTCTTTTTTTATTTTTGACGTAAAACGTCCGGGAATAGGAATGTCCGTAAACGACGCTACTCAAACAACGAATGACGTATCGACGTTATTTCGCGCAATGCACGGCGGGAAATTTCTAAACGGAGCATGCGCAGTTCAATCGCCGCCGGGACGCGCCTAATTTAAATGCTTCACGCCCCCTAATCGCGTATTTCGATTACGCGGCGAGAAATAGACTACGCCCCCGTATCGTACGGGCAAAAATCTACCAGAATTTGTTGTAGAGCCTGGTAAAATACGCCTGCGTAGCGTATCTCGGATACGCTTCGCAAATGTACGTGTACCTGAATCTGGCCCAATGTTTTTCCAACTTCATCATTTAAAACAATGTTGCCCACACACCATCGTTTTTGAAAAATGATGAACAAAGCGCGGTGACGTACAACGCGTTCAACGGCCCTCTAAAGGGGAAGTTCTATTCGCCTTTGGGCTGCTTTTAGCTGATTCCTTGTTAGTAAAAGACGATTCACGCTTTTTTGTCTGTTAAAGCGTGATGAATGAGCTTACTCCATTATGAATGGTAGTTTTACCAGAACGAGCACTCCCGTCTCATAACTTGCTTCTGAGCATGAGCGGGTTTAAAACGTTGTTTTAGCCCACACATGATCATTTTAAATGACGTTTTTAAAAATACCGATAAATGATCGTGTGTACGCGGCATAAGTGTAGCATTGGTCTCTGGTGAAATGGTGGCTGATACATGTTGATTGCTATAACAACTTACTTTGAGGAAAAATATTTAGAGTATGATACCAACGATGTGTGATGTCATCCTTTAGGAAAGGCAATCTGAGCGCAACACGTCAATTTGACAGTGAATAATATAAAGTGTCCTTTGCGCTATTAACCACTTGCGGACCGCCGCATGTACATATACGTCGGCAGAATGGCAGGTACAGGCACATCCACGTACCTGTATATCCCTGCCTAGACGTGGGTCGGGGTCCGATCGGGACCCCCCCCCCGGTACCTGCGGCGGTCCCAGTGGCTTCAGGAGCGATCCGGGATGAGGGGGCGGCGGTTCATTTTTGTCCGCCCCCTCCGAATCGCTCCCAGCCAATGCGCGCGCTCCCCTGCATGTCACTTCCTCCTCCTGTGTAAACACAGGAAGGGGGAAGTGATGTAATCTCTCCTCTCAGCGGTATTTTCAACCCCCGCTGAGGAGAAATTACATCGCACAGTAAGTCTGCACAACACTACACTGACACACTTTACACATAGGCACATTAACCCCTTGTAATCACCCCCCCCCCCACCTCCCTGTCACAGTGTCATTGAATGCAGTGATCATATATGTACTGATCTCTGCATTTAGTGTTAGGCCGCATACACACGGAGAGACATGTCCGCTGAAACGGTCCGACGGACCGCTTTCAGTGGACATGTCTCCTCCGGATTTTGGTCCGATGGCGTGTGATCAAAATCCCGAATTTTGGTCCGATGGTGTGTGATCAAAATCCCCGCTGGCAGACAGCGCGGTGACGTGGCGGTGACGTTGACGCCGCCACGTCACCGCACCAGGAAGTAAAAAACTTCCACCCATGCGTCGCATCCTTCCGACGATTGTGCGGGCAGATATGTCCATTGGTGAGTGTACTAACCAGCGGACATATCCGACGGACATGTCTCCGGCGGACACATTTTAAAGCATGTTTTAAAATATGTCCGCCGGTCAGACATGTCCGCTAGCCCATACACACGATCGGATTTGTCTGCTGAACTGGTCCGTCGGACCAGTTTGAGCGGACAAATTTGATCATGTATACGCGGCCTTAGTGTGACAGGCAGTTAGTGTTAGGTCCAGGGTAGCCCCGTACCCCCCCTAATAAAGTTTTAACCCCTTGATCACCGCCCTAGTTAACCCTTTAACTCCCTATTGCCAGTGTCACTAAGCGATCATTTTTCTGATCGCTGTATAAGTGTCACTGTTGCCGCCAGGTAGCTATTTTTTTTTTTTATTGCGATTTTTTTTTACTAAAGACATGTGGCTGAATTAATTTTGGCCTAAATGTTTGACTAAAATTTAGTTTATTTGATTCTTCTTATAACAAAAATGTCGCTCTATTTTTGTATATAGCGCAAAAAAATTAAAATCGCAGAGGCGATCAAATACCACCAAAAGAAAGCTCTATTTGTGGGAAGAAAAGGACGTGAATTTTGTTTGTGAGCCACGTCGCACGACCGCGCAATTGTCTGTTAAAGAGACGCAGTGCCGAATTGTAAAAACCCTTTGGGTCATTTAGCAGCATATTGGTCCGGTCCTTAAGTGGTTAAAGAGGAGTCAGTTTCTGACTTTTAATAAGGACACTTACCCATCCTAGTTGCCAGCGATGTAAGCCCCCGCCGAGGCCGATCCTCGATCCTGGCAGCTCCAGGCGCCGCCATCCACATTAAGGGAAACAGGCAGTGAAGCCATGCGGCTTCACTGCCCGTTTCCTACTGCACATGTGCGAGCAGCGCGGCACTTTGTGAATGGTCCGGCTGCTTTCTGGAATACACACAGTTCCCAGAATGCAGCGCGCCCCATTCACAAGAATACACCGAGTGTAGAAGGAGGAAGAGAATCGACTGTGGAAGATGAAGAGGCCGATTCGGGACTTCCGCATAGCAACAGCTATTTAGGGTAAGTAAAACATTTTATTTTTTTAATTTTTTATTTTTTTATTTTTATTTTAGATTTTTGGAAGAATTTTTTTTTCCAAGGTGGAACTCCGCTTTAAGTACTAATGATCATATGAAACCCCCAAAAAATGTGAAAATGCAGCAAAACCTAGTAGTGTTTACAATACACAAATAAATTATGATGTTAAAGGAGGGGTTTCGCGCAAAAACTAGCACACTAACAAAAATGAAGTGACGGTGATGAGTAATAATCGATCAAATAACAAATGAGTGATCAACTGTGCCAAAATGTACAAAAATGAATATATAGAGAGAAAGAACTCTATAATTGGGAAGTAAGAAATAGTGTGATAAGTGTCCCATAAGTAAATTGCAGTGACACGCTGCCAAATGGGGATAAAGATGCAGCTGAATGTCCACTAGGTCAGGTGTAGATGAATGACTGACAGATGAATGGTCATATCCATAAAAGGGCTCCCAGAACTCTCACCTCAATGACAAAAGTATAGGGCATCAAAGATATCCTTAGTGTCATCCACCTCCTTACAGCCACAGCGTCTTCCCACCTGTCACACTTCAATGGTGCTTCTCCTCGATCAATCCCTAATAACACTCCAGTCCAGAGGGGGAGGGGGAGAGAGAGAGAACACAAAAAAAACGTGCAATATCATAAACAACCAGTGGCGTCCTCGGCGCCTGCTTACGTCACTCCAGGTGTACGTCCGTCTAATCCCTACGTGTTGCGACATGGTCACGTGTCTTCATCTGGGGACTTTGTCAATTTGACAGTGACGTCACACTGGGCGGAGTTTAGATGCCATCTTAGAGAGTGGTGTTTGCTGCTCTTTAATTCCATTTAAGTGCAATAATTAAGTTTCTTAATTAAAATGGAATAAGCGGTCTGCACTATTTGGTATCTGTGCTTTCTTTTTGATTTATCTACTCCTAAGGTCCCGTACACACGAGTAAATATATCTGTTCAAATCGGTCGGACAGACCGATTTGAACAGATCTGTCTGCTGGGACGTATTGGTTTGATCGTGTACACACGATCAAACCCAAATCCCCGCCGGCAGACAGCGCGCTGACGCACCAGGAAGTTAAACACTTCCGCGCATGCGTCGAAACCATTCGACGCGTGTGCGAGCAGATATGTCTGCTGGTTAGCATACTAACCAGCAGACATGTCGGGCGGACGGGTTCCCAGCCAACAGATTTGAAAGCATGCTTTCAAATCTGTCGGCTGGCCAAATCCGTCTGTTTGCCCGTACAGCAGACAGATTTGATCATGTGTACGCAGACCGTTTCCAGCAGACAGATTTGATCATGTGTACGCGGCCTAAGAGGTTGATTGCAAGTGATTCTCAGCACTAGGGATGAGCCGAACAGCCTCCCGTTCGGTTCAGGTTAACTTTAGAACCCCATTAAAGTCTATGGGACTCGAACGTTTGAAATCTAAAGTGCTAATTTTAAAGGCTAATATGCAAGTTATTATCCTAAAAAGTGTTTGGGGACCCGGGTCCTGCCCCTGGGGACATGTATCAATGCAAAAAAAAGTTTTAAAAACTGCAGTTTTTTCAGGAGCAGTGATTTTAAATGACTTTTTATCCTTCAGAAATAACACTTTGTGCAGGGACAGTTCTAAGCACGGGAAACAAGCGCTGCTTTACAGGCATACTTTACACACCCCCAGGTACGAAATTTAAAGGAATATTTCACTTTTCATTGTTTCACTTTAAGCATTATTAAAATCACTGCTCCCGGAAAAAAAGGCAATTTTTAAAACACTTTTTATGACAATAACTTGCATATAAGCCTTTAAAATGAGCACTTTAGATTTCTCCCATATACTTTTCCAGAGTGTGGCTTTTCGAATTTGCAGCGAACACCCCAAATTGTTCGAACTTAAAGCTCATCCCTATATGTCAACAGTCTTCAACAATTTTATATCCACCACTTCTCTTCCCCAAGAAATGTTAAGAGCCAACATAGTAACAATTCCAAAACCTGGTAAATCCCCAGACACACCCGAGAACTTTAGGCCTATTTCCCTCCTTAACACTGACACCAAGATTTATGCAAAACTCTTAGCCACAAGATTAAAACATATCATCCCTACACTTGTTCGAAGCGACCAGATGGGCTTTGTGAGGGGGAGACAGGCCTCTGACGCCACCAGGCGTATCATTGATATTATACACCATGCTGGAAAGACTCGAACGCCTTCTCTGTTGTTGTCCATTGATGCAGAGAAGGCGTTCGATCGAGTACACTGGACGTACATGGAAATGGTTCTACAGAAATTTGGTTTCCAGGGCTCTATCTTATCTGCGATATTGGCCTTATACTCTTGTCCCTCTGCTCGAGTGTACTCTTCAGGATTTCTTTCAGAGTCTTTCCCTATGACAAATGGTACACAGCAGGGTTGCCCTCTATCCCCGTCAATCTTCAATCTAATAATAGAACCCCTAGCCGAAGCCATCAGGTCTAATCTAAAGATTTCGGGTTTTCAATTTGACCATGAAAATCACACCATCAGTCTTTTTGCTGATGATGTGATACTACTATTGACCAACCCTGCTGAATCTTTGCCTGAAGTTCACAATGTTTTAATGTCATTTGGAAAGGTTTCATATTACAAAGTCAATTTTACAAAATCTCTTATCCTTGACTTGGGGGTACCACCTCATATCAAGAATTGCCTACTATCCCGATTACCCTACACCTGGAGTTCGGGCTCTATTAAATACCTTGGTATCACCCTTACGAGTAGTATCTCTACGCTTATCAAAGCTAATTTCCCCTCACTGATTGAAAAAATTGAAACACAACTCAAAAGGATCTCTGAGAAGGAAGTATCCTGGATGGGCAGAAAATCTGCTTTTAAAATGTTGATTATGGCTCAAATCCTATACTTCTTTCGTGTAATTCCGTTGTGTATACCGTGCCATTACCTTAATCGCCTCACAACGTTGGGATGGAAGTATATTTGGCAAGGTAAAAGGGCACGGTGTTCACGTAACAATCTTGTGTCTCACAAAAAAGTAGGAGGAGCAGGTCTACCCAACATACATGACTATATGTGGGCAGCTCGACTCGACCAACTTAAACACTGGTTCCATGACCTAGCCTTCCACCCTGGGTGAACATAAAAAATACACTGTCACCGACAGCTAACGTGAAACTTATGTTGCTCAGCGACAAATGGTCTCCTTGGAAGCTGACCTCTTTACCCCCTACCATACAGACTTCATTAAAAGCATGGAGACATATACTGAACCAAGACCATCAAGAATTTCAAGGTATTGACTTCCAACTACCATTACAAATACTTGAAGCCAAAATATCCAGATTGACAGTCTCTGAACTAAATTCACACGGGTGACTGATATTTCGGAACTTTACGCGAATGATACACCCCTACATCCTTCCACAGTTGTATCCCAATTCCATCTACCTGACAGATCTTTTCACACTTGTGACAGAATTGTGCGCTTCCTCCACTCATTACCTTCCCCGACCATATCCCTCCCAAAGAGGGTGTGGAAATTTTATTCTGTCGCTCACCCTGCCTCAAAGGGTATATCACTATTCTACAATATATTTCAAGATAAGATGAAATTTTCTAAAACGACAGCAATGAAAAAATGGGAAGTAGACCTACGTACTAGATTCACAAAAGAGGATTGGTCGTGTGCCTTTCAGACGATTCATAAAGCATCTCACTGTGTAAAACACTGGGAATTGTCCATTAAATTAACCAACAGATGGTACTACACTCCACTGAGATTGGCCACATTCTATCCTGGCACTCCAGCCAACTGTTGGAGAGAATGTGGTCAAGTAGGCAACCTCATGCATATATTCTGGTATTGTCCACATGTAAGAAGCCTGTGGAATCAGGTTTTTAAACTCATTTCTTCCATCACAGGGATATTGACTCAACCAGATCCAGCGTTAGCTCTTCTCAACATACACATTGATAGATTCCCTTTCCACATGAGGACAGTAGTTACACACATTTTATTGGAAACACGTACATCCATTCTACGGAATTGGAAATTTAAAAACACTGTGAATATTTCAGATGTAATAACAGAGGTCCACAGGAATTTCACTTTTGAAAAACTTATAGCACTTAACTCCTTGACGACCAGACATTTTGATCGATGTTGGTCCATATGGCCCCAAAACTGATAAGGTTCTAGAATATCTGTTTCATTGAATACATGTTTTTTCGTTGTCTTAACTGCATCTATTTCTGTTTTGTTCTGTAATATACTACGTTTCATGTACATTTTGAATACTGTGCATTCCCCCATTACCCTGTGCTTTTACATTTCCCCTTTTTCTTTTCTGTTCCCCTTGAAAACTTCTACAATAAAAACTATTGATTGAAAAAAAAAAAGCTCATCCCTACTCAGCACATATATATGAACAGATCGCATTTAAACTCATATTATTGGGGTCCACAGTACCAGGTGAGAGGATACCCATCATGCCGCGTACACACGGTCGTTTTTTGCGATGAAAAAAAACGACGTTTTCAATCATGAAAAAAAACGACGTTTTTCAAACTTCATTTTCCAAAACGACGTTGCATACACATCGTTTTGCCCACACACCATCACTTTTTATGACACAAAAAACGACGTTTTGAAAATGTGGCATCGCACCGATTAGGACGGTGTCATTGCCGGCAATTGCCGGCAAATGCCGCCGATTTGAGATGAGATTTTACATGTAAAATCGCATCTCAAATCGAACGAAATCGTACCCAGTGTGAACCTGGGCTGATGGAAGTTAACGGATTATAACAAGAGTTATAACGGAGTTGTCCATTGATTGCACAGATATTGTATGGTGTTTAGGACTATTATCTGGACTGCACATTTTTTGCACATGTTTATTGTATGGCATGTTTTTGCAATGCACATTTGTATTGTATATGAGTTGTATATTATTTATATGACAAAAAAAAAATTATGGGTATTTTTTTTAACTATTTATTGCACTTGTCACTTCATAGAGTTTTAAAATTGAAAGCGCTTCATTATTAGATATTTTTTTTACATATTAATAAACGGTGAAGTGATTTAACACATTTGGGTGGTAGATGCTTTCTTTAGCTTGGTTGTTTTTATTTGGGGTAGCTTTCTTAGATCATAGTAGCGCAGGGATACGATCTACTTACAGATGCAAACTGTTTACATTTTGTACACAAATAGCACATTTTATTCAACTTTGATGTAGTGTAAATTTCTCAGACATTTGCATTAAATGAATTGCAAATTCATTGCAAATTTCCCAGGCAAGTGAATTAAAATGTAGAATTACAAAACATTTATTTAATTTCACTGCAGAGCGTCTACGCCTAAATGTCCACACTGCCACCTTCTCGGAAGAAATGGGTGCACATACTTTTTCTGCTTATATGAAATAGCTTTTCTTGTTCTCACTCTGTTAAATTAAGAGTCAGGGCTGGATCTGGAAAACAATTAGACAAATGCCAGTAATCACAAACTTTTCTGGGTCTTCTTTCCTTCATAGCAGTAATGTTGAGCTGTATAAATGATCATGTTTACTTGTCATCTTCCCTGTACTGAACACCCACTGGCTTTCACAGAAGTACCGCTAAGATGATGCATGCCCAACCCCCAGTTTCCCATTAGTAGGCACCAACACCTAAGTGAGCTGTCTGTCTTTTCAGTAATACTAGCTTGTGAGAAAAAAAATGTGTGGTAAAGGAAGTACCCTCTGGCTAATTTATGCAAAGCTGCAAGTGGCTTTTGTGGTCAATGGATTTTTGACATACCTTATAATCAAGTACAACTCCAATTTACTAAAAGCCACTTGATCCTAAGTCTTCTATTTATTACTATGGTGTCCTCTTTTTAAAGCCATACAACATCAAGAGAAAATTATCTGACAACACCGTAATTGAAGGATGTGTCAAATAAGAAACTTGTAAAATAAAAAATACAAGGGGCTTTCAAGTCAAATTGGGACTTTTAATTTTACAGATATAAAAAAAGATGCTAGCATGGCAGTACTACATGCAGTGATAAGTGGCAAGAGTGTCCTATTACTGATAGGCGGCGCACATGTTGCGGGACAGTCCACAGACCGTTAATCATGATGGCAGACAACAGTGTTACTGCGTGCATGGAACAGCATGTAATGATGAAGTTCCTTGTGAACAAAGGTGTAAAACCTGCGGCTATCTACAGAAAACTTGAAAGCAGAGCTCCACCCAAAAGAGGAAGCTAGGTTTGCTTGCCCCGTCCCCCTGAATTAAGAGACTGTGATTTATCACTTTTTTATTCCTCTAAAGCAGGAATGTTCAAAGTCTGGCCCGAGGGCCAATTACGGCCCACGTTCTGGTTTAATGTGGCCCCACTGGTAATTTGGACATATATCTCTTTTGTAGCCCAGAATGAATCCCCGAGCATCGCACATTCAGAGGCTGCATTCATGTCAATGGTGAGGCTGCATTCATTGTACTTGTGAGGCTGCATTCAGAGGCTGCATTCATGGCAATGGTGAGGCTGCATTCATGGCAATGGTGAGGCTGCATTCATGGCAATGGCGAAGCTGCAGATGGGCACTCATTAGGCTGCATTGGTGGGCACTGACCTAACTTATTTTGCCTCACAGTTCTTGATTTAAAATTTTATTTTTTCCTAAAAACTTCCCTCTTAAAGCGAAGGTGCGTTGTATACACCAATAAATACGGTATATCCAAATAACACGCCTGAGCTCATCCTTAGACTCTTCACCACACACAGCCACAGAGGCAAGAGAATTCTTGTTGGGCAGTGTATTAGTTCATTTGCATTTCATTTTAATGGTTCGAATGTCTAGCAAAACGGTCGGCCCTCACACATGTTCACTTCATCAAATCTGGCCCTCTTTGAAAAAAAGTTTGGACACCCCTGCTCTAAAGTTTTGCTGTAAAAAAAATAAACCATGAAATGATTATCCAGATTTTTTTTTAATTCTGTACAGACTAGGCAAATCTATATTCATCAATTTAGGAGGATTACAAAAATGGCAATTTGTTGAGTCATATGATTTATAAATTGATTTGCTTGTCACTGATGTCTCTGGGAATATGGCTTGTATTATACTAATGGCATGATGTTATAATGCTATCAAAGTATTCCAGGCATAGGCCTCCCAAAGATTTTTTCCCAGTTACCATTTTGCCTAAAACTATCCTTATAGGCAGTATTCAAAGTTCAACATTTTTGTATACAAGTACTAAGGGCCCTATTATACTTGTCTGCTTACCTGCAGTAAAAGGCAATGTGAGAAAATAAATTTAAAATGAAAATAAGTTAATTCCTATGGCTAGATAGCATCTGTATACTGCAGCCCAGTCATTTAAAAAAAACAGGACATGTAGCATTTTTGTGTGTTAGTCAAAAATGGCAATTAAAAGGAATAGTAAATGAAAAAAAAAATTTTATGATGCCGTTTTGTGCATTATAGGCCCCGTTCACAATTTGCATAGCTGGAACATGCATTCCTGCTCGTGATTTATTTTGAGCGATTAACACATATTTCCGCTCTTCGCACTTTATTCACTTGAATCGACTGCCCTGTGTGTATTTGTTGCTCAATACTATATATCCATAGGTGTGACAGGGGGTCTTACTCTATTAAACCTTTTCTGCTGATGTGAAACCACTTTTTAACATGATCTTGAATTCATTTACATATTTACATGGTTACATATTAGGTAAGGTTGAAAAAAGACACAATGTGTGTGACTATATGTCAGTGTTACATTGTATATCCCTGTATGTTGTAGTCGTTCAGGTGCTTATCTAATAGTTTTTTGAAGCTAGCGATGCCCCCTCACTGAGACCAATGCACGTGGAAGGGATGAGTGGCCACATGTCTTGGTAAACTCCCTTCCCCAAAAAAGTTTTATCCCTATTGTGGGGTCACCAGTATGTATGGTATTTGTAAATTGAAATCATATTCCCTCTCAAGCGTCTCTTCTCCAGAGAGAATAAGTTCAGAGCTTGCAACCTTTCTTCATAATTAATATCCTCCAGACCCTTTATTAGCTTTGTTGCCCGTCTTTGTACTCGCTCCATTTCCAGTACATCCTTCCTGAGAACTGGTGCCCAGAACTGGGCAGCATACTCTAGGTGCGGCCGGACCAAAGTCTTGTAGAGTGGGAGAATTATTGTTTTATCTCTGGAGTTGATCCCCTTTTTAATGCATGCCAATATTCTGTTTGCTTTGTTAGCAGCAACTTGGCATTGCATGTCATTGCTGAGCCTATCATCTACTAGGATCACGGGGCCTTTTCCATCCTAGATTCACCCAGACGTTCTCTCCCATTTCATTCATTTAAGTAAGCATCAGTGTTAATTTGAACGTCAAAATTCGATTTGGTTTTTGTCATAGTCTTTTGACTAAAATGCCATTGTATTTTAGTCATCTGGATTGTTTTAGTCTTAATTTTAAAATCTCTGTTACATTTTAGAAGACTAAAATTAAATGGGTATAGTTAAATTTGAATGCATTATTTAAGCATTGCGCTAAAATTTTCAAACTAATTATATACTATATAAAAATCTAATAACATGGGAGGAATGGGAAGTAAATGGGAGTGCACAGGGCAGAGAACTGGTCTGGATGGCTTTTATTTTACACACTACTAACCTGCTGGGGGGGGGGGCATTCACCATGTGGTTTGCAGGGCATTGTTCTGGAACTCCCAGGCAGTGGGCAGACAGAGGGAGCCTGCATATTTCAGCCAATACAGCTTGTCAGGCAGCTGGGGCTTTAACAGATAGGCTGAGCCCCGAATAAGGTGGAAGTTCAGTTGGGTCAATGTCCCTCCCTTATATTTTCATTACATTTTCGTTCATTGATGAAAATTTGACTTAAATGCCATTGTATTTTAGTCATCTGGATTGTTTTAGTCTTAATTTTAAAATCTCTGTTACATTTTAGAAGACTAAAATTAAATGGGTATAGTTAAATTCGAATGCATTATTTAAGCATTGCGCTAAAATTTTCAAACTAATTATATACTATATAAAAATCTAATAACATGGGGGGAATGGGAAGTAAATGGGAGTGCACAGGGCAGAGAACAGGTCTGGATGGCCTGCATATTTCAGCCAATACAGCTTGTCAGGCAGCTGGGGCTTTAACAGATAGGCTGAGCCCCGAATAAGGTGGAAGTTCAGTTGGGTCAATGTCCCTCCCTTATATTTTCATTACATTTTCGTTCATTGATGAAAATTTGACTTAAATTTCATTATCATCACTGAAAACATGCCGCTGACAAAAACTATGATGAAAATATTTTCATCAACAAAAATTAACACTGATAAGCAAGTAAGTAGTTTCAATAGAATACAATTATATGAGTTTTCTCTGATGCACTCAATTTCTTAAAAATCTTCAAATTAATAAAATATTTTTATTTTTTAAATAAGATTTTTTTTATACTCACCTGAAAGGGCGGTTGCTATGCGGAAGTAGCTCTTCTGTCTCTTCTTCTGCCTGTATCTTCTGGCTCCTCCTACGTCACTGTGTCTTCTTGTGAATGAGCCGCGCTGCCTTCTGGGAACTGTGTGTATCCCAGGAGGCAGCCGCTCATTCACAAAGCGTCGTGCAAGTCGCGCATGAGCAGTGGGAAACGGGCAGTGAAGCCGTAAGGAGTAAGGATGGATGGCCCTTAGTAAGGATGGAGGCGCCAGGACCGAGCAATCACCAGCGATCGCCATTGAGGGACCGACATTGCAGGCAACTGAGACAGGTAAGTGTCCTTATTAAAAGTCAGCAGCTACACTGTTAGTAGCTGCTGACTTTTAAAAAAAACTGTGGTTTGCTTTTATATGGCCATTTATTCTCTTTTTTCATGGTACTTTAATATTAAGAGGTAACCACTTCCAGTGTTTCACTTGCTTTTCACATAAGCAAGCAAAACTGAGAAATCCTGCAGATTTTTTTTACTATGCCTTAAAGCTAAACGCCTGGAAAAATGTAAAAAGTCACTCTTGCAATGACCCCCTATTCCCAGAACCCCTGCCCTGCAAAAGGTTAAATGCTTGTTTTGTCTAAGGTGAACAGAAAAAGCAACGATACTTTATTATTCACTTCTCTGGTAGCCAGCACTCTTTAATTCATTTGTATTCATCCCCTAGCCAAATTAAGCTTTTAACCTAGTGCAGAGGGTGCACCACTGCAAGGGTAATTTTTTTTTTTAAAGTTCAGCTTTAAAGTTGAATGTGTGTTTCACGGCCCATAGAGATGTATGGAGGGAAGTGGGAGCCTGAGCAGAACACTGCGGCAGAGTGCGATCCCCTCCATGTAGACAGGTGTGGGCTGTCCTGCTATTAGGAAGGCTAGCCATATTTCTCTTCTGCAATAAGTCCTTCTTACCTGCTTGCTGGAACATTTTTTAACACAAAGCTGTGCATGCGCAACTGTGCGTGTGGGAGTTATGTCATCTCAGGTTGGCCAATCAAGTTGGTCAAAGACTCTGAGCCAGGAGTAAGACCAGGCAAAAATGTCAGTGGTAACAAGTGAGCTTGCAAACATTGCAAGGGCAGATAAAAGCTGCAGACTTTAGTTCTGCTTAAAAGAAACTCCAGACAAGTTGAAACAGTTGAACTACAGATACAGAAAACGTACCTACCAAAGGATTTATGATTCTGTGCACAAATCTTGTGATCCAGGGAGTCCTATCATACTCCACACCCACATTCTGGACTTATACGTCAAACAGAGCACAGCTTGGCTATTTGGAAAAAGAAACAGCCACATCACACCAGTGAAGTCATCCCCTGCTTACCCTTCTCTTCATCTGTCAGCATATTCATTGTCAACACATGTGTATACTGCAGAACCTGGCGAGCTTTTACTTTTGCCTTTCCCGTCCTAGTCTGAATGTGGCTGTGCAAAGGATGACAGCAACCTTCAAGACAGCCTCCAATACTTACGTTAGTTCTATGTAAAAATATAATTAATTATGTTTAACCACTTAAGGACCGCCGCATGTACATTTACGTCGGCACAATGGCACCGACAGGCACATCAACGTATATACAGGGAGTGCAGAATTATTAGGCAAGTTGTATTTTTGAGGATTAATTTTATTATTGAACAACAACCATGTTCTCAATGAACCCAAAAAACTCATTAATATCAAAGCTGAATATTTTTGGAAGTAGTTTTTAGTTTGTTTTTAGTTTTAGCTATTTTAGGTGGATATCTGTGTGTGCAGGTGACTATTACTGTGCATAATTATTAGGCAACTTCCTTTCCTTTGGCAAAATGGGTCAAAAGAAGGACTTGACAGGCTCAGAAAAGTCAAAAATAGTGAGATATCTTGCAGAGGGATGGAGCACTCTTAAAATTGCCAAGCTTCTAAAGCGTGATCATCGTACAATCAAGCGTTTCATTCAAAATAGTCAACAGGGTCGCAAGAAGCGTGTGGAAAAACCAAGGCGCAAAATAACTGCCCATGAACTGAGAAAAGTCAAGCGTGCAGCTGCCAAGATGCCACTTGCCACCAGTTTGGCCATATTTCAGAGCTGCAACATCACTGGAGTGCCCAAAAGCACAATGTGTGCAATACTCAGAGACATGGCCAAGGTAAGAAAGGCTGAAAGACGACCACCACTGAACAAGACACACAAGCTGAAACGTCAAGACTGGGCCAAGAAATATCTCAAGAATGATTTTTCTAAGGTTTTATGGACTGATGAAATGAGAGTGAGTCTTGATGGGCCAGATGGATGGGCTCGTGGCTGGATTGGTAAAGGGCAGAGAGCTCCAGTCCGACTCAGACGCCAGCAAGGTGGAGGTGGAGTACTGGTTTGGGCTGGTATCATCAAAGATGAGCTTGTGGGGCCTTTTCGGGTTGAGGATGGAGTGAAGCTTAACTCCCAGTCCTACTGCCAGTTTCTGGAAGACACCTTCTTCAAGCAGTGGTACAGGAAGAAGTCTGCATCCTTCAAGAAAAACATGATTTTCATGCAGGACAATGCTCCATCACACGCGTCCAAGTACTCCACAGCGTGGCTGGCAAGAAAGGGTATAAAAGAAGAAAAACGAATGACATGGCCTCCTTGTTCACCTGATCTGAACCCCATTGAGAACCTGTGGTCCATCATCAAATGTGAGATTTACAAGGAGGGATAACACTACACTTATCTAAACAGTGTCTGGGAGGCTGTGGTTGCTGCTGCACGCAATGTTGATGGTGAACAGATCAAAACACTGACAGAATCCATGGATGGCAGGCTGCATGAGTGTCCTTGCAAAGAAAGGTGGCTATATTGGTCACTGATTTGTTTTTGTTTTGTTTTTGAATGTCAGAAATGTATATTTGTGAATGTTGAGATGTTATATTGGTTTCACTGGTAAAAATAAATAATTGAAATGGGTATATATTTGTTTTTTGTTAAGTTGCCTAATAATTATGCACAGTAATAGTCACCTGCACACACAGATATCCCCCCAAAATAGCTAAAACTAAAAACAAACTAAAAACTACTTCCAAAAATATTCAGCTTTGATGTTAATGAGTTTTTTGGGTTCATTGAGAACATGGTTGTTGTTCAATAATAAAATGAATCCTCAAAAATACAACTTGCCTAATAATTCTGCACTCCCTGTATACGTTGGTGCCTTGAGGTGGATCAGGGGTCCGATCAGGACCCCCCCCCCCCCCCCGGTACATGCGGCGGTCCGCACGGCTGTACGAGCGATCCGCAATGAGGGGGCGGCTATTCGTTTTTGTCCTCCCCCTCCGGATCGCTCTCAGCCAATGCGCGCGCCCCCCCGCCCTGTCACTTCCTCCTCCTGTGTAAACACAGGAAGGAGGAAGCGATGTGATCTCTCCCTCGGCGTTTTTTTCAACCACCGCTGAGGAGAGATCACAACACAAGTAAGTCTGCACTAACACTACACTGACACACACTACATATAGGCACATTTAACCCCCCCACTCCCCCTCCTCCCCCTGTCACAGTGTCACTGAATGCAGTAATCATACATGTATGATTACTGTATTTAGTGTCAGTGTGACAGGCAGTGTGACAGTCAGTTAGTGTTGGGTCCTGGGTAGCCCCCGAACCCCCCCCCCCATATAAAGTTTTAACCCCTTGATCACCGCCCTAGTTAACCCTTTCACTCCCTATTGCCAGCATCACTAAGCGATCATTTTTCTGATCGTTGTATTAGTGTCGCTGTTCCCGCTAGGTAGCTAATTTTTTTTTATTGCGATTTTTTTTTACTAAAGACATGTGGCTAATGCTGGTCATTTGGCAGCATATTGGTCCGGTCCTTAAGTGGTTAAAAGGAATACGCAACTGCAATTAAATTGATGTTTTATATCTGCCTAAACTTCAACCCAAAAAACAAGTATATAACATTACATTCAGTATACCTCAAACATGTACAGTATGCCATTTTTTTGGCGGGGGTGTACATACAGTATTATCAGTATTTTCCTCCCGACTTCCGGGTACTCGCTCCCGCGGGAGTGGGGGTTCCTGTGCAGTGCCGCAATGTCACCTGGGACTTTGCCCATATGAGTGCCTAAAGCCCCATACACACTATCAGTTTTCCTGATGGTTTTCTCTTTGGGTTTACCAAAACCATGTAGTACAAGATCCTGCCTGATTGCATACAAATTGAAACTCTTGAGGTTTGACCTCATATTAGATGTTTTTGGTAAACCTGAAGAGAAAACTGTCAGGAAAACTGATAGTGTGTATGGGGCTTGAGAAAAACTCCCCCTAGCAGATAAGGCACGTCACGTTTTTCCCGAAAGTAGCCGAACTCTGCACCGACTAGGAGCCGTGTAGAGCTGACTGAGCAGGTGCCGTATAGAGCCGACTCGCAGTTCGCCTACTTTCAGAAAGTCGTGACGTGCCTTATCCGCCGGGGTTTTTTCTCAGGCACGTCAATCATATGGGCGAGGTCATTGATGACATTGCCGCACTGCACAGGAACGCCCACTCCTGCGGGAGCGAGTACCAGGAAGCCGGGAGGAAAATACCAATAATATCGTATGTACACCCCCCAAAAAAAAAAAAAAACGGCATACTGTACATGTTTGAGGTATACTGAATGCAATGTTATATACTTGTCTTTTGGGTGAACCTCCGCTTTAACCACTTCATTTTTTGCCATACGGCACTGCATCGCTTTAACTGACAATTGCACGGGCGTGCAACACTGTACCCAAACAAAATTTACGTTCTTTTTTTTGCACAAATAGAGCTTTCTTTTGGTGGAAGACAGACTAAAAAAGTATGTTTTACTTTTTGCTATATTAAATAACCCAAATTTTTTTTAATTAAATCATTTCCTCATCAGTTTAGGCCAATATGTATTCTTACACATATTTTTGGTGACAAAATCGCAATAACCATATATTGATTGGTTTACGTAAAAGTTATAGCCTCTACAAAATAAAGGCTATAATATTTTTTACTAGTAATGGTGGTGATCAGCGATATTTAGCGAGACAGCGACATTTCAGCAGACAGATTGGACACTTTTGACACTTTTTTGGGACCAGTGACATTATTACAGTGATCAAAGCTAAAAATAGGCACTGATCACTGTATAAATGACAGGGAAGGGGTTAAAACTAGGGGGCGATCAAGCGGTTAAGTGTTCCCTAGGAAGGTGTGTCTAACTGTGGAAGGGGGGGTGTACTAACTGGAGGGGGAGAGAGATTGCTGTTCCTAATTACTAGGAACAGATATTTTCTCTCTCCTCCCCTGTTAGAACGTGGATCCATTTGTTTACATGGACAGGTCCCCATTCTGGCTGTCTGTGGGGCGATAGAGGGTGGCCAGCAGATATTGTGGCCGCCAGCCACGTGCATCGGCTCCAGTGCACGCATCTGCAATAGCCATTAAAGCGAACCAACGTACACCTATGGCGATATGCGCAGCCAAGCCAACCTGCCACAGAAAGTAAAAGCAAATCAGAAATGTTGGATTGTCCCCAGAACAATAGTAGAGGGGAAAATTTCCAATGGGGACACTAGTTCTAATGACCCTGGTGACAACCAGACATTCCCTCACTTTGAAAAGATTTTCTCCTTCTTCCTGTTTTGGCTATGGGAGAGAAAATGAAAGGAAATCTCCCCAATAAAGGACAGAAGTCAAAATAAACTGGCAGTTTATCACCCTCTGTTAACGCCCATACACACGATCTGAAAATCGTACAGAAAATACCGCTTTCGAAGCAAGTGTACGATAATCTGATTGTTAGTACACAGCTTTCATCTGAAATTATCCAAAGGGCCAAACATGAAAACTTTTCTTGTATGATACCTACGATTTTTTGCGGGGGAGGGGACGTTATTGTTGCTGTGGAGGTCTGTTGTTGCCAGTGGTGGTTGTATTGTTGCTGGGGTGGATCTTATGTTGCAGGGGATTAATCATTGCTGTAGGGAGGGGTTAGTATTGCTGGCTGCTGGAGGGTCTATTGATGCTGGCTGTTGAGAGTGTATTGTCACTGGGGTGTCCATTGTTGCTAAACCCATTTTACTGCTTTTTTTGTTATCATTAATAAATTCTATACAAAATACTTAGCACTATAAAATGATACTTGGTTCTGTATTCTCTAAAAGGGGTGGTACTGGGAGGTGGGTAGGAGGTGGAACCAAGGAACAGTGCTTGGAGGTGGGTAGGGGGCGAAGTTAAGGGGTGACACAGAAAGGAGGAGTTCCTGCACCTACTCTCTGAGAAAAAAAAGCCCTGCTAAAAATACAATAAATTACATCACTAGAAAGAGACATCACAGGAATTTTCGTACTTTAGTAACCTCTTGGTTTTCGATATGGAGACTAACATGTAAAAAAAAAAATGGACGATCATTGGTTTAATAATCTCATTGGCCCAGATTCACAAAGCACTTACGCCGACTTAAGTGCAAATGTGAATGTGCGCCCGTAAATGCAAATTTGCGCCGGCGTATCTGTGCGCTAGACCCACAAACCAACATACGCCTAAAAACTGGCCACCCTACGCCGACGTAGCTTACATATCCCGGCGTAGCGTGGGCACACTTTTCATCTGGACGCATGTTGCTGCTCCCATTGATTAGGCATTCAAGCATGCAAATGAGGAAAATACGGCGATTCACGAACGTACATGCGCCCGACGCATGCTACTCGAGGTGCGCGTAAATTGTATGTCCGTCGTTAAGTTATTCCCCATAGATAAGGCACAACCCGGCAACAGACATGCAAAGGTCTGCACCAGAGAACACAGGCCGGCGTGTTGGGC
This sequence comes from Rana kukunoris, assembly GCA_029574335.1. Lineage (NCBI taxonomy): Eukaryota > Metazoa > Chordata > Amphibia > Anura > Ranidae > Rana > Rana kukunoris. Next base: position 459,090,724 of record CM056050.1, read on the forward strand.
GTATGTTACGTTCATGGCGTACGTGGTGATCCGGCGTAACTTAGGCATTTGTGAGCATGCGCATAATGGTGCTGTTTCATGTGTCCACGTCACGGCTACGTCACGGGGCATGCGCAGTTAGTGATACGCTGCGCGTAAAACACTGCACCATGCTCGGACCATCATTTGCATGGGGTCACTCCCACTGCACTAAAAATGCATAAGTGTAAATCCAGCCTAAAGGTCATTTGAGGTATAACAGCATACTAACTAAAATGTTCACTGATGATTATTTTTTACTACAGAGTATAATTATGAGCTTGCCATGGATGTATACATATTTGAGGGAAACAATTACGTGGTAAAAAGCACATTTGCCACTTGTATTGTTTTTACTTTTTCTCACAGACACAACAATTTGTTTGTTTTTTGCTTTAAAAACAAGCAGATAATAAATATACTCCTCTCCAGGATCCACTATTAAAGCCTCTCCAGATCTCTCCCAGAAATGAAGGGTCAAAAAAGGTTTTTACTGAATCTTGAAAATGTAGCTCTGTCAGCCTTAGGCTTTATGGGTTAAATCTTATCATTCAGTAAACGCAACTGGCACATAAAGAATATATGATTCATATTCCCTCTTGTGACTGGTGCATTTATGGATGCTAGTCTGCACTACATTTTAAAAACTGGCCATACCGCTTTGCTGATTTTGGTATTGCTGGCAGAAGCATTTCATAGTGTATGCTGAGAACCTTTCACCAGAAGAAAATTGTGAACGTTTTTCTGACGTCTACGTGGTAACAAAAAAAAAATTATAAAGTGCATAACAATGTTAAAGTGACACGTGACAAAATGTTTAGGAATATATAGTATTCTTAGTGCCGGTTCACACAGGGACAACCCGACTTACAGCGCGACTTTGCAAGGCAACGTCAGTGCGACTTCAGGGCGACTTGTAGCAACTTACAACGCAACTTAAAGTTGCCTCCAGGAAAGGTGACTTTGGCTGTGGCCAATCACAGAATAATCAGCTCTGTGGGAGGGAGGGGTTTTGAAGTAGTACAGGAACATTTTCTGAAGTCGGAGCGACTTCAGTAGTGTACATTAAGACGGCTCTTATTTACTTCAATGGAGTTTCTCATGTCGGGCGACTTGGGACAACTTGGGGCGACAAGTCGGATCCCAAGTCACGGTAGGGTGAACCGCCAGTTTCAATTAGCAATGAAAAGCAAAACATTTTTTAATACATATACATATATACAGTGCATCCGAAAAGTATTCACAGCGATTCACTTTTTGTTACAGCCTTATTCCAAAATGAAATAAATTCATTATTTTCCTCAAAATTCTACAAACAATACCCCATAATGACAACATGAAAGAAGTTTGTTTGAAATCTTTACAAAGTTCTTAAAAATATAAAACCAAAAAAAAATTTGTACATAGGTATTCACAGCCTCAAGTCTTCTTGAGTCTAAAGCTACAAGCTTGGCACACCTATTTTTGGGCAGTTTTTCCCATTCTTCTTCGCAGGACCTCTGCATCAGTTTGGATGAGGAGCATCGCTGCAGCAATTTTCAGATCTCTCTAGAGATGCTCGGCGGGCGGGTGAAAGAGAGGGCAGGCTGGGTGGCACAGTTTGCGGGTGGTCGGCGCAGTCGGTGGGTGGGCGGGCCAGTTTTCTGGGTGGCTCAGTGTGTGCGTGGGGACGGGTCAGTGAGTGAGAAAGCAGGCTCTGTGTGAGCATGCAGTTGGCCAATCAGCTATCCGGGGGGCGGGGGAGCAGAGAGATGAGATCATCTCTCACTGCCCTGCATCCCTGCAGTAACTTCCGCCCTCACTGTCCAGGCAGCGTGGGCAGCAGAGAAATTACATAATTTCTCTGCTGCCTGACTCTGGGACAGCAAGAGACAAGCAAAACACCACCTTAGCAAGAAAGTGACAATCCGCAAGGTGTGGCAGGTGATGTGGCAGGTGACAATCCGCAAGGTGTGGCAGGTGTTGTGGCAAGTGACAATCCGCAATGTGTGTCAGGTGACGCGGCAAGTGGCAATCCGCAACATGTGGCAGGTGACATGGCAAGTGACAATCTGCAACGTGTGGCAGGTGACATGGCAAGTGGCAATCCACAATGTGTGGCAGGTGATGTGGTAAGTGACAATCCGCAACGTGTGGCAGGTGACATGGCAAGTGGAAATCTGCAACATGTGGCAGGTGATGTGGCAAGTGACAATCTGCAACATGTGGCAGGTGATGTGGCAAGTGACAATCTGCAACATGTGGCAGGTGATGTGGCAATCTGCAACGTGTTGCAGGTGATGTGGTAAGTGACAATCCGCAACGTGTGGCAGGTGACATGGCAAGTGGAAATCTGCAACGTGTGGCAGGTGATGTGGCAAGTGACAATCTGCAACATGTGGCAGGTGATGTGGCATTCTGCAACGTGTGGCAGATGATGCGGCAAGTGACAATCCGCAACATGTGGCAGGTGATGTGGCAAGTGACAATCTTCAGATTGTGGCAGGTGACGTGGCAAGTGACAATAGACAAGGTGTGGCAAGTGACAATCTGCATCTGGTGGCAGGCAAGTGACAATTTGCAATGTGTGGCAAGTGACAATCCGTAACAAATGGCATGATGTAATAATGTAATAACAGAAATAATGCGCTTCAATCATCCTGACAACAACCATGGTGCCATTATGATCGAAGCGTCAACACCAGCCATTGTCCCGACAAATTGCTCTAAAAAAAAGGGCTGAGCCCCTACCGAGACAAGACTCGGGATCCATCCCTGTTCCTGATCCTGACTAGTCTCCCAGTTCCTGCCACTGAAAAACATCCCCACAGCATACGGCTACCACTACCATGCTTCCCTGTAGGGGTGGTAATAGCCAGGTGATGAGCGGTGCCTGGTTTCCTCCAGACATGATGATTGCCATTCAGGCCAAATAGTTCAATTTTTGTTTCATCAGACCAGATAATTTTGTTTCTCATAGTCAGAGTCCTTCAGGTGCCTTTTGTCAAACTCCAGGTAGGCTGTCAAGTGCCTTTTACTGAGAAGTGGCTCCTGTCTGGCCACTCTATCATACAGGCCTGATTGGTGAAGTGCTGCAGAGATGGTTGTTCTTCTGGAAGGCTCTTCTTTCTCTACAGAGAAATGCTGGAGTTCTGTCAGAGTCACCATCAGGTTCTTGGTCACATCTTTGACCTTAGTCAAAGGGTCTTAACCCTTCTTCCCGATCACTCAGTTTGGTCAGGCAGCCCGCTCTGGTAGTTCCAAACGTCTTTCATTTACAGATGATGGAGGCCACTGTGCTCATTGGGACTTTCAATGCTTCAGACATTTTTCTATACCCTTCCCCAGTTATGTGTCTCAATACAATCCTGTTTCAGAGGTCTACAGACAAATCCTTGGACTTCATGGCTTGGTTTGTGCTCTAACATGCACTGTGGGACCTTATATGTGCCTTTCCAAATCGTGACCAACCAACTGAATTTACCACAGGTGGACTCCACTTAAAGTTGTAGAAACATCTCAAGGATGATCAGTGGAAACGGGATGTGCCTAAACTTAATTTTAAGTGTCATGGCAAAGGCTGTGAATACTTATGTACATGTGATTTATTTCATTTTTTATTTTTAATAAATTTACAAAGATTTCAAACACAATTTTACATTGTCATTATGGGATACTGTTTGTAGAGTTTTGAGGAAAACAATGAATTTAATCCATTTTGCAATAAGGCTGTAACATAACAGAATGTGGAAAAAATGAAGAGCTGTGAATACTTTCTGGATGCACTGTACACACTATATTACCAAAAGTATTGGGACACCTGCCTTTACTCGCACATGAACTTTAATGGCATCTCAGTCTCAGTGCGTAGGGTTTAATATTGCGTTGACCCACCCTTTACAGCTATAAGAGCTTCAACTCTTCTTCTTCTTCTAGAAAGGCTGCCCACACGATTTAGGAGTGTGTCTATGGGAATGTTTGACCATTCTTCCATTTGTGAGGTCAGGCACTGATGTTGGACGAGAAGGCCTGGCTCGCAGTCTCCGCTCTAATTCATCCATCGGGTTGAGGACAGGGCACTGTGCAGGCCTGTCAAGTTCCTCCACCCTAAACTTGCTCATCCATGTTTTTATGGACCTTGCTTTGTGAACTGGTGTGCAGTCATGTTGGAACAGAACTGGGCCATCCCCAAACTGTTCCCAAAAAGTTGGAAGCATTAAATTGTCCAAAATGTCTTGGTATGCTGACTCCTTAAAGTTCCCTTCACCGGAAATAAGGGGCCAAGCCCAACACCTAAAAAATAACCCCACACCCTAATCCCCCTTTTAAGACAAGGTCCATAGAGACATAATTGAGCGAGTTTGGGGGGAGGGAATTGACTGGCCTGTACAGGGTCCTGACATCAACCCGATAGAACACCTTTGGGATGAATTAGAGTGGAGACTGCGTGTCCACATCAGTGCCTGACCTCACAAATGCGCTTCTGGAATTATGGTTAAATATTCCCATAGACACACTCCTAAACCTTGAGGACAGCCTTAGAAGAAGAGTTGAAGCTGTTATAGCTCTTATAGCCGCAAAGAGTGGGCCAACTCAATATTGAACTCTATGGACTAAGACTGGGATGCCATTAAAGTTCATGTGCGTGTAACAACAATACTTTTGTATTATAAGGTATATGTACATTAAAGATACCCTTTTTTGTTCTTTTTTATTTGTGATCACTTACCTCTGTTCTCAGCTGCATATGGAGCTCTGAGAACCAGGGGAGGAGAAACAGGGGCAGACTGGTCCCCCCAGTGAATGACTGTGCAGGGGGGGGGGTGAGCATAAGTCTGATCATTGTAGGAGAGTAGGTTGAATTCTCAGTATAGCTAGAAGGCTAACCACCCTGTGCGGTCAGTTTGAAATAGGAGGAAGGGAAATGGCAGGAGGAACACCAGGTATTTCACACAAAGGAAGCTATACTAAGAGAACACCTTTTTTCTTATAGGTACATGGTACCGCAGACACGAACCAGGAATATGAAATGTTGGGTTAACGTACATATTCTTTAACTCATTAAAGTATCCTCTACTGTTCTCCGCCTCCTCAAAATCTCCCAATTCATTTTTTTTTGCTGCTGTGATCTGGCTTCCCTTTAGAGGGTGCCTACATTTAACACTTTATGGCAGGGCAAAAGGGAAAGCTGCCCTGGGCCCTGTCATTGTTGTGGGGCCCAAAGCAGCTGCCTCATACTTACCAACTATCCCAGTTTAAATTCCCTTGTCCCTGGAAGTGTTACTCCTTTGCTGTGTCCTGATAACTCATTGTGAAGTGATGCCCAGCTCTGCCCTATTGTTGTGTACAGATGACTCACCTGCAGACCCTGTGTTTATATGTAAATCACCGTCATTCATATGTAAATAATAGGAGCATTTCTATGTATATCATGACCGTCTGCAGTGAAGAGATGATGTGCTGTAACCTCTAGTAACCAATCAGTGAGCAGTATTACTGTACAGTAATCTCTAGCAACCAACGAACAAGAAGAAATCATGTGCTTTAACCTCTAGCAACTAATCAGTGACCTGTAATGTGTGTTGTAACCTCTAGCAACGAATCAGTGACCTGTAATGTGTGCTGTAACCTCTAGAAATGTCACGTACCTTACCAGAGGCCGAAGTGCTGAGAGGGCTTCCCTTGCGACTCGAGTGCAGAACGCCCCCTGGAGGTGAGACAGGGGACGCTATGCCCAGGGGTGCAGGAGTTGCCGGCTGAGACTTGCTGGAGCGATGCCAGGGAACAGATGTGCACCAGGATATGTAGTCCGGCAGGAGTACCACGGAAGTACCAGTAGATTGGCAGGAAACCCAGGGGCGGAGTCAGGAGCCGAGCCGAGGTCATACACAGGAAGCAGGAAGTAACTGGAACAGGTCAGGAGGCAAGCCGAGGTCATACACAGGAAGCAGGAAGTAACTGGAACAGGTCAGGAGGCAAGCCGAGGTCATACACAGGTAGCAGGAAGTAACTGGAACAGGTCAGAGGGCAAGCCGAGGTCATACACAGGAACCAGGAACAAGGAGTGAGCATCAGGTCAAGGACTGAAGATCATGCAGCAGTTTGGTGACTGCTGCAACAAGGTTTCAATAGGCACTCCCGCCCGTATTGCGTGCGTAATGGTGCGCGCGCGTGCACCGTAAAGAACAACATATTCATTGTATTGTTGCCCGTATGCACGCGCATGCGCCTTGTGCTCGTACTCGCGGGCATTGTGCTCGTATGTGCGCGCATGCGCCTTGTGCTCGTATTCGTGGGCATTGTGCTCGTAGGTCCGTGCACGACAGGTCTGCCAGTTCTTTCACGGTCAATTCTCTGACAAGAAACCAGTCAGTAAGTGGTATTGATATGCTGTAACCTGTGGCAACCAATCACAATCACTGCCTGATCTGATTCAGTAAACTCATTTTAAGTCTAGCTGATATCTGTTGTATGGTCTAATCAACATTAAAGACGGCACTGACTATGGACTATTTGGTCTATGGACTATGGCAGTGTCTTTCAACCCTTTTTTAGCCAAGGCACCTTTTAACATTCTACACAATCTCCTCCCATTTTAAAATGTGACCATTAAACAAATAATGGCATCTACACATGTAGAACACCTAACGTTAGAGGGGATTTATTCTTACAAAGCAAACACACCTTTGCACACTAATACTAAGCAGTATTCCAGCATTTCTCTTCTCCCTCAGTTTTTCTCCCTCACTCTGCTAATGTGACCCCAGTGCTGATGGAGAGAGGCAGAGGAGGGGCTAACAAGGATGCAGGTGCCTGACTCCCTCCTTATCAACCAATGACAGGATCAGTTGTTAGGATGCCAAAGGCTCGTCCGCATGGTGCCCAAGGTTATAATGCTGCTCAATGAACTCTTGTGAAACAAAGTCAGGTTTGTTGACAATTTTTGGGCAATTTGGGGCATTTGTAAAGGCACCCTGAAGAACCCAGAAGGGTGGACTCTGAGATTTGTAGTATGCATAGAACAGTGCATGTGACTGCAACTAATGGGAAAGGAGGGGTTCAGGAGCACACAGAGGACATTATAAGGAAGTAGAAAAACACAGAGGGCCAAATTCTCAGCGGCGCTACGACGGAGTATCTCAAATACCCCGTCGTATTGCCGTTTTTTTTTGCCTCGTATCTATGCGAGTGATTCCTAGAATCACTTTGGCATAGATACGCCTGAACATCCGACAAGTGTAATACCATTACACTCGCGGATCGTAGTTGTAATGACAACTCCGGCCACTAGGTGGCCTTTACGTTGTTTTCTCATTTGCCTATGCAAATGAGGCTACTAAGCCGATTCCCGATCGCTTTTACGCCGCCCCGTCGTCGCGTACGTCGTTTTCGTCCGCGTAAGGTTACCCCTGCTTCTCTGAGGAGTAACCTTACGAAGTACCGTCGGATGCCGTCAGGTGCCGTCGGATGCCATGTTAAGTATGGCGTCGGGTCAGCGTCGGCTTTTTCCGTCGCTTACGTCGTTTTACTAACTCGTTCGCGAATAGGGCATTGCGTAGTGACGATCACATCGTTTTGACGTCGGTTTCAACGGCGCTTTCCGACGTGAGCTGGAGCATGCGCACTGGGCTTTTTCCCCGGCCGGCGCATGCACAGTTCGTTCGACACGGGGGCGCGCTTCATTTAAATAGAAGCCGCCCCCTTTGAATTACGCGGGCTTACGCTGGGCCATTTTCGCTACGCCAACGCAAACTACGGAGCAAATGCTTAGAGAATACGGCGTAGTGTAAATGGCTTACTCTACGCGGCTGGATTTCTTAGAGAATCTGGCCCAGAAACTATTTCATGAAAAATAGATTAAAGGGGCCAGGGATTGATTATTTTTGGAGAAATATAAATCATTTAGTGTCACTTTAAGAAAAAAGTTATTACAGTACAGTGAAACCTCGTAATCCAAAGTACTTGCATATCAAAGCCAGTTTCCCGATTGAAGTCAATGGAAACTAAAATAATTAGTTCCGCATTGACTTCAATGGCATGCAATATCGCATGCAGCCAGAGGCGGGGGGGGGGGCTCTGTAGAGCCTCGGAAATGGACGAAAAGGCCCAAGGACACTTCGGCTGACCTCGGCAAACCTCGCAAAGACTGAGTTTTGCAGAGGTCCGCCGTGCTGTCCTCTGGCCTTTCCGTGCATTTCCAAATGGTGCCGATCGGCTGCGATCAGCGACGTTCTGCTCTGCTCGGCTCCGGCGCCCCCACCTCAGGCCAAACGCGGTACTGCTCACTGCTTTTGCTGAATCCTGCTCGTTTTGCGAGACAACACTTGCAAACCTAGCTACGATTTTTAAAAATACAGTGCTCGTATTGTGAAACGCTCGTTAACTGCGTTACTCGCAATCCGAGGTTCCACTGTTAACATAAAGTGCACTTGCTGTAAAAATTTACCAAAACATATAAAATAATATTTAATGTAAATTAGTTTTTCTTGTTGTGCTTCTTGCTGCCGTTTTACTATTTGACTAATAATTTGTATGTAATATTTACAATTGTATGCACTTGTTGTATTATAGTTTGATGATTACATTGTACAGATTTCTAAGTGTCATTTTTATTGGCAGGCTGTCAGAAAATCCACCTTTTTTTTCAATCTGAACCTGGAAAAATAGGATACATATTTTTTATATATACTACTGGAAGTTTTAAGCATCCATTGCCAACCATCTGACTAGCAGTACATTGCAAAGGAAGTGACAGCCAACTAGCAGAGATATCTCTGTGTAAAAAAAAGGCTAAGATCAGCCACGTAAGCTTACTGACAATGCTACTATCACTGACTATAGTAAGGGTTAGAGATGTCAAATTTACAGTTTTTAAAGCCATGTAAAAAAAACTTTTCCATGTTTTTTTCTGGAAAAAATTTTTTTTTTTTTGGACTAGTGGAAAACAAAAACAGCATGGAGTAGTTTTATGAACTTAAAGTCATCTTATTGCACTGGGAAGGTGAAATGCAGTATATATATATATATGTGTGTGTGTGTGTGTGTATATATATATATATATATATATATATATATATATATATATATATATATATATATATATATATATATATATATATATATATATATATATATATATATATATATAAAGTATTATGCTTGAAATAAAAGTACAGCTTAATCAATAAATAAACTAAATTTGCTTTTTACATTTATTTTTTATTACCAAATGGAATAACAAGGACTCTATATGTTAACCCCTTCCTTACCAGCCCATAGGGGAATCGCGTCATGGCGATCCCCTTCGCCGATGAGAATGGACGTTGCACAACGTCCAGTCTTCACGGCGTTCTAGGGCGCGCGCGCGCGCCCGCGGCACCACTCGCGGTCCCGCGCGCGTGCCCGACGCCCGTGATTGCCGCCGGGCACCCGCGATTTCCGGCAAACACGTCAGGAGTGTGGATCTGTGTGTGTAAACACACAGATCCACCTCCTGTCAGCGGTGAGGAGACTGATGTGTGTTCCCAGTACAGAGGAACACACATCGATCTCCTCCCCCTGTGAGTCCCCCTCCCCCTACAGTTAGAACATACTTTAGGACACATTTTAACCCCTTCAGCGCCCCCTAGTGTTAACCCCTTCCCTGCCAGTCACATTTACACAGTAATCAGTGCAGTTTTATAGCACTAATCGTTGTGTAAATGTGAACGGTCCCAAAAATGTGTCAAAAGTGTCCGATATGTCCGCCGCAACGTCACGGTCACAAAAAAAAAAACGCAGATCCCCGCCATTACTAGTAAAAAAAAAATGCCATAAATCTATCACCTATTTTGTAGACGTTATAACTTTTGCGCAAACCAATCTATATACGATTATTGCGTTTTTTTTTTTACCAAAAATACGTAGAATACGTATCGGTCTAAACTGAGGGGAAAAAAAATATTGTGATATGTATTAAATAAAAAGGAAAAAATATTGTTTTTTTTAAATTGTCGCTCTTCTTTTGTTTACAGCGCAAAAAATAAAAACCGCAGAGATGATCAAATACCACCAAACGAAAGCTCTATTTGTGTGGGGAAAAAAACATAATGATTTAATTTGGGTACAGTGTTGCCTGACCGCGCAATTGTCATTCAAAGTGCAACAGCGCTGAAAACTAAAAATTGGTCTGGGCAGGAAGGGGGTGAAAATGCCCTGTATGGAAGGGGTTAAGAACATTTCAACTATACATGCAAACAGGTAACCACCCCCATTTCCCTTATAAAAATGTACAAGCTTTCTGCCAATATGTATTTTTAGTTTTTGACAATGCGGATCCAGAAGCATATATTGCTCTTGCAAGAGGGTCATCAATTTTCTCCTGGTTTTCTGGAGTAATTTTATCTATAAATTAAGGTATTGTGTATTCTTGGGACACAGTGGTTAGCAACACTTACTTACTTGAAGATGCTGCTGGTGAAGAAACACTTTGTGATGATCCAGAAGCAGCAGAAAGAGTGTTTCTGGGAGGAGAACTCTGGAGGGAAAAGCTACTTGAACCTTCATTCTGGTCCTCATAATTGTATTCCAGAAAGTATTTTTAGTGTCCTTAGGGTACCTCTGGCATAAGGGATGTATTTTGTCATCCCTGTAGCATTTGGAAAAGAATATTTCTTCTTACGATATTTTCAAATTGCAGCTTTGCACTCAGCAGAAATTCCACTGTGGAAATGTGTCCAAACTCTAGATGATGGGCTCACCATTTAACTGTGAGGAGGAAAAGAAAAAAACAATATACAGTACTAATTTGTGTTGGCATTATAATCAAGAGAGAGGTTTTCTGGTGCACATTTGGTGGAAATGCTCGATAATAACCCCATTTTGGCAGAACTTTTGTGCATTGATAAAAAGTATTATCGATACTAATTTTAAATTGACACCAGCCTGTTGCTTACTTCATATTTCTGACTGCTCTATGAAAAAATGAAAAAATCTTTAATAAGATACCTATTAATAGCCTCTAAAGTCCTAATACCACAATATTGGAAATCTACCTGCATTCCATCAATTAAAGATTGGATTAATACAATTGAGGAGCTTTACAACATTGAAATATTAGTAGCAACAGGTAATGATTAATAGAGATAACTAATAAGATATAGGCACCATGGGTTATTTTCAGAAATTCACCAGAGTTTGCTTAGGTTACAACTTCAATTCGATATGTCTGAACCCTTATTTAAATCTTTATTTATGAATTTTCACTAAATTGCTTATTTTTATCTTCATTATTTTAACTCAGATCTTTATTTTTTTATTCTTTTATTTTTTTATTTCTATATCTTAAATGGTTATATTTTATGATTACAATTTCTTAAGGTCAATTGGCTACATAATTATATTAATACTTTTATTACTAAATGTTATTTTGGCATTAAATTGTCCAATCTAATGTATACATTTTGTAAAACGATTGTGATTTTATGTGGGATAAAAAACCTCATGTATTATTGTACAAGAAAAACAATATACTGACAACACTATAGGAAAACATTATGCTGTGGTGGTGGTGGAGACCATTGATAGGAATTATTGAAAGGTTATAAAAGATAATCTAAAATGTCTGACAAACTTTTACTTTTACCTATCAAATAAGGAGTGTGAGGACATAAACTATCATCTACTCTATCCCAAAAATCACCCAATTGTAGGAGGTACAATATGGAGTCCACAAGAAAATTAAACTGGAGCCTGCAGTGCTTTCTAGTGGAAGAAATAATGCATACTTCTCTTATTTGAGAACTGCATTGAGAAGTACAGTGTTGCTTGAACTGTATTCCATGATTTGCTTGTCTTTATCTAAGAGAACTTGCAATAATTTTCATTAAGTATCAGAAATCATCAAGGTCGTATGTTATATAGTTTAAATACCATGTCAGAGATATATTACTAATCATTGTGAAAGCACATATGCCACACCCCCCCCCCCCCAATTTTTACAGAATAAAAACAACAACGAAAAACAGCTTTGAAAAAAAATACATTCCCCCCCCCCCCCCCCCCATTTTTTCCCCAGGTCTTCCCATCTATAGGTAGGGCTCTAAAAAAAAAATGGCACTTGTGGAAGAGTGCCTTGAGTAGCAGGATAACAGGGAGCATTGCTAAGCCTCGGCATTTCCAAATCAAAATGATTTTGTCTTTATTTTTATTTTACTGTATCATTCTCTCCTTTTATCCACCTTTGCACCTGTGTGGGCTCAGGGAATGTTGAGTGGAGTCAGAATTCTTTGTATTGTTCAAGAAAAATTAAAAACATGTCTTTCCCTGCTTTGATTTGATGGTCTCTATAGTTAAAAGCAGACCTGCATATGCAGTGTACCCGGTATTACCTACATGCTAAAAAAAAAACATGGCACAAGGTGCAGGGCTCACACTCAAGGACACACCATGCCCAAAGCAGCAAGTTGTAAAAAAATGCAACCCTGAAAATGAAGTTATTGTTATTGTTAACTTATTGTTATATGTTATTTTAAAAGCGTATGCTTTCATTTACATTTATGAATAACAACTATAGATATCATTTTTTTTACAGTGGTAATATTTTTGCATTAGTTTAAATATATATTTATATATATATATATATATATATAAATATATATATATATATATAGATATATATTTATATCTATCTATCTATCTATCTATCTATCTATCTATCTATCTATCTATATATATATACAGTGTGTATATATATATATATATATATATATATATATATAGATATAGATATAAATATACATGTGTATATATATCTATATCTATCTATCTATCTATCTATCTATCTATCTATCTATATATATATATATATATATATATATATATATATATATATATATATATATATATATATTGTATATACATTAATTAAATTGACACTAAACTTTGGTTTAAAAAAAAATGAAGCAAAAAAAAAGTACTTTCTATTGCTCTCAGCCTCCTGAAAATCCAGGAACGTTTTTTTTTTTTGCTTCTGTGATCTGACTTTTTTTTAGAGGTTCTCCATGGTCGCACTGTAATTAGGAGCATAGCAACCCTCTTTTTCTCGCCCCTGAGATGGATTATGGATTATGGACTATGGGATGTGTAGCATGCTCAGAGCCATGCAATTAATGTGTGTTGCTCATTTTAAACTAATGGTAGTGAGGGGCTGTCTTGCATACACACCGTCCAAAGCGCAATGACGTAAAACACTACAACAAGCCGAGAAAAATTAAGTTCAATGCTTCCAAGCATGCGTCGACTTGATTCTTGTTTTTTTCTTCGTCGGAGTTCCACACAGACGATCGGAATTTCGGATTTTTAAACTTCTAAATTCAGGCAGAAAAAAGTCTGATGGGGCCCACACACATATCCGATGACAACATTCTGTCTGACTTTTTTCATCGGAAATTCTGATCGTGTGTACAAGGCATAATAATCTGCTATTCCAACTGCTTTTTATAATAATTTTTGCTAATTACAATGACATATTCTGGTAACTCACACAATGCTACAATTCTTTATATCATTGAGTTGCCCCATCACCACTTTGCTCACTGACAATAACATATACATATGACTCAGTTTATTATTTTTGTTCTTTTCTTTCATCTCGCCAGCAGCATCTGCCCTTTGGTCGATTTTAGCAAGCCTTTTTTTTTTTTTCTTCTATACACTGTCACACAGTATATTTTGCTAAATGCTTCTCCCAACTTTGTTTCCCATTATGCTCCGGACCTGCGGCTTGCGTATATCGCTTTGATGCTTCCCACAGAGGCATTTTTGGCTGTACAAACTCACGTTTTTTAAAGCTTCCCACTGAGTCCTGTTTTTCTGCAGTCGAATCACAGCAGCTGCTGGTGAACGTTCTCGAATGAGTTCCATCCTTGGCATTCTTGTCCTGTCAACTGTGCTTAAAGAAGATTCCAAATACAGATTGGGACGGACTGATGTCCGAGTCCTAAATGTTTTTTTTTTTTTGTTTTGTTTTTCTTAAATAATTCAATAAATCCTAAGAGTGCCTGATGTAATATAGGAGCAATAGTGTTTTGAATGCAGGACGTGAGTCACAGATCTTCTCTATAAATGAGTCATTGGAAGAAGGAGACAGAACAGTAAAACATAAGAAAAGTCCCTATTTAACATGATTGCTCATCCACAAAATAATTTTTCAAAATATTTCAACCACCAAAAGTCCAAAATAGTAATGTTTGCTGCAAATAAACAGTTTTAGAAAAAAAAATGAAAGGCTGTGTTTTTTTAAGATGTTTTAAGTCAAATTAATGTACGTACCTGGGTAATGTTTGTGCGGTACAAAAAAATACACTGTTTGTAACACTATAAAAGGAAAAAAAAGTATGTTATGGCAGATAACATGGTTTAAAAAAAGTTCCGCCACATTTTTTTTAAATTGATCCGAGCATAATTAATTATTAAATTAAAGGGGTTGTAAAGGTACAATTTGTTTCCCTAAATAGCTTCCTTTACCTTAGTGCAGTCCTCCTTCACTTACCTCATCCTTCGATTTTGCTTTTAAATGTCCTTATTTCTTCTGAGAAATCCTCACTTCCTGTTCTTCTGTCTGTAACTCCACACAGTAATGCAAGGCTTTCTCCCTGGTGTGGAGTGTCGTGCTCGCCCCCTCCCTTGGACTACAAGAGAGTCAGGACACTCTCTACGTGGCAGATAGAGAAAGGAGCTTTGTGTTAGTGGGCGTCCTGACTATCCTGTAGTCCAAGTGAGGGGTCGAGCACAACACTCCACACCAGGGAGAAAGCCTCGCATTATTGTGTGGATTTACAGACAGAAGAACAGGAAGTGAGGATTTCTCAGAAGAAATAATTGAAGGATGAGGTAAGTGAAGGAGGACTGCACTAAGATAAAGGAAGCTATTTAGGAAAAAAAATTACTTTTACAACCCTTTAAAAAATAATTATATAATTTGAATAATAAGGGTTGCTAAAATAAAAATGTTATGCTCACAATTTTTTCTCTCCTGTTGTGGCCATTGCCATCATGATTGTGGGCATGTGAAGCCGAATCAATAACTCTTCCTGGATAAGTTTGAGAGGTGCATGCTGGATGACCAGCATGCACCTCTCGATCTCGCACATGCGCGATTCACCAGTGGCTGTAGTGCCGGTTGTTTCTAAAATTGACAAAACAATGGGTGGCGATGGAGGAAGGTCCCGCCCCGTTTATCTATGGCAACATAGATAAATAAATCTCGCCGCTGTGATCCGCCTCAAATCGCGTCATTTCCTGTCAGGAAATAACGCAATTTTTGATCACAGTACTGCCCACAGACTCCTGGGAATTGAGGACACATCATTTCCCAGGAGCACAGGCGAGGGAGGATTGACAAGGAGCTCCGCGGACAAGGAAATGGCAGATTAGGAGGACTACATAGCAGCAGGACGATTCTGGTAAGTATACATACCAAAAACAGCTAAATTAGGTAATTACCCAACTAGAAATAAGGACCAAAATGTCAACTTGTTCCATTCAAATGTATTCTAAGCTATCCTACAGGCAGCACTCAGGAGTGAAGTCACCAATCACCATTATTGATTTATATGGCATTTATATGTAAATAAAGGCGGCATTCATATGTATATCATGCCCCCCTGCAGTGAAGAGATAATGTGCTGTAACCTCTAGCAACCAATCAACAAAATAAATCCTGTGTTTGGGTCACAGAGCTGAAGAATGGGGAGAGGTAAATGTAAACAAACCTCTCAACGTGCTTTCTAGTGAGCCTATCGCTGATCATGTGTTCCCTGTCATACGGAATGACGATCAGTGACGTCACATGCAAAGCCACGCCCCTACAGTACGTAACACACATTAGGTCACACTTAACCCCTTTAGCGCCCCTACAGTTTTTTTTTTTTATTATTTTTATTATTTTTCACATATGAATTTATAATTATGATCCACTAAATGGTTTCTAAATCAGCTGTTTTTTATTAAATGTATCCATTATATGGAGTCCCACTATGGTCTCTTTTTCACTCTTCCTAATGCTCCTATGATACATTGAGCCTTGACATTTGGTCGTATGAGGATCAGTTTACACTCTCACCTGTATAGCTGACACTCTGAGGGGGATACGAGTTCGACACTCGTGGATTTATGCCTGCTGTCCTTTCATTCATGTGAGTGCATTTTCTCAAATCTTTACCTGTTCGAGGTACCCTCACAGTGTCATGCTATATGCATTGCATATGTCTTCTCTTTTCCATGACACACATTGGCCGCTGAGAGCTGTCTTAGGAGTCAGGAGGAGGTATTTTATCAGCCCACTAATCCAGCTGTGATCAGTATCTCTGTTAGCTGTTTGGACAAACAGCCGTGAGGTGAGCTGCTAGCACACTCAGAGGTGTCATCAGTCATTTCATTTTTTCACATTGCATTTTTGGTGGAGGTGTTTCATCTAGACACTGTTCTGTGAAAGAATTACTGGACTGCTAGATTTGATCCTTATTTATGGACAGGACTTTATCACATGTGTGATTTTTGATAGTTTTGCACTTTTTTCCACTTATTTTATGCTAGTTTTGTTTTTTATATATGTAGTAGCTATTTTACTATGTATTTTCACTGTTAAATCTTTACAGGATTATAGGTGTTTGTTCACTTTCATCTGTATTGTTCATTGTATATCATCAGATACCTTTTTTTTTTCTCACTGTTCACCTACGATCCCTTTACTTCGCATTCCCTTTTCACTTCCACCTTGCCATTCCCTCCCCCACAGCACAGCTACCATACTTCACATTATTATCACTTTTTCTGTTAGGATCAGATCCACAGGTGCTGCTGCAGTCCCCCCCCCCCCCCCCAGTCCATCAGACAGCGCCAGAGTTCTCTATTTCTATAGTCCACCAGTGTTCAACAGATATATAAATCATAAATGAATCATATGAATAAAGTCCACCAGTATTCAAAAAATGAATAAAGTCCATCAATATAAATCAATATTATAAATCAATATAATATCCAATATGCTCAAAACTTAATCAATGAAGTCCATCCGTA
Organism: Rana kukunoris; assembly: GCA_029574335.1. Taxonomy (NCBI): domain Eukaryota; kingdom Metazoa; phylum Chordata; class Amphibia; order Anura; family Ranidae; genus Rana; species Rana kukunoris. The sequence goes on from CM056050.1 coordinate 459,107,779, forward strand.
TGTGCGATGGCGTCTCCAACCGCTATTGGAAAAATCGTGATGGACTAGATATTGATTTAGAATCCATTTAACAAATCATAATTTTGATTTCATAGGCTTAGCACGATTCTATTTTTCTTCCAATATACTTCTGTGTTAGTGTTATACAGGAGAATTGCAGCTTCTGACAAAAACGTTGGGAATAATTTCGTATTTTTATTTTAAGTTTATAACTTTTTTCATAGCGCAGTTTCTTGCCTTTTTTCTACTACTGATAAAAAGTCTCAGGCGTGGCCTGCACCCTTTATTTCTGTAATACTAATGATGCAAGTGCTGTAATTTAGCTTAAAAGAAAACAGAGTGCACACATGCAGGCGGGCAAAAGAAACTTTTCACGAAAACCATTCATTTGTGAGTCATAAAGTGTTCATTTTAATATCAAATGTTTCTGAATGAATAGAAAAATATTTTTTTTGACCAAAAGGCTGTGCAATTATCTCTTGTTAAAAAAAAAAAATAGTAATAGCTTCTATTAAGATTAAGTAATCATAAGTACTAATCAAAGGGTTGTGTATGGTTATGCATTTCAGGCTATTAACAAAAGGAAAAATAAATTGTCGCTCCTCAGACGCTCAGAGAAAATTCAAAAGAATAATACTGTAAAATATGTAATCACGGTTCACCTTCTCTGTAAATAGAATCAGATATAAAAGTATCCATGGACATTAAATGCCAGGCACTCAGTGCGTGTGGTTTCAAGAGGTAAGGCTATCTATAGGGTGCTAGATATCCTTGAATTACTGCTCTAGAGGGAAAAAAAAAGTCTATAGATTGAGCTGAAATTTTTATGCAATAGCCCATTGTTCCAAAAGGCAGTATACAGGTCATGGTGCTCGCAAAGAAATAAGATACGCACCTGTCAAAGTAAAATAGGACTTTCAGCATTCGCAGTGCTTCTAAACATCAGATACATGTTTAGTGTCTTTGCCTAGAGTAAATGGTTATGGAAAACATATCATATTTCTATCTATCTTTTCTTTATTTATTATCTTCTTGGCTATATTATAGATATTATAAATGTAAAATATTATTATATTTTTTACATGACTTTAAACTCAGATAAATATGAAATAGTGCAAATACCTATTTTATGTTCACCCTGTTTGGCCAGCAGGTTGAGAGGATCTTCACCCTGGAACAAAAAAATTAAGTCAGCAGCAACACATATGCATTAAAAAAAAATGAAAAATGGGAATCCCACCCAGTAAAGAGGTGTATTAGGCCGCGTACAGTACACGCGATCGAACATGTTTGCTGAAACTGGTCCGCAGACCAGTTTCAGCGGACATGTTCGATCGTGTGTACGGCCTATCGGACCGTGTTCCAGCGGACAAAGCTTGCTTAGAAACATGCTTAGAAACATGCTTAGAAACTTGTCCGCTGGACATGTTCGATGGTTAGTACACGAAATCAGCGGACAAAAATCCTGCGCATGCTCAGAATCAAGTCAAGGCATGCTTGGAAGCCTTGAACTTTGTTTTTTCATCACGTCGTTGTGTTCTACGTCACCGCGTTCTGGTACAAGGGGATTTTTGTCCGATGGTGTGTACGCACATCAGACCAACAGACAACTTCAGCCTGGTCCGTTGAAAGCGGTCCGTCGGACAGGTTTCCTCGGACATGTCTCATCGTGTGTACGCAGCCTAAGGCCGCGTACACACGAGCAGACAGATTTGTTCAAATCGGTCGGGCCGACCGATTTGAACAAATCTGTCTGCTGGAGACATATTGGTTTGATCGTGTACACACGATCAAACCAGAATCCCCGCCGCCAGACGGCACGGTGACGTGGCGGTGACGTTGACGCCACCACGTAACCACACCAGGAAGTAAAACACTTCCGCGCATGCGTCGAAACCATTCGGCGCGTGTGCGAGAAGACATGTCTGCTGGTTAGCGTACTAACCAGCAGACATGTCGGGCAGACGGGTTCCCAGCCGACAGATTTCAAAGCATGCTTTGAAATCTGTCGGGTGGCCAAATCCGTCGGCTCGCCCGTACACATGGTCGAATCTGTCTGCTGGGACGGTCGGGCCGACCGTTTCCAGCAGATAGATTTGATCGTGTGTACGCGGCCTTACTCACCCTGTATATAAATGGGGGGGTGTATAATCAGCTTACTGAGGAGGAACAGGAAGTGAGAAATTCAGACAAAGAAAACAAAGAAAAACTTTTTTTTTAAATAATTCAAAGGAAAAGGTTAGTGAATCAACAATGCACTAGCTTAAAGAAACCTATTAAAAAAAAAAAAAATTTACAACTCCTTTAACTACAATCCCCATAACCTCCCAGAGAAGCCCCCACCTAGACTCACCCAAAAATCTCCCCCTGCATATTGGGACAACATTACACCATCCCTCATAAGCCAAGCACTGTCCTTTACCTGACCCTGGATGCTGGCGGTGAGGCAGAAGTCAGAGCTGATGCACTCATCTTCCAGCAAGATGGGCTCAGGGAAAGCTGTTCTGGTGTCCTCTCCTATAGCAGCTTCCGCGGTGCGTCTCCTCTCTGCTCCTCCAATAGGATCACCTGATGTTTTGGCCAATTGGGAAATGGGTTTCATATCTGCTTCTCGATTCTCCGAGAAGAGGATCAGTGTTGCAACAACTATTCATTCGCTATTGCAACACATCTGGGTGGGCTCCGGTCACATCCTCTGCGACCGGAGCCCACCCTATTTTGAAGCCTATTAGAGGTTCTGGCTCTAATCAGGTGCTTAAAGCGGATGGTTCACCAAAAACAAATATTAAAAGCCAGCAGCAACAAATACTGCAGCTGCTGACTTTTAATATTAGGACACTTACCTGTCCTGGAGTCCAGCAGCGTCCGCAGCAGAGGATGAGCGATCGCTCGTCACCCTGCTGCTCCCCCCTCCATCCACGGCGAGGTAACCAGGAAGTGAAGCGCTCCGGCTTCACTGCCCGGTTCCCTACGGCACATGCGCGAGTCGCGCTGCGCCCGCGATTGGCTCCCGCTGTGTGCTGGGAGCCGAGAGTTCCCAGCATACAACGGGAAAAGCCCGTCTTTTGCCCGAGACTGCGGGCCGGAAGTGGGTGCGGATACCTGTCTTTAGACAGGTATCTGCACCCCCCTCCCCCTGAAAGGTGTCAAATGTGACACCGGAGGGGGGGAGGGTTCCGATCAGCGGATCTTCACTTTAGGGTGGAGATCCGCTTTAAAAACAAAAACGAAAAACCTGGCTGCTGTAATGTATGCGCCTGGTGCCCTGAAAGGGACACATGAATAGGGGGTGCATCTATCCACTGCATATAGAGGGGGGCAAGGAAAGAGTGGGCGGTGCTCGGGCGCCCCTAATGAACAGACCACCACTGCCCTCATCCCTTCCACTGTGACAGCGGGACGGGGATCAGATTTCAACTGGACCAGCCAACAGCACCAGGGACACTTTGCCTTGAATGTAAGTATGATCCCTTGTGCTGGTTTAAAAAAAAAAACACAAAACAAACATTTGGCTAAATTTAGGTTTTAAATCTTTTAAAACATGTCAGAGGGCCCCAGAGGGTCCTGAAATTGGGACCACGTGCTGTCGGCTGATTAATGTTTTGCCTGTGAAGACATCAATGTATGGCTTTTATTTAGGATTATAGTGAGCCATGTGTTAAAGGGGTTGTAAAGGTTCGTTTTTTTATTTTCTAAATAGGTTCCTTTAAGCTAGTGCATTGTTGGTTCACTTACCTTTCCTTTGATTTCCCTTCTAAATGTTTTTTTTTTGTTGTTTTCTTTGTCTGAATTTCTCACTTCCTGTTTCTCCTCAGGAAGCTGTTCAGTAAGCTGTTCTGACTGACTTTTCACCACTTGGATGATGGTGGAAAGCTTACTGAGGAGAAACAGGAAGTGAGAACATCAGACAAAGAAAAAAAAAAAACCTTTACAACCCCTTTAAGGAATAATGGACTCCCAGCCAACACCTGATTCCTGCATTTGAGGGGAGCGCTTTAAATGGTGCACCTTTTCCTTGACTCAATGTTATATTTAACAGAAAAGAGCAAATAAGGAGACTCTTTGCCAACTTCTAACAAATGTTATTCATTTTACTCTATAATCCCTATTAAAGGGCAATGGGATGAGTGTTTTGCGTTTCTTCCAGAGCACGCATGTACATTTAGGTGTAACTATGAGTAAAATTGGCAGTACCTTTTTTATACATAGCTTATGATTTTAATTGAATGCATCCTGTGGCCGGTTTGTCATATGTGATTAGCATAGATTATTATAAGATGAAAGAACACATTTGTTTATTTGAAATGACTTACTATAGCAGCATGAATCCAGCATTCCTGGACAATGAATAGATTCTAGTGATTCATGTATAATGTAGGTGAGGGGTCATTGTAAGTAAACTCTGAATGAACAGAATTTATGTTCCAAATTAAACCCCACTTTAAATAGCATCCCTTGTATGAGTGTGTTGCAGTGATAGATTTTTATTTGGGTAGTTTGTTTTTGTTTGCGTATCTTTCAAGTTTGTCATCTGCAAAGAACTGCAATAATGGTAATTCATCAAGCCTGGAAAACTACCTACATTCATTTTTTTTCTGTTACTTATTTTTTTTTTTTTTTTATTCTCCATCCTATATTGTTGTTTTAACTTGAAAAAGAACACCATATTTTCTAGATGCATCCTCTGATTTTGCTACCAAGTCCATATGACAGCGGAGGGGGGGGGGGGGTAACACTAGGATGACCACATTTCCTAACTGCCATTCAGGGATACCCCCCCCCCCCCCAAAAAAAAAAGGATGATTTTTGATACCTTATTTTGCATTTTTTGGGGGAGGGGAGGGGAGGGAATGTTACATCTTCAAATTGGGGGGCTCATGCTGGGACCTGTAGTGCTTCACTTTTGGGGGGGGGGGGTTACAAAAGTAGAGTTTTTTTAAGTGTGTGACTCCCCCCCAAAAGTGATAGGCTATAAGTCCCAGGATGAACCCTTGAAATCTGATGATGTGACTCCCCCCCAAAACTGGAGGCCTACAAGTCCCAGCATGAACCACTAAGATCTAAGGGTATGACCCCATAGATTTCACAGTTTCATGCTGGGACCTGTAGTTCTTCACTAGTTGGGGGGCCACATCTTCAGCTCTGAGGTGTTCATGCTGGGACCTGTAGTTCTTCACTAGTTAAGGGGGGGTCACATCTTTAGCTCTGAGGTTTTCATGCTAGGGCCTGTAGTCCTTCACTTTTGGGGGGGGGGGGGGTCACATCCCAGTCAAGTTCCAGTGTCACTATTCTGCCTGAAATGGAGGTTTTGAAATTTTCAGTAATTCTCTGTTCCTGCCTAAATTCTGTTGCCATCTGGAGTGACGTCTGGCTGTCTAGCTACACCTTTTTATTTCCAGCAGCAAATCGGGGGCCACTCTGCACATTTCAGGAAGCTGAGGGCTCGGCTGTGCTGCACCGACACACACACACCGGTGTGGAGGGCACCAGAGCCTGGCAGGCCGTAGACGAGAGTGGTGGGCGTGTCATAAAGCGGAACGGCGACTCTGCTATGGCTGGAGTTGGGGTGTGAGCGGAGGGCGTGTCATCTGCTGCTCTGTGTCAATTACATGTATTGTGTAGGGAAATCATAGTTCCACCGCAGGCTGACACACAGCGGGTGGCCCTTCAGCCTCATCTCCAGTGACAGCTCAGATCCCCACTGTATTCCGGAAACACTGTATTGTCCTGAAATGAATTTACCCGGGACAGACCCGCAAAATGCGGCAACTGTCCCGGGCAATCCGGGACACTTGGTCACTCTAGTTTACAAACACCCGGTGGCTGCAGGGATCGGGATTGTGTCTCTATCTGACAAGCCGACTTCTGGCTGTCAAATGGAAGCAGACCGGCACCAGATTGCTTACACACCCCTTGGTAACTGGCACCCCTTCGCACACATGCCCCCCCCCCCATGTATCCTGGGCTCCACTTGCCCATCTGTGGGCACAGGACTGGCATAGTGGGTGCCATTAGGTAGAGGAGAAGGAGCTGAGTGGATATGCATCCTCTCTTCTCCTCTTCTTGTTGCTGACCTGGAGAGACATGTAAAACATCACTTCTGAGTCCCACTGTCATTTTTTCCCAGCCAGCATGGTCAGGAAAAAATGTAATGCAGTGTCATTTTACCCCCCGAAAAATGGTAATTTATAAAGTTTGTGTGCCCTAAAATTAACTTTAGTGTGTTCTTTACTGAAATGTTGGACCTACCCCTATTTTATTCTCTAGGGTGTCTGCATTCAGAAAATATATAATGTTTTGAGGGTTTATGCAATTTTCAGCCCTAAAATATTTTTTTAAACGTGTGCAAAAAATTCAAAAAGGATAAGTTCACCTTTTGTAACAAAAAAAAAAATCAAACAAAACAAATGCAAATCGTTTTTTCATGTCAAACAATGTGCATGAATTATTTTTGTACATTTCGGCCCTTATAACAGTGCAATGCCAGGATCCTGTGGACACACAATACATTGTCTGCCCGTACCTTTGATATGGCCATGCAGTTACTGAATGGCATGAATAGAGTTTGACTACAACAGTGCTCACCAGCACCCTCACTGTTCATTAATAACTACAAGCTGCTAGCCGCAATGGCTATCAAATTGTAACAGCAGTTGCAAGTAGAGGATCCCCCATCTGCTGTCACAAAGCAGAGAGCGCTGGCAGTGGGACGTTGCTGCATGGAAGTATGTTACATGTTACACCCTAAACAAGGGTGTAACATGTGACATGCTCCTAAAGGTGAACTTAGCCTTTAAAGTACTGTATATGTGAAACCTTTGTTTGAAAAAAAAAAGATTTAAACCATATACTTTAAGATACCAATATTAGGCACACCATATTAATAAAAATTATGAAAAGAAGAAATTCTAAATATTTTTTTTTTTTTTATAAGCGGTCATATGACCACTATTTATAGTTTTATACTCCACTCAGGGGTGGGGGTGGAGATTACTTACTATGGTTGGCGGCTTTTGCTGATGTCCCATATTTATGGAGCTCTTTTTCTCTATGAATAGAACAATAGGGCTGAAGACGAGGATAGAGGGGGATACTGATGACTGACATCACTGGACACTACTCGTCTACAGCATATGGCAATAGACACATTGTGCCAGGGGTGGTTTAACAGCAGTCTAACTATGGGACAGGTCATGTATTGGCATTACATTCTGACTCTCTCAAGTCAGAAGGAGAGACATAACCTTGACTTTCCTTCAGGTTGGTGGAGAAAATTGAGTACTGTCCGTGATTAGGGTTGAGCTAACCCGACCTGTAAAGTTCGGGTTCGTACCGGACTTTTGTTTTTTTTTGTACCCGGACCCGAACCCGGACAATTTGCTGTAAGTTCTGGTTTGGGTCCGGTGTTCGGCTATGTAATGGTGCGCTGCAGGGCAGCCAATCACCATTTGTTTTACTTGTGTGACCTAGAAGCCATCACAGCCATGTCTACTAATGGCATGGCTGTGATTGGCCAGTGCAGTATGTGACCCAGCATGTGACCCAGCCTCTATATAAGCTAGAGGCACATAGCACAACTCACTCTGCTTTAGCTAGGGTAGGGAAAGGCTGCCGCTGCTGCTCTCAGGGAGAGATTTAGATAGGATTGTCCTGCTTCAGAAATCGAATTACAATACTCAGCAATCTACATAGTATTAGCTACTTTAGGGAAAGGTTCCTGATTGTGCTTATAGGGAGAGAATTAGATAGGAGTCAGTCCTACTTCACAACTCAAATTGCAGCAGCACTGCATATGTTCCTGTGAGATACTCTGCATATTGCACCAGCACTGCATATGTTCCTGTCAGATACTCTGCATATTACACCAGCACTGCGTATGTTCCTGTCAGATACTCTGCATATTGCACCAGCACTGCATATGTTCCTGTGAGATACTCTGCATATTACACCAGCACTGCATATGTTCCTGTCAGATACTCTGCATTAGATAATTTAGGGAAAGGTTCCTAATTGTGCTTATAGGGAGAGAAACATATAGCAGTCAGTCCTACTTCACAAATCAAATTGCAGCAGCACTGCATATGTTCCTGTGAGATACTCTGCCTATTACACCAGCACTGCATATGTTCCTGTGAGATACTCTGCATTAGATAATTTAGGGAAAGGTTCCTGATTGTGCTTATAGAGAGAGAAATATATAGGAGTCAGTCCTACTTCACAAATCAAATTGCAGCAGCACTGCATATGTTCCAGTGAAATACTCTGCATATTACACCAGCACTGCATATGTTCCTGTGAGATACTCTGCATTAGATAATTTAGGGAAATGTTTCTGACTGTGCTTATAGGGAGAGAAATATATAGTGAGATACTCTGCATATTACACCAGCACTGCATATGTTTTTTTTTATGTTATTTTAAGTTGTCCACATTTATTTTCAGAGTACTTGCCGTGCTCTTACCGACATTTTGCTGCCATTTGCAGCCCTCTAGCCCTTTCCCTTAGCTTTTTAGAGACAAAAGTCCGAGTACCCATTGACTTCAATGGGGTTCGGGGTCAAGTTCGGGTCAAGTTTGGGTCCCGAACCCGGACTTTTTTCCGATTTCGGCCAAACCCGTCGAACCCGAACATCCAGGTGTCTGCTCAACTCTATCCGTGATACTTTTTTTTATTTGCACTAACATATAATTAATTATTCATGGATAAGCTTTTGGGGTGTGTCCCCTTCTTCAAGGTCCAAGCAGTACTTCAATCACCTCAAGTACTTCAGGTTGGTAACATTTTTGATTAAGTGGAAAGACAATTTAATGTTAAAGAAGACCTCTGTTCACCTGTGAAAAAACAATATTGTATTGTCCTCATTTCAAGCAGACTACATAATGATATTTTAGAAATTCCAATACAGTGGTTATGAATACTGTTCAGTTTTATACTGTGACATCTGCAAATGTTATCTAGGAAACTCAAATACATAAACAGGTTTTGTTTGCAGGGCCGGCGCTACCTATAGGCAAGGTAGACACTGGCCTAGAGTGCACATCAGTCGGGGGTGTTGCCAGTGGCATAGTGTGGAGGGACAGGCGGGTTCAAGGAGTTCAGGGAGTCTCGGTTCGGTGGCATCAATAAACAGCGGCGTCCTTAGGGTGTGGGCGGCCAGGCATCTATCTCAACACAGTGGGTGTTTAGCGAGTAGATAGGCCTTAGAGCTCAGGAGAATAGCTCCACTGCCTTCTCCTTGACCTCGCCCCCCTGCCCCCTTCTGAAAAGGTGATTAGCAGCAGGCATATAATACCCCACCCCAGAGAACGGGCGGGAGGCACAGGCTCCAAGGGAGTTGCTGGAAGGATCAAATCACCCCTGAATCAAGGAGACAGACTGGCATGAAAGGTACCATCCACCGGTCATTATAGAGACCTATCTGCAGACAGAGACTGTGACAATGGGACAGAGGAGGCATACCACCCTTGCCTGTCCATATACCGAGCCAGTGTCATCACTATTTGTCTTCAGTCCGAGTCTAGAGGCGCAGGTGTGGGCCTGAGGACCACAGCTGAAGAAATAGGTGGAGAGGTGCTGCAAAAATCTCCACCTGCCAACTCCACGATATACATGGGCAGGGCGTCAAAATGAGCTTTCGCCTCGGATGTTAAAAATCCTTGCACCAGCTCTGCTTGTTTGATACCATTTATACCAGACAATACATTGCATATTAGCCTGCACCCAATATATTAGTTGTATTAGATATTAGCCTATAAAGATAACGCAATTAAAAAAAAGCTCATCAAGAGCAACTAATCTGTTAGTACATTATTCATTTTAGCTAACACTACAGTATAAATATCCAACAGTGTCATTCATTAAATAACCAAATAAACTTACAAGTATAGCAGGGACATATACATCAGATATATAGTATTATTAACCAAAGTAATGACCTGTGTTGACAGGCTTTTGTTTTCCCCAAACATGTTTTGCATTCATATGCAAGTTAATGGGGAGGCAAAATCATACCTCCCAACTTTTTTAAATGGGAACGAGGGCCACCTATTAGCAAAAGTATGTAGGCAAAGAACACACCCTGCTAAACCCCTTAACAGAGAATTGTACAAAAAAATAGATTTGTGAAACCCAAAAATGGATGAAAGAAAATGGAAAAGGAAATGGAAATTGAAAATGGATGAAAGGTTTAGCACTGGAAAACACTTTTTGAAATTTAAAAAGTGCATTTTATATACAACTATTTAGATCACAGTAAAATTAGGGACAAATGAGAATGAAAGAGGGACAGGCTCCAAATCAGGGAAAGTTGGGAGCTATGGCAAAACCCATTTGAAGGGATGCAGGTCAGAAGGAAATCAACTGCAAGTCAAATGCATCTGTCAAATAATTCTCTGTAAGCAGGGACGTCCATTAACGGCCCGACCATTAAGGGAGCATGGACACCGGCCCCTATGTCCATCGCCGCCTCCCCTATCCATGTGTCCAGCCTCTTTCAGGACAGCGCATGAATTCCAACAGGGAGGGGCTTATTTTTGATGCACCGATTAGAGCCAGAAGCTCCAATAGGCTTTAACATAGGGTGGGCTTGGGTCACAGAGAGTGCGTTCTCAACAGGTAATTAATATTTGCTGTCGTAACACTGATCCTCCTCCTGGACCAATCAGGAAGCAGGTTTTGACACTGGTCACCTGATTGGCTGAAAGGACAGGTGATCCTTTTGGACGCCTAGGAGAAGGAGGGGAGGACCTAGAAGGCGCCATGGAGGAGAGGACTCAGAGCCGAGCCGCTGCACCATGCTGCCTGCCATCCGCCACCCACCACAATAGGGTAAGTGCCAAACCGACCGGCAAACAGCGGTGGGTGTGTGGTTGTTTGTCCTCCCCCCCCCCAAAAAAAACAGCCTCCACTGCTGGTAAGTTTACCAAATTAGAACAATACAGGATCCAGGGGACCCTGCAGACATACAGCCATTAGGACACCGACCACAATATACATAAGCATCACCAAGGTGACCAGAGAATAAGGAAGTGACAGCAATAAAGGTGAGTCTCTTTATATATTTCTCTAAATGTTTAACAGGAAATGTGAAATTGAAGAAAAATCAAGGGACAAGAGACAGGTGCTTCCTAGGAACTTGTTCCTCAATAGGGTGTAAGCATCCTATAGAACTATAAAGATTGAACAATTACAATTCAAGTTTCAACTTCTGTTTCTGGATGAAGTAGCACTTGAGGCTCAGTAGACAGCAGTATTGTCAGTCTGGGGGTTGGGTAGTATTAAATGTACTAGCATATTTAAATACACTAACAAATTAAAGCCAAACTCCAGTTACCTCAAACAGTTTTTTTTCCCTTTGGGATAAAGGTTTTACATGCATATATAAAAGCTGATAATTGTAAGCACCCTTGCCAGTGTTAAATGGTTTGTTTCATCCCTGTAAACGGATACATCTGAAGGAGAACTTGTTTAAAAAGCAACACACTTACCGGTCAGATCACCAGGTAAAAATATAGGAAAGAAAGCTATGCAGTCATCACATCTAAGATTTTGTAAGCTGCAATATATCAAATATTTGCTTTTGGTTTTAATACCACTTTAATTTTTAAATAATGTGTTTTGTGATTATTAACATTGCTTCATTCCTAAACCCCATGTCCATGTTCATTCATATTTTCTTCATTTCCATTCTCTCACAGACTGATCATAAAACGAATAGTCACAATTACCCCTCTGTTCAGCCCTAGGCTCTACATTACTCAGTTCTAAACGAGTTTTTAAGTAAGTAGAAGGTGGGACACCAAAATACAAACATCATACGTTTTAGTCCAATTCAAGTCATGCTCTTCACCTATTTAACCCTAACTCCCCGTTTCTCTACAACTGTTTCTCCATGTAGCTTCTTTGAGCTAGCGCGTGTCGCTAGGGGACGGGCTCTGTTCCGCCCTCCCCTGTCCCTTGGGTGATTTGTCCCTGGCTCCGTACCTGGATTTCTAGGCATTTCTTGGTCTCCTCTAGGCGCATGGGTAAGCCATTACATTTTTGGTCTCTGCAAATCGAGAAATACTGTGTTTTATATACATTGTACTGTTTGACTCTTTTCCATGTATGGTTGGATAATAATTCCATATTTTCTACACCTCTATAGTCAAAAATACAAGCCACGATTGCTACTCGGTTTCCCCTGAAGAAGCTATACAAAGCGAAACATGTTGGGACACGGCAATCCACACCACCAAGGCTTGACTGCAATGTGCTAACCATATGACCATTTACCGTTTATGTATCTACCCTTAACATTTGTCTGTTTTGTGGTTTTATACTATAAATCATTTTTCTCTAATAAATTATATTTCTGTATTTTTTGTACAACAACGCTTCCTTTCTCATTCCTATATTTAATTATCCCTCTGCACCGTTAAGAAAATCCCATCCACCCTCATCGTTTTCCATTTAATCAATCTGGGATGTGGTGCCAAAAAATTCTGGTGTGCTATCTATGATTGGACAATTTTTCTATAACTTTTGATTATTAACTTTGGAATAACTACGTTTTGATCAAGCAGTGTTTTCCTAAAGAAACAAAATGATAAATCAAAATCTGTTTATATTTTCAGCAATTATTGTTCCGTCAGTTTCTACAGGGTGCCTTACACAATTTGTTAAAATATATCCATATGCCATGACAGAACCTTTACAATATTTCCAAGAAGGTTGCAGGCAGTATAATTTGTGCTAACCATCCGAGGTACACGTATTTTGAAAAACAAAAAAAAACAAAATCAGACTCATGGTGGTTGCTGTACTAAAGACACATAGAAGGAAGGGAAGGGAATTACCCCCAGAAATTAGTGATGGAGGTGAAACTCTGCTGATTTCCATCATCCAGTTATGAGCAAGCAAAAAACGTTTTTTGGTTATTTTCTTTGTGCATGATTGCATTCTTTGCAAACTGAAGTTTAACCACATTCACTAAGGTCTGAGAAAATTACTTTGCAATTAGTAAATAATCTCCAATATGAAAATTCTTAAGAAAAAAAAGATTCTCAGTTTGACCAGTGGTAGTTTTAATAAAAATAGTATTACTTTTCTGTTTACAAGGTAAGAAAAATAAAGTTATTGGTAGAAAAGGAAAGTGATGCTATTTACAATATATATATATTTTAATGATGCAATCCTACAAAAATTATTGAAATGAAGAAAAACTTGACAAAATGTTCTAAGGGGAATTAAAAAGGACTCAGAAGTTACATAGAAGCTACGTTGATTTAAATACCGTATTCGACAGGTGCATTTGTTTTCGTCTGAATGCATATTCGTCTGAATTTTGGGTATTTTTGTTATCATTTTAACAAGCGAAAACAAATGCGCAGAATCCGAAATCCGAAAGATCTGACATAAAAAAATGCTTTATTTTCATTTTCGTTGCTACAACAGTTCGATATAGATAGGAGATTGGACATGAGAGTGACAATAGAAATCTGTGTCTATCAAACCTGTGGTCTAACATTAACTCTATTAGTCCAAGATTATTCTACATAGAGAGGAAAGATTAGATATAGTGAGAAAAGATCTGACATTATAGAGACAGTGTTGGGGTAGACCATTCAACATTAACGAAGAAGATTCGACGAAGCAGAGAAAAACATACAAACGTCAAATCTGTCATTGAAGGCTTATGGTGTCTGTCGAAAGTTCTAAGAAGATTGGACAAACAGCTAAACTGTACAACGCCGCAAGCGTACATTTCCGGTCAAATGCTCGGCCCATAGGCTATAGAAGAATTCTAATGTTGGTTGACTACTAATAATAATTAATAAATATAATTATTACTAGTCATACAACATTAGAATTCTTCTATAGCTTGTACTGTAGGCGGAACATTCGACCGGCGTACAGTTTAGCTGCTTGTCGAATCAGCTTAGAACATTCGACAGACACCATAAGTAATTCAGATTTTCGGACGAATGCATTATTTAACGAAACAAAATGAGTAACTAAATACATTTTCGGACTAAAACAAAATTCGAAATCAAAATATTTCAGTGTGCACATGTCTATAACGTATATACATTTCGAAAAACATGACAAATATTGTTCAAATAGTTTTGAAGTTAAAATCCAGTCTAAACTTTTTAGCCCTTTTTGGTTCTTATTGCTGTATTTGTCCGAACTAGGGGTAATTCCATAATTATTTTTTTTGTCTCAGAGATTTTATAGCAAGTGGGTTGAAATGTCCCAAATGTGAGGGTAAATCCCACTTTTTGACTGCTGTTTGAATAGGATGTCCCCTATACTCATGTTCTGATGATAACTGTAAAATTTTAGATTTTCCCTCACTTTCTGTCTTAGTAAAAAATGAATTCCATATCATAGAGTTAACGTGACTAGACTCATTGGGGGGCAACAATAAAAAATAAACACTTTTCTGCTCTATCCAAACCTAGAAAAAAACAATTGGGCTGAATTTCTATTTTATATTTTACGTGGTGACTTAAGACTACTGCATAACACTGCATATGTGTATGTACAATATGTACTGCTTTGCAAAATTATTTAGACCCTTGACATTTAAAAAAAAAATTGCTCTAACATCTCTTCATTCACAATCTGTATAAAACATTCCCCAGTTATATGCTCCAGCTTGGAATATATTTATAAATGCCTCCATTTTGAAAATCAAAATATGTGTTGCAGGTGGCTCTGTCCTGACTGTTAGGCCTCGTACACACGATGAGATATGTCCGCTCAAACTTGTCCGACGGACAGTTTAGAGCGGACATGTCTCATCGGATTTCGGTCCGATGGCGTGTACACACCATCGGATCAAAATCCCCGCCGGCAGACAGCGTGGTGACGCGGCGGTGATGTTGACGCCGCCACGTCACCGCTACGTCACGCACCAGGAAGTAAACACTTCCGCGCGCATGCGTCGGATCCATTCACAGGATACGACGCATGTGCGGGAGGATATGTCCGCTGGTTTCCCGTACTAACCAGCGGACATATCCGACGGACAGGTTTGTAGCGGACAAATTTCAAAGCATGCTTTGAAATTTGTCCGATGGACAAACCTGTCCGCTAGCCCGTACACATGATCGGATTTGTCTGCTGAAACGGTCCATCGGACCGATTTCAGCGGACAAATTCGATCGTGTGTACGCGGTCTAACTGACGTTTTGGACCCCACTGATGAATAGGAACCAGTCTGAGTAGTTCCCAATAGTTTAATAAAGATGTCAGCAATGACCATTAGAAAAAAAAAATAGCAGATTAACCTGGCAGATTAACACTGCCACATTTAGGCTGCAAGCATCTGCATCTATTTAATGTTGTTATTGTCAAATACAATTACAGCATTAAAAAAAGCTGAAATATATTTAAACAGTGTATTAGATAAAAGCCTTATATTTCCTTTAAGAGACACCAAAATTAGATATGAAAATGAGTCATAGACTTATAGCCGAGTTAGTCAATGCACACTGATGCTGCTAAATTTGGTCTGAGCATATAAGCATTAATGAGAGCTAAACGTTTACTCTCCAATTACAATTTTTTAGCATACTGAAGCAGATTCTTTAGCAACTTTACCCTGTTTTTGCCCTATTATTGTTCCTTTGATTATAGCAAAATGTCTGATTTGTCCCTGATGAAAAGTATCTCTATGGCTTAATACTATTGCTAGTATACATTTTTGTAGGTGTTTTTTTTCCAGAGGTATTGGCAAGGTTATTTTGGTAACAATTTTCTTCTGACTGAAATTCTGAATTCTGACTGAAAAGCTTTACCTTGGCCTAATCAAATAAAAAAACTCTGGGCCAGATTCACATACATCTGCGCATTATTGGACCGGCGTAGCGCACCGCCTTTACGTTAGACTTGCGCAATGTAGCCGCGCAATCACCCTATTCTCGTAGCTTTTACGCATAAAATTGCGCATGCGTAACTTTATTTCAGAGGCGTAAGGCAGAGTAATACAAATTGGGAAGGACGTGGGCTTGTTACATTGAAATGAGCCGTGACCCCATGCAAATGAAGGGCCGGCCAGGTCGCGCATTTGCGCACTTGAAGCAGACCATGTCAGCACCTCTGTGCCCATGCTCACAACTCGGGAACGGCGCAATCAGTGAAATTGGAAATGGACTAGGGCAAAATCATAAACTACGCAGACAGCATAAATAGACACACACAAACGCACTTCCATTGCAAAAGTACATCCCTTTGTTTCCCTTCCCATATAGCAAAGTGCTTTTGTTCCGTTGTTAGTTGTGTTGTGATTTGTATTTGTCAGATTTGTGTACTGTGTGAGCTAGTGTTTGTTAGAAGATATTTGAAAGTGATTTTTGCTAAGTGTTTGTGAGAGATTTTGTTTGATCTTTTTCTGTTTTTTTTTTCTTGCTTGATTGTTTCTGTTTGTTTTTGTGACTGCTTTTTGCTGAGTGTTGGTGAGAGTTTTTGTTTGATAGTTTTCTGGTTGTTTGTTTTCTTGCTTGATTGGTCGTGCTTGTTTTTGTGAGTGTTTTTTGTTGACTGGGAGTGATTTTTGGTCAGAGTATGACTGAGAGGAAGAGGAAATTAAATTTTTCTTTGAGGGAGAAACAAATTCTTGCCCGGGCCATTTCCGACTATGGGCGTTTCCTCCACGGCCCAGACAGTGCCAACACCACCCCGGCCAGGAGGAGAGAGATTTTGGACCTGATCACTGACCAGGTGAATTCAGCGGGGGAGGGGGAGACACGGAACCGGTCTGGGATTGAGAAAAAGATAAATGACCTCCAGCGTCTGGTCAAAAAGAAGCTGGCCAAAATGCTTGCCCATGCCAGGGCCACAGGAGGGGGCCCACCATGCCGTGTTAGGCTGACAGCGGAGGAGCGTGCGGTGGCCCAGACCTTTTATCGGGAAGAAGTGGAGGGCCTGCCCGGCTATGACTCAAGTCATGAAGGCGTGATGCCAGGTAAGGTTTTTTTTTCTATCAGGTGTGTAGCATGTGTGGGGGAGGGGGTGAAAGGGAATATGTGGCAAGTGTGTGGATCCTCCAACCTGTGAATGTTTTGTGTCATCCACAGATGTGCAGGAGGGTGCTGGGCCATCTGGCCTGACCGCACCATCCCCAGGACAGCAGCCTAATGAGGCCCCCCTCGACAAGGCCGGAGTCCGCGGAGGAGGTCGAAGAGGAGGAGGAGGAGGTTGAGGAGAAGGATTTTGAGGAGGAGGAGGAGTCCATGTCAGGCACTGGACTATTGTTTTTGGAGGACTCTTCCCCTCTGGCTGGCAGCAGCCAGCCCTCCCTAAGGGGGAGCCCCCCCTCCTCCCCCAACATGGCTCCCCTCCCAAGGGCCTCCCCTTCTCCCCGGCCACTAGCATCAGCTGGAGGCAGGAAGGCGACCCAGAAGACCAGGGGGTAGCCGATCTCCTGCCCTCCACTCTGAGAAGGGACCAGTTCCTCCAGACCCGCCATCTGGGACAGGTCAGCCAGACATTGGTGCGAATGGAGGAGAGCCTGTCCTCCATCAAGGATATGCTTGGGAACCTGTACTGCCACTCCCGGGCTTTCACAAACTGCCTTAACGAGCTGCAGACTACATCAGCAGGCGTTGGGCAGGATGTGAGGGCCCTCACCCAGGCTATCCAGGCCAACATGGCAACACTAGGTGCTGCCCTGGACAGAATAGCCGTGGCCTTGGAGGGCAGGCTGCCAGGTGGGCAGAGACCAGGGGCTGCTCCTCCTTCCCCGGTTTACCCCCTCCCCCATGAGTCTCCCCAGAGGAGCCGGGGCCATGGGCGCCCCATGCGTGGCTCACTTCAAGGGCACTAATTTGTTTTTCCCCTTTTTTTGGGCCTTTTTTTTTTCCTGGAAATTTTTGGATTTTGCTGGGGGGGTTTTTGGGTTGTGAATGCTGTTTGAATGTGGGGGTGACATTCCTGCCGGAAAAGGGGTGTCACCCTCAATTCTGGTGGAGAAGGGTTCCCCAGGACCAGGGAGAAGTGATCCCCAGGTCCGTGTGAATGGTGTATGAATGAACAGTGACATAATTGGAGCCTTGGCGTGGCGTTGCTGCTCACAAGTCCTGCATGGTGGACTGGTGCCAATCCAATTTGATGAGGATGTGGGGTGTGTGTGCTAGGGACCACAGTGGTGTGCATGCATGCATTCTCATTGTGCCATGATTAATGTGTGTGTTTAACGTGCAAAGATGCCTAATGTGAGCTGTCTCCTGGCTGCTCTTCCCTCAGAAGACGGGGTAACCTCGGTTAGGGGGGGATTGTCTGGTTCAGGGGTCAGGTCATCACGTAGGTCAATCTGCAGGCCCTTTCTCACTGCGAAGTTGTGCAGCAGGCAACAGGCACTGATGATATGGCACACGAAGTTTGGGGAATACAACAGAGTACCCCCAGACTTATCCAGGCATCGGAAACGTGACTTCAGGAGGCCAAAGGTGCGCTCCACCACTGCACGTGTTTGGGCGTGGGCTTCATTGTATCTTTCTTCTCCTGGGGTTTGGGGGTTCCGGATAGGAGTCATGAGATGGGGTCCCAGTGGATATGCAGAGTCACCTGTAAGGGAAAAGACAGGAAAATGTTAGTCATGCATGTGCCCCTTGTGATGTGTGCATCATGGGGGGGTACAGTCATGCCTGCCACCCATGTCACTCACCAACCAGTCAGGTGTCCCCATACATGTTCTGATCGAATTCCATTCGGATGGGGCTCTGATTGTATATGTAGCTGTCATGGCTGGATCCGGGGTGTTTGGCATATGAGGCCTTGGGCATCGACTATCACCTGTACGTTGATGGAATGCCAATGCTTCCGATTGCGGTACATGTGCTCTGTCTCCTGGGGGGGCTGGAGTGCCACATGTGTGCAATCAATGGCCCCCACGGTGCGTGGGAATCTGGCAATTCTGTAGAAATCTGTCATTGCCTTCAGCCGCAGCTCCTCAGTGGTGGGTTTGATGATTTGGTTGGCCATGCGTCTGAGGATTGCAGGGACAACCTGGTGCACACATCTGCTCACGGAGGATTGTGACATCCCAGCCACCACTCCACTTGTACGCTGAAAAGAGCCACTGGCAAGGAAATGGAGTGTTGCCAGGACCTTGACCAGTGTGAAAAATATATATATACAAGTGTACATATAACACCGCGCTACCTAACCGAACATAAATTAGCTGCCAACACCACAGAATTGGATCAATTCTGCAACAGAAAACAAATAGAACACAAAAAGTGTAGCGCTGAAATTATGTGAGAACTAAACATATAACACTGCAAAGTATCATAAAAAACATGGAATACAATAATATGTGTAATACGTGAACCGTCACATAAATTAATCACCAAGTGTTCAAACGATCATATCAATAGATATGAATAAATATGAATGAAGTGATTGATTCAAAGTGTCCAAACAAACGTAATGATGAGTGAAGGAGATTTTGATAGCAGATCCACCACCAAAGAGAAAGATGGGAGGCTTACCGGAAGCGTGGACTCAACTAAGTTTACACTTAATGAGTCACTAAAGCTTAAAGTGTTGGTATCCGGACATCAACCTTTCATTAGGAAACAGGGATGGGTTTTGAATAGAGACCAAATCTTCATATAATAGATGAGGGACCCAAAAAAAATTCCGTAGTACCAGGACCGATACATATGACTCATCAATGCTTTACAAGGGATCCAGAATGCTCAGATGCAACAATTGTGGGAGGAAAGAAATGGATGCAGACATAGGGCCAGATTCAGGTAGAGCAGAGCATCTTTGCTCTGGAGTAACGCATCTCATTTGCGTTACGCTGCTGAAATTTTAGGAGCAAGTGCTGTTATTCAGGAAGCACTTGCTCCTAAAGTTGCGGCAGCGCATCGCAAATGAGCCGGCGGAATTCAAATTGGGCGGGTACGGGGCGTGTAGTATTCTAACTAAGCGCGATCCCGCCGCCAACGTACTGCGCATGCGTCGAGTGTCCAAACATCCCCGTGCGCATGCTCCAAATTCTGTGAATGAACGTCAATGACGTCACATTCCCATTCATGAACTTTTTACGCAAGCGACGTGATTTTTTTTTTTCCCGACGCGATGACGACGCCTATACCTAACATAGGATACTCCAACCCCATGTAGGTATATCTATGCGCCGCGTATCCCGTCCGGAAACGTCGTACCGTCATTGCGTCGCGCCGGAATTCGATCGTGAATTGCCGATTTCCGCTCATTAACATATTTTTTGAGCGTAAATCGGCGGGAACGCCCCCGGCGCCATTTTTAAGTTGAAGTAACGATGCGATGGCGAAACTCAGTTACGCTGCTCGCATCGGAGCTTCAACCCGGCGTTTCTTGTTTTCTGGTTACAGAAAACAGAAACGCCGGCTCAAAGTCACAGTTAGGCTGGCGGATCACTGGATCCGCCAGCCTAACTGTTCCTGAATCTGGCCCTAAGTGTAATAACGTATAAACTTTTTACTAAAATACACAAAATCCAAATGGTTGCACTCACATTTCAGCAGGAAAATCAGAAGCATATAAACACATCTAGCAGTAAAGTCAGCAGAAGACCCGACGCATTTCGATCAAACGATCATCATCTGGGGTGCTGACTAACTGCTATACTAGAACAATATATATAGCCATGCCCCCCTACCTTCATCACGGCTCCAGCTTCAAAGAATCATTGATGACAAATGACTTCCGGGTATGGAGGTAGCGTGTAAACGGCGTGCGCTCCAAGACTCGCTCTGAAAGGGCTAGTTGGAGAGCAACGCTGGACGTACAAGCCTAATGACGTCAGGACGTACAGGAACAACAACGTCTATCCGTCTAGCGTGGGCAGGCGCTGAGCTGTCATCACAGCGCTCCCGCCCTCATAACACAAGTTAATGGCTAAATGCGCTCCAAGCCTCGTAAGGACAAAAAGAGGCTGGAGCGCATTACCAGATCCGTAATCACATGAGGATCATGTGAACCAATCGGGCATGTAGGCGTGCAAGGCTGATATCTACGCTATCAAACCCACGATATATCAGTCAAGCCAGCAAAGGCTGAGACTACATATACAGCGAAAATTAGATGGAAAGGTAAAAAACGGGGGGGGGGGATGGAATATAAATAAATGACAGTGTCAGGCAACAAATTGAAGTCACATAATGAGGGTAACTGTTAGTGCCGATCACTTGGGAAAAAACAGGAAAAAAGAGTATAAACCTGTAAATTAAAATATATTATTATATACAATCATAGGATTTAAATCCATAATGAGTGTATATATAACAACTATAGTCTGATAAAACCATTGTGTGATAAAAAGCCTAAAAGCTATTAATGTCTCCAGTAAAAAATGTAAAATAAAATAAAATTAATAATATGGAGCCGTGATGGGACAGGGGCGCACAACATAATATGACATCATGACTTGTTAATGAAGGCATTTATGTCCCATTCGACATTGAGGCCACGTGGGACATATGTACGCAATTCATATATCCAATAGACCTCTAGCCGGGACACCCCTCTCGTTTTGGCTCCTCCCCTCCAAGGTGGTACATATTTATCAATAATCAGGAATTGAGTGCCCTTAGGGTTACGTTGGTGGCATTCCCTGTAGTGGCGTGGGACAGTGTGTTTGGTACTGCCACCCACAATTTTGGCAACATGTTCACCTACCCGTACGGAAAAGGCCCGTATGGTACGGCCAACGTACTGTTTTCCGCACGGGCAGGTGATAAGGTATACCACATGGGTGGTTGCACAAGTGCAGAAGGATTTGATAGGATAGCTGCGGCCTGTATTAGTGGACCTGAACTCCAAAGATTTGGATCGTCCATTGATGTTAACCAAGCCGACACTGCATTTCTTACACGGGTAATAACCCTTCATGTCTTGAAAAAACTCGGGGCGACATGGAGGGTCGACAATATTGGGAGCAATACTGTTCCTGAGTGTAGGGGCTCCTCTAAAGATAACTTTAGCTCTTTCTGGTAGAATGGGTCCTAGAACCTTATCACTCTTAAGTACATCCCAATGTCTGTCGATAATGGTCTTAATATCCCTGTGTTGATTGGAGTATGCAGTGATCATAGAGAACTTAAAGGAATCATCCTGTTCTCATGGGACTCTATCCATCAAAAGTGAATTGCGTTCTATTAATGCCACTTTTTGTAGTTCTACATCCACTGCCGTGATGTCATAGCCCTTTTCAACAAATCTATTTTTGAGCATAGAAGCCTGTAGAAAATAGGCATCATCATTAGTGCAGTTCCTACGCAACCGCAGGAACTGACTACGTGGGACAGAATTAAGCCTACTTTTATGGTGGCAACTGTCAGTGGGAATAAAACTATTTCGATCAGTGGCCTTAAAATGTGTCTGGAATTTAAAGAGTCTGGATTCAAGTCTAATATCCAAGTCAAGGAATGTGATCTTCACAGGACTGGAATCAAACGTGAATACAATACCACGTTCATTATTGTTCAAGAATGAAAAATAATCCTCCAGACTCTGACGCGAACCATCCCATAGGAGGAGGACGTCGTCAATGTACCTAGCCCAAAGGACAAGGGACGGATGTTGATCATGATAGACGACATCTATAAATGTATCAAACTTACTCAGCTTGTTAGGGGGAGCAAATTTGAGGCCTTTGTCCAAAACAACAAGTTCATCGGTAGTAAGCTCTTTCCCACTGAGATTAAATAATCCCAAGCCTACTACATCTTTCTCTTTTTTCCTCTGGTGTCTCCTGCCTCCCCTGTTGCCTCTTTTGGGTCCAAAGGCCTTTTTTGGCCTCTCACACCCCACTGAAAATCCTTATTGGGTTGGCCATCTGAGCCATGATGGTCATAGTTCGAATGGGATTGTTGATAGCCCATTGGGCCACCCTGGGCATCTTGTAGGGGTAAAAATCTATTATGAGTGTACATAGGAGGATATTGATATGGATATGGGCCAGATCCATATGGGGCTACATATCCATCAGTCCTCCTAGGTGATTCGTCATAATCACAATGACCTTGGTTGTGATGTACAGGTGTCCTATAATCCAATGTATTTCCCCTAGGACGGCCCCTTCCTCCTTTCTTAGTATGGCGATTAGAGTTAGTCCTAACAGGGGAATCAAAACTAGGGTGTCTGATCCTAGGTGGAGGACCCCTTGAAGGGGGTTGGGGTTTAGGGTGCACCTGGTTGGGTCGGTGTGTATTACTGGTGTGGCCTTCAGGATAGTTCTCACTGGTATTAGCAGCAGATGACGGATCAGAATTACCTGCCTGATGGTTTTTGCCAGTTAAAGACAGTCCTGGTTTTATAGTCCCCAGCGTCCCTAGAGTACTTCTTATGTTTTTTATTCTTTTGTTCCCTATCCTCCTTCTCCAGATGTAACTTGACAAGGATATTAAGGAGTTAAAGGACAAACTGTTGAACTTTAAAAATTCAAATGAATATAGCTCCCTTTCCTCCAGTCTCCAGTTACAAGATGCCCAGGGTGGCCCAATGGGCTATCAACAATCCCATTCGAACTATGACCATCATGGCTCAGATGGCCAACCCAATAAGGATTTTCAGTGGGGTGTGAGAGGCCAAAAAAGGCCTTCGGACCCAAAAGAGGCAACAGGGGAGGCAGGAGACACCAGAGGAAAAAAGAGAAAAAGAGAAAGATGTAGTAGGCTTGGGATTATTTAATCTCAGTGGGAAAGAGCTTACTACCGATGAACTTGTTGTTTTGGACAAAGGCCTCAAATTTGCTCCCCCTAACAAGCTGAGTAAGTTTGATACATTTATAGATGTCCACAAATTCGTCCGAAAGATTCACATCCAGAGACATTTTATTTCCAATACTTCCCCTTTTATGGAACGAGCAGCGACTTCAGGCACTGTTCATTCAAATCTCTCCAATCCGTCGTTGTTAAATCCCTCGGTCCCAGTGGGGTCATCTGTCAACATATTCAAAGATCTAGTTCTTAAAGATCTTGAATCCTTGACTGTTAAGAGGTTTTATCAACATCCCCTACCCAAGGAAGGTTTCCAATCTCTATGCAACCGCAAGGATCTTGTCGTGCGTCCTGCCGACAAAGGCGGCGGCATAGTCATTATGGATAAAAACAGCTATAATATTGAAATGAATCGTATTCTTAATGATTCAGATACATATTTGTTGTTACCTAACAATCCCACTAACAAATACAAAAAAGAACTAGTGGATGTAGTGGCAAAAGGTTTTAGTTCATGTATCCTGAATAATAAAGAAAAGACATATTTAGTGCCTACAGCCCCCAGGATTCCAACGATATACCACTTACCTAAAATCCATAAGGACTTATTACATCCACCTGGTAGGCCCATTGTAAGTGGAATCGACTCGATAACATCACATATAGGTCGATACATCGATTTTTACCTGCAACCTTTGGTTAAAGTAACACCTTCTTATCTTAAAGATACGACTGCAACTATCAAACTCCTGGAAGGGGTCGAGATAAAGGGTGACTATCTTCTCGCTACGGCGGATGTAGCATTCTTATATACTTGTATCCCTCATCACCTAGGAATAGAAGCTGTTCAACATTTCCTAGACCGTGAACATATTATTGTAGAAGTGCAGAAGAAGTTCATTATTGAATTGCTGTAATTCGCAACCTCCCACAACTACTTCTGGTTTGACCAGAAGTATTACCTCCAGAGACGTGGCGTGGCTATGGGGGCCAAGTTTGCCCCCAGCCTCGCCAACCTCTTTATGGCCAAATGGGAGGAGGACGTCATCTATCATGATCAACATCCGTCCCTTGTCCTTTGGGCTAGGTACATTGACGACGTCCTCCTCCTATGGGATGGTTCGCGTCAGAGTCTGGAGGATTATTTTTCATTCTTGAACAATAATGAACGTGGTATTGTATTCACGTTTGATTCCAGTCCTGTGAAGATCACATTCCTTGACTTGGATATTAGACTTGAATCCAGACTCTTTAAATTCCAGACACATTTTAAGGCCACTGATCGAAATAGTTTTATTCCCACTGACAGTTGCCACCATAAAAGTTGGCTTAATTCTGTCCCACGTAGTCAGTTCGACCGATTTGAACAAATCTGTCTGCTGGCATTTTGGTTTGCTCGCGTGTACACACGAGCAAACCAAAATCCCCGCCAGCAGACAGCGCGCTGACGTGTCGGTGACGTGGCGGTGACGTTGACGCCGCCACGTCACCGCACCAGGAA
This sequence comes from Rana kukunoris, assembly GCA_029574335.1. Lineage (NCBI taxonomy): Eukaryota > Metazoa > Chordata > Amphibia > Anura > Ranidae > Rana > Rana kukunoris. Next base: position 459,132,980 of record CM056050.1, read on the forward strand.
GTAAAACACTTCCGCGCATGCGTCGAAACCATTCGGCGTGTGTGCGAGAAGACATGTCTGCTGGTTAGCGTACTAACCAGCAGACATGTCGGGCGGACGGGTTCCCAGCCGACAGATTTCAAAGCATGCTTTGAAATCTGTCGGGTGGCCAAATCAGTCTGTTTGCCCGTACACACGATCAAATCTGTCTGCTGAAACGGTCTAGCAGACCGTTTCCAGCAGACAGATTTGATCGTGTGTACGAGGCCTAACAGTGTTGCTTTATCTGACATGTAGACGATTTTTCTCTTTTTAGACCAGGTTTTATATGGTCTAATTTTAGACAGGACATTTTGCTGTTGCGCACACCGCGTAGCCTGCGCTGCCCCAACGTTCTTTTGTGGATCCCCGTAAGTCCCTCATTAGCATATTTGACTAGCAAATCAATGGTTTGTCTAGCGCAGTTTTGCGCGGACGGATGCGCCTGTCTAACGAAATTACGCTGGACAAAAAAAGTAGATCTCTTGCGTATCTCGTTTTTGGGATGCCGTGCATCGAAACGCACGCGCACAATTAGACTTACGCCGCGCATCTCCTGTTACGCCGACATAATCGCTCTGTGAATCTGGCCCTCTGTTTCCATAATTACTCTCTTTAAATTCTAGAAAACTTGCTTTCACATGCTTCAAGTGTTTCTTTTTTGAGTAATGGCTTTTTTTGTTCTACATTCCTATACAGATCAGTGGTTTCAGAACTTTTTGATTTTGATTTTTTTTTCACTGAATCCAGAGGGAAGACTGGAAACCCTGAACATGGCACTCTAAACCCAACTGAAACATGTAGGAGCCAAATCTTGTTTTGTTTCTAGCCATTTTCAAGCTCATTTTGCAACTTTTTGACTTTTTGTTAAAAAAAAAAAATGGGCACTGCAATGGGGGACAAGTACTATTGCAAAACAATTTAATTAAATTACATTTTATTATTTTTTAATAATCTTTTAGTGGGGAGCAAATCTTTTTATGGGGCTTAAAGTGCAACACTAAATATACACAATTTCTTTAACCATTTTGCTGTCACCAACATATGTCTTACATCTGCAGCACTGGGGGCTTTGCACTCACTTCTGGATGCTACAGTGGCGAGGAATGTGTGTCAATTGTATAAGTAGCCTCTCAGCTGTAAGATGGAAGTGATTGGGTGGCTGAACAGGCACTCTATCGCTTTCACACACCCCAGGAACTTTCACTACCCCAAGCTTTTCAGACTGTGTACATCCATCAGCGAAACTAGGACCAGCATGGCAGATGCTACCAGATAAAAGGGAGGAAGAAGCAACATGTAAAATATCACTTAACATCCTGCTGTCACTTAGCTTCAAGGGGAGGGGGAGGACAGAAAAAAAAACCTTAATGTCGCATTAAAGTGATCCTGTCACAAAAAAAGTATCACACAGGGGACCTTTGTGCCCTATGTGGCACAAAATAAAGTTTAATGAACAAAAAAAGTTAAACCAAGCATTTTAGTCCCCCCGAAAATTTCTGAGCCACCCCCATGCCCCATATAGAAATGTAAACACATGCATCGGGGGTCCCCTATGCCTGGAAACGTTAATTGCGCTACACATTTTACACGCTGCCACATACATAAAGTGATTATTTTCGATTAACTCTAAACTGATGACCTGTAGGAGCTCTTAAAGTGTTGCTTTAGGGCACTGAAATTTGTCGCAGTTTCATGGGCATATGCATTTTCAAGGCTTGACATGCTGGGTATCTATTTACTCGTTTCAACACCATCCTTTATATTTTACCAAAAATTGGTAATACATGCTTTACGTGTGCCCTTCAATACATTATTGTATATTTTTTACTCAAAAATGTGTCCTTGATAAATTGTTGCACTAATATCATGTGACATGAAAACTGAAACTACTTGTGCTATCCAGGGTATCTGCTTTATGAAAATATATAATACTTTGGGGGGTTTTTACCGATGTTCAGGTCTAAAATGGTTTATTTAGGCACATGTGCACACTGCTTTGGCAGCAAAAGGGTTAAAACCTAAGTGCAGCTAAAATAAAAATAGAAAGCACTACAGACATAACTTACATCAGTTAGATGTGTCCCTCATGCAGATTTCTCTTCTTTTAGTTGACATTGTCCTCCAACCCTGCTGTCCATCAATATAATCTTCAAGAGTGTATCAGGGGTTAATATAACTATGAGGCTATTACAGGCTCTCATCAAGAGAACCTGACTATGCCTGCCCTTCCAGCCATTTCAGTAATTTATAGTTTTCATAACTCCAAACACTTTTAAAGGGTTTTATTTTGGATTTTGCTATACATTAGTTGTCCCCATTGTGTCATATCTCAAACCTAACAAGCAGTGATGATAAGCCACAGTAAACATAAACATAGTACCCCAGTAAATATGTTCAAGTAAATCTGTCACAAACCTGGGTGACTCAAACTGAATATGTGAAAAAAAATACATAGTAAGAAGTTGAAATGAAAACCGCTTGAAAAACATACCGAGATATAGGCAACTGAAGTTTTATGCAAAGTTTTACTTTTCTTGCAAAGTTGGATTTAACTACACCCCTTACTATTCCCTTAAAAATAGATAGGTACCCTAATTGAAGGCATGAGAGGATTACGATCAAGGCTTATCAATAAATTGAGCTCTTTCTACCTTCTATCCTTTTATCAACCAATTGTTTTCATATGTACTGTTCACTGTAGCCAAGCTCTGCCTATGCATTTTTCATTTTACATATTTTTCAAACCACTGATAAACAATAGTTCTCTGATAAATACCACTATAGCTTAAATAACTAGTTTAGTTGGTAAGGATGTTGGAGAAGGGAAAGGAAAAGGAAGGACATAGGGGAAGGAGTAATGGGAGAGGGAAAGGAAGAGGGGATAGAAGGGGGAAAGAGATGTGTGAGGGGAGGTAGGGGGAAAGGGATGGTTCTAATGCATGCAGAATGAGGGTCTCCAGAATGTCAGTACTGAGTAGAGAAAGTTGTATTTTTATCTTCCTCTGAATTTTGTAATTTCCTGACTAGGGCCTGAAGTCCAGAGGCTTTGAAGGGCTTTGGTCAGAACTTTCGGGAACTTTGGGAAGAAACCTCCAACCCAGTGTTTGGGTTTTTCTCACATTTGGAATTGAACCTCCCGGGCATCCCCCACTCCTCATCTACAGTGGATCTGCTTAGGAAAATGTGGAAAACAACTAAAAAAGCACTATCCCTATTGGGCTCGATGGAGTTTACTTCATTGTGGCATAACCCTAACTTTGTGTAATTAAATACACTACAAGGGTTCTCCCTATGGAAAAGTTAAGGGATACGGTTCCTCCACCAACTGTATTCTGGTGGTACCTTAAAAGCTTTCAAGTAATTACGCAATGAATTTATACTATAGGATCTGACAATAGTTTGGAGCTCCATTTCTCCCAGGAGTTGGTGAGACTTCAAGGGAGCAACCAGAATGATGCGTTTCTGCAAAGTACCAGTGGAGAGTGTGCTACGAGAGAGGTACCAAGTTATACATGAGCACATTGGTGGTGTGAAATGGTTTGCAGGACCAGACAAAAAGCCTAGACTTAAAGCCTGAGCAGAATCTCTGCAAGAGCGAGCCAGGAGGCTAAAATTGTTTATATTTGTGTTTCTGTATTTAAAAAACTGCAGTGTAACTAATATAAAAATGTAATTGCCAAATATTATGTTACCCACTTTAATCATCCAATAATGACTATTTCAATTTCCTGTCAATACCCAGATGTATTGATCACATATTGGCTTCTTACAACTCCTATAAGTGCTATTTTGTGCTCTGTACACCAACAGAATATTGCTCAATCCAACTTAAATGTAGTCAAATAAACAAATACACATACATTATCTCACAAAAGTAAGTACACCCCTCACATTTTTGAAAATTATTTATTATAACTTTTCATGTGATAACACTGAAGAAATTACACTTTGCTACAATGTAATGTAGTGAGTGTAGAGCTTGTATAACAGTGTAAAATTTGCTGTCCCCTCAAAATACACAGTCATTAATGTCTAAACCGCTGGCAACAAAAGTGCGTACAATGTCCAATTTAGACCCATAGTGTCAATATCTTGTGTGGCCACCATTATTTTCCAGAACTGCCTCAACCATCATGGGCATAGAGTTCACCAGAGCTTCACAGGAGTCCTCTTCCACTCCTCCATGATGACATCACAGAACTGGTGGATGTTAGAGACTTTGCGCTTCTCTACCTTCCATTTGAGGATGCCCCACAGATGCTCAATAGGGTTTAGGTCTAGAGACAGGCTTGGCCAGTCCATCACCATTACCCTCAGCTTCTTTAGCAAGGCAATGGTCATTTTGAAGGTGTGTTTGGGGTCGTTATGTTGGAATACTGCCCTGCGACCCAGTCTCCGAAGAAAGGGGATCATGCTCTGCTTCAGTATGTCACAGTACTTGTTGGCATTCATGGTTCCCGTAATGAACTGTAGCTCCCCAGTGCTGGCAGCACTCATGCACTCCTAAGTGAAAATGTCCACATTGGACCCAATTAGCCATTTTCCCTCCCCGGTATCATGTGACTCATTAGTGTTACAAGGTTTCAGGTGTGAATGGGGAACAGGTGTGTTAAATATGGTGTTATCGCTCTCACTCTCTCATACTGGTCACTGGAAGTTCAACATGGCACCTCTTGGCAAACAACTCTCTGAGAATGTGAAAAAAATTATTGTTGCTCTACATCAGTGTTTCTCAACTCCAGTCCTCAAGCCCCCCCAACAGGTCATGTTTTCAGGATTTCCCTCAGATGAAAAGGCTGTGGGAATTACTAAGGCAGTGAAACTGATCAAATCACCTGTGCAAAATAATGGAAATCCTGAAAACCTGACCTGTGGGGGCCTTGAGGACTGGAGTTGAGAAACACTGCTCTACATAAAGATGGCCTAGGCTATAAGAAGTTTTCCAAATCCCGGAAACTGAGTTGCAGCATGGTGGCCAAGACCATACAGCAGTTTAACAGACCAGGTTCCACTCACAACAGTCCGAACCATGGTCGACCAAAGAAGTTGAGTTCACGTGCTCAGCATCATATCCAGTAGTTGTCTTTGGGAAATAGACGTATGAGTGCTGCCAGCATGTTTTTACATGGATATGTATTTTGTTTATATACTCTCTATACGTAAATATACTATAATATGTATAACATTTCTATACACAGTAATTTTTTAGTCAATAAACATATAGCTGACACTTTAATACAATTCAACTATACAACCTTTATGAAACTAGCAGCCTACTGTTCTGATTTGACCTTTACAGAAATAATGGAAACATTACATTCATGTTGACGCTCTGTGCACTTTCTTATTTATGTGGTCACCATATGAAAATAATTTCTTCCATGTGATTAATGATATAGAAAACTGTCCAAGAACTGACTTCTTCGACAGCTCTGATTCAGGCAGTAAAAATGCCAATTCACAGTGAGTCACACTTCCAGATGGAAATGAGCACACTTCCTCACTCACTCTCGTACCTAAGATTCCATTTTATCAGGAAAGGGCTGAATGGAGTTTCACATTTTTTCTGTGGTCGGAAGGGAGATGCATCCTTTTTTGGGAGGAAAGAGCTACAATGAGTCAATGATGACAACCTTAAAATTAGTACCAGCCAGATAGATAAATATATACATATATATTTGTTTAACAAAAGTCCACTGAACTGTGTGGAATTTATAAAAAGGAATTGAGATATGTATGCTTTAAATTATAGATGTATACATACAACGCCAGGAACAAATAAAAATATATTATAGGTCTTAAAGTACGTTTTAGCAAAATACACAGATGACATGAATTTTTTTTTATTTTTCAATAATGGTACATTATATTTGTTTTATCATTGATGTAAACTAGCTTCAAATTGAAAAAAAGAAAAAACACTGACCCTTTTAACCATAAAGCCATATATGAATCCCCCTTTTTAGCTGTCTGAAATTCTGTAATAAAAAAATCCCCAATTATTACTGTTTGTTTTTAATGTTTGAGGTTATGTAGCACCTTCCTAGTTAGGTTGCTGGGATGTTAGGTAAATTTAGTTATTTTTGTAATTACTGGAGCCTTTATTGATTTGCTATGGCTGTTCTGGTTTTCACAGGCTGCAAGTTTAATTGCTCTTTCCTGCCTTCCAGGAAGTTCTGGAACATAGGAGTGGAGCAAGGCAAGCCAGTTTCTAGGAAGGTGTGACCAAAAGGTGGCTGAGGAGTACTTAAATAGTATGAACTGTAGAACAGCAGGGTCTTCCTATTGAAGGGACTCCATCTGTTCAGGTGGGGGCTGGCTACCCCATGCCCCCAACCATTCTGATGTTTCAAGCTGCTATTCAATGAGGTCCTGGCTGTGACAGATTCAGGGGCCTAAGCCTGAAAGTTTCTCTGACACCCTGAGATTTCACCTAGGGATCCAGTCCACACAGCCTCAACCGCAGGCATCTGTAAGATAAGTTGGGCTAAGTAGTTCCTCTCCTGAGAGGTTCATACATTAGTCTCCTCTAGTTTCCCGTGAGAGGACTCTACTTTGAAGTTGGGTCAAATAGTTTCACTCCTGAGAAGTATATACCTCTGGCCTCTACTAGTCTTTTATGGGAAGATTGTGTTCTGAGCTGAGCAGAAGAACTGTTCTTAAAGTTTACAATGTAGAGAAGAGCATCCTCTTGTTTCTAGTGGCTCTGGAGTATCCCGTAATACACTACACCGCCTTTAAATAAAGGAGTTGTAAAGGCAGAGGGTTTTTATCTTAATGCATTCTATGTACAGTCATGGCCAAAATTGTTGGCACCCCAGAAATGTTTCCTCTTTCTGTTGTCCATGCTTAGTGTGGTACACACAATGCAAAGACTAAGTGAACTTCTCTCCTTTTTATCTGCTTTCAGGTGTGATTTGTATATTGCCCACACCTGTTACTTGCCCCAGGTGAGTTTAAAGGATCACCACATGCTTGAAATCATCTTATATATCCACAATTTTGAAAGGGTGCCACGAATTTTGACCAGACCATTTTTGGAGTTTTGTGTCACATTATGTCCAATTTGCTTTTTTTCCTCCCTTTTTTTGTTTTGTTCCAATACACACAAAGGGAATAAACATGTGTATAGCAAAACATGTGTTACTGCACTACTTTTCTGTGAGAAATACTTGATTTTCTGGAAAAATTTCTGGGGTGCCAACATCTTCGGCCATGACTGTATATTCTATGTATATGTATGTCTTATGTATATTTTTTTATGTATTGCAATGATTACCATGTACACAGACAATTAGGACTCCTGAAGAAGCTATTTACTTTAGCGAAACATGTCAAGAATAATGTTTTTTTACAGTAATACAATATATCCATAATTTTGTTGGATCTTAATTTTTTCTCACTAAAATTGCTATATCTTTGTTAACCTATGTACAATAAAACTTGTTTACTATACATGTTATAGTTTTTTCCTTTTGGCATCTTAAAAGTCTCCTCTCTTACAATTCAATTTTTTTTTATATACAAGCATGTGCTGATCTTTGTTAACTGATATAATCAAAATGGTTACTAAAATGGTACCAGGCCCCAGTGAATGTACATAGTTAACTGTAGATCACAAACAAGTGTAATTAATGTTTAACTAATCCCCAAAACCTTCCCTGGCACTTTATCCTGATATGGAATTGTAGCGAATTGTACATACTTTTAAGAATTATACTAAAAAATACAGAATCAATGATAAAAATAACCTTCTCAGTTCCAGCTTAAGTAAATAACTGCAAACCAGCCATAAAGGGGTTGTAAAGGAATTTTTTTTTTTTCATAATAAGCATCCTTTACCTACAGACATTGCTCTTTTCACTTCCTCATTTTTCGTTTTTGCTCAGAAGTTGCTCTATTTCTTCTCTGTTCTGTTCACTTTCTGCTTGTCTGATTTTACTAACCACATGAAGGGAGACTTTACTGCGGTGGTCAGTGAAGTGCTCGCCCCCTCCTGGGAACTACATATGTGTGACAGGACGCTCTCTACGTGTTAGAGACTTCAAGGAGGTGTGATTTACTGGGCATGCCGCAATTCATACTGGGAAATGTAGTTCTGACACGAACAAGTGAAGGAAACCAGGAAGTGAATGAGAGAACAGAAACTAGAACGCCGGAGGTGATATAGATGAAGGAATTTAATAGGTATTTACTTGTTTTTTAACAGAATGATTACACTATTCCGTCTGTTTACCTTGCAGACATTAATTTTAGGCCAAAAAAAATCTCCTTTACAACTTTAATTCAATGCATTAACCACTTATGGACCGCCCGCTGTCATTATACAACGGCACTTTGAAGAACAATATTGTAGTTATGGCAGCAGCTAGCTGGCATAACCCTGGTATCCTCTTCTTCAGCGTGCGCTCCACTTTCAGATAAAAGTGGTCTCAGCGGCAGATTTGCCGCAAGATCACTTTTATCGGGGGCGGCCCGAAGCCATCGGCGGAGGTGATCACGTCCTCTCCATTCTGTGGTATGGAGCTGAGTGAGGGGAAAATGACCCTGAACCGTCTCTATACCATTGCAGGGTGGAAGCAACCTCAAATCGTCACTTATGCCCATAGCTCTTAGGCCGCGTACAGACGATGAGACATGTCCGCTCAAACATGTCCGACGGACCGTTTCAAGCGGACATGTCTCATCGGATTTTGGTCCGATGGCGTGTACACACCATCGGATCAAAATCCCCTCGGGCTGAGGACGCGGTGACGTGGCGGTGACGTTGACGCCGCCACGTCACCACTCCAGGAAGTAAAATACTTCCACGCATGCGTCGAATCCATTCGACGCATGCAGGAGATTTTTGTCCGCTGGTTAGGCGTACTAACCAGCGGACATGTTGGACGGACGGGTTTCCAGCAGACAAGTTTTAAAGCATGCTTTAAAACTTGTCTGCTGGAAAAACCTGTCTGCTAGCCCGTACACACGGTCGGATATGTCAGCTGAAATTGGTCTGCGGACCAGTTTCAGCAGACAAGTTTGATCGTGTGTACGCGGCCCTAAAGGGACCTTTTTATTTTCAAACAACTTTTATTATCATTGTATTTTAGTGTAAATATGAGTTTTGAGGTGTTTTTTACCCCAGATCTCATATTTAAGAGATCCTGTCATGCTTTTCTTCTATTACAAGGGAATATTCCTTGTAAGAAAAATAAAAGTGACACAATTTTTTTTAACCACTTTACAAATGGCCCATAGCTGAATGATGGCTACAGGGCGGTTCGATAACTCTGGGAGGGCGTACATTGACATCCTCCCAGTATTGTGCCCCCTGGGGGTGCGCACATAGTAGTGTCTGTCCATGACCGCCGGGTCCTGAGGACCTGGCACATCAAGGATCATGGTAAATGGCCGCTGACAGCAGGCGTTTACCACATGATTGCTCAGTCAAATGACAGAGCGATCACTTGTAAACAAACCGGCGTCATGTCATGCCAGTTCCTCTCTCCCCTCTCTGTACCAATCAGTACAGTGTGAGAGGAGAGGTGGAGAGATCGGTGGCATCAGCGCTGTGGGCTGGATCTGTAGTGACCACAGCGCTGCTCTGTGACAATTGCAGTCACATCCAGCCATCCATCCATGCATGCTCATCCCTCTATGCTCAGCCATAGTCAGTGATACTCAGCCATGCTCGGTGATACTCAGCTGTACCCAGCAATACCCAGCCATACTCTTTTATACCCAGCCATACTCTGTGATACCCAGCCATTCTCTGCAAGACCCAGCTATACTCTGCAATACCCAGCCATACTCTGCCATACTCTGCAATATCCGGCAATACCTGGCCAAACTCTGCAATACCCAGCCATAATCTGCCATACCCAGCAATACTCTGCCATACCCAGTCATACTCTGCCATACTCAGCCATAATCTGCAATACCCAGCCATAATCTGCCATACCCAGCCATAATCTGCAATTCCCAGCCATAATCTGCAATATCCAGCCATACTCTGCAATACCCAGCCATACTCGGTGATGCTCGTGATACTCAGCCGTACCCAGCCATACTCAGCGATACCCAGCCATACTCAGCCTCTCTATGTGGCCAGGCTGTGGAAAAGTCTCCCACATGTGGTATCGCTGTAGGAGGAGTAGGAGAATCTATTTTGGGGTGTAATTTTTGGTATGTACGTGCTATGTGTTAGAAATATTGTATGACTGGACAACTTTGTATAAAAAAAATGTGTTTTAATTTTCTTTCCACATTTTCCAAAAATGTATAAAAAAAATGACATGTTCAAAAGACTCGATATGTCTTATAGATTATATGTTGGGATGTTTCCATTGCCCTAGTGCTCCAGGGCCTTCAAAAGTGTCGGAGGTAGTCAAGAAATTAGATGTGTAATTTATGCTTCTAGAACGCCTGAAGGTGTTCCCTGCATTTTGGGCCTATGTATGTGGCCACACTGTGTAAAAGTTTTACACATGTGGTATTGCAATACTCGGGAGTAATAACAGAATGTGCTTTGGGGTGTAATCGCTAGAAGAGAAGACCGGGCTCCTGCGGTGGAGCCTGGTAGAAGAGGGAACAGAGAAGACAGCCGAGAAGACCGGGCCCCCGCGGTGGAGCCCTGCAGAAGAGGTTACAGAGAAGACAGCGGAGGAGAAGACTGGGCCCCCGAGGTGGAGCCCGGCAGAAGAGGGAGCAGAGAAGACAGCGGAGGAGAAGACCGGGCCCCGCGGTGGAGCCCGGCGGAAGAGGGAACAGTGAAGACCGGCTCCCCCCCGGCAGAAAACGGCGGAGAAGATCGGGCCTACCCCCCCTTGTAAAAGAGCTTAACGAAGAAAGGGGGGGGGGTCCGGCAGAAGACCCCCAGCTGACTAATAAATTACTTCAAAAATCTGTGTAGTGTGTTTTTTTAACTTAACATTTCTCCCCCAGGTGAATGGGTAGGGGTACGATGTACCCCATACTCATTCGCATAGGGTGGGGGGCCGGCATCTGGGGGCCACCTTATTAAAGGGGGCTCCCAGATTCCGATAAAACCCCGCCCGCAGACCCCGACAACCAATGGCCAGGGTTGGTCGGGAAGAGGCTCTTGTCCCTTCCGACATGGGGACAAGAATGCTTTGGGGTGGGGGGTGCAGTACACCCACCCCCCCATGTTAAGGGCATGCAGTCTGGTATGGCTCAGGATAGGGGGCGCTCGCTCGTTCCCACCCCCATTCCTGTCCAGCAAGGAGGTGTTCCCCCTTACAATCCATACCAAACCTAAGGGCTTGGTATGCTCCTGAAGGGGAACCCCCGTTTTTTTTTTTATTTGGCGCTGAGTTCCCCTTCATGATTAGCGTAAGCAAAAAACTATTCGGGCATTCACATGCGCCGCTTCAAGCCGTGCAAAGGCAGCTACGCCGCTTAATATTTACCAATATTTTGCCGGCGCAGTGAACTGGCGTGCGTGATTGCCCGAAATTGCCACTCGCGCATTCGCAGTACACAAATAAACCTCCCGCAGGTTTAAATGTACTAGCAGGCTCAACCGCTCGTTTTCACAAAAGTCACTTTCACTTTCAATTCGGCCCGTAAATGGTAAACAAACACATGTCACTACACTTCCCCACATCATCCCACATCCCCCCCTCTAATAAACTCACCCCAAACACTTTCATTTTACATTTCTAACTGCGGTGCGCCAGGTCTATAGGGGCGCACAATGCGCCCCCTCCTGGGCGCACTCGGCATTATAGTAAATAAGGAATTGTGCTGCTTTGGCAGCGCATTCCTTTAGTAAATGCCAAAACTGCTGTTGCTCCTACCTTTGCTCCATGAATCATGGAGCAGAGGCTTGGTAAATCAGCCCCCATGTGCCTTTAGTACATGGTGGGGTGTTCCCCAAAATCAAATTTTTGATTCTGGATAGGATACACCATAATCCCAGGGGGTGATTGGAACAAAACCCTCCTTCAGATGGAACTAAGATGGATTAATTTTCTCAAAGTTACATTGTCCCCGGGCCTCAATGAAGCTATATGTTTTAAACCCTTTCTCAAGGGTTTTTCTTCAGGGGAATGGAAAAATAGATTGGGGACCCCCCTGTTTTAATATTTTCTTTGGGTCTTTGTTTTATTTGTTGTATGATATATGAATACATGCAAATGTATCTACATGTTTAAATATCTATATGTACCCATGATGACACTAAAATGCCATGTCATGTGATGAATACTTATGTGATATAATTTTTTTTTTACTGAATTGTAACACCATGTTCTTTTGATTTTCAGATATCCAGCTGTTAAAACTATGTACAATAATAGCATATGTTTTTCAACATGTTAAGCAATCGACCTATGTCTGCCACCTGTTGAGTTTGTCCTTCAATGCTTTATGGCCATGTCTCATCTCTAAAATATGTGGTTTTAAATGTCATATATATTTTTTTTTTTTAATTGTTTATTTGGATCAGGAAGCCAGCCCCAATGGACCGCAAAACAGGGTAAAAGTACAATACAGCTTATTACAGGAAATTGGCACATATATGTTCCAAACAACTGTGTCACACACAGGGCATCATCGCCGACTCCGCCAAAACAACAAAGCAGAACATACACAACCGTGGGTGCGAAATCAAGGTGCCTGAGAAAATACTATGTTACTGCCCCTGCTGCACTTCCCGCAGGGGCCACCCGCATGTCCTTACCCGTAAAAAGGTCCCTGCCGTCCCGCCCAATAAGGCGGGACGGAGCCATCCAGGGGGTCCGGCCACCCGTGTTTTCCTCTTTTAGGTGAAAGGAGAGTAGAGAACAGAAACAAAGCAGGAACGAAGCATCAGAGATAGATATAAGGGCACTTCCAGGAGTGCTTGGGGGGTTAGTAAGTAGAGCACGACCAGAAAATGTGCAGAAACGTGCCCTTTTCTTTTTGGCATCTCCAACACCTGTCCGTCGCATTAGGGAAGAATTTGTGTAAAAGGTCTGGGGTTCTGTACCAGCGCATGAGGATTTTATAATTGGTCTCTTGTAATTTAGAGCACAGGGATGACCTATGCGTAAATGTGAGAATGTGTCGACGTTGGCTGGCAGAGAGGTGGCAGTTCATGTCTCTTTCCCATTTGGCAAAGCCGGGGAGCTGGAAGTCGGCGTTCGGTGTAATGAGTATACCATAAACTTGTGAAAGTGCGTGTGGCAGGACCTCCATGCCTCTGCACAATTCCTCTAGCTGGGTCATGGGGTGGGATTCTGAGGTCGGGGGCGTCTGGTGTTTGAGAAAGTGCCCAAGCTGTAGTGCCCGAAGAAAGTCTAGTCGGTACTGTCCGTCAGGGTCTGTCAGTTCCCCAGTTGTCTTCCACTTGCCCCCGCCACCAAAATGGAGGGCCTGACTAAGTCCTGCTCTCCGGAGCTCCTGGAATTTTTTGTCGGTAATGCCTGGTTCGAATTGGGGATTTCCCAGGATTGGGCGCAGGGCCGAATGTCGGGAGAACTGGGACGGATTGGACGCTAAGTGAGCGCAGATCTTTGCAGTGGTCCCTATCAAAGGGTGCCTTTTAAGGTCAGGGTGGAGGTTTGTGTAACACCAGGGGGTCCCTTGTAGGGAGATTTCTGTCTGCGCCTGTTCCAAGTTTGTCCATAACTTGGTGTCTTTGTGTCTGCACCAGTCTAGGAGCCTGTTCAGGTGAACCAAGTAATGATAGGAACGTATGTCTGGCATTGCCAGGCCGCCGCAGTCCTTTGGTAGCGAAAGTCGGTAAAGGTGGCTGAATTTGGGAGGGATCAGTGTTCCTAGATACTTCAGGGCCGTGTCTGTCCATTTTAGGCCAAGTCTGTCTCGCATGTGGGTGAGCTGCGGTTGCGGTACGCCCACCCCCATAGCCACGGATTTAGTAGGTCATCAGCGTACGCGGACACCTTATGCTGTATCCCCCCGACTTTTACGCCTGAGATATCCGGATTTCGCCTAACGTGACACAAGAAGGGCTCCAGGGACAGCGCAAAAAGTAGCGGCGATAGCGGGCAGCCCTGTCTGGTGCCATTAGTAATCAGGAACGGGTCGGAAAGTACACCGTTCGCCCTGACTCTTGCCGAGGGTGTATGGTAGGCAGCTGTTATCCAACGTATCATGTTGCGGCCCACACCTATATGGCCTAGAGTCGCAAACATGAATTCCCAATTCACTCGGTCGAGCGCTTTTTCGGCGTCCGTTCCGAGGAACATGCAGGGCGTTTTGTTTCTGTCAACCACATGGAGGAGGTTCAACACCTTAATGGTGTTTTCCCTGGCCTCCCTGGTTGGGACGAACCCCACCTGGTCCCAATGGACCAAGTGCGGCAAGTGTGTTTGCAGTCTGGTGGCAAGTATTTTGGTAAAGATCTTGAGGTCAGTATTCAAGAGGGAAATTGGGCGGTAACTCCCGCACTGGGAGGGGTCTTTGTCCTCTTTCGGAATAACCGAAATGTGTGCTTGAGTGGTGGAGGAATGAAAGGTCGCCCCTGTGCTGAGACTGTTGAACAGTTTGGCCATGTGTTGCCCCAGGTCTGGTAACAGGGTTCTATAGTAGGTGACAGTCAGACCGTCTGGTCCCGGAGCTTTCCCCGGCTTGGAACGGCCAAGGGTCCGCTGAATTTCTGGGACTGTAATAGGTTCTTCAAGAGCCTCTGTGATTTCAGAAGAGAGGGTAGGCATAGAGGCCGCGGCAATGTATTCCGACATATCCCTACGATCGAGCTGTGATGCTGGCAAATTATATAGAGATTCATAGAATGTTTTGAATTCCTGGGTAATTTGTTGAGGGAGGGAAAGCCGTTGTCCCTTGCGGGAGGTAATGTGTGGTATGTACGAAACAAGTCTTTGCGTTTTCAGCGTTTGGGCTAACCACCTCCCACATTTATTCCCCGATTCGTAGACCTTCTTGCGACAGACTTGCAAGGCTGCCTTGGCCCTGAAGTGTAACAGCTCCGTCACCTGTGAGCGGACCGCGTCCAGTTCGGTTCCTATCTGTCTAGTGGGTGTCAGCTTGTGAGCTATTTCCAATGTCTGCAATTTTTGCAGGCACCGGTTCAGCCGTTCCGTTCTAAGTTTCTTCAACCGGGATCCGTGCTTAATCAGAACCCCCGGATTACCGCCTTATGGGCTTCCCAAACCACTCCAGGGTCGCTTTCCGGGGTGTCATTGGAGATGAAGTAGTGTCCTATCTCCCTAGTCACGTCTGTAAGGATCTCCGGGTCCTGGAGCAGGCTTTCATTTAGCCTCCAAGGGGGTCTTGGCGCTGAGTGAATGTCTGAGAGCGCATAACGTAAGGTAATCGGGGCATGGTCCGACCACGTTATGGGTCCGATGGTGGTGTCTTTAACTGCCTGTAGGTGTTTGTGAGGGATCAGAAAATAATCTATTCGCGAGTAAGCTTGGTGTGGTCTCGAGAAAAATGTGTAATCTCTCTCGCCGGGATGGAGGAGTCGCCATACATCCAGCAGCTGTGTCGTGTGTAATGCCGTGCATATCCGTTTGCGCATGTCTCGCGAGGTTGAGGACGTCCCCGAGGAGGTGTCTTCGTGTGGCGCCAGGGGGATGTTAAAATCCCCTCCTACGATCAGTTGTCCGTCCGCGAACCGCATGATGTGGGTGAGGCGTCGCTGTAAGAATGAGTCCTGGCGGTCGTTGGGTGCATAGAGGTTGGCGAAAGTCACCCACTCCCCCCCTATTCGGCCCTTCAGTAGTAGGTAACGGCCCTCCGCGTCAGTTTCTATTGTGACGAGGGTCCATGGAACCCTAGCCGAGATGAGAATGGAGACCCCCCGGGACTTCGCCTCTGTGTACATGGAGTGGTATTCTAGCGGGTAAAATCTGTTTTTCAGTAACGGGAGGTTGCTTTTCCTAAAGTGAGTTTCCTGTAAGAGTACAACGTCCGCTTTCATGCGGCGCATATCATGAAGTAACATCTTCCTTTTTTCGGGCGTATTAAGACCTTTTGCATTCAACGAGACTACTGTAAGGGTATCCATGCTCGCGGGTCTGGGTCAGGGAGGGCGGGGTGGTA
This sequence comes from Rana kukunoris, assembly GCA_029574335.1. Lineage (NCBI taxonomy): Eukaryota > Metazoa > Chordata > Amphibia > Anura > Ranidae > Rana > Rana kukunoris. The sequence goes on from CM056050.1 coordinate 459,149,018, forward strand.
GGGGTGTGTGGGGTGGGGGTGTGTGGGGTTGGTGGGTAGAGGTGTACGTCAGGAGTTCAATAGGGGGAGGAGACAGAAGATAGAAAACGAAGAGAAAGGGGCCGACACCAGCGTGTGCGGGCCAAGAGGGAACTAAAGGGAGCCAAAATAGGCTAAGGCGCTCGCCAGAGAATGCTCTGGTCACTGAGCGCAGTCCTAAGTGGGTTGGTGGGTAGACAGAGCCGAGAGGTGAGCTCCCGACTCTCCCCAACCACCCCCGCATCAGGTAAATGTTGTATCTTACAACGGCAGCAAAAGGGCCGGGCATGCCTCCTGTCCACAGGGGGCAGTCGGCAGGCCTCTGCAACAGTAAACAGCAAACAGCGCAATAGATAAAATAAAAATAAAAGGTAAATGAGGCTTCCAAAAGTGCAATTCAAACGCGGGCAGTAGAGCATAACAGATGAACATCAGAAGACTTAATACAAAACTATGGCAGTGGCAGCAGAACCTTCATAAATACAGTATTGCATGCATTAGAGGGGATTCATGTATTCCCATCCTCCATTCTCCCGGCGCCCCCGGGTGGGGGGGGCAAATACCCTCCCGTACGTCCTCCCAATGGGGTCCCCCACCCCCCAAAGTCCCATGCAGAGGCACGACTGTTCCCCAGCCGGGGGTGCTTGCGCCTGGTGGCGCTCCAACAAACATCATGGTGCACTGTTATATCATGGGGGCAGGGTTAGAAGTGCACACCAGGGCCAGGGAGAGATGCGTACCCTCACCCCCCCCTAGTTCATCCAGGCCGAGACATCCTGGTGTGATTCTAGTCCTCAGTCTGGAATCTTGGGTTGGCCTCCAACCATACGCCGCAGGCGTGCCGGGCTCCCCAACAGTGAGCAGGTGGGGAGTATTTGGGGGGCTCCTTACAGTCATTCCCCAGCTACCACAATATTGACTGCCCGCCCTCCCGGGGTCATAGGGGCTCCAGTCCCTCAGTAATTTAGGACAGGGGTAGGGGTCTGGGGCAGTCTCTGGCAGATCGGGAGGCCCCGGGGCCCGCAGCGGCTCCCCGGGAGGCAACAACGGGAAGGTGCAGGGGGGGGCACGGGGGGAGTCCCCGGGTTAAGGTAGAGAGGGGGGGACATAGTTACGGGGGTGAGGCCTGGGAAGCATTGTCACTGCCTGACGTGTATGGCCCCAGGGGCCTACTCACGGTGGTCTCCTCCAGAAGCGACCCGTCGTCTCCTTCCTCCTCTTCGCGGGCGCGGTGGGGGGGGGGCCCTGAGGGTTGCTAGGCCCGAACGTCCCGATGGTCGTGGCAGGATCTGTAGCCAGTCAGGCACTTGTATCGGAGCCACCCCCATGAATCGGAAGAGCGCCGGCAGATCCCCAGTGTTCTGAAGGGTGAAGGCCTCAGCGTCCCTCCGGAACGTCACTGCAAGCGGATAGCCCCAGCGGTACGTGAGGTTCTGTTGCTTGGCGAGGTCCAGCAGCGGCCGTAGCATAGCTCTTCGTCGCAGTGTGGCTCTCGACAGGTCCGGGAGGATCCTCACGTTCGTCCCCATCACGGTCACGTCTCCATGGTCCCAGGCTCGGCGGAGTATGGTCTCCTTTTGCACATAGCGGTGGAATTTAACCACCACATCCCGGGGTCTGTTTGGATCCTCGGAGCGCGGTCCCAGTGCCCCGTGGATCCTGTCCAGCTGAATGTCTGCTTCTTCTTCCTCCAGCACTGCGCGGAATATTCCGCGGACCGTGTCTCCCAGCGTCTCCGCCTCCACTGCCTCCGGGAGGCCCCGCAGCCTCAGGTTCTGCCTGCGGCTCCTGTCCTCGATGTCTTCCAAATGGAGCTGCAGGGCAATTGCGGTGTCCCTGTGGTGGTCACTTTTTTAAAGAATGTATTGCATGAGCTTTTCTTATACGTGGACTAACCTGTTAAGAAATTTCCACCTAGTTATTCAAACTATGCATACTGTAAAAACATTAAAAGTATGTGATGAAAATATGATAAGCATGCTGGTATCTAGACACTCTGTCACATTCTGTTCTACTGAAATGCTTACATTACAGTAAATAAAGCCTTGAACCTCACTCTCATTCTTACTTGTTTTATGTCTATGTCACTTATTATCTAGTTTGGGGACAACAGTTAATTTGCAAAGCTAAAGCATTTTAGCTTCACTCTCCTTTGACCATTAAAGGAACACTAAAGGTTCGTTTTTTATTAGATCAATTGATTGCTGTAAGCTAGAGCATTTAAATATCACTTACCTCGTTTTTCCTTTTGACCTCCAAAATACAGTAATCCAGGTTTGAAAATGCCATTTCCTGTCTCTCCTCTTCTTGCTTTCCACCAGCACCTGAGCTGTTTGGCATGGTGGAAAGCAGAATGTGCTCGCCCCCTCCCTATGACTACAGCCCTGCATGAAGATGCTCTCTTATCCCTCACAGGCATGGAGGCTAAGCCTAATGGGAACTGTACTTCCCATTAGGCCGTGATGCAGCAAGAATGAACATGCACCGCAAACCAGGAAGTCAGTGAGAACAACAATTCAGGAGTGCTGGAGGTGAATAAAACAGCTAGATTTTAACAGGTATCAAACTAGTTATAATGCAAAACATTACTTTTTACTTTATCAGCTACTGTCAGACTTTAATTTAAGAGGAAAATATTTTTGTCTTTACAACCCTTTTAACAGCTGAGGGAGGGAGAATGACTACTTTCATCAAGGCTTCCACTTGCACCCTGAAATGTTTCTAAACCCAAAACTTTTTGATGTCTCCAGGACAGAAAGTGATGGGGAGATCCATCTTTTATGGTTGCTAGTGCTACTGTAACAAAAGATGTGGGAAATCTTTTAATGGGATACCTGTCCAGGAGCATTTTCCTTACTTTGGAGAGATTTACCTTAATTTCCAGTTGAAGAAGGATATTATTAGAACTCTTTCCAAGAGATCTCAGACAGCCAAAGTAACCTTCCTGGGATATTTGCTATTCTCTATATAAAAATAGGTATTCATAATGACAGCTTCCTCCATTGCCTGCTAAAACTACAAATTGTTCAAATTGAAGGAGTTTGACATTTTTTAAAACAGTACATAGCATTCTAAACTGTAAAGTGATTCCATTGCACATGACATAGTAACTCACCTACCACTAGTACTTGAACTATTTGGCTATAGCAGTTGGATGGGTTGGGTGATACCTTGAGACTTTGTATTCTCAATGACTGAGTAACTTTAAACATACATTGTTCCTGTTACATTTGCTACATTCTTTTACTCTTTTAAATGTTACGCTCAGGGCTGGGACAAGGGAGGGACAGAATGGTCACGTCTCCCAGGTGCTATGTTGAGGGTAAGTGCAATAGAGACTCCGTCACTTGACCTGCTTCTAACTGACAGTAGTGACTGTAGCGCTATTCCTGTTAGAAGGAGCAGAGGCTGATAGCTACTGGAGGGAGTATTCTGTTCTCTCCTTCCTCCAACTTGCTGTGGGTGGAAGAGAGTCGGTGCCAAGACTGAGAACACACCTTAGTCTCAGCATGACACCACTGGGGAGTAAGGGCAGATTCCATTATTCCTGTTTCCCCTTCTCATATGGCATATCACTTGTCCAGAGAGTGAAAGAAGGAAAATCAGTCTTCATTTTGGTGGGGGACATGCTGAGACTGTTGCTGCACGATCTGTGCATACAAGAGGGGTTGAACAACTCAGCCCTAGACCTCCACTCTCCTATTAAGACCACAGATGCCTTGATCTGTGGTGGATTCACTTAAATGGGCCCAATGCAGGGATGATTGTCTCTTCCAGTGATACCACCAATGCAGGGACATTTTTTCCTGCCACTAACAGTGTAGGAACATTCTTCAATACTGTTAGCCCATATTTGTACATCAATTTGAAACCCTTCAGTTCATGGCAGTGTACCAGAGTTATTGGTAATATTTCAGCACATGCCACAAGCTTTAAATTTTGCAGCATGTGCCTCTATTAGCCACAGCCCTTTCTCCACTTGAGGGGGCGAGGAGTGTAGTTGTCATCTTCGCCCTGGGCACTGGGTGACCTTGTCCCAGCACAGGTTAAACTAATTTGGAATAAGCATTCTAATTTTTTAGAAAGGGTGAAACATGTTAAATAAATTAATTTAAGAAGTATATTATCAAATAACAGCTTTTTTGTCTACTTTATAAAGCTATAAGAAAAATCTTTGTGATAATGTTTTACAGCATGATTTAAGAATTTTTATGACAAATTTTATGATCCATGTATGCACATTTCCCACAGGTACACTGATAATGTGCAATTTCAGTGGGGGGAGTCAAGGACAAGGAATTTTGTCACTACAGATAGAATCAAGATGAAATATGAAAACGGCAGTGAATAATAATAATTGCTATTATACCGTATACTGTATTACTGAACAAAGTCTATATATGATAACCTAAGTACACAAAAGTTTGAAAATAAATTATTAGTATGTTTTGGCTTTTGTGTACGATAACAATAGACACTGTGATCACTGATCCTCAATTCATTATGTAAAATGTCCTTATTCATTATTAGGATGTATAGCTGTTTATTTCATATACTGAAAACATGTTTTCTATTGTCACTTTACAGTTATAAAACCTTATATTTTATTGTACAACAGTTGACCAGAAAAATCTTTCATTCTTAGTCCCTAACCAGACATTGATAAAACAGGCAATACAATAGTGGTGTCACTTGGATCACCACAGTGGAGTCTTGTTAGTGGCAGCAGTAACTGAATGTTTTAGCATACGTGGCCTAAATCAGCAGAGGCCCCCATCTGCAGCAAACAAAAGGTGTCAAGTTGGATACCCACAAAGACCTCAAGGTTTTTTGCATGGATCTGAACATAGATCCCCCGGAGCTCCCTGGTTGGCAGGACGTGATCCCTGCGGTCTCTACTGTGCCTGAAACCCCATGGCAGAAAGTTACCGGCAAACGCCGTTCTAATACCCCGGCTTCCACACAGAGGGTCGTTTGAGTTTGTGGAATGCCTGTCTGGCCTAAGTTACCATGTGTTCGTTGACCCTGGTCACGCAAGTATACATCAGCCTACATTACTACAGTCCCCCCTGCATCATTTTTTCTGAACGGATGTCTGTTCCGCGGTTATGAGACTGGTGGCGCAATTTTTATTTTTTCTTATTTTTTTATTTTCTTATTTATCTTTTCGGTACTTTTCAAGGTACTTTTTTCTTTCTGTTTGCGCACGATCAATCAACGCTGAGCTTGGTGGGTGACTTGTCTATGTGGGGAGGGGCTGGTTTTCTGTGCTCTAGGGTCCATATGACAATTTTTACACTGTTACTATGTTTAGTATTGTTATGACTGGTTACCTCCTTGATTAAAGTGTTTCTGTGCCGGTGTCGGGCCCTGCGGTCTACGTGCGTCGGTTATGGACGCGCGCAGCCCGGTTGGGGGCAAGACCCCGCTTTTTGACGCGGGGCGGGCGGGGGGCTGGTTCCCCATCGGGGCTGCCCTTCTGGGGGTGGCTCTTGGGGGGGTGCCGGGTCCCAGTTCGTCCCGTGTATTGCACTGCAATATCTTGCGTGCAGCTTGGTATTTGTACCTTTGTTGTCCTGTTCTACTCTCTCTCTGTTTCTTTCCCTCCCTTAACCTCCTTTTCCCACCTGTCTTCTTGCTTGATTCCCTTCCCCCCCCCCTCCTACCAGCACAGTGAGTTATATATTAGTGGCTCTCCTCTTACGGATACCATGGCTACAATTAAGCTAGTTTCTCTTAACGTCAGGGGACTTCACGCTTCCGGTAAGAGACACTCGCTTTTCAGAGAACTCAAACGCCTGCAGGGAGACATTGTCTTTCTGCAGGAGACGCATTTGACTCATACATCCAAGGTAAAGCTTTTTGCCCCTCACTACCCTCTGTGGTTTTACAGCCTTTCTGATGTATCAAAGGCAAAGGGTGTAGCTGTTGGATTCCGCAGGGGATCCTCCTTCGTTCTGGAGGACTGAATGAATGAATGAAAAACTTATATAGCGCAGCACATGCGAAGCAAATCGCCTCTGGGCGCTTGATGTTCCTGTCTCCTTTGAGATCAAAAGAGATGCGTCTTAATCTTTCTCCTGAAGACTAGATAGTTCTCCTCCAGCCGAATACTCGCTGGTAAGGCGTTCCATAGTCTGGGACCCTGGACAGCGAATCTCCTGTCTCCTTTGGACTTGAATCTGGCTTTTGGTATCTGAAGCCGATTTTGATTGGTGGATCGTAGAATACGATTGGGATTGTGAACTTGTAATTTTTCGCATAGATAATGGGGAGCATTCCCATGGATACATCTATGCGTTAGACAGAGAGCTTTAAAGGAGATTCTGTCTCTAACTGGAAGCCAGTGAAGGGATCTCAGTGAAGGTGAGATTGATTCCCAGGGTTTTTTCCCAGTCACAAGTCTGGCGGCCGTATTTTGAACGACTTGAAGACGAGCGATCTGGTACTTGGGGAGTCCGAGGTAAAGGGCATTTGCATAGTCCAGTCTGGAATTTACAATCGCTCCCACCACGACCGCTAAGTCTTTCTTGGGAATAAAAGGCGTGAGTCTGCGTAGTAGGCGCAGCAGATGGTGAGATCCGCTGACTACTGACCCTATTTGTGCGTTCATTGTCATGTCGGAGTCAAAGATGACCCCAAGACTTTTGACTTTGGCGCTAGGGGTGATAATTTTTGCCCAGAATGGGCGGCGGGATCCAAGTTGGTGTCGATAGATTCCTACGCTTGGCGTGAAACAGAAGAAGTTCTGTTTTTGCTCCGTTGAGTTTGAGATAACTCTTTGTCATCCAGTCCTCTATCAAGAGAGGCATGTCTCTAGATTGAGGTGGTGATCCTTTTTATTGCAAATGCGGAAGTACAGTTGCGTGTCATCTGCATAGGAGTGATATAGCAGTTTTTGGCTGCTGATGATTTCGAAAAGAGGACGCACATAGATGTTGAATAACATCGGCGACAGGGGAGATCCTTGAGGGACCCCGCACGATAATGTGCGTTGTTCAGAAGTGAAGGGTCCTAGCTTCACTATTTGCGATCTGTTTTTCCAAAAAAGAGGAGAACCAGGATAGATCGCGTTCTGCGACTTTAGCTACTTTAGCCAGCCGAGTCAGCAACAGCTTGTGATCTACTGTGTCAAAGGCTGCGCTTAGGTCCAGCAGAACCAGAAGAGATGATTCTCCTTCGTCTGCGGCCTCGAGAACGTCGTCCCATATCTTAAGCAATGCAGTTTCCGTCCCGTGTCCGGGACGGAATCCTGATTGAAATGGGTCGAGTAAGTTGTGGGTGTCTAGATGCTGTTGCAGCTGCTGTACCACTGCTTTCTCCATTACCTTGGAGAGAGCATTTAGGCCTGTTATGGGGCGCCAGTTGAGTGGATCCTTAGGATCCAGGGTGGCTTTCTTCAGGATGGGTTGAATGAAGCCCTCCTTCAACTGGGAGGGCATTATGCCCTCCTTGAAGGATTGGTTGACAAGCTGCGTGACAGGAGGTGCCAAGATGTCGGCGCATTCCTTCAGCAGTTTAGTGGGATAATATCATTTGGCGCAGTGCTGTTGCGCAGAGTGCCGATGATATTTTTAGTGGTCTGAATGGAGATGGGTTCCAGCTTGAACTCACCTAACTGTGGTGACTTACTGCCGGTGCAGTGTAATCGACTCCGGGGGGGGCTGGAAGAGCGATTGTTTTGCTGAATGCCTTGCCGGATTGCCTCAATTTTGGTAATGAAGCAATCCGCTAACTCATCGCAAAATTCTTGTGAATCCAAGTTGGGGGCCACAAGACATCCTGGATTCATGGTCTGGGTGACCAGCTTGAAGAGTTCGCGGGGGCGATTTAGGGCACCGTTGATAGCCTCCGAAAAGTAATTCTTCTTGGCTTCAAAGATTTGTTTGTAGTATTTTCTAGTTATTACCTTGTAGATCGAGAGGTTCTCATCTGAAGAGTTTCTTTTCCAGGCTGCCTCTGCCCTTCTGCGCTCTTGCTTCAGTAACGCCAGCTGGTTGTTGAACCAGCCGGAGTTATTTTTTCCTGATCTGGGTCTTTCGTTTAGGCGCTATCAAGTCAGCTGACTGCAATAGTGCTGTGTTTATGGCCACCAATGTTTCTTCCGCTGTTTGGTGCGGCTGAATTGTATTTATTTTTTCCCCTAATGTGGCTTTGAAAAGCTCAGAGTGGAGCTTCTTCTGACATCTAGTCCAGTGTGTTGTCACTGGATTTGATGTTTTTGTTAAGGGGGGGAAATCGGAAATAATGAATTTAATTGCATGGTGATATGTCCATGGCAATGGTTCATTTTCCAAGATTTTTATTTCCAGATCTTGTCTGAAAATAAGATCGAGCGTATGACCTGAAGCATGTGTGGGCCCACATACTAGTTGCTGAAGCCCTAAACCTTCTAGGTGGTCGATGCAGGCGTCGGCAATGGGGTCCTGCGGGGAGTTGGCCCAGAGATTGAAGTCCCCGAGCAGCAAAAGGTGTCTGCTATTCAGGGTGTAGGTGGAGACAAAATCCGTCAAGGATGGGAGCAGCTGCGACTTGGGGCCAGGTGGCCTATAGCAGAGTAGAATCCGGACGGTCTCCTGGCCGTTTACTTGCAGTTGGAGAGTAAGGGTTTCCATGACTCTCTGGCGGACCCCTACGGTAGATACCTCTTTTTAAGGGGCAGTCTGGGTAAACTACAATGTACGCTAGCCAATGTCTATGCTCCGAATCATGGTCAGGCAAGCTTTCTGTCCGCTACTTTAGCCAAATTGACTGAATTTGCAAAGGGTTGTATTCTGCTGGCGGGCGATTTTAATGCCCCACTGGAACCTTCCCTGGACACCTCATTGGGTAGATCCTGTATTCCTCATAGGCAACTCACGTATGTCCGCAAGAGATTACATGAGGCACAACTGATAGATATTTGGCGTATTATGCACCCACAAGAGAAGGATTACACACATTTCTCGCACCTACATAACTCCCACTCCAGGATAGATTACCTCCTTATAAACCATCACTTTTTAAATTTGCTTATTCACTCCAAGATTGAAGTATCCACGATTTCTGATCACTCCCCGATTAGTGTATCCTTGCGCATACCCTCTCTACCTTTACATTCCACCAACTGGAAGCTAAATGACTCCCTTCTTTCAGAAGACATAGACAGACAGGAGATGGAGGCAGCACTCACTTGTTTCTTTCCGGGACAATGGTCCCTCGGTCTCGTCTCCGGGGGTCTTGTGGGAAGCGCACAAAGCGTACATACGCGGTAAATTCATGGAGCTAGGCTCAAGGAAAAAAAGGGAGAAGGTTCGTTCACAACTTCAGCTAGTGTCTGAGATAGAAGTGTTAGAGCGGAACCATAAGATATCCAGTTCCCCCACGGTTTTTCAGTCCTTGACGCAGAAAAGAGAGGAGTTAAGAGATCTATTACATAAAGAGAACACTGCTCGACTGCGTCTAGTATCCCAGCAATTTTATGAATGGGGAAATAGACCCAGCAGGCTGTTGGCAAGGTCCCTGAAACAAAAGAAATCGGCCTCGTATATAGCCAAAATTAAATCCCCCCCAGATACACTGATACATGAAACTGGGGAGATAGCGCAGGAATTCCGTACGTTTTATCAAAATCTTTATAACGTGGGTAGGCCAGCTTTGGACGGGGAGGATAGACCTGCTCTCATATGGGACTACCTAGAGCGGGCCCGCCTGCCAAAGTTGCCTGTTAGTGCGTTGGAAGCCCTAGAGGGGGAACTCTCCCCTGCTGAGCTTAAAATGGCCCTGAAATCTATGGCTTCGGGTAAAGCACCAGGGCCAGATGGCTTTACCGTTACTTACTATCGAACATTTGCTGATACACTACTTCCTTCCCTAACCTCTTATGTTAATTCCGTTTCAATGGGAGGGACCTTCCGCCCTGAGACTCTACATGCCCATATCACTGTCATCCCTAAACCAGATAAGGACCCTACCCTGTGTAGTAACTATAGACCGATCTCTTTACTAAACATAGATGCCAAGTTATATGCCAAGGTCATTGCCCTGCGCCTGTTGCCGTTTCTGCCCCAATGGGTGTCCAGAGATCAGACTGGGTTTATCCCGGGTAGGGAGGCGAGGGATAATTCGTTGCGGACGCTGTCTTTGATTGCATATGTGCGTCGGTGCTCCCAGCCCGCCCTCCTTCTATTGACAGATGCTGAGAAAGCGTTTGATAGGGTGGACTGGGAGTACCTAATGTATACATTAGAGCACTTGGGCCTGGGCCCGAAAATGCTGTCTAGGATTTCGGCACTATATAACACCCCGTCAGCTCAACTGCGAATCAATGGTACCCTGAGTGACCCTTTTTTCCTACACAATGGGACCAGGCAAGGCTGTCCCCTCTCACCAATACTATTTGCCCTTTCCTTGGAGCCCTTTTTAGCTACAGTTCGTGCGACCCCTGACGTTCACGGGATTACAGTCGGAAAGGTGGAACATAAATATGCGGCGTACGCGGATGATGTGCTTTTCTATGTCCAACAGCCCCAAATTACACTACCCGCTCTCATGTCGGCCCTCCACAAATTTGGCTCAATATCCAATTTTAAAATTAACCTTCCCAAATCGGAAATCCTGAATATTTCCATACCCCGCCGGGAAGTCTCTCAACTGAAATTGAAGTTTCCGTTTGCTTGGCAACCTCACTCCTTAAAATACTTAGGCATTTACCTGACCTCTAAATTAAATGCCCTGTTCCGCGCTAATTATATCCCTCTACTAAACACGATTAGAACAGATCTGCAGAAGTGGACTCAGTTGGCTCACTCATGGCTAGGACGCATTGGCATTGTGAAGATGAATATTTTGCCCAGACTGCTCTTTTTGTTCCAGATGATCCCATACGGAGTTCCCCTTGGGTTCTTTAAGATTGTGCAATCTCTGATCCGTAGATATGTTTGGAACCGCAAGCGCCCCAGGATCGCGTATAACTGGTTGATTAAGCCAAAAAGAGATGGGGGCCTTGCGCTTCCAGACTTCAGGAAGTATTTTTATGCTATTGTTTTGACGAGGTTGTCAGATTGGAAATATCATGCTGATACAAAACTGTGGGTACAATTGGAGAATGATATGTCTGGGGTGGACCTGTTTCCATGTTATGGATACCTCCCAAATTTCGCTCCAGGTCCCCGGAGGTGTCCCCCCTATCCATATCATCACTTGCAATATGGGACTCCTTGTGTAAATCTCAGAACTGGCCCTATAACTCCCCATTGATGCATATTATGGGGCATAATTATTTCCCTCCAGGGAATATTGATCGTAGTCTGGGTTCCAGGACTTCCCACGACCCATTGTTGCTGCATCATGTGTCCACTGCAGGGGGGATCATACCATTGTTGGACTTATTTACGTCAACGCCAATTACCTTCCTGGATCAATGGAAACACCATCAGCTCACCCAATTTGTGCGATCCCTTCCTCAACCACTACGATCGATCTTGGAATTGACTTCTATAGAATCTCTATTTGAGGGCACCCTCCCTCCGGACCGACCTGTGTCGAATTTCTACCATGCCCTGCTGGCCCTGCCTCCTTCTGCCTCGCACTCGTTCCTCGATAAGTGGGAGCGGGACCTGCAGAGTCAGTTACCTGAGTCACAACGGATGTTTCAGTTAACTCATGTTTCCACCATATCCTCCAGAACGGCGGAGGTTAACTATAAACTGTTAATGCGTTGGCACTATACACCGGAAATACTTCACAAGACATTCCCTTCAGTCTCTGACCGCTGCTGGAGGGGGTGTGGGGAAATAGGCTCCCATGCACATATTTGGTGGTCCTGCCCTCTGATCAAGCCTTTCTGGTCCTCAGTATTGTATTGGATTGAGCAGATCCAGGGGTCAAGGGTTCTTGCGGACCCGTGGGTGGTGTTGTTTCACTGTACTAACGAACCAGCAGGATCATATTCGCGATCGATTACCCCCCATCTTCTTAATGCGGCCAAGGCGGTCATCCCCAGGTTTTGGAAGCAATCGAATACCCCTACTCTCCGCCCATAGGCGTGCCCACGGGGTGTGCCGGGTGTGCCCAGGCACACCCTAATCATCCCTGCTGTGCTCTTGTCCTGCATGGACTTCCTACACTCTGCAACATGTACATAATGTCCCTGTGTATAAATCAGTCACCCAACACTGCCTGGGGTAATGTCTGACAGAAAATACAGCTGTGGGAGGAATGAGCAGGGGGGGAACTAGCCGCGGAGTAACCCAGCCTGAAGCCGCATTAGCCGATGCAGCTTCTATAGTTCCGGCTGCGGAGTGATCTACATCTGCACTCCGCCTCCCCCCTCCGTCCTCTCTCGCTTTGAAGAAGCAGACTAGGAACCTGGATCGTGGCTGCAGCCTGCTGGAATCAAGGTGAGCACTAAAGTGAGAGCTGGTGCCAAGGGACTCTGCCTGACTTGAGCCATCTCACTCGGGAGTGGGGTTGCAAGTGCTCAGTGTCTGGTCCTGTTCGTTCTCACAGCCACTCCCTCACTCCACTAACTGTCCAATGCCACACTTCGCCTCCCATTTGTGTCTGCCCAACCCCGCCCACAGTCCAACCCCCTGCTTGCAATGAGCTGTGATTGGGGTTTTTGTGAGAAGCTGGGCGGGAGATCTGAAACAATGTCTGCTATAGCCACCTAAAGGGGAACCAGCCTGAGAGACGGGAGGCATAATTGGTAAGTGAAACTTTTGCACACAGAACAAAACCCCTCCCTCCCCCCCACCACCTTTTGCACTGCCCCCCCTCCTGTCTCGATCTCTGCATTCTCTCTCCTCACCTCTCTCTCTCTCTCCTCACCTCTCTCTCCTCACCTCTCTCTCCTCACCTCTCTCTCTCTCTCCCCACCTCTCTCTCTCTCTCTCCCCACCTCTCTCTCTTCCCATCTCTCTCTCCCCCCGCCTCTCTCTCCCACCTCTCTCTCTCTCTCCCCCCAACCCTCTCTCTCTTCCCATCTCGCGCTCTCTCTCTCCCTCTCCCTTCCCCTCTCTCTCCCCAACAACTCTCTCTTCCCATCTCGCCTCTCTCTCTCTCCCCCCATCTCGCCTCTCTCTCTCCCCACCTCTCTCTCCCCCCCCCACCTCTCTCTCTCTCCCCCCACCTCTCTCTCTCCCCCCTCTCTCCCCCCACCTCTCTCTCTCCCCACCTCTCTCGCTCCCCCCACCCACCTCTCTCTCCCCACCTCTCTCTCTCTCTCTCTCTCCCCCCCCCCCTCTCCTCCCCCACCTCTCTCTCTCCCCCCACTCTCTCCCCCATCTCTCTCCCCCCCCCTCTCTCTCCCCACCTCCTCTCTCCCCTCACCTCTCTCTCTCTCCCCCCCACCTCTCTCTCCCCCCACCTCTCTCTCTCCCCCCCCACCGCGCTCTCGCTCCCCCCACCTCTCTCTCTCCCCCCCCACCTCTCCTCTCCCCCCCACCTCTCTCTCTCCCCCCACCTCTCCTCTCCCCCCACCTCGCTCTCTCTCCCACCTCTCTCTCTTCCCATCTCGCGCTCTCTCTCCCCACCTCTCTCTCTCCCCCTGCCTCTCTCTCCTCTCCTTCCCCGCGCGCGCTCTCTCTCCCCCCACCTCTCTCTCTCCCCTTTCCCCCCCCCACCTCTCTCTCTCTCTCTCTCTCTCCCCCCAGATCTCTCTCTCTCTCTCCCCCCCACCTCTCTCTCCCTCTCTCCCACCTCTCTCTCTCCCCCCTCCCCACCTCTCTCTCTCCCCACCTCGCTCTCTCTCCCCACCTCTCTCTCTCTCTCCCCCCCCATCTCGCCCACTCTCTCCCCCACCTCTCTCCTCGGGCCTCTCTCCCCTCGCGCTCTCCTCCTCCACCTCTCTCGAGAGCCTCCCCCCTCTCTCTCCCCACCTTTCTCTCCCCCCCGCCTCTCTCTCTCCCCCCCACCTCTCTCTCCCTCTCCCGGCACCTCTCTCTCCCCTCCCCACCTCTCGCTCTCTCTCTCTCTCTCCTCCCCACCTCTCTCTCTCTCTCTCTCTCCTCTCTCCCCACCTCTCTCTCTCCCTCCCTCTCTCTCTCTTCCCATCTCGCGCTCTCTCTCCTCTCCCCCCACCTCTCTCTCTCTCCCCTCTCTCTCTCTCCCCACGCTCTCCTCTCTCTCCCCACCTCTCTCTCTCTCCCCCCACCTCTCTCTCTCCCCTCTCTCTCTCGACACCTCTCTCTCTCCCCCACCTCTCTCTCTCCCACCTCTCTTCCATCTCGCGCTCTCTCCCACCTCTCTCTCTCTCTCCCCCTGCCTCTCTCCCCATCTCGCTCTCCCCTCCTCCCCCACCGCCTCTCTCTCCTTCCCCCCTCTCTCTCTCTCCCACCTCTCTCTCTCCCCTCCCCACCTCTCTCTCTCCCCCACCTCTCTCTCTTCCCACTCTCTCTCTATCCCAGCTCTCTCTCTCTCCACCTCCTCTCTCTCTCTTCTCCATCTCGCGCTCTCTCTCCCCCCTCTCTCTCTCTCTCCCCACCTCTCTCTCCCCACCTCTCTCTCCCACCTCGCTTTCTCTCCCAACCTCTCTCTCTCTCCCATCTCGCGCTCTCTCTCCCCCCCACCTCTCTCTCTCTCCCACCTCGCTCTCTCTCCCACCTCTCTCTCTCTCTCTCCCACCTCTCTCTCTCCCCACCTCTCTCTCCCCACCTCTCTCTCCCCACCACCTCTCTCTCCCCACCTCTCTCTCCCCCCCTGCCTCTCTCCCCATCTCGCTCTCTCTCCCCCTCTCTCTCCCCCTCTCTCTCCCCCCTCTCTCTCTCTCCTCTCCCCCACCTCTCTCTCCCCACCTCTCTCTCCCCTTCACTCTCTCCCCCAGCTCTCTCTCTCTCCCCCCTCTCTCTCTCTCCCCACCTCTCTCTCCCTCTCTCTCCCCCCCCGCGCTCTCACCCCCGCTCTCTCTCTCCCCCGCTCTCTCTCTCCCTCTCCGCTCTCTCTCTCTCTCCCCACCTCTCTCTCTCTCCCCCCACTCTCTCTCTCTCCCCCCCACCCACCTCGAGAGAGAGCGAGACTCCTCTCCACCTCTCTCTCCCCACCTCTCTCTCCCTTCCCCCCATCCTCTCTCTCTCTCTCCCCCACCTCGCTCTCTCTCCCTCCCCCCCCGCCTCTCTCCTCCCCTCGCTCTCGCTCTCCCTCTCCCCACCTCTCTCTCTCCTTTCTCTCGCCTCTCTCTCCCCGCCACCTCTCTCTCTCTCTCTCTCCCCACCTCTCTCTCCCTCCCCCCACCTCGCTCTCTCTCTCTCCCCTCGCGCTCCTCTCTCTCCCCTCCCCCCACCTCTCTCTCCCACCTCTCTCTTCCCCCACCCTCTCTCTCCCCCCCTCACCTCTCTCTCCCCCCACCTCTCTCTCTCTCCCCACCCCACTCTCTCTCTCTCTATCCCCCCCTCTCTCTCTCCCCCACCTCTCTCTCTCCCCACCTCTCTCTCCCCCACCTCTCTCTCTCTCTCCCCCACCCTCTCTCTCTCTCTCTCTCCCCACCTCTCTCTCTCTCTCCACCTCTCTCTCTCCCACCTCTCTCTCCCCACCTCTCTCTCTCTCTTCCATCTCGCTCTCTCTCCCTCTCTCTCTCTCTCTCCGCTCCTCACCTCTCTCTCTCCCCACCTCCTCTCTCTCTCTCTCTCCCCCCCGCACCTCTCTCTCTCCCCACCTCTCTCTCTCCCCACCTCTCTCTCTCCCCCCACCTCTCTGTCCCCCCCTCCCTCTCCCCATCTCTCTCTCTCTTTCTCTCCCACCTCTCTCTCTCCCCCCCACCTCTCTCTCTCTCCCACCTCTCTCTCTCTATCCCCCACCTCTCTCTCTTCCCCTCTCTCTCTCTCTCTCCCCACTCACTCTCTCTCTCTCCACCCTCTCTCTCTCTCTCCCCCCTCCTCTCCTCCCCATCTCTCTCTCTCTCCCCCTCTCTCTCCCCCCACCTCTCTCTCTCTCCCCCCACCTCTCTCTCTCTCTCCTCTCCTCTCTATCCCCACCTCTCTCTCTCTCTCCCACCTCTCTCTCTCTCTCCCCACCTCTCTCTCTCTCTCCCCACCTCTCTCTCTCTCTCTCCCCACCTCTCTCTCTCCCCACTCTCTCTCTCCCCACCTCTCTCTCGCTCTCTCTCCCCCCCTCTCCCCCACCTCTCTCTCTCTCCTCTCTCTCACCTCTCTCTCTCCCCACCTCTCTCTCTCACCCACCTCTCTCTCTCCCACCTCTCTCTCTCTCCCCTCTCCTCTCTCTCCCCCCACCTCTCTCTCTCTCTCCCTCTCTCTCTCTCTCTCTCCCACCTCTCTCTCTCTCTCCCCACCTCTCTCTCTCCCCACCTCTCTCTCTCTCTCTCTCCCCACCTCTCTCTCTCCCACCTCTCTCTCTCCCCACCTCTCTCTCTCTCTCCCATCTCCTCTCTCTCTCCCCACCTCTCTCTCTCTCTCTCCCCCCGCCTCTCTCTCTCTCTCTCCCCCACCTCTCTCTCTCCCCCCACCTCTCTCTCTCTCTCTCTCTCTCCCCCCACCTCTCTCTCTCTCCTCTCCTCTCTCCCCACCTCTCTCTCTCTCTCTCCTCAATCTCTCTCTCCCCACCTCTCTCTCTCTCTCTCTCTCTCTCTCCCTCACCTCTCTCTCTCTCTCTCTCTCTCCCCACCTCTCTCTCTCTCTCTCCCACCTCTCTCTCTCTCTCCCCCCACCTCTCTCTCTCTCTCCCCCCACCTCTCTCTCTCTCTCTCTCTCCCTACCTCTCTCTCTCTCTCTCTCTCTCACCTCTCTCTCTCTCTCTCTCTCTCTCCCCACCTCTCTCTCTCTCCCCACCTCTCCCCACCTCTCTCTCCCCCACCTCTCTCTCTCTCTCTCCCACCCCCTCTCCTCTCTCTCCTCTCTCTCTCCCTCTCCCCCCCCTCTCTCTCACCTCCCCCACCTCTCTCTCTCCTCTCCCCCACCTCTCTCTCTCTCTCCCCACCTCTCTCTCTCTCTCTCCACCTCCCTCTCTCTCTCTCTCCACTCTCTCTCTCTCCTCTCCCCACCTCTCTCCCCACCTCTCTCTCTCACCCCCACTCTCTCTCTCTCGCTCTCTCTCTCTCTCCCTCATCTCTCTACCTCTCCACCTTACCTCTCTATCTCTACCTCTCCTCTCTCACCTCTCTCTAACCACACTTTCTCTATCTTTGCCTCCCTCCACCAACTCTTTTCCCCTTTCTCTCTTTCTACTGTTTCTCTCTTCTTGTTATATACAGACCAGTGTATATAATGTACCGTATGGTGTACATATAATGTACAGACTATACCCTGGCAACATACGGTACATTATATACAGACCAGTGTGTGTATATATAATATATATATATATATATATATATATATATATATATATATATATATAAAACATACAGCGTGGTGTCGAGGGGGTGACACTGTGTTTTGCCGCTCTGTGTGACACCAACCCTAGTGACACCACTGAGTGAGACAGCACTGAGCAGGGCAAGCACTGGGCAAATGATGGACCAAACCCCCCCCACCTCTCTCTCTCTTTCCCCCCCACCCTCTCTCTCTTTTTCCCCCCACCTCTCTCTCTCTCTCTCTCTCCCCCCACCTCTCGATCTCTCTCCCCATCTCGCTCTCTCTCCCCCGCCTCTCTCCCCATCCCCGCCTCTCTCTCCACCTCTCTCTCCACCTCTCTCCCCACCTCTCTCTGTCTCCCCCCACCTCTCTGTCTCCCCCCCACCTCTCCCCCCCCCACCTCTCTCTCTCTCTCCCCCACCTCTCTCCCCCCACCTCTCTCTCCCCCACCTCTCTCTCCCCACCTCTCTCTCTCTCTCTCTCCCCACCTCTCTCTCCCCACCTCTCTTTCTCTCTCTCTCTCTCTCCCCACCTCTCTCTCTCTCTCTCCCCACCTCTCTCTCTCTCCCCACCTCTCTCTCTCTCTCCCCACCTCTCTCTCTCTCACCACCTCTCTCTCTCTCTCTCTCTCACCACCTCTCTCTCTCTCTCTCTCTCACCACCTCTCTCTCTCTTACTCCCCCACCTCTCTCTCTCTCTCTCTCTTACTCCCCCACCTCTCTCTCTCTCTCTCTCTCCTACTCCCCACCTCTCTCTCTCTCTTTCTCCTACTCCCCCACCCCCCCTCTCTCTCTCTCTTTCCCCACCTTTCTCTCTTTCCCCACCTTTCTCTATCTCTACCTCTCTCCACCTCTCTCTAACCCCACCTCTCTCTCTCTCTCTCTCTCTCCTACTCCCCCATCCCCCCTCTCTCTCTCTTTCCCCACCTTTCTCTGTTTCCCCACCTTTCTCTATCTCTACCTCTCTCCACCTCTCTCTAACCCCACTTTCTCTCTCTCTCTCTCTCTCTCTCTCTCTCTCTCTCTCTCTCTTTCTCTCCCCCCACCTCTCTCTTTCTCTCCCCCCACCTCTCTCTTTCTCTCTCCCCACCTCTCTCTTTCTCTCTCCCCACCTCTCTCTCTCTCCCCACCTCTCTCTCTCTCTATCCCCACCTCTCTCTCTCCCCACCTCTCTCTCTCTCCCCCACCTCTCTCTCTCCTCCCCCCCCACCTCTCTCTCTCTCCCCCACCTCTCTCTCTCTCTCTCACCACCTCTCTCTCTCCCCCACCTCTCTCTCTCTTTCTCTCTCTCTCTCTCCTACTCCCCCACCTCTCTCTCTCTCTCTCTCTCTCTCTCTCTCCCCCTTTCCCCACCTTTCTCTCCCCTCACTCTCTCCCCACCTCTTCTCTTCCCCCCTCTCTCTCTCTCTCTCTCTCTCTCTCTTTCCCCACCTTTCTCTCTTTCCCCACCTTTCTCTATCTCTACCTCTACCTCTCTCCACCTCTCTCTAACCCCACTTTCTCTCTCTCTCTCTCTCTCTCTCTCTCTCCTTCTCTCTCTCTCTCTCTCTCTCTCTCTCTCTCTCTCTACCTCTACCTTTCTCCACCTCTCTCTAACCCCACTTTCTCTATCTTTGCCTCCCTCCACCAACTCTTTTCCCCCTTTCTCTCTTTCTACTGTTTCTCTCTTCTTGTTATATACAGACCAGTGTATATAATGTACCGTATGGTGTACATATAATGTACAGACTATACCCTGGCAACATACGGTACATTATATACAGACCAGTGTGTGTATATATATATATATATATATATATATATATATATATATATATATATAACATACAGCGTGGTGTCGAGGGGGTGACACTGTGTTTTGCCTCTCTGGGTGACACCAC
Source organism: Rana kukunoris (assembly GCA_029574335.1). NCBI lineage: Eukaryota > Metazoa > Chordata > Amphibia > Anura > Ranidae > Rana > Rana kukunoris. The sequence continues at coordinate 459,168,200 of CM056050.1, forward strand.
TGAGTGAGACAGCACTGAGCAGGGCAAGCACTGGGCAAATGATGGACCAAAAAAAGGCAACCAATTGATATGATATGCACCCTACCCTGGCTTGTCACTGTCAGCAAAAAAGTGTGTGTGTGTGTGTGTGTGTATATGTATATATATATATAATTTAAAAATCTGCACTTTTATGCTGACAAGCCAGGGTTCATATAGTTTGGAATTGTATATGTAATACATATATATTTTTACACTATATATATATATATATATATATATATATATATATATACATGCACGCGTGTTTGAGCTTTGGTTTGAGGTGCACACCCTAATGCAATAGGCTACGCACGCCTATGTCTCCGCCATTGGTTGAGAGAGGTAGACCATATTTACTATATGGAAGACGCTACGCTGACACTGAGAAACAAGTCAGATTTAGCCCGGAAGATATGGTCCTGCTGGTTTGCTTTCAAGTTCTCTGCATCTTATGCTGATATTTTGGCGCAATCCTCATGATATGGGACTTAATGTAATGTATATCTGTGTTCGCTTATGGCCTACTGGTGCTGGTATCTACACCCCCCCCCACCCTTTCCTCCCCCTCCTCTCCCCTCCCCTCCCCCACTGCTTATTCTCTAATCTTTTCTTTGTTTTCCCCCTTCCTTACCCATCGCTCTTCCTTCTGTTGCTGCTCTGACACACAGGTGTTGGAATACATAGTCTCTGTTTAAGGGTTGGCGTAAAGTAAATGTTGGACCCGTTAGAATGAATTTTGAGTGGCCAATGTATTTTCTCGGCTAGGTTAGCGGGACCACGCGGGTCATGGTGATATCCTTGATGTGTTGTGGGCTAGGCCCATTGTGCCTCATCCGCATCGAACCACCTTGGCCTGCGGGTTCGATTGGTAGCAATGCACGTTTTATTACTGCGGTCCCCAACAAACGAACACATTTTGTATACAGGTGTGTTGGAGTGTGCTACTATGTATATCATTTCTTTTCTATATTTTTCAATAAAAACTTATTAAACAAAAAAGTTGGATACCCACAAGTTTCACTTGAATTTTGAAATTTTGACAATACCAATCAGTACACGCAACCACCTTACAAAGGTTTAAATTTTTTTGTGAAAGCCTGGCATAAAGTGAGTGAGTGAGTGAGAAACTTATATAGCGCAACACATGCGAACTGAATCGCCTCTAAACTCGCCAGTAAACTCATCGTTCCGCCCGACGAGGTTCCCGATGAGCGGTCGAAAAGCTTGTCGAGCCAAATTTCCTCATTAAACAACGAGGAAATAGAGAACATGCTCTCTATTTTGGCTCGACAACTTCCCGACGGTTTGCTCGTCGAAAGTGTACACACGGGGGGCGTGGCCTGGACATGGCTGAGTGAAGCTGCTTTCCATCTGAGCTCCCGGCCTGATCCCCCAATTTCGGCCAAATAACGCCTTTATACCGGCATGAACCCTAACAAAAGATACGGGACCAGAGCAGCAACGAAATGTACCCCATCCGGGAAGACCTCGGGAGAAATCCAGAAATATTTTAAGACCTTACAGGAGACCCCCCCTGACCTGGGCCTACCGGAGACAGGAGGCCCCACACGTGAGGTTGCAGAGGACCCACAATTGCAGGAGCCGAGTCCCAGCAGATCGGAGGACTGGTTTCCATCTCCCCAGGAGCCCCTGGAGGACCCCCACCGGGAGGGCATGTCTGCCCTTCAGGCATCAGAGCCGGCTGGCATGGACCCGGACATTAAGGCCCTGCTTCAGGCCTTGCCCACCAGAACCGACATCGAGGCCCTGATACTGAAGCTGGAGGAGACACATAGAAGGGACATACAGGAGGTGAGAGGAGAGGTCTCCACACTTACCGACCGGGTGGCCTCGGGCGAGGAGTCCGTGTCTTCCCTGGCGGATCGGGTGGCAGCGCTGGAGCAGTCCCGAGACCAGCATCGTGAAGCGGCCATTACTTTACAGCTCCACCTAGAGGATGTTGAGGACAGGAGCCGCCGCTGTAATCTGAGGCTCCGCGGTGTACCCGAATCGGTGGATGCAGAAGATGTCGGGGCCAAAGTGACCGGGATCTTCCGCGATGTCCTGGAGGACCCGGAGGCGGTGATCCTGCTAGACAGGGCGCATAGAGCGCTCGGGCCTAAGCCTACAGACCAGGACAGGCCGCGCGATATAGTGTGCCGCCTACACCGCTACACCCAGAAAGAGGCCATCCTCCGTAGAGCTTGGGACCTGGGGGACATTGAGGCAGAAGGAGCGCAGATCAGGATCCTGCCTGATCTCTCCAGAGCGACCCTGCGCCGTAGGGCACTGCTGCGACCTCTCTTGGAACTAGCCAGGCAAACAGGACACACGTACCGCTGGGGATACCCACTGGCAGTCACCTTACGGAAAGATGCAGGAGCCTTCACCCTTCAGACCGCGTCGGACCTGCCAGCCCTCTTTTGTTTCCTGGGCTCAGACCCAATTCAAGTACCGGATTGGCTCCAGTTTTTTCCCCGCCAGACCGGTCGTTCGGGAGCTCCAGCCTACAGAGGGTCCTTTGTGCCACGACCACAGCGGGGCAGGCGACGACGGAACTCAGCCCGAGGTGAAGCGGCACGTGAGTAGGCCATAGGCCGCACATTTATGTCTCCTGCCCCGAGTTACTCGCCATCCCTACCGCACAACACCCCCATCGGACACTTGCCCTATCCCCTCACCGGAACACCTGGAGACTGCCATACGCCAGATGTGACCCCTGCGGAGGGGCTGCCCCCCCTCTATCTCCTGCCCGCACCGTTCGTGGCCGCCCCGCTACCGGGTCATTGCCTGTTAAACTGTTCCTGGAGGCCCCCCCCCCCTTTTTTTTTTTCTTTTTCTTTTTCTTCCCCCCCCCCGGATGATTTGGGGGTTCGCCCCCCCCCCATCCCTGGCTCTGAGACCGCTCGGCGGAACGGGCCTCCCTGGCTAGACAGGGGATACGAGCTGACCCCCCCACCCCTCCTCCACCATACGGAACCTATCCTGAGCTCCGGCCAGCCACTGCTTCGGCCCTGCAGACACTGAGGCTGTGAATGCTACTGTTTCCCTACAAGCTGAGGCTATGAACACGGAACTAAGACTATAGAGCTCAGGTTTGGCACCTCCTTGCATGGAGGGGGACACGTGATCTGGTGTTGTGAGGGGGGTGGGGGGGTTCCTGGTTGGGGGCTATGTTTACACGCGGGGGGTCACCCTTATTGATTGCACCCGCTTTGGTCGGGGCGGCTGTGACGGCTGTCTAGGGGAGTGGGTTACTTGCCAGGTGGCGGTGGTGAAGGGCTTGGGGCCTAGAGGGTGGACCAGCTCTTGACCTCAGGAAGATTACGCTTGGGGCCCTGGGCTGGTGACACCCCGGGATACTTTGTTTGCACTTTCTGCACCATGTTGCCTCACTTAAGTACATGTATTTAAACTGTTCCTATGGTTACCGGTTCTACTGTTGTTGTTGTCTGTGATGTATAATGCCGGTTTATGTTAAAGTTAATATGTGATATTTTACGCTATACAGTGTTTGGCCGGGGCTGGGTGGAGAGGGTCGGGGGCTCGTCGCCCTCCCCTGTCTAGCCCATATCCCCCAATTAGGGTTGCGCTCGATTCCTGGGAATATCCCAGAGAGTGCTTATAGCTGATTTAGCTATCTTAGTAGTAGAAGCTTCTTGGAGGCCCACCTGGAGCCTACCCTTTGAGCTCTTTCTCCATCTCTACCAAATACCTCCCCTTCTCTTCCTACTCCATTAACCCCCCCCCACCTCCTCCTCCCCCCACACCTCACCCTCCCTCCCTTCTCCGGCCCGCCACCCTGCGCTACTGTGGGGAGGCGAACGCCACCCCCCACTCTGACACACCCGCTCACCCCCCCTCCTCCCCACTACTGCACGAGCATGGACCTGCTTACGGTAGTATCTTTTAACGTCAAGGGCCTTAACACCCCCGAAAAAAGGCGCATGCTACTGCAAGACATGCGTCGCATGAGAGCTGATGTGGTACTCCTTCAGGAGACACATTTTAAGAAGTCTAACCTACCGTTCCTGAAAAACAGGTTTTACCCCACGACACATCACTCCCAATATACAGAGGCTAAGTCTAGGGGAGTCTCTATCCTTATCTCTGCGGGGGTGCCCTGGACTCCCCTGGACACCCTGGCAGACAATGAGGGACGTTTCCTCTTTTTGAAGGGCAGGGTGGGAGATAGGACGGTGACATTTGCCAACCTCTATGCCCCCAATGCCCAACAGGACGTTTTCCTTAAGAAAACCCTGACACAGCTCCGACGTTTTATGGAGGGCCATCTGATACTAGGGGGAGACCTGAATATATCCCTGATCCCGACTGAAGACACGTCCACCGGGAAGACTTCCCTAACCCGAGACATGCGGAAACGAATTGACACTACCCTAAATTCAATGCAACTGATAGATGCCTGGCGCCTCTTGCACCCTGGAGATAGAGACTACACTTTCTTCTCCAAGCCACACCAAACGTATTCAAGACTTGACTACTTCCTTATCCCACACGACAAGACAACTAGATGCGATCCGGGACATTGCCATTGGCTCAATTACGTGGTCAGACCACGCCCCAGTTACCTTGAAGTACTCTATCTCCGATCTTAACGGCGGTCAGAGACCAGTATGGCGCTTGAACGAAGGTCTTTTGCAAAATACCGACGTCATGACAGAGATCACCACAGAATTAGGACATTACTTCACCACTAATAGCTCCCCTGACAGTGACACGGGGGTGATATGGGAGGCCCATAAAGCGGTGATCGGGGGTGCTTATAAAGCACGGCGCGCGGCTGAAGAAGGAGCGTTCAGCACAACTGAACTCACTCCTTACTAGACTGCAGGGCCTAGAATCCACACACAAAATAAGCCCAAACAGACAGACTGGAGCGGAACTGGATGTAATCCGCTCACAGGTCACGGACCTCTTGCACTTTAAAGCCAAAGCGGCACTTCAGACCTGTCGACGCTACACTTACGAATCGGGCAACAAATGCGGCAAGTTGTTGGCTAACGCACTGCGCTCGCGTCGCCTGGCCTCATATATCCCGCACGCAAAATCCTCAAGAGGGCAGAAACAGTCCACTCCACAGCAGATTTCACGTGAATTTAGACAATTTTACAGCTCCCTATATAATTTGGCCAAGCCCCCCGCCCCCCGAGACTCGTTACGGGACTACATCGCCTCATCCCTTATGCCCTCCCTGTCCACTGAAGACCGGGATAGTTTAGAGGCTCCCATTACACTATCAGAAATCCAGCTCGCACTAAAAGGCGCCAAACCGGGCAAGGCCCCAGGCCCTGATGGCCTCACCATAGTATGCTAATACTACAAAGCGGTGCTGCCATCTGTGGGGCAGCATATGGTGAAGCTGTTCAACGAACTAGGCTCAGGGACATCCTTCCACGCCACCACATTACAAGCTCAAATATCTGTGATTTTGAAACCCGACAAAGACCCAGCTCTCTGCGCTAGCTACCGTCCCATTTCCCTCCTTAACACAGACCTCAAACTGTTCACTAAAATTCTGGCATCCAGACTCCAGAGACATATCCCGTCTCTGATACACCTAGACCAGGTAGGCTTCGTGCCCACCAGAGAGGCCCGGGACAACACTATTAAAGTGCTCAACCTCCTACACATAGTCTCCTCCAGTAAAACCCCTAGCCTGTTTGTAGGGACGGATGCCGAAAAGGCATTTGACCGGGTAGACTGGCAGTTTATGATGTCTACTTTGGAATACATAGGCCTGGGTGACAGGATGAGGAAGTGGGTAACAGCAGTCTACGACGGACCGACGGCAAGGGTGAGGGCCAATGGGGTACTGTCAGATTCATTCCCAATAACCAACGGGACGAGACAGGGTTGCCCCCTGTCGCCTCTCCTGTTCGCACTGTCGCTGGAGCCTTTCCTGTGCCACGTGCGGATAAACCCCGACATTAAAGGTATTCTCACTACAAAGGCTCACTACAAAGTCTCTGCATACGCAGATGACCTGCTTTTCACCCTTACGGAACCTGATACCTCCCTCCCGGCCCTGTTCCAGGAATTTGAGACTTACGGTAGGCTCCCCAATTTAAAAATTAACTTCACGAAGTCAGAGGCCATGGGCATAGGGATCCCACAGCGACAACTTACCCAGCTTAAAGCCGTGTTCAACCTAAAATGGACGGCAGTAGCTCTGAAATACTTAGGGACATACATCCCCCCTACACTTACACGCCTATTCCAGTTGAATTTTCCCCCCCTCTTGACAGAAGTTCGGAGATTATTGACTCAGTGGACTGGAGGACTACATTCCTGGGTGGGCAGGTGCAACATCTTAAAGATGACAATACTGCCCAAATTCCTGTACCTTCTGCAGGCCCTCCCGATCTCCATCCTGGGAAGCTACTTTAGACAGGTTCACTCCGCGTTCAATCACTTCCTCTGGGCGAGAAAAAGTCGCGGATATGCAGAAAAGTGCCGACATCGACACAATGGGGGTTATTTTCTAAAGGCAAATCCACTTTGCACTACAAGTGCACTTGAAAGTGCACTGAAGGTGAACTTGGAAGTGCAGTCGCTGTAGATCCGCAGGGGACATGCAAGGAAAATAAAAAAACAGCATTTTAGCGTGCACATGAGTGGATGATAAAATCAGCAGAGCTTCCCCTTATTTCTGATATTTCCCTTGGTTCTACAGCAACTTCACTTCCAAGTGCACTTTCATATGCACTTGCAGTGCACTTGTGGTGCAAAGTGGATTTGCCTTTCGTAAATAACCCCCAATAAGTTGTGGACACAGGTCGAACAGGGCCAGACCGAGATTCCCTTACATCGCGCCCCGTGGTGTTCAGCCTCGCTCCCTCTCCTAATTAAACGCCACCCTCTCGTGGGGACCACGATTAGGGTATGCTCTGACCTTTTTGACCGACTCTCCCTGACCTCCAGAGACTCCCCCCTTAGACCCATCATTGGACACCCACTATTTGACCCGGGCTTACAAGATAGGAAGTTCTTAGACCTCGGGAAGGCGGGCCTCTATCAGGCATCGCACTTTAGCTCAGGGGGACAGTGGAAATCAGCATCGGAATTGACAGACCCGGAAGGCGACTACCGCCTTGACTTTCTAAGGGCAAACCAGTTGACCCATTTCTTGAGCTCCATCCCGCTCCCCCCGACCGGACAGGTACCATTGACAGTGTTGGAGGAGCTGTGCGGAGGGACGGGCGTGCTCCCACAAGCCCTGTCCCTTCTATATGCTATGCTGATTGCCCCCCCTGGGGACTATCAGATACCGTCTCTGACAAAATGGGAAAGAGACTTAAACACACAGTTCTCGCCCATTGAAAGACAGACCATACTGCGATTCGCACATAGGTCATCTCTATGCGCGAAAACTCAGGAGACGAACTACAAGGTTCTCACTCGCTGGTACAGAACACCGGATCTCCTGAATAAACTATTCCCCAACACTACCGACACTTGCTGGAGATGCCAACAAGACAAGGGTACTCTGCTTCATGTGTTTTGGTCCTGCCCAAGGGTCAGGGGCTTCTGGGGAGAGGTACGCAGGATTACCCAAAAGTTTACGGGGTACGTAGTACCAGACGACCCGGCTTACTTTCTCCTACAGGCAACTAATAAACCACCTGGAATTTACAAAAAATCGGTGGTGCGCCACCTTTTGGACGCAGCCAGGGCCTGCGTGCCTCTCCGCTGGAAGTCCCCTCACCCTCCGACTATTGCTCTCTGGTTGAATAGGGTAGACGAAATCAGTCGTATGGAAGACTTGATCCTCTCCAGCCAACAGCGCCAGGAGACATACTCTGAGACATGGCAGTTATACAACTTTTTTAAATACTCGGATGAAGGACAGAAGCTCAGAGAGACCGACTGCCATATGCCCACCCAGCCACAGGTCTAATGCCTGCTCTTCCTGACAAGCTGTCTATCTGTGATCAGAATAGGAACACCCTACGCCCTTTTAAGGCGCTTTGTATTAACCTTGCTCGTGCACCCCCCACCTACCTTCTCCTATGCCTTTCCCTGCTCCATTCTATATTGCTCTTTAACCTCTATTCTATTTCTTCTTGCTCTGAAAATGGAAAACGGATCTGGAGGCCGGACCGATCGGACCCCGCCACTGTGTCACGAATTGTTACCCTCTGCCTTGAAAGTCATGCCCTCTTCGGGTCCTAGTTACATTCTTCTGCTACGAGGATATACGGTGTGTGTGATTATAGTTTTACATGTATTATTGTACCTACATACGAGAGCTGTTATCTCGACTGTTATATGTATATGTTGCGGGTCCGCGAGGACTGGCCTTTTTGGTGATAAATAAAAAAAAAGAAAGTGTACACACGACCGGCTTTCTCGGCAGAATATGTCTCCCAGCGAGCTTCTCGCTGGATTCTGCCGAGAAACTCGGTCGTGTGTACGGGGCCTCAGCGGAAACCACTTTCTTTTGCCCTCTCTCAAGGGTTATAATTTGATAGTAGCACCCTCCTAGTTAGACTGCTGGACAAATTTAGTTTTTGGCTCTTTCTGTAGCCAGGGAAGCTGTGTTTGTTTGGTCAGGTCTTGAGAGTTTGGACTACTCTGACAGAGGCTGCACCTATGGACTGATCTTGTTCCAGGATACTGTGAGTAAAGCCTCTTTACTTAGCCTCAGACCTACTCCAGCCATGAACCTGTAGACTGTTCCAGACTACCTTTACTTCTGTGCAAACCTACTTCATGGTCCCCATCCGTGAACCTGTAGACTGTTCCGGTCTACCTTTACTTGCTCTGACCTACTTCATGGTCCCCAGCTGTGAACCTATAGACCAGTGATGGCAAACCTTGGCACCCCAGATGTTTTGGAACTACATTTCCCATGATGCTCAGACTGTCCCATTCTACCTATTATTTGTGCTTTTACTAAGTGCGAACTGTCTTCTGCTAACAATATACCTAATGTTTTGGAGAATCCCATACTACCTCAATCCTCCTCCTCTTGCCAGTTCTATAAGCAAATACAAAAGGATTATCTTTAAGGAGATAGTGCTTCATCTCTTGAAAGTAATGATTAACATGTTCTGCTAAAACGGGTGGGGAACAATGAAAACCTATACAAATTTTTAATGCGCTAACCATTTGCATTTAGTTCGTGGTAGAGCTGTACCCAGATAAAATGTACATATGTATGTATAAAAGCTGTAAGAGTTCTGTCACCTGATTAGGGCCTGACATGACCTGATGCCAGTCTCCCACTATGCTATATACATTTTACACTTGAAATGTATACTTTAACTAAAGAACTTTTTATTATGTGGAATGCCACACGCACATTTTTTACACTGTTATTTTTCCCTTTCCTTAACCTTTGGCATTGCTGGATACTTCACTCTTCTTTCAAGAGCTGTTTTCAAGCCATGGCCCATAAGGACAGGGCCTATCTTGTTTTGGGGTGGATGTAGTACCCTCCTAGTTTAGCCCTTTGGACTTGATGTTGGACCACTCCACCAGAGGCTATACCTATGGACTGATCTTGTTCCAGGATCCGTTAGTAGAGCATCTTTACATGTGCCCAAACCTCCTTCATGGTAACCCTGTAAAACAGAAATCACTGTACTTACTATTCTGCAGCCAATCCGATCCAGTCCCAGCATAAGCTGTCAGCAGCGGCTTCATTGTGGAGGTGGGTGCAGGAGAGGCAGCTGACAACAGAAGCCCCATAGTAAGTCTATGGGTGACATCAATTCCCAGCCATTTCACAGTGATTGTCAGCCCTACACACAGCTTTCCGCCGCTGGAAATCGGACCAGATTGGCTGCAGAATAGGTAAGTACAGTGATTTTTGCTTTACAGGGTTAGATAGATTAGGTTTAGAATGTGGCAGTAAGCAGGTTTAGCGTTAGTTTGTTTTTGCCTGGACTTACACTTTAAGGGCCAGATTCTCTAAGAATTCCGGCGGCGTAGCGTAAGCCAGTTACACTACGCCGCCGCATCGTACTAGAGCAAGTGCTTTATTCTCAAAGCACTTGCTCCGTAGGTTTCGCCTGCGTCGCGTAAATCGCGCAGCGTAAACCTGCGCAATTCAAATGTATTTAAATTAAGCGCGCCCCCGCGTCGAACGAACTGCGCATGCGCCGGCCGGGGAAAAAGCCCAGTGTGCATGCTCCAGCTCACGTCGGAAAGCGTTGTTGAAACCGACGTCAAAACGACGTGAGCGTCATTTACGCAACTCCCTATTCGCGAACGAGTTAGTAAAACGACGTAAGCGACGGAAAAAGCCGACGCTGACCCGACGCCATACTTAACATGGCATCCGACGGGACCCGACGGCATCCGACGGGACCTCGTAAGGTTACTCCACATAGAAGCTGGGGTAACCTTACGCGAACGAAAACGACGTACGCGACGACGGGGCGGCGTAAAAGCGATCGAGAATCGGCGTACTACCTCATTTGCATATGCAAATGCGAAAACAACGTAAAGGCCATCTAGTGGCCGGAGTTGTCATTACAGACAAAAAAAACGGCGATACGACGGGGTATCTGAGATACTCCGTCGTAACGCCGCTGAGAATCTGGCCCTAAGTGTTAAGTATCAGAGCTTATAATAATATTAAATGCACATATTTTTGCATAAAAAAAGTGCATCAATAATTTTTTCCTGCAGGGGTCTGCAAAGCATTAACGGATCACAGGTGCAATGCCAGGATCCAGAAAAAAAACCTACAGCTTTCAGTCTGTACCTCTGTATGGGCTGTCAGTTAGAAGCTGTAGGGCTGGTGAATGAACTACAATTGCACTCATCAGCGCCCTCACAGTTTATTGAAAATGACATGCCATCTGTCGTGGTCAAAGATGGGACTTGTAGTTCTCTCATTCACAGAATTTCAAAATGTAACAGCAGGTGTGGGGAGAGAAGGGGGAATGGGGAGGTTGAGGAGGACATGTGCTGGAGCATGTCACACCCTAAATATGGGTGTAAAATACTTTAGAAGGTGCACTTATTCTTTAAAGCATATATTTGCAAAATAAACCACATGTAACTTATATTATACATTTTTGCAGGCATTTCAGATCCTATACCATAATAGCTACATTCTGGTTTGTGATAACAAAGCATTTCTATGAAGTGTCTATAGAGGAGAGCGATAAAAGAAGCTTTTCGAGGTGGGCTAACAAAAATATGACTCATGGGATAAAATACCAATTTATGACAAATACAGCCTTTATCCCAAGGCAATACAATATCTATATTTGTGAACTCAACAGCTTGAGATGTCATAAAAGAACAAATGCGTGTTAAATAACTCTTGCGGTTTTCTGAATTGACGCTTTTTATAGGGGGTGTTAAATACAGAATATTTTATTAATCCCAAAGGAATTAATGTGGTTATGGGTACAATGTCATCAGAGGCGTCTCTAGGGGGGGGGGGGGCCCCACCATTTGCCCCCCCCCCCCCAAAAAAAAGTTTTTTTTTGCTTTTTTTTTTTTTGGCCGCCCCTGGAGTAACAGTCTCCCCTGAGAGGAAGAGCGTCCCCAGTCAGCTCTGCGGGGCATTCCTCCCCCTCCCTCTGCTCGCTGACCCTGCATATTGCAAGCGTTCACACAACCACAGCCGCCCGATCTGCTCCTTCCCCTGCATCCTCATTGGCACGGAGAAGAGTGAGTTACAGAAAGGACTCCATGAGCACTGTGGGGGAGGGGGGGCCCAAGCCTTCATCTCAGTTACTGAAAAAACAGACTGATTTCTCCCATCCTTAGGACAGGAGAACCAGCCTGTAAATTCCGAGAGTGGTGACTGCAAGCTGAGCCGAGTGTCAGTCTATGACACTCTTTTACAGCCCAGCGAGTCCAGCCACCTCCCCCCCACTCTCCTCACATACGAGCAGGGAGGAATACAGCTCCTCCTCCTCCTTTCAGTCTCGCCCACACTATCTCGGTGTGCTGTATCTGAAGAGAGGGGATGTGTGTTCAGGAAACATTAAAATCAGCAGCATGTGTGTGAATGATGCCTGAGATTCTAGCCTGGACCGTGGGTAAGTGTGTGCACTGCAGACTGCAGTACACTGTAATCACTGAACTGCATTATCTCCATCCCTTCTCCCCCCCATCTGTCTCCCTCCCCTCTCCTGTTCTTTCAAGACATTCACAATTTACTTTCTGTAACTGTCACCACCGTTTACGATATTCCATTCCATCGCCCCACGACAGCTTATCCGACAGTCCGACAGACATCAGACACGACCCATTTCATTTTCCAGAATAACCGAGACAACACAAGCTCTGGTACTGGTTCCAAAATTAATGAATGAATCCTTTAATGGTAACTTAGCCTTCTTATATACAGTACAAGCATGTTACAGTTAATCACAGGGACACACAATGGGGGGCTTCATACACATTATTTTAGTTAATGACATTCCGATGAGTTAATTACTACTCATTACCCAGACGGTCTGGCTCCGCATTTAGAGGGGTTAACTACTACAGCTTGACAAGTCACATTCCACATCTTAACAGTGTCATTAGCATACACAATAAACAGGTCTTAGGAGCTGACCTAATTAGCACAATGGACACAAAACAGTATTAGCATCACACAATGGAATGTCTAGGAGCAGACTCAATTAACACCTCAAAAGCATGTGTCCCCACATTGAATGAAAACACTCGATTGACCTGTCGGAGTCAGACTTTACCAACTTGTAATATTTAAAGATGTCCTGCAAAACATGAATTATCAGTAATGTCCCATCCCATGTAATTTATCATTTCTCAGTCACCCTATGCCCAAAAGGGGCACAGGATGACCCTAGACCCAAGAGCCATTAGTGATGCTGGCACTCGAGTACCCCCCATCCTTCAAAAGTCTCTGGGTGTCACGGGCCATTATGTTACACTTTCACTTTCCGTTAGGCAGGTAATATACAGTGCAAATTTCTTTCCTACATCCACAGATTGCAGGAAAGAAACTTGCATGATTCCCCCATCAACACAGACAGTGCTATCGGGAATATCCCTCCTGCCCAGCAATTGTATTCTCCCGACAAACAGTGATTCTCACTAGTGGCTATACAGCAACTACGAGTGATAATCATAAGAGAATCTGCTCATTAATGGTTCAAATCTCAGCCAGTTCCTGCTGAACCAGCTGGGATTTAAACTGTCTATGGCTGGTCTTAGCTCTTAGGCAGCCCATACATTGATCTTTTTTTTTCATTCAACTATTAGGTTGAATGAAAAAAAAACAAATTATCCAATTCCCCCATCTAAACATTATAGGTGGATGGGGGAATCCTCCCAGTGTGGACCAGTGCTGGAATAACCAGAGTTGCTGTCCTGTCCCGGCTATTCACAGCGCTGGTCTCTATCTCCTTGGCAGCGGCGGCAGCACATTGGAACCCAGTGCTGGTTACTTTATGGGGCTGATGTACAGGAGGGCCAGCACAATTTGTTGTTAGAGATGGGCTGGGCATGTTCAAAAATCCACATGCCAGAGCCTGCCAGGAAGCCCACACTGCACAGCGCTAATCACAGGCAGTGAGAGATTTCCCGGTCCGCAGCTCTGCACAGATCAGGAAATGTCTCAGTGCCTGTGATTAGCACTGTGGAGTGTTGGCTTCCTGGCGGGATTGGGCATGTGGTATTTCAAACACACCCGAGCCCATCTCTATTGGTTGTAGACAGTTGAGCTCCCTGCAGGTTGCTTAGCAGCAGTGGAGACTTCTCTGACATGCTGATCGGGATGCAATCCAGGTGATGCTCCCAGTCAAATCCTAGTGTTAAATATCAGAGATTTTATTGATCAAAGCCCACACTTTACAGGCATAGAGCCCACATTTTACAGGCTTAGAGCCCACACTTTACCGACATAGAGCCCACACGGCTGCGGAACATACGTTTGATTATATATATATGTGGTTGTACTCTTGATGCTAATAAATACTGTATTTATTAGATCTGACTGGGAGCATTACTTGGATCACATCCCGATCAGCATGTCAACAGAGAAGGTTATACAGCATTACTGCTGCTAGGTGACCAGCTGGGGGCTCAGCTCTCTATAAATTGAGATTTTCCTAGCTTGTGACGGAAAATATTAGTTATATGAAGACAGGAGGCGAGTATCTTGCATTAACTTTCTTTATTAATGCTCATAGCAGAATTCCAGTATTCAATACTTCAAAAATAAATCAAAAGAAAAACTCTATACTACATATCCCAGAATCCTTAGGGTCCGTAACCCCTCCCATCCAATGACCCTATATAAGGTTTGCTTGCTGTTAGATCCTCCTCTTTCTGTATGCGATTCCACCATGCATAACTCTGGCTGCTGGAATAAAAGTCCAACCTCTTGCGTCGACCGCCAGCTGGCGTAACTCTCAAGCCCAAGAACCATAGGGGCCAAACGCAGTATGTCCCAACTAGGTCTTGCGAACCTTGACGTAGAACCTCGGCAACAGACGACTCTTCAACCGAACAGGCTCCAACCGGAAGCAGAAACTAAACTTCGATCCAACAGGGATCCTGAGGCGAATTGTGTTAAACACCGACGAGAGCCAGGTGTGGAGCTTCAATATCCTGAAACAGTAAAGAAATATTCGTGATAGGGTGGGCAGGGTGGGAAGATACTCGCCTCCTGTCTTCATATAACTAATATTTTCTGTCACAAGCTAGGAAAATCTCAATTTATATTTCAGACAGGAGGCTCATATCTTGCATGTTTAAAGCAGTAGTCATACATCATGTAAAACAAAACCATATCACATAAGCAAAAGCATGAATGCATATATAGCCAAAGTGGCAGAAGTCACCGGATGGTGAGGATGCACATATGAGATTAGTAACTGTGAGAAGTTTGGGGAACGTAGAGATGCTGTGCGGGTTTCGTATGCTTGTAGACATCGAACGACGCATAATCGCGGATGTGCGTGAAAGAATGGGTAGAAAACCGAGTGTAAATGGGTTTTGGTCCTGCGTACTACAGAGAATCTAACCCCATCCGGTAAAAATTGTCGCCTGGAAACATCCAGGGCTCTCACGTCCGAGATACGTTTGATAGAGACTAAGCATAATAGCGTGGTAAGCTTTAGGGATATAAGCTTCAGGGGGAGGAGGTCGTTATCCTCCCATGAAGAGAACAATTGAAGGACCTCGGAGACGTCCCAAGTCGAGGAATAGCGAGGGCGGGGGGGACGGTTAAATTTTGCACCACGGAGTAAGCGACAGACCAGAGGGTGCTTTCCTACAGGCAAAGAATCGACCGGGCAGTGGTGTGCCGAAATGGCGGATCTATAGACATTAAGGGAGCTATATGCTTTGCCCGAAGCGTAAGACTCCGCCAAGTAATTCACAACCGAGGAGACAGGAGCCTGAATGGGATCAATCTGTCATTGATCACACCAACGAGCCCATAACCCCCAGGCAGATCGATATGCCGATCTAGTCCCTGGGGCCCAGGCCAAGGCGAGGAGGTCTCTAGCTGATTCTGAAAGTTCTGCACCAGGTTCTGGCATCCCGAGATTAACCATGCGAGGAGGGGTAGTCTACCTTCAAGAAGTAAAGGATGTGGACCTTTGGCAGGATTGGTCAGGAGATGTGTCGAGTGGGGAATGAGCCTGGGGTAGTCGATCGACATCCCCAAGGTCAGAGGGAACCAAGGTTGGGTTGGCCACCAAGGGGTGATCAGAACCACCATCGCTCTCAGGTTGACTACATGAAGCAGTAGTCTGGTGATCATTGAGAAAGGAGGGAAAGCTTAATGTAAGCCGCCGGGCCACAGTTGAAGGAATGCGTCTACCGCTACAGCTTCCGGGTCCGGTCTCCAGCTGTAAAAGTGTGGTAATTGCCGATTGAGTCTGGAAACAAAGAGGTCCGTATGTAGTGGACCCCAAAGGTCGTGTATCGCCAGGAACACTGATCTGTCCAATGTCCAGTCGCTGGAATCGGACAGATAGCGGGAATTCCAATCTGCCACGTAGTTGGACACTCCCGGGATGTATTCTGCTACTGGGGTAATGTTGCGTGACAGGCAGAAGTTCCAAAGGTCGGATGCAATGTCCGCTAGCAGTTTGGACTTCGTGCCTCCTAAGCGATTGATATATTGCACTGCCGCTACATTGTCCAAGCGCAAGAGCGCGCAACACTCTGACCTCTGCGAGAGAAAACTCTTGACAGCGAAGAGTGCCGCCAGGAGTTCCAAGGCATTGATATGGAGAGAGGACTCTTCTACGGACCACGTCCCTCCTGTGGAGTCCGGGCCGCAACGAGCTCCCCAGCCTAGGCGACTCGCATCCGATTCCAGGATTATGTCTGGCCGAGAGCTGAAGATTGTCTTGCCGTTCCATTCTACGGCGCATTGAAGCCACCATCGCAGTTCCGCCTCCGATTCCGAACAAAGGGTGATTTTGTCCGAGTACCGAAGACCTTGACGCAGGTGGAGGGCCTTGAGGCGCTGAAGGGCCCGGTAGTGTAGCGGAGCAGGGAAAATAGCCTGAATGGAGGCCGATAATAGTCCGACTATGCGTGCCAGAAGTCTTAGCGATATTTGTCTTTTGCGCAAAACCGCTCTGATTTCTTTTCAGATTAAGGCCATTTTTTGTTGGGGTAAGCGTAGAACCGCTTGACTGGTGTCCACCGAAAAACCCAAAAACTCCATCTCTTGGGCTGGAGAGAGTACGGATTTCTTGCGGTTGATGAGGAAACCTAGGCCCTCCAGGAGTGATGTCACCCAACTTTTGTGCAGCTCGGCTTGAGACCTCGAGCGAGCCATAATGAGGAGGTCGTCTAGATAGATTATCAGGCGAACACCCCTGCGACGCAATGTGGCTATGACCAGTTTCATTAGTTTGGTAAAGCACCAAGGGGCTGATGAAAGGCCAAAGGGTAGGCAAGTAAACTGCCATGTATGGCCCTTCCATCGGAATCTCAAATACTTTTGGGAGGATTGGTGCATTGGTATCGTTAGATACGCATCTTTGAGATCTATCTTTACTAGCCAATCTCCCTGGACTAGAAGATCTCTTAGCATGTGTATACCTTCCATCTTGAAGTGATGGTAAGTCACGTACTGGTTCAGATCTTTGAGGTTTATTACCGGACAGTAGCCCCCATCTCTCTTCTTCACCAAGAAAAGGTTGTTTATGAACCCTGGTGACAAGGGGTCTACCTCTATGACAGCATGCTTTAAGATTAGTTCCTGTAGTTCTATGTCTATGAGGTGTACATTTTGTTCCGAGAAATGGATGGGGTGCGGAGTTACCGACATGATCGGTTGTGCCATGAAATCTATGCGATGAACAGCGGACAGGATCCAATCGTCTGCAGTAATCATGTACCAGGCATGGGTAAAATGTCTCAGTCTGCCCCCTACCGGTATACGAGTATGGCATGTCTGTGAAACACTCACCGCAAGAAGGTTGGGATCTCGGGAAGCCTCTGCCACCTCAACCCCTCCATGGACGTCCTCTAGGAGGGAAGAAGGGAGCCGGTTGCGCCATCGGTGCTGAGTATTGCTGGTGTATGGGTGTGTAGGCCTGAGTGGGTCCCCTAGGATAGGCCCTATAGTAATTGGCACGGGCGGCAGATCGGCCTCTACCTCTGCCGGCCCTGGTAAAAACCCTAGGACCAGAACCCGACTTCTTCAGGGAAGTTTGGGCTTTGTCTAGGCTATTGAACAGGCCTACAAATTTGTTGATATTCTTCATCAGATCCTCTCCGAATAGAAGGCCTTCTGCTGAGGGACCTGGTTCAGACTCCGCTAGATGAGAGAGTTGCGGGTCGAGTTTCATCAAAATGGACCTGCGTCGTTCAATAGCGCAGGTCGTGTTGGCCGAGCCTAATAGGCATATGGCCCGTTGGGCCCAACCTCGCAACTGTATTAAATCCACTGGTTCATCAGCGGTGGCTGCTTGTTCAGACAAATTTAAAATCTTGGTAAGGGGACTTAAAAGATCTAAGACTCGATCCTGGATCGTCTTAAAAGAGCGCTCAATGCCCTTTTTAGCATATTTGCCCGATTTCGTCAGGTATTTAAGGAGTATCAGGTCAATCTCGAGCGTAACAGCCGCCTTATTAGGAATGAAAGGTCTGGGGCATTCTGCCCGCAGCTTGTTCCTGTTTGTCCTGTCCAGGATCCTCCGTATCCAGTGTTCTACATATTGTGACACCTGTGGGAAAGGAGCCCAGTCACCGGATCTGGGGTGTGTAATATGTTCTGGGTTAAAAAATGGCTCCCCTAGGGAGTCCAAAATAGCCTCCGATGGCAATTCTGTATTGGCTTCTTTGTCAGTAGCCAGATGCCCAGCCTCCTCTATTTCCGAGTCAGAATCATCTGATGTAAGAATCAGTGATCCGTCGGGTGAATCCTCGTTTGAGTCATCATTAAAAGAATCCGGTTTTACCCGGCGGGCAGAGAGGATTTTCTTACGGGGAATCTCCTTGGTTGTCAAGGGTCGTTTATTGTTTGGATGGCTGGGTCGGCAGGCCGAGGTTGGTCCTGCCTCATGCATTAATATTACTTCCCCTGCCGGGGAGTCAACATGATAGATGTTTGGTCTTGCAAGAGACCTTACCCACTTTCACCACCTCAGGTTGAAGCGAGGGTTTGTTCACAGTAGATGCTAAGGCTGCCTGAATAGAACAACTTATTAGTTCTTGAATTTGGACAGCTGTGAACATCTGCGGGGTCTCAGGGTTGTTCCCTAGCTCTGCCCCATAAGGTGTTTGGATCCTGGATCCCTCTGCCATGCTGCTGGGTATTATTAAACAAGGAAAAAACAGACCACTACCTATGTATAGTGCTCCGTTTGTTAGGTGAAATTGCCAGCACACTCACTATGCCTCCTAAAGTGTAGTGTGTGTAGTGTGTGTGTGTGTCAGCGCCTTGCAGCCGCAGCAGCTCCTCCGTCTTCCCCACCGTTCAGCCGCCGACCGACGCTGTGGTGAGGGAGGCGGCGTTCCAATCCTGCATACGGTCGCGTCCCCGTGACGTCACCGGTTAGCAGTGATTGGCCAAGACACAGAGGAGAGGCGGAGGAGAGAGAGCGCCCGTAGCCGGCACGCCCTCTCCCGCGCTGAGAGCGCGAACCGCTCCTGAGGGAGAGAAAAATGGCGCTCAGGTAAGCAGCGCCTAGAACGGGGAGGAAGGAAAAGGATGGAAGGAAAGGGGGGAAGCGCAGCCAATAACACACAGGCTAAAGAATGATACAGAGGCAAAACGGGAGACAGGGTATGTCTCCCTGAGCACACAAGCTTTAAAATGTTTGACAGAGCAACAGGACACAGAGTCATACTTATCTGACGCTATGAGCAGAAAGAAAGAGGAGGATCTAATAGCAAGCAAACCTTATATAGGGTCATTGGATGGGAGGGGTTACGGACCCTAAGGATTCTGGGATATGTAGTATAGAGTTTTTCTTTTGATTTATTTTTGAAGTATTGAATACTGGAATTCTGCTATGAGCATTAATAAAGAAAGTTAATGCAAGATATGAGCCTCCTGTCTAAATTAAAACTAATAGTGCCAGCCTTCCCCTGCATGCATCCGTAATGTCACCAGCACTAGGTCCTAATGGACTGCCGCCCCTGCCAAGGAGACAGATGCCAGACCATCGCTGTCAATAGCAGGGACAGGACAGCTGGGGAACCCTACAGTGGCAGAACACCAGCGCTCGGTGGCAAGACAACCTTTGCAACCCTGAAATTTCTCCCACTGCTTTGGACCCTTATATTTTCTTGGTGTGCTGGTGACACATAGCTCTTGTTTTCTGCCACCCTGGGGGGCCCCAGTATAGTAGGAAGGGAGCTCACTGCAGAACATGTAAAAGGGCCCGTTGTGGGATCATAGTAAAGGGCCCCAGGAGATATATATATATATATATATATATATATATATATATATATATATATATAATTGCATTTTATAGTTGGGCCCCCCTACTTTTGTCCATGTCCCCCTATGTGCCCCCCCTAAATATGAAAGCTGGAGACGCCACTGAATGTTATCCCCCTAAAAATTATTTGCAGTCCAGTCTGCGTTCTCTGTACTTAACAGTCATATTTTTTGGAAAAGAAATCATGGTTAAAAACTGACAAATTGTAGGAATAAAATGTTCACTTTTGGTCTGTCAATAGAAAAAGTAATGTCCATATTTGAAATAGTTAAGAGAAAAAGAAAATGTAAGTACTAATAAAAGTTACTTTCATTGTTTGTATTTTTATTTTTTATTTCTTTAAGTTTAACATGTAGCTGTTGGTGAATTGAATTGTTTACTTCTTTGACTTTAAATGTATTTTTCCACTTAAACAATAGCCATCAAGCTTGCTAGACAGATGTATGCACTCACAGCAAATACTAGTTGTCCTCAGCACAGAAAGCACAAAGCTGTTCTTTGGAAGGTGTACTCAGTGACATGAGCTACTCTATCAAGTTCATTGTGTTCTTTTACACATATAAAGGTATAAATCCAGTGGTTATGTAGGTACTTCTGGCAACTGTTATATATTTCTCAGAATATTCATGAGAATACTGTAAATAGTCCAGAAACATTAAACTTGTTTGTGGCAACATCCGCCACTTTTATTCCATAATGGCAGCTAGTCCATTGGAAAAACTTAACATCCATTATAGCATATGCAGCATTCATAGGATGGCTAGTCTGTACATTCAACCACTGCCATTTTAAATTAAGGTAATGCAGTAATCACTGTGGTAAACTGATCATACTGACAACTGCGTGTTTGGTACACACTGGAAGTGTACTGGAAGTGTACTTCTATTAATTCTTGTGTGATGTAGTGTTAGATGTTAAGTGCCAGTACCCAAGAGTTTGGAACGTCTGATGTCACATCCAGTTGACAAGGCTCAGGCTCTGGCATATGAGCCGCCATCTTGCTGCTGGGGTGAACGGCAACATAGACAGATAAGTACACTGCTGGATCCTGCTTGTGCCAGTTTTGCCACAAACAAATGTGATTGGACATTTTATACGATGTATAGATATATAATATTTAATAAAAGCAGGTTGCAATATGATCTTAACATTTTTGGTTTATTCTTATATATGATGGTACATAGAGGAAAATAGCTAGAAGGCTCACCATGTACCCTCTAGACTCCCAAAAAAGCATTACTAGACCCACTTCACCTTGGGTCTAAGGATCTGCATACTCTATCCCTCCTTCAGTCCATCATGAATGCTGCTGCCAGACTCATCCACCTTACCAACCGCTCTGTCTCTGCTGCTCCTCTCTGTCAATCCCTCCACTGTCTTCCGCTCATCCAACTAATTAAATTCAAAATACTAACTACTACCTACAAAGCCATCCACAACTCTGCCCCCAGCTACATCACTAACCTAGTCTCTAACTACCAACCTAATCGTTCTCTTCGTTCTTCTCAAGACCTCCTGCTCTCTAGCTCTCTCATCACCTCCTCCCATGCTCATCTCCAGGACTTTTCCAGAGCCTCTCCAAGCCTATGGAACAACTTTCCCAAATCTGTCCATCTATCTCCTTCTCTATTAGCTTTTAGAGGATCCCTGAAAACCCTCCTCTTCAGAGAAGTATATCCTACCCACCCCTAACAACTGTATTTTAATTTTGTCCATCTGATCACCCCCACATCTACTACCCTTTGTTCCACTTGACCCTCCCTTCTAGACTGTAAGCTCCAAGGAGCAGGGCCCTCAGATTCTTCCTGTATTGAATTGTATTGTAACCGTACTGTCTTCCCTGATGTTGTAAAGCGCTGCACAAACTGTTGGCGCTATATAATAATAATAATCTGGGGAGTCATAACCACATAGGGGCATGGGGAGTGCGCAGGAGGCAATCACATTTGCATGGAGTGTGTAGAGCATGTTTGGAATTTGTTTTTTTGCAATGGACTTTTGGCACTACTGATGAACTTTTTTTTGCTCATGCACTTTAATTCTTGATGCTATTACAGTTTAAGCACTTTAATAAGAATCAGCATAGCGTGGAATCACATTGTTGCTTGCACTTTTCATAATCGTTTGCACTTTATAAGGATATTCACAGCTTATACTGAGGGGGAGTGGGTGATGGCTTCAAGCCAAGCTAGTTGTGTGTGTCAATAGATATACATAACCAGGCTCGGGAGGGAGGGTACAAGAGTGCCCCAGAGCTAGCGGCTTGCTATCAGGGCACTTTGAAGGGAGAAGTCCAGGGTGCCGGCGGGAGAGTCCAGAAAGTTTTGGATTACTCTGTGCAAAACCATTGTACAGAGCAGGTTAGCATAACATGTTTATTATTTTAATAGATTAAAAAAAAAAATGTGATCACTTTATTTCTTTTGTTCAAATGTTCTTATGGCTTTTATACCTTAGGAATGAAAGTTAGAGAATGTTACATTTTTCCTGTGAAAGGCAACAAATATAAATATATTACAAACATATTGAGTATTATTTCTGACTTTTGCACGAATGCTGAGATAGTTGCTGAGCATTTTTTTAAATTGACCCCATAGTGTATATCTGTTATTTTTTTTTAACCCCAACCGAGCAGCCACCGCAGTTATACGGTGGCAGGTTGGCTCGGCTGCGCGAGATCACGTAGCTATACGTCATCTCGCATTTCAGCCAAAAGGGGCGCGCGTGCCGCCCGCTTGCCCCTGGTGCCGACGCACGTGCCCGGCGGGCAATATCACCGCCGGGACACACAGCTCCCAGTCCTGTCAGGGGGAGAAATGACGGATCGTCTGTTCATACAATGTATGAACAGCGATCAGTCATTTCCCCTAGTCAGTCCCACCCCCCTTCAGTTAGAACACACACAGGGAACATAATTAACCCCTTCCCTGCCAGTGGCATTTTTATAGTAATCAATGGATTTTTATAGCACTGATCGCTATAAAATGACAACGGTCCCAAAGTGTCTGCCATAAGGTCGCAGTACCGATAAAAATCGCTGATCGCCGCCATTACTAGTAAAAAAAAAATATTAATAAAAATGCCATAAAACTATCCCCTATTTTGTAGACGCTATAACTTTTGCGCAAACCAATCAATAAACGCTTATTGCATTTTTTTTATGAAAAATATGTAGAAGAATACGTATCGGCCTAAACTGAGGAAAAAATTTATTTTTTGTATATTTTTGGGGATATTCATTACAGCAAAAAGTAAAAAATATTCATTTTTTTTCAAAATTGTCGCTCTATTTTTGTTTATAGCGCAAAAAATTAAAACCGCGGAGGTGATCAAATACCACCAAAAGAAAGCTTTATTTGTGGGGAAAAAAGGACGCCAATTTTGTTTGGGAGCTACATCGCACGACCGCGCAATTGTCAGTTAAATCAAAGCAGTGCCGAATCGCAAAAAGGGGCCCGGTCATTGACCAGCAATATGGTCTGGGGCTGAAGTGCTTAACCACTTCCCGCCCGGCCAATAGCAGATTTACGGCCGGGAAGTGGTTATGAAATCTTGACTAGACGTTCTCAAACGTCCAGCACGATTTCATGCCGCGCGCGGCGATTACTGATGCGGGGTGTCAGTCTGACACCCTGCATCACCGATCTCGGTAACGAGTCTCCGGCGGAGGCTCGCTACCACGTGATCAGCCGTGTCCAATCACGGCTGATCACGATGTAAACAGGAAGAGCCGCCCACGGCTCTTCCTCACTCGCGTCTGACAGACGCGAGTACAGGAGAGCCGATCGGCGGCTCTCCTGACAGGGGGGGTTCGCGCTGATTGTTTATCAGCGCAGCCCCCCCTCATATGCCCACACTAGACCACCAGGGATGCCCACACTGGCAGGGCAAAGAAAACAAAAAAAAACGTAAAAAAAAAAACACAGGATAAAAAAAAAATACAGGTTAAAAAAAAAAATACAGGTTAAAAAAAAAAGAAAGATGCCAGTCAGTGCCCACACATGGGCACTGACTGGCAACATATACATCAGTGCCACCCCTCAAAGTACATCAGTGCCACCCCACAGTGTCCTTCAGTGCCGCCCCTTCCGTGCCAATCCATGCCCAGTGCCCACCTATCAGTGCCCATCTGTGCCACCCATAAGTACTCATCAGTGCCACCCATAAGTGCCACCCATGAGTGCCATTCTGTGCCGCCTATGAGTTTCCAGTGCTGCCCATGAGTGCCCATCAGTGCCGCCTATGAGTGCCCATCAATGCCACCTATGAGTGCCCATCAGTGCCACCTATGAGTGCCCATCAGTGCTGCATACCAGCGCCGCCTATCAGTGCCCATCAGTGCCACCTCATCGGTGCCCATCAGTACTACCTCATCAGTGCCCATCAGTGCCGCCATATAAGTGCCCGTAATTGAAAGAGAAAACATACTTATTTACAAAAAAGTTAACAGAAAAAAATAAAAATGTATTTTTTTTCTAAATTGTCAGTCTTTTATTAGTTGTTGCGCAAAAAATAAAAACCGCAGAGGCAATCAAATACCACCAAAAGAAAGCTCTATTTGTGGGGAAAAAAAGGACGCCAATTTTGTTTGGGTACAGTGCAGCATGACCGCGCAATTGTCATTCAAAGTGCGACAGTGCTGAAAGCTGAAAATTGGCTTGGGCGGGAAGGTGCGTAAGTGCCTGGTATGGAAGTGGTTAAAAAATACATGTAAATGTCCTCAAAAATTCTGGAAGTAAACAAAGTACTTGTTGCCAAAATTCCAATGTGATCCTATGTCCTGATTGGCGTTGCAGTGCAACAGAGGCAGCACTTGTAGCTGTCTATAGGAAGTTAGAAGCTCATTGGATTTCCAAAGAGCCAAAACATGAGCAAATGTGTTTGTATTGTAGGATGGTACTGAATGTTTTATTTTTATTTTTTATTATTTGTACAGCCATACATTTTAAAAACCAACCATCTGCCTGGAACTACCAAAGGTGCAGTGACTGTATATGAAATTGAAATGGCAGGTAACAGATTACTTTATACCCTTGAAGTTTTATTTCGATCTGTTCATATAAAAAAGGAACCTTGCAAAACAACTGGTTTTTTATTAATGTTTGAGATACTGTAACTCTAATGCCTCATACACACGGTCGGACTTTCCGAGAAAAAAGTCAGACAGGTTTTTTTTCTGTCTGTGTAGCCTCCATTGGACTTTTTTGTCGGAAGTCCGACGAACCTAAGATAGAGAACCTGTTCTCTTTCTTTCCGTCAGACTGCCGGCGGACTCACGGCAGACTTTTGCATGGTCAAAAGTCTGACTGTGTATGAGGCATTAGGGGTCTATTTGTAAAAAAAAAAAAAAAAAAATGCATAGCTATTTATCCAGTGAAATTGTGTTTACATTTGCTCTGTGCCAACTAACCAGCTGTTGTGAGAATGGGGCAAAATTGTATGTTCGAAAGCTATTTTCACACCTGGTCAAATGTTTTTCAAATATTATGGGCAGTAGTAAATTTAGGCTCAAGTATAATGACACAGAGCAAATTGGAAACATTTTGTATTGTGGCCACTTGATAGAGCTGAGGATCATAGGAAATAAAAACATCTTAGTAAGAAGAAATACAGAGGTTGATTTACTAAAATTGGAGCGTGCGAAATCTAGTGCAGCTCTGCATGATAGTCAATCAGCGTCTAACTTCAGCATGTTCAATTAAGCATTGACAATATAACTTGGAAGCTAATTGGTTTCTATGCTGAACTGCACCAGATTTTGTACTCTCCAGTTTTAGTAAATCAACTCCACAGTATTACAATTCTAGAGACTGCTGGAGGGAATTACCAAACAAAATGGGATCCTGTAGTAGTAATGATTAGAGCTGAGCGGACACCTGGATTTTCGGGTTCGACGGGTTCGGCCGAACTTTTGAAAAAAAGTCCGGGTTTGGGACCCAAACTTGACCCGAACTTGACCCCGAACCTGAACCCCATTGAAGTCAATGGGGACCTGAACTTTTGAGTACTAAATTGTCTCTAAAAAAGTAATGGAAAGGGCTAGAGGGTTGCAAATCGCAGCAAAATGTTGGTAAGAGCATGGCAAGTACTCTGCAAACAAATGTGGATAGGGAAATTACTTAAAATAACATAAAATACATTAAAAAAAAAATAATAATCTTGATCTAGTAGGACAAGGTCCACATGGAGTAGGAGGTTGAGGTGGCGGTGGATGTGGCGTTGTAGGTGGAAGCGGCGGTGGAGGAGGACGAGGTAGCCAACACAGGTTTTTGTTTTTAATTCATTTATTTTTTAAATTAGGGTACACCCCAAAAGAGTGAGAAAGATCAAAAATACAAGAATGGCTGGGTAAGGCCGGTATACGTGTCTATTCTGCACAAGGTACGGACAAATCCCGTGGGATCCATGCCTGGTTCATTTTAATGAACGTGAGCTTGTCCATATTTCTCAAATGTAGGATCTTGCCCTAAATGGGTGTTTTTTGAATAGCACAATAGAATAACAGTATCTAAAGGGTGTATCTCACATGTACAGATATGCAGGAAACGCACCAAAAAAATATTATTTGCCCTAAATAAAAAAAAATTGAATAGCACAATAGAAGAACAGTATCTAAAGTTGTATCTCACATGTACAGATATGCAGGAAACTAACCAAAAATGGGTGTTTTTTGAATAGCAAAATAGAAGAACAGTATCTAAAGTGTTTATCTCACATGTACAGATTTGGAGGAAACACTGCAAAATATATTTTTTTGCCCTAAATGGGTGTTTTTTGAATAGCACAATAGAAGAACAGTATCTAAAGTGTTTATCTCACACGTACAAATATGGAGCAAACACTGCAAAATATATATTTTGCCCTAAATGGGTGTTTTTTGAATAGCACAATAGAAGAACAGTATCTAAAGTGTTTATCTCACACGTACAGATATGGAGGAAACACTGCAAAATATATTTTTTGCCCTAAATGGGAGTTTTTTAAATAGCACAATAGAAGAAAAGTATCTAAAGGGTGTATCTCATTATAACATATGCAGTGCTGGTGTAATTTGATTTCTGAAGCAGGACTGACTCCTATCTATTTCTCTCCCTAAAACCAACACCGGGAACTAGGGTTGAGCAAACCCGAACTGTAAAGTTCGGGTTCGTACCAGACTTTTGTATTTTTGGTACCTGGACCCGAACCCGAACAATTTACTGTAAGTTCGGGTTCGAGTTTGGTGTTCGGCAATGTAATGGCAGGCTACAGGGCAGCCAATCAACATTTGTTTAACTCGTGTGAACTAGAAGACATCACAGTCATGCCTACTAATGGCATGGATGTGTTTGGCCAGTGCAGCATGTGACCCAGCCTCTATATAAGCTAGAGGCACATAGCACAGCACGTTACTCTGCTCTATGTAGGTAGCTGAGTAATTTGATTTCTGAAGCTGGACTGACTCCTATCTATTTCTTTCCCTAAAAACAACAGCAGCAACCTTTCCCTAAAGTATCTAAAGCAGAGTGACTTGCTGTGCTATGTAGATCGCTGAGTAATTTGACTTCTGAAGCAGGACTGACTGACTCCTATCTAATTCTCTCCCTAAAAACAACAGCAGCACCCTTTCCCTAAAGTATCTAAAGCAGAGTGACTTGCTGTGCTATGTAGATCGCTGAGTAATTTGACTTCTGAAGCAGGACTGACTGACTCCTATCTAATTCTCTCCCTAAAAACAACAGCAGCACCCTTTCCCTAAAGTATCTAAAGCAGAATGACTTGCTGTGCTATGTAGATCGCTGAGTAATTTAATTTCTGAAGCAGAACTGAGTCTGACTCGTATCTAATTCTCTCCCTCAGAGCAGCAGCAGCAGTGCCAGCCTTTCCCTATCTTATCTAAAGCAGAGTGATGTGCTGTGCTATGTGCCTCTAGCTTATATAGATGCTGGGTCACATGCTGCACTGGCCAATCACAGCCATGCCATTAGTAGGCACGGCTGTGATGGCTTCTAGGTCACACGAGTTAAATGAATGTTGATTGGATGTCCTGCAGCGCGCCATTACATTGCCGAACACTGAAATCGAACCCGAACTTACAGTAAATTGTTCGGGTACCAAAAATCCAAAAGTGTGGTTCGCTCATCCCTAGTAATAATTACATTTAGGGCTCTTTCACACGTCCGTCCCGTTCGTCCATTTTTTGGACGTCTGGTAACGGACCTCAATGCTTCCCTATGGGAGCGGATCCGTTAGCGGATGATGCATCCGCTAACGTCTGCCAGATCCGCATCCGTTTTTTCGGACGGAAGAATGTTCTATTTTTCTTCCGTCCGGCCAAACGGATCGGATGCAAACGGACAGACGGTCCGTTTCCATCCGATTCCCCATAGGGGATAGTGGAGGAGAGACAGGGAGGTCCCTGCACAGTGTGCGGGGACCGCCCTGTCCGCCTGACAGCTCAGCAGAGACCCCCCGCTGAGCCGACGGACACACGGAGCGGACCGAAAAACGGACCGCTCGTGTGAAAGAGGCCTTACCTGCTAATTTCCTATAGCATTCTCTAATTGATACAGTGTTTTTCTTCTTACTACTTACTGGTTAAGCAGGTTGATCAGCATTGTATTCTGATGGAGTAGACCTCCCCGCTGTCAGAATACAATTCTCACTGTTATCGACTAAAGCCGAAGGCACTGATCATTTGGGAAAAACCCAAAAGACTGCTTGTACACACACAATTGATAGATTGACTTGTGCGCAACCAGCCAGTCCATACATGTAACAAAATTACATCTTCTTAATTACTTCGTCTTAAGACGAATTTGTTTCCTATGGTGCTCAGCTTCATCACAAGGGTATAATGCACTCTATGTTCATTATGAATTGACCTATTTTTACTACGTCTAATAATTTTCGAACAACATTCAACCACAAAAGTAAATATATATGTTGTTTTGCTGGATAAATAACTTTGCGAGTACTATATGAAAGTTAGTCATTGCAAAATACTGTTTACCTTACTGCAGTCCTGGATTCATGTCCTCATTGTTCGTTTTTGCTCTGATGTTGCTGTAATTTTCCTCTGTTCTGGACACTTTCTGGTTGTCTGTTTCCCTGTGATCACAGTACTGGAAGCTTCTAGTTTCTTTTTCCAAAACATCACTGCTCTATGGCTCTGTCCAGCACAGATACAGGATAACATGCAAAAACGAAACTAAAAAACTACAGGTACATTATATGATTGATTTTTATCTATTTTTTATCATTTTTAAAAGGAATCAGTTAACTATTATGTCTCTATACCCTGTAAACAGTCATTTCAGCAAAAAAAATTCCTTTACAACTCCTTTAAAGCTTCAGAACCACTTTAATGTTACTTAAATCCTTCCTCTAATTGGGTGGCTGTCTGACTCTCAGTCTAACACTATCTAGCTTAACCACTTAAGGACCGCCTACTGCACATTTACGTCGGCAGAATGGCACGGCTGGGCACATCAACGTATATATACGTTGATTTTAGTACCCAGCCGTGGGTCACGCGCGCGCGCCCGCGGCGCGCTCCCGTAACCCGGTTCGAAGCTCCAGGAACGGGACCGCGGCTTCCCCATGCTTCACTGTGGCCGCAGCATCGATCGCGTCATCCCTGTAATAGGGGGACGCGATCGATGACGTCACACCTACAGCCACACCCCCCTACAGTTGTAAACACACACACAGGGTACACTCAAATTCACAGCGCCCCCTGTGGTTAACTCCCAAACTGCAACTGTCATTTCCACAGTAAACAATGCAATTTAAATGCATTTTTTGCTGTGAAAATTACAATTTTTCCAAAAAAATTGTCAAAATTGTCCGAAGTGTCCGCCATAATGTCGCAGTCACAAAAAAAATCGCTGATCGCCGCTATTAGTAGTAAAAAAAATAAAAATAATAAAAATGCAATAAAACTATCCCTTATTTTGTAAACGCTATAAATTTTGCGAAAATCAACCGCTTATTTCGATTTTTTTTACCAAAAATATGTAGAAGAATACGTATCGGCCTAAACTGAGGAAAAAAAAAGTTTTTTTATATATTTTTGGGGGATATTTATTATAGCAAAAAGTAAAAAATATTGAATTTTTTTTTAAATTGTCGCTCTATTTTTGTTTATAACAACAAGAACCTGGGGAATGCCCAGGGAATAACCAAGCCTACTTACCGACCAGCTAGCAGAACAACCAATTAACCTGTCTAACAATGTGCGTTAAAAACAGGGGTTTTGTCCGCACGCATTTGCAAACGCATGCGTGAGCCACAGAGCCGCGCCAAGGCACCCCATAATTCTGTGGTCCTAACACTAACAGTGAGTGTCCTCACAATGGAGACACATGCATTTTAATGGATAGATAGGGGCAGGTGGACTGAAGGGGAGCCACCCCTCCTTAAAGGTACAGAAGCACACCAAGCACCCAGCATATAGCACAATGGCTGCAAAGGTGTTGGTGCACTGCTGGACCAATATAAACACCACAGGTGAAACAAAACGTATCCACCGCCCCCATCTATGGCTGGCAATCGCAGCTAGCAGAACAACCAATTAACCTGTCTAACAATGTGCGTTAAAAAACGATAAACGCTTATTGCGATTTTTTTACCAAAAATATGTAGAAGAATACGTATCGGCCTAAACTGAGGAAAAAAAGTTTTTTTATATATTTTTGGGGGATATTTATTATAGCAAAAAGTAAAAAATATTGAATTTTTTTTTAAATTGTCGCTCTATTTTTGTTTATAGCGCAAAAATTAAAAACCGCAGAGGTGATCAAATACCACCAAAAGAAAGCTCTATTTGTGGGGAAAAAAGGACACCAATTTTGTTTTAGGAGCGCAATTGTCAGTTAAAACGACGCAGTGCCGAATCGCAAAAAGGGGCAAGGTCCTCTACCTGCATTTTGGTCCGGGTCTTAAGTGGTTAATGGTGTAGGCAGTAAAGCTTAATTAGTATACAGTTGAACCTAGGATTACGAGCATAATCCGTTCCAGGAGTATGCGCGTAATCCAAAGCGAGTTTTCCCAATGGAAACGAAAAAAATTTGTTCCACGTTGACTTTAATGGGATGCAATACGAATGCGGCCAGAGGTGGGGGGTGCCAGAGAGAGACGAAAATGGCAGAAAAGGCAGGCCTGAGGACACTTCGGCTCATTTCTTGCGCCCCCGTTCCTCAGGCCAAATGAGGTACTGCAGGCCAATGTTCAGCTTTTCTCGGCTCCTGCGCCCCCGTACCTCAGGCCAAATTAGGTACTGCAGGTCTATTTAGCTTGAATTCTGCTCATCTTGCGAGACAACACTCGCAAACCGAGTCAGAATTAAAAAAAAAGAGTTGCTCGCAAATAAAAACGCTTTCAAACCAAGTTACTCTTAAACCAAGGTTCCACTGTATAAGAAATGATGAAATGACAGGCATTTACATTACTCCAAAATAAGCTATGACTGCATTCACTTCATTCTCCTTCTACTGAAATAAAGGATTCGTTCAAATTAAAAAAGCACCCTGCGGTCCATGAACACCATTCCATAATGCTAAACGAATTCTATTTTAATATAATGCCTTTATGCTTGTTACCATACCTGTTGGCCGCTTTTGCATGGAGTGAAGCCTGCCTCAAACAGTTTTGACAGCTCCACCCTGTCCTTTTCGCTAAGATGGACTAGTGGTTATTACGAGCGCCCCTTAGCAGTACAGAGGCAAATGCCATCCTTCTTTCATTCAGTGCATTCCTCTCTCTGATTAGAGTGTTGCAGCTGCTAAAGTCATCTGTGGCAACAAAAGATAGTGCTGTGCATGTGCAGGGCTCAGAATGACATCTCTCACTTTTGTGCCACTAGGGGGCACTCATCCAAATTG
Source organism: Rana kukunoris (assembly GCA_029574335.1). Classification (NCBI taxonomy): domain Eukaryota; kingdom Metazoa; phylum Chordata; class Amphibia; order Anura; family Ranidae; genus Rana; species Rana kukunoris. The sequence continues at coordinate 459,199,971 of CM056050.1, forward strand.
CCGGTCCATTCTAGAGAAGAGGACAGGACTGAACCGTGAAAACTATCAGAAGCTATTGGGACAGGCTTCACTCTGGACACAAATGACCTATAGGTATGAGTTGAGCATAAATGCATATTCGCATAATACAGTAGAATGGTGTTCATGGACTGCATAAGGCCATAATTGAAATAACTTAATAGCTTGTCTATTGGGCCTAAAACATCCTAAACTCACCACCTTCCTCATTTTTAGCATATAGTTTGTTTTAAACTACTGATAAATGTTTCTGGTATTTTTTATAATGAACCTGTGAGCTCACCTTCTAAAGTTATTCCAGGTCCATGTATCAGGTTTAAATGTTCACTTCAAACAGGGTCCTAAATATGAACAGGTTTGAAGCAGCAGAAATCATAACATACATAATTCAAAAATGGAAGAGGGGAGACCATATAGTTGTAGACAACAAAGCTGCTTGACACTATGTGTCTAAACTATATCGATCAGTTTTGGGTTTGGTTGGGATTTTCAAGGTACTGATAGAGAGGCATATATCAGATAAAAAATAGATTTATTACAAATAGAACAATACAACAATAATAAAATGATGGGACAGGCCCCACAATTCGGACACAGTAGAGGTATTTGTTGAGACAAAACAAAACAAAACCGTATGGGTCAGATGCGTGGAGCCGATCTGCGACCTCGACCGGTTTCGCGGTTAATACCGCTTCTTCAGGAGGATCTACATAAATATATATTGTTTATAGAAAAGAACAAGCATGATTTAAATGATTGTAAATAAACATTTTAGAAATAAGCAGCGAAACTGATGTTAGACTGATTGCGAAGACACACTCACCTAGGATGGCAGATGGCCTGGGATGAGCAACCAACAGTCGCGCCCCCCCAAAAAAGAACACAAATGGTTAGCGCCGGGGAAGCTGACAAAAGCTCTAAGGAGTAAAGATTTCCAAAAAATAATTTAGGTTTGCCAATACTAGAAATAGTGGGGGACACCGAAGAAAAAGAGGGGGGGGGAGAAGGGGGTGAGAATGAAGAAGACTGAGTGAGAAAAAGTGAAGGGGAAGGGGGGATAACGAGGGACAGAAAGAAAGGAAAAAAGGGGGGGGAGTTTTGGAATGGGAAAAACAGAGGTAGAGGGGAAAACAGAAGGAGGAGGGGGGACATGAATATATACAATCCATACAGATGGCTTAAGTGGATTCATTATATAATAATGTATGCATAAAGAAATTTAAACATAAAAGAAAAACACATAATAACAATCGGTTACAATCAAATAGTATTTCATTAGTATAACTGATGCCCCCAGTAGGGACCAAAGAGGAGGGAGGAGAACAGACGGTATTTAAGAAGGGGTACCAGAAAAGGGGGGAAACGAAGAAAAAAAGGGGGGGGAGGGGAAAAAAAAAAGAAAGAAGGGGGGATAGGCAGGGGGAGGATGACTATATATTTTTACAGAAAACATTTATAAGAATTGACCTCATTTAGGCCAGGAGGGACTGTGGCATTGAGGTGCTCTATCCAGAGACACTCGTTTTGCAAGATAGATCTATTCCAGTCTCCTCCTCGTGGGTTTGGTGGAATCACTTGTAATACCAGAAAACGTAAAACGGAGAGGTCATAGCGATGATATAGGCCAACATGACGTCCGATAGTTGTTAGTTTGCCATTATCTGAGTCATATAGGTGGTCACCCATTCTTTGGCGGAATTCCCTGATGGTCTTGCCGATGTAGAAGGCGCCACATCGGCAGACCATCAGGTAAACCACCCCCTTGGTCCCACAATGGGCAGAAAAAGATGGACGGAAATGTTCTCCATTGGGTAAATGGTAAGACTGTCCCTCCCAGACCCAAGGGCAACGGGAACAAGAGCCACATTGGTAGGTTCCCTTCGGGTCAGGGGATGACCTGTGTTGTGACACATAGTGGCTTTTGGTGAGTCGATCCCTGAGGGAATATGCCCGGCGGAACATAAGTTCAGGGTTAGTTTTGACGTGTTTGGAAAGGGTTTCATCATCAGTAAGAATATGCCAGTTATCGTTCAAGATATTGCAAAGTGTGTTATGATGCGCTGAAGATGTGGTAATAAATCTAACAGTTTCATTATTCGCTAGTTTAGATTTAGGGGGGTCGTATAATAGAGATTGTCTAGTTCGAAGTATAGCTCTATTATAGGCTTTTTTAAGATTACTTTTGGTATAACCCCTGGCTAGAAGACGATCTCGAAAGGCATTGGCCTGCGTTTTTAAAATCACTAGCAAGTGTGCAATTTCTCCGTATCCGTAGATACTGAGCGAAAGGGATACTTCTAATCATTGGTTTTGGGTGAGCACTGGTGGCGTAAAGAAGAGTGTTACCTGCTGTTGGTTTCCGATATAAATCAGTACTCAGTGTGCCATCCGGCAGTTTGACAATGGACAGGTCCAAGAAAGGGACCTGGCCACTGTCAAACTGAACCGTGAATTTGAGGTTAAATTCATTAATATTGAGTAAGGAGACAAATTCGAGAAGGCTTTCGGGGGTCCCTGTCCAAATAATAAATAGGTCGTCTATGTACCTATACCATAGAAGGACCTTATCTAAATGTTCAGAGAACAAATTAGTAACATGAAGAGAACGTTCCCAGCCACCTAAATATAAATTGGCGTATGCTGGGGCACACAAAGTCCCCATTGCGACCCCTTGGGTCTGTAGGAAAAGCTCGTCATGAAAGGTAAAATAATTTTTGGTTAAAATGAACAGAAGTAATTGTAAAACAAAATCGACGAGGGGCCAGGAAGTGTTCTCTTGTTGATGAAGGAAAGAGCCAGCCATCCCGACGCCCGGCGTCAGGAGGGATCTGGGTCCCCTCAACATGTCTCAACAGATCGGACGTATCCTTGATATAAGACGGGAGACTGGTGACGTGAGGCATTAAAAATGCGTCTTCTTTTCTATAAACAATATATATTTATGTAGATCCTCCTGAAGAAGCGGTATTAACCGCGAAACCGGTCGAGGTCGCAGATCGGCTCCAAAAAACACTGATTTCTCTTCTTTTATTATTTTGTTTGATTCATATTTATGCTGTTGAGGGTGGTTAATTTAATTGTTCAACATGAAAGAGAGAATAAGTTGGTGCTCAACTGACTCAGGCTGTGGTTAGGTAGTATAAGTGTATGTGGCCTCAGCCAACGCCGCTAGAGCCACACCCCCCCCACCAGAACTTGGTCACAAAGGTTAAAGGGGTTGTAAAGGTTTGTTTTTTATTTTCTAACCACTTCATTACTGGACACTTAAACCCCCTTCCTGCCCAGACCAATTTTCAGCTTTCAGCGCTGAAGCATTTTGAATGACAATTGCGTGGTCATATAACACTGTACCCAAATTATATTTTTAAAAAAGAAATACCAGAATATATCCTAAGATAGAAACTGATCCTAGCGCTCAATGGACTAGTCCTCTATTTGAATAGATTAAAATAATTTGTATGCAGAAAAAGCAGCTATTATAAAAGTAAAGAATGTATGAAAAAGTATGTCTCTGTGAGGCATTAACAGCGCTATATGATATTATATTATATCAATTGAACTCAAAAGTTCAAACTCTGCTTATATGAGGTGCAAACATCAACCAGGACAAAAAATCCTTAAAATGATAACTATCCTCAAATAATAGAAAAACAATATTAAAAAACGATATTACACATAAAATAAAATGACAGTGATAACACGTGGGTGTTTTAAACAAAACACAGTCTAGGGTAAATAAGTCTTGAAGTTTTGATTGTGCAATAAACCAAGACATGGATTTCCTTCACTTGTAGTCCCCCTCAAGGTTTTGTACTCACCAGATTGACATGGTGTTAAATGCCTTCAGGTGTTTTTAAATCTCCCTTCCATGATATTCAGATCAGCTCAGCAGCAATGTTTTTCTCCTCCCAGTGGATATGAATGGGATTAGGTGCGTGTGTGCAGCATGAGCGGTCATATGAAAATAAACATAGAAGGAGAGGACATAGTGTAATTCTGTCTTTATTGTAAAAAAATACCCCCGCTTAAAAAGATATGCTTACAAGATAAAAACAGTAATGTGCTCAACGGTTTACAAAGTTACTGCTCACTCAGATAGCCTGGCGTCTCCGCTCCGTCTCTAACTGATGTGTCCCGGGTGTAACTTGCTCCGTCTGTACAATATGTCGTGTAGCCACGCCCTGACGCGTTTCGTGATTGGTTTCACGTCTTCAGAGGGCGTGGCTACACGTCACGACAGATCGTATTTATAGGTATATGCTAATCACTCTACTCCTCCCTTCTCTCATTGTCAGCCACTTGTGGGGGACGGTAATACACTCCCTCCTGTCCGGAGTCCCGCCCTGCTGCCAATAGGGTATAGAGTGTGCGATTAGCTCCTCCTCCGTAGTCCTGATCTGTTGCTGAATATAGCTCCAGTCGTCCTCCATTTTGTTGTAGCGCAAGACACTGTGTGAGCCCAGTGCATTACTCTACTTTCTGAAACGGTTTAATATTACACGATATGTTTATTATTGTCAGCGCGCAAGGCTCATCACACGCACTGCTCTGATAACCTCGCTGCTGACATATATGGAGGGCTTAGATTCAGACTTACAGGTCCAGATCTACTGCTGAATATAGCTCGAGTCGTCCTCCATTTTGTCGTAGAGCAAGACACTGTGTATGCCCAGTGCATTACTCTACTTTCTGACACTGTTCAATGTTATGTCAATAGGGTTGTATTGTCAGCACGCAAGGCTCATCACTCGCACAGTTCAGATAACCTCACTGCTGACATGTATGGAGGACTTAAATTCAAACTAACAACAGCAGTATTTTAACATATTGGGTTAATAATACTAACAGTGCTCGTACTCTACTGTAAAATATTAGGGATAGTGACAATTATGCCACTTATCCATACTATGGTTAACATTCTTAAAAATTTCTAAAAATATTCCATCAACAATGTATAATTATTACCACATCCCAAGATAATTATAACATAGTCACTATACCATGATTCTAACTATTATAACGTATGTATATCCTTAAATTTAACTAAAAATTCAGTCACAACGATATACAATATGGTTCTTCTTATAGTGTTCATGTTATTCAAAAATGGTCACAAAGGTCAATACTCAGATTAGACCTCTATTTACTGTATATATGACTTATGTTCTACCTTCATCCTTTATATTCAATCGGGATAAGTAGATAGTCAATGGTATACTACTAAATAAAATAAATTAAATATGACACAAAAAACAAAGAATAAAATAATGAGATAAAAGATGTCCTTAGTTAATCCCCTCATAAATCAATGTATGTAGAATAGCACTATAATGCTAATGCAATTAAGTGTGTGCATAAATTATATATATGTATATTGGTGCAGCCTCCCCATATACTCTATAATGTACACACTATTAATGATTGCTTATAAAGCAATTTAAATCTAAATCAATGTTTAGGCCTTTCGGACTTAGGGTATTGGTAAGAAAGATCCATTCAGTTTCTCTTTTGTCCTGGTTGATGTTTGCACCTCATACAAGCAGAGTTTGAACTTTTGAGTTCAATTGATATAATATAATATCATATAGCGCTGTTAATGCCTCACAGAGACATACTTTTTCATACAAATTATATTTTTATCATTTTTTTCCCACAAATAGAGATTTCTTTTGGTGGTATATGGTCATCTCTGCGATTAAATTTTTTTGCGCTATAAACAAAAAAATACAAAAAAATTTGAATAAAAACACAATATTTTTTACTTTTTGTTATAATATCCCATTTTTTTTATATATTTTTTTTTCCTCAGTTTAGGCCGATACATATTCTTTTACATATTAAAAAAAAAAAAAATTGTAATAAGCGTATATTGATTGGTTTGCGCAAAAGTTATAGCGCCTACAAAATAGGGGATAGATTTATGTTTTTTTTTTTCTTTTTTTTTACTAGTAATGGCGGCGATCTGCAATTTTTTTTTGTCAGGCCTGCGATATTGCGGCGGACTGTATAAATGTGACTGGCAGGGAAGGGGTTAAATGTATTACCTAGGTGTGATTCTTACTGTGTGTGGAGGGGACTGACTGGGGGAGGTGACCAATGCTGTGTCCCTATGTACAAGGGATACAGCATTGGTCTCCTCTCTCCCTGACATGACGTGGAGCTCTGTGTTTACACACAGAGCTCCACGTCCCTGCTGTCACTGCCGATCGCGGGCACCTGGCAGGCATCGTGGCCACCAGGCACGCGCATCGGCATATCAGCGATGCGCCAGGTAAGTTTTTCCCCGCTGCGCGCCGCCAGTGGCGTGCACGGGAATGAGAGCCGCGTTTTGGATGTCTTTCGTCTACAGGGCGGGTCTCAAGTGGTTAAAGCTAGTGGATTGTTGGTTCACTTACCTTTTCCTTCGATTTACCTTCTAAATGTTTTTTTTTTCCTTTGTCTGAATTTCTCACTTCCTGTTTCTCCTCAATAAACTTCACACCATCATCCGAGCAGTGGTTAGTCAGCCAGAACAGCTTACTGAGGAGGAACAGGAAGTGAGAAATTCAGACAAAAAAAAAAAAAAAGGGAAATCGAAGCAAAACCAACAATGCACTAGCTTAAAGGAACCTATTTAGAAAAAAAAAAACGAACCTTTACAATCCCTTTAATTTAATTCAGACCCTGAGATATAGAAGGACCAAATCTGGTGCAGCTATGCAAAGTTAACAATTAGCTTCAAGGTTTTATTGTCAAAGCTTAATTGAAAAAGCTGACGTTGGAAGCTGATTGGTTACTATGCACAAGATTTTGCGTGCACCAGTTTAAGGAAATGCCCGCATTATTATTAAGCTAAGTGAACATTCTCTGCTCTTTGAAAATAAACCACAGTGGGTTCATTGTCTCAATGAAGTCAATTCTGTAAGCTTATGTGCCTAGAAAAGAAGTGCATCTTTTACTTTATTAATCTGGCTAAGACAAAACGAAGCAGGTGAGGCCCATATGCTGCTCTCTATATGTGCGTGCAAAGCACATGACGAACCACACAAAATGGAAAACATTTACACTGACTGCTCTAGCAAGTGTTAGTCACAAGATTACTCATCCATCTTGCATACTTCAGGATTGTGAATAAAGAGGGAATATTAAGTGTGTCTGGAAAGATTCAATTGTTACAATTTCATTAAATGTCATCAACAAATAAACACAATTGTTTTGTAGGTTCGTAACGTGAAGGCCATTTGTGAAGTGTTATGGTTTTTGTATTAATATTTTTAGTTATTCACAGTTTTAATATGAGGGGCGTTCAAGTCAAACCGGAACTTTTGAGTTTATACAATAAAATAAAAAATTTCAAGGAGTGGTAACTGCAATTATTTTTCAACATACCCCCCTGCTACATTTATACACTCATCCCAGGGTTTATAAAAAAAGCAGTGCAGCGCTAAACAAAAATAATAATAATAAATAATAAAAAAAATGAGTCCAAAAGCATAATAAATAAAAAAGTGATCAATCAGGATGAAAATGGTTAGAAAATCTCTTCGATAGTCAGTAGGCTGCTCAGATGAACTCCTTAACAGCAAACAATTATCCTCTACCGGGAGTACAAACCGCTCACCTGAACGAAGAGACCTCTGTGTTAGCAGCAGGTCAAAAGCACTTGTCCCTCAACCAGGGGGGGGGGGGTTCACCAAGCTGTGTCTCCGCACATCCTCCTTTTCTCCAGATACTCCAGATGGTGGATGGTCATCCAATACACTCACAAATGGAATGTTGTCATGGAAAGGTATAAAACAAACACATAGTGCTCTCCGTATGATCACAATACAAATACATTTATTAAAAAAAGGTACTCACAAATATAGCACTATATCCTAGTGCATAGAAAATGGGTATACAACAATAAAAAAACAGGTGGGTGGCTGTCCTGACATCAATAAGAGGCCCCCGCACGCGTATCGTCCCAAGGCACAGGACTTCTTCAGCGGATATGGGACTAATGTGTCAGGATTTAATATATAGCAGCAGGATATAGGGGAAACGAGTCCCATGCAGGGTATCAACATCAGCAGTCCAATTATCCCTATCCTAATGAACGCTCAGGTTCTTTTGTAACTAGAGGTAATCATGATAATCATCCTTTACCTAATTATCATGATATCGGGAATAGGGGGCCACCTCCACCACAGTATGGTTACCCACCACCCACTCAGAACCGCTTTACCCCTTTGGTAAATCGTGGTTCACATACAGGAGGGGATTTTCATGGGGTCACGAGGGGTACGGGGAGGGGGGCCCCCTTTGTTCCTCCGAATCCAGGAGGGTGGTGGACCCCTCATCCCCAACAATTTATCCAAGAAGGAGCAGTACCACGCAAAAGAAAAGCAAGAGAGGAAGGAGAGGAGGCGGGAGAACAAAAAAGAGTGAAACCTCAGTAGGTGCAGGAATTTATAATTTAAGTGGGACACCCCTTAATGAAGAGGAAATCAAAGTACTCGATAAGGGTTTAAAATTTGCCCCTACCCGTAACTTAAATAAATTCCAAACCTATGTTAACCTTAAGAAGTTCATCCGAACTTTAAACATTAAAAAGTATTTTATGAATACTCACTCTGTGAAAAATATGAATACTCCGACCCTTCCTGTTTGTCAACATTCAAATTTACGGAATAAATCCGTCTTTAATCCCCAAAACACGGATGCTAAACACCTTGAAGTATTTAGTAACATGGTTGCGAAGGATTTGGATACATTGAAGGTCCGTAAGGTGCATGACCCCATCTACATTAAAAATGGTATCCAATCACTTTCCGAAAGGAAGGATCTGGTAATACGCCCTGCTGATAAGGGGGGAGGATTGGTCATACTTAGCAAAGCCTACTATAAGAATGAAATGGCTAATCTACTATGTGATATCAACACTTATAGTATCCTAGTACTTGGCTCTAAGGAGGCGCTCTATTTAGACCCCCTTTTTTGTCGCACTCCGATTATTTATTTCCTTCCTAAAATCCACAAGGACAGTACCAATCCACCTGGACGACCAATAGTGAACGGTATCGATTCGGTATCTTCACGATTAGGTCAATATATAGATTCCTTTCTGCAGCCGTTAGTTATTAAAACGAAAGCGTTTCTCAAAGATACCAAACATGTCATACAAATTCTGGAGGCTTTGACGTTTCCATCTTCCTGCCTGCTTATTACTGCAGATGTCAGTTCATTATACACTATCATCAGTCATGATGATGCTCTGACATCTGTTAAGTGGGCATTAGACCCTTCGGGTTTATCAAGAAGACATCAGAATTTTTTAATTGACAGTTTGATTTTCTGTTTGTCAAAAAACTATTTTTGGTATGACAAACAGTTCTATCTCCAAACCAGAGGAGTAGCGATGGGGGCACGTTTTGCTCCGAGTGTAGCCAACCTATTTATGGCACATTGGGAGGAGCAGGCGGTTTATAAACATAAACCCCCACAACTTATTTGCTACCAAAGATATATTGATGATGTAATCATGATTTGGGATGGAGACAGAACCAGCTTTGACGAGTTTGCATCAAATTTGAACGCAAATAACAAAAATATTATCCTTACGTGGAACATTAGTCAGGATCATTTAGTCTTTTTAGATTTGGACCTGACTAAGGAAGGCAACCAAGTGATAATGAAGACTCATTTTAAGGCGACCAATCGCAATTCTTATATCTCTACTGAGAGTTGTCACCACACCAAATGGTTATTGAATATACCAAGGGGTCAATTTGTGCGCTTAAGGCGCAATTGCACTCAAGTAAGTGATTTTGTCTCTCAATCACAGGCCCTGTCCGAGCGGTTCCTTGAGAAAGGTTATGATAGGGATTTGTTGGACAAGGGAATGGAAATTGTCCGTAATCTTGATAGAAACACTCTTGTCTCAGATGTTCCTAAAGTTGATCGAAAGGACTCTTCAGGCATCCGAATGGTTCTAGATTATAATATACAATACCGTAAATTTGAAAAAATCATACAAAAACATTGGCCCATTCTCAAACATGACAGGATTCTAGGTCCATTGCTGCCAGATCGTCCGCAATTTGTGTACAAAAGAGCGCCTTCCCTCAGGGACAAATTGGCCCCAGGAGTCATCGATCCACCTGTTATTACAGAAAGCAAGATTTTTAAGTTTCTTACTGGCTTCCATGCGTGTGGCAGGTGTCCACCTTGCAGGAAGGTCAAAAAGAACATTAAGAAACGTAAAGAATTTCTAGCAACAGCTACAGGCAAAAACTATAAAATCAAGGACCTTATTACTTGTGACACTATAGGGGTAGTCTATGCATTACAATGTGAATGCGGACTTCAGTACGTCGGAAGAACTTCCAGACCTCTACATGTGAGAATCGGTGAACATGTTACCAATATTAAAAAGGGTCTTGTGACTCACAATGTATCTAAACATTTTAGACTGTTTCATGACCGTAACCCAGCTGGGTTGCAGTTTTGGGCAATTGAGAAAGTGTCCAATCATTGGCGAGGTGGTAACTTCATTAGACATCTCAGCCAACGAGAATCTTTCTGGGTTTATGAATTGAAAGTGGGAGTACCATTGGGGTTAAATGTGGAGTTTGACCTCAATTGTTTTATTTCTGATCGTTAGTTATTTTTTTCATTTATTTATTTATTATTTTTTAGTTTAATGAGTTCTCTGTATCTTTTGAAATTTACTGATATTTCATTTCATTTATTGTGATATTCTCTCTGTGATTGAATGTCTTATGTTCTATTGTAAATAGGTTGGGTGGCTGTGCTGATGTCCCTTTTTAATTTTAATTTTTTTTTTTTCCTCTATCAGTTGCAGAGGGGAGCCTTTTTGTCCTCTCCCCTGCTCTGGGTTAAATTATTAATTATAATTTGCTTATTAGGATAATTACCATGTAAATGTCCGTGGTCACTACATGATGTGTCTTTTTAATTGTTTTGATTACTCCTTGACGTTTATTATATGCTGAGTTATGTAGATCATTGCTCCGTTTTATCTAAATAATTTTATTGTATTCTGCACCTATTAGCAGCACTTGTTTAGTTGTTGCTAGGATACATTTGTTCCCCCGCCCCCTTTCTCTGAGCCTTTTAGACATGTGACATGGCTTCTATTGCTTGGTGGCATTAGTCATGTCCCTTTGCTATCACCTCCTATATCAGGCCTAGGGGCGTGTTTGTTTGCATGTCCCCCCTCCTAGTTTTTACGTCCGGCGGTGAGTCAGGTGTCTGAGGGATGACGCGATCGCGTGACTACCGCCCACGATGGGCGGGTTCAGTGGTGCAGGCTGCTGCCCATGGTGGGCGGCCTTTGCCTGCACACTCGCGTCGGTCTGTGCTCCATGGTAACGGCGCGTCATGTGACCAACCACGGTCACGTGGTGTGTGGATGGCGCCGCTGTCCAAGGCGTGTTTACATGTCATTTTACTTATCCTTACCGCTCGGTAACGCTACGTGGGTGCCTGATATTAGGTGAGGATATGCGGGTGTCTTCTTTCCCCACATAGCTGTCTGAGTATACACATAATGTGATCGTGTTGATGACTTTGACAGTAAAAGCGCAATAGGGCTGTCTTTGTACATTACAGCACAATTTCTCATTTATTCTTTTATGCTTTGTGGAATTTTTTGAAATGTTTAGTAGGCTCATGGTGTGCAGTTGCTCTTATTTCTAGTGTGTAGGTTCATCATAACATTTGGAAAAGGGCATGTATTTCCCCACCTTGGGGGGCGGGACCTGTAATTGGCTTGATTGGGTCCTGCTGCTATATATTAAATCCTGACACATTAGTCCCATATCCGCTGAAGAAGTCCTGTGCCTTGGGACAATACGCGTGCGGGGGCCTCTTATTGATGTCAGGACAGCCACACACCTGGTTTTTTATTGTTGTATACCCATTTTCTATGCACTAGGATATAGTGCTATATTTGTGAGTACCTTTTTTTAATAAATTTATTTGTATTGTGATCATACGGAGAGCACTATGTGTTTGTTTTATACCTTTCCATGACAACATTCCATTTGTGAGTGTATTGGATGACCATCCACCATCTGGAGTATCTGGAGAAAAGGAGGATGTGCGGAGACACAGCTTGGTGAACCCCCCCTTGGTTGAGGGACAAGTGCTTTTGACCTGCTGCTAACACAGAGGTCTCTTCGTTCAGGTGAGCGGTTTGTACTCCCGGTAGAGGATAATTGTTTTCTGTTAAGGAGTTCATCTGAGCAGCCTACTGACTATCGAAGAGATTTTCTAACCATTTTCATCCTGATTGATCACTTTTTTATTTATTATGCTTTTGGACTGATTTTTTTTATTATTTATTATTATTATTTTTGTTTAGCGCTGCACTGCTTTTTTTATGTACTCTACTCAAGGATTCTATTGACCTTCAGTGTTCAGCTGCTTTTGAATATCATTTTTGAGTGTTTTTGCGCAGTCTGCTTTTTTTCTGTATCATCCCAGGGTTTAACTAATGCCTGAACCATCCTAGGACAGCCTGCTTCACTTCAGGAATAGTGCTGAAATGCTGACCTCTGAGGAACCCTTTCAGGCTGGGTTCACACTAGTGTGAATTGGATGCAGGTTTTGCATTGGGTCACGCCTCATTTGCATGGATCATGCCCACTTCCACTTACGCTGGCCTACACCTTCGAAAATACGATACACTGGCGCATCTTGGTGAGCAATGGCTTGCTGAATGCAGTGCTTGCCTCTCCGTGCTGCGCCGGCGTAGCGTACTGTGTGTGCGCTACGCCGGCGTAAATGTGTGCCCACTCTCTGTGAATCTGGGCCATTGACTTTAAGAGTAGCATGAGTGTTAGAAAGACTAACCTACAGTCTTCTGCAGCACCCACGGGTAAACAGTACAAACCTCATTAGGAGATAAGTCCTTCAATCGTGAATGTCCCATTCATTAAACAAAAGCACTCACTGAACAAATGCAGGGGGTTTAGATCCAAACCCATACAGGAGCGCAAGAAGGTCCTCAGCGAGCTTGGGGTATGTTTCAGATGCTGTGCTTCATTGGAGCACATGGCTAAGGACTGTAAATCCATCATCAAGTTTGAGGAGTGTCATAGTGAAGGACATGCCTCAGCTATGCACCCAGTTCCACTGCCCAGAGACTCACCAGCTGCCATCACCACCAGTCCCGCTCCAAGTCATGGCGGAGAGCCCCAGAACCACGCTAACACAGCCGCCGCTGTTTCCTGCTCATGTTTGGAACTATGTGGCGAGGGCCGTGGTAAGAAATGTTGTGCCCGAATATGCCTAATCAAGGTCTATCCAGAGGGACTACCAGAAAGGGCAGTTAAAATGTATGCCATCATCGATGACCAAAGCAACCGGTCCCTAGCATGACCTAAATTCTTTGAAGCCTTTGGGATAAAGGGACCAACAGAACCCTACATCTTAAACACCTGCTCAGGCCGCATAAAGACTAGCGGCAGGAGGGCGCAAGGATTCATTGCTTTCCACATCAGTGGGAATACAGAAATACCCCTACCAACGCTGATTGAATGCGATCACATACCCAACCATAGGGATAAGATTCCTACCCCAGAAGCTGCATTTCACCAACCGCACCTAAGGCACCTAGCCAACGTTATCCCACCTATAGACAACAACGCTGAGATTCTACTCCTGCTTAGCAGAGACAATCTTAGGGTGCACAAGGTGTGCCAACAGTGTAATGGTTCTGACATTTGCCCAGAGGCTGGACCTGGGCTGAGTAGTTATAGGAAATGTATGCCCGGATCAACCAGAAATCGACTCCTTCAAAACGTACGTGTGTGGAAATGGACGCACAACTTGCATTAAGCCGTGTCCTCATCACTATGAAGTGAAGGAGAAGTCTCCAGACCTCGTTCAACCACCTGACATCATTTCTCCCCTCTTTGCTAACGGCTTGGGGAGATCAGTCTTCCACACAACCAAGGATGACGATAAAGTAGCCTTATCAGTAGAAGACAGAGAGTTCATCAAGATAATGGACAGTGAGTTCTTTAAAGACTAAACCAATCACTGGGTTACTCCATTACCCTTCCAAACCACTAGGGTAAGTCTCCCGGACAATCAGGAGCAAGCGCTATCCAGATCTTACTCTCTTTGTGAAGGGGTGTACAACTGGGCTTGATTGGATTAATATACAATTGTTAGTTCCCTTTTTTGTTTATCAATTAATTTATAGATGGACCCGGTATGAATGTACGTAAAGCGGAGATGATTTTTTTCTGTCCTCGGTGGAACCTGAGAATGCAGGCGGTGATTCCGCCAGCTGACCATCGAGCTGTTCGAAGACCAGAATTGCTTCAATCAGCTCTATAGCCTAAAGCCACCATTTTTCATGTCATGGAAAAAAACAAAGTTTTTCTCGACGTGATTCTTGTCAAGCCTGCCTTGCTTACACACGATGGTAAAAAAAAATGCTCAAGCAAAGCGCGGTGACGTACAACACGTACGGCGGCACTGGGGTAATTCCATTCGATTGGCGCCACCCTTTGGGCTGATTATGCAAATTTCCCTTCTAATAATTTGCTTATGAGCATGCACATTTTTTCCCCATCAATAAAGGTGTTGTAAATGTTCGTCTTTTATTTTTTAAATTGGTTCCTTTAAGCTTGTGCATTGTTGGTTCACTTACCTTTTCCTTCGATTTCCCTTCTAAATGTTTTTTTTCTTTGTTTGAATTTCTCATTTCCTGTTTTGCCTCAGTAAGCTTTCCACCATCATCCGAGCGGTGGAAAGTCAATTAGAACAGCTTACTGAACAGCTTACTGAGGAGGAACAGGAAGTGAGAAATTCAGAAAAAGAGTACTTTCACTACCTATTGCTGTCATAGGGGATATTTACATTCCCTGTAATAACAATAAATATGATTAAAATAAATGAATTAAAAAATATATATATTAATTTAAGGAGCAGTGTAAAAATAAAATAAAAAAGCAAAATTAATAATAAAAAAAGCACTCCTGTCCCACTTTGCTTGTGGGTAAAGGTGAACGTCTCGTGTCATATGTAAACAGCAATTGCACCATGCATGTGAGGTATCACAGCGAACGTCAGATCGAGGGCAGTAATTTTAACAGTAGACCTAAAGTGGTAATATGTAAAGGCTTTTAAATATGTATGTAGTTTGTCGTCATTGCATGGTTGTGCATAATTTTAAAGCATGTCATGTTTGATATCTATATACTCTGCATAAGATCATCTTTTATATTTTTACCAAACATTTGGCAATATAGTGTGTTTTAGTGCATTAAAATAAAAAAAAAGTGTTTTATTTCCCAAATAAATTGCGTTTGAAAAATCCCCGCGCAAATACTGGTGAGTATTTTGCAGGTCTAGTTTGTTTTGGAAGAAAATTAAGAAATAAAAGGAATTTTTTTTAATTTTTTAAAACTTTGTGACATAAAGCTAGATCTGCAAAATACTCAATATACTAGGCAGTGAGGAGTGAAATAAAAAATGTACGCGCTTAGAAAGCCTGAAGGTGGTGCTTAGTTGTTGTAAACTGTCAGTATTTATTTATTTTCCTTAGGATTCCCTTCTAGGTTTGGGGTGCGCACTATACGCCGGTGCGCGCTATAGGGTGATAAATATGGTATATGATTATTTAACCGTACTCAGTATTTCTTCTAATGGTACATTTCTCATCAAAATACAAAATTCACATATCTAAATATAACAAAGGTGTGAAGTTTTTCTTCACATGCAATAGTTATTTAACAAGCGTTAAACCGTTGCATGAGTTTTATTCTCAGAACTAGATCACTCACAGAATCAAACAATTTAACATGTTAAAAGTTTTCAATATAGTATAAGAGCTAAATAAATAAAACGGACCCAATTACAAGGACAGTTTTTGTAAACTGAAAATATTTTGGATCAGAAAATTTTGCAAATATCACACAAATAACGAAATGTCATTTTTTATTTTCTAATGACGAGGCTAAGTATTAAAATGACAAAACATACCCAGGAAATGAAAGGATGTATTAAAAAAAGCAGTAATTCAATTTTTATTTTTTTATCATTATATGTTTTGCAAATGCTTTTAACATATTCCTATTTAACAATATAAAGTCTGGACATCATTTTGATTAAACTGTTCCTTAGTTACTGATCACCCATAGTAGGCTTCATCCCAGAGGCTAACCAATGGCCTAATTTGTCAGTGTAATGAAAATAAAACGGCAAGCAAACATGATTTTGTCAGTTTAGTTCTCTTTTTTTTCTCCCATAAAAGAGTGAGATAAGTCTTTGTTTAGGCTTTAAAATATGTGTGTGGGTATCTGCTTATTAGATATTTTATCCTTCATATATTATTTTATTGAAACCGAATGTTGTACTTAACTTGTACTACTTCTCATAATAGACATCACACAAAGAATATCTGTTGGAATCAATAAAAATTATGAAGTAATGCTCTTATCTGCTGTAATTGTATATCTTGTATGTTTCAATAGACACATATAATAATAGACAGAGTAGCTAAATCCCTTCAAGGCCTTATTTTCTGAATGAATAACATGCTTTTGCGTCCTACTGTATTTACAGTACACCACATCATGGGCACATTTAATAACTCAACAATCTATATGAATTCTTCCAGGTCTGATAAACAGTGGTCATATTCAAACAACTGACCCAGGCCCTCATTAGATGTGGCTAAATATTGACCTTCAGCTCACTAGCAGCTACATTGTGATTTGTTATGTTACGTGAGTATTTATAGGGTTATTTATCTTGTTCTGTATATTTATAATATTCTACTACAAAATTATACCATATGGTTATGTCTCTTTATAGATCATCATTGCATTCGCCCCTGAACAGTTGGTATTGTTGTGGAAAATTTTATATATGTGGACATTTTATTCCAGGATGTGTGTTTTATAGATTGTCATCTGTCTCCCTGTGTCTGAGCGCACTTGGGTTGAATTGAGACCAGCAGTAAAAAGGTCAGTATAAAAACCTTCTTATGGGATTGAAACGTGTTCTCTGTGTGTGTGGGCATTTATTGGTTTGTAGATATCAAGCCCAATGCGCTGGACTGCTCGCTTTCCAATGACTATACGCATTAGAGAACCAAAGTCCACAAAAAAACTATTATATCTCTCTTGCGGACTTCGGTATCCCCTTATGGATACATATCTGTGTGAGAGGACATTGATATCTGCCTTGTTGGGGTACTGGTACCGTATATTGACAACAGCAGTAGCAAAGTCCCCGCATATTGTTTCAAGCCTATAAGAACAATTAGAATGATCTTAATTCAGATATTGTTTTACTTTGAACAATGTCTGAATGGGATCCATGCTGACTAAGATAGGGTATGTGCCTTTCTTTGAGTGCCCTCCCCTTTTCTGTTTGTCATTTCCTGTCATGTGATTTTGTAGTAAGGGAAGTGATTGCCTATTGGGGCCATCACTCCTTGCTTTGTTATTCTTTTATTTTCAATGAACAAAAGAACCAGAGTTTCCTGTGCTCTGGGCAGAAGCTTGAGATTCCAGCTAGAAGCAGCAGTGTTTTCTGACTCTACCTGGTGCCATGAAGTACTTCACATTCCTTGTACAAAGAGCTTGATACAAACACGCTTTTAAGCACGAAGGACTTGTTTGGTGCTTTGTGTGCATTGGAAGTGCACATTTTGGCGCGGTGTGGATTTGCGTACAAAGCCCAGGGGAATTCTTCCACCACAGTATATCCCAATGAAAAGCGTCGGGCCTACATAGATGCATGATGTTCATACAGATGATTTTATGTTTTTTATACTGTTTTACTCCTAGATTCTCATTATACTATCAAGCCCCTCCAGTGGTTCATGTTGTGCAGGACTTGTGCTTACTCCACGATATGCCAAGTACCATGATGTTATTATGTATATGTAATTTGTAGCATGTTTATGCGATTTTGTGGATGCAATTTTTATCATTCCGAATGCTTTATATTATATTACAAGGCCACTTTTCCCATCTCTTAATGAATCCCTCTCTAGTATCCTCATGGCTTAGATATTCCATGTTATATCTTTTCTATTTTGTCAAACCACTCTCTAATTTTTGGGCTCTCTACTTCCTTCCATTTCCTCGGTATCAAGCTTTTTACAGCCTTCATCATATATACAATCATTGAGTTTCTATATTTTTTTGTCTGAATATCTAACCCATGAAATAGACATGTCCATGGTTCCTGAGGTATATCTATATTAGTAATTTCCTTGTTATAACTCAGTATTTCCTTCCAATACGTTCTAATTTTGGGGCACCCCCACTATATATGGTCCACGGTTCCCGTTTGCTTACAGCCCCGCCAACACTCCGTTGTTTGTCCTATTTGATATTTCCCTAGTGTTTCTGGGGTTCTGGAGTTGATTAGCACCCCCCTCAGTCCTGAACACGTGATAGTTGTATTCAATGTTTTTAAAAGAAAAAAGGATCAATTGAAATTTTAGTGTTATGGAAGTAACTAGGTCCAAAAAATTATACACAACTTTTTTTTTTTTAACACAGCATACCACATCGCACAGCATGTTCATTGTGGTGCTCTTAATGATGCGCAAACGTTTTGAAGAGACATATTTTTTCCTAGATGCATCAGAATGTAATGTACTAATTATTATTATTAATATGCAGGATTTATATGCGCCAACAGTTTGCGCAGCGCTTTACATCAGGGAAGACAGTACAGTCACAATACAAATCAATACAGTAAGGATCAGAGGGCCCTGCTCGTTAGAGCTTACAGTCTAGAAAATAACAGCAACTTTGCAAAAATTAAGTTATTGTGTGTCCTGGACATGTTGGGGACTGCATTTGAGGACCTTTTTATTTACTAAGCTGGCTGCCACTGCCCTAAGGCCTAGTCTAAGACAGATGGTAAATTTTCATCCGCAAAGAAATATCCAGGAGGGAAGACAATTTGCCAAAAGTGTCTCAGACATTTAAAAACACTACTAGCATGCACCAGTAGGCCCATCAAGCCTGGCCAGGCATTGAACACCCTTAACACAGAACTACATCTCTATCACACCCTAATAAGAAGGGTGCTTAGAGAACACTAACAGACACACAGCTAAATTGACTAAAGCGCTATACAAAATCACAAAATTAAAAAAAGAGAATTTAGAAAAAACCCTTACATTAGATTTTAAAAAAGCCTCTACTAGTGGATGAATGATAACAAAATGTGTTTTTATCAGTAAGGCAAGCTTAGAAACCCTGAAATTAGTGTGCATTTACATGTATTAAGCAGCTATCACTTGAAGATATTCTGCCCGGACTCCATGGTGATAAGCTTGGCTTTATAATACATTTTCTTTGCCCAAGATCCCACCAGTTGGGTCAGTTTTGCTTGACAATTTTCCAGAACTGCAAAAATGTAACACATGTAGACACATACACACATTACAATCAGATCATAAAAACAGATTAATATATTAAAATGCTACAATTTGAATTACCGTAGTGTTATATGATTTATCTATTGTAGTTATTATTATATCTTTGCAGTGCTTTACAATTATGCAGGACAGAAAGCTACGAAAAAGAGACATTTAAAAAAACTGAATGGACTGAAATATTTCATATACATAGATGCATGTATTTTATGTCTGTAAATTAAAATATTGTATTTGGATCTAGCAGCTGGAGAAAAGCTCTACCATAATAAAATAACTTCTGCATAGCAATGCAGTAGACATTTTCTGCATATGTGTTCTTACTTTAAAAAATTCTACTCTGTATGTTCTGGCATTGAAATTTTGCAACCGATTCTCAGTGAATTTGTAGAATAGTGTTGTTGACCCACTCGACGAACACCATAATTGTCGGGGGATTTTACCATTTATTCGGCCTGCTAAACGCCCCACAATGCACTGCATACGGCACAGTGCATTGGAACCCCTGATTGACTGAAGGAATGAAGGCTTTGCCCAATCAGGGCAAAGAACACTGTCAGAGCCATGATTGGAGAAACTAATGATGACTGTGCCCAATCATGGCTCATTGCCCATAGACCCACCCCACACTATAAAAGGTCCCTTCCCAGAGCAGGCATTTGCAGTGTGATATTGGAGTGGAGATAGATAGAACAGCGCTCTGCTCATTGCTACTAGCAAGTTAGTGTGCTATTGTTAGTGTATCGTTTCAGTTTGTAGTGCGAATATAGTTATAGTGTAGCATGAGTGTAGTGCGACCTTTTTTTTTTACTTAAGTGTCAGTTTAGTTGATTTACTAAAGGGATAAAAAAAATGTTTTCTTCGTAAACTGAGAGCCCAATTTAAGACAGAGATCAGATTCTGCTATCAGCAAGACACTACAGTATACATTATACTCCTATTTATGTTTAGTACCTAACATGCAGAGTGCTTTATGCTATCCTCTGTATAATGCTGCAGGAGGATAGGAGAAAAGCTCTGTCACATGACCTTGACATGTGACCAGGCTTTCCTAGTCCCCGACACTTTTTTTACATGCTTAAAAATCAATATGGCATTGCTTGCTTCATATTTATTTGTTTAAATCCCAATGCACATAACTTGGCATTTAGCGAGAACACGATTTAATTTTCCTAAATGCCTTTAATCCTATTGCACACTAGCGTTAATGTTACTGGCGGCAGCTTACTAGTGTGGGAATAGCTAAAAAAAAAAAAAAACCCTGCTTCTTCAGCATTTCCTTGCTTGTGAGCAATATTTGGCCAGTGAGGGAATGACACTGTAGGAGCAAAGGAGTTCGATCCTAATTCTTGAACAATATCACCAGTGGCCGAAAGCCTAGTGTGAAATGGGTCTAAATCAACCCCATAATATCTAAAGTTTTAAAGTTGTAGTTCTAACACTTTTACACCATGCCATCATATGTATTCATTAAAGCAGTGAAAAGAGTAATGATGATGTGGAAAGTGCAGCGACCCACAACCAAGTTCAGATTACTAAAATCAAATGAGTGATTGTAATTGGCTCATACAACTCATATTCAGGGAAATTCTATATAGCCTTAAGCCTCATACACATAACCATTTTCCACCGCAAAATCCATCAAGAAAAATGCTGCCAGAGCATTTTTGCCGAGAAAAACAGTCGTGTGTTTGTTTTTCGTCGAGAAAACTGTCGTGGAACTCGACGAGAAAAAAAGAGAACATGCTCTCTTTTTCTCGTCGGGAGTCTCAATTTCCTTGTTGCGTTTCTCGTCGGGCTGGTTCACGACGAGAAACACGTTCTGTGTATGCTTAGAAACCCGCGCATGCTCAGAATAAAGTATGAGACGGGAGCGCACCTTCGATAAAAGTAGCGTTCGTAGCGGTAACACAAGATTAGCAAAAGCAGCCCCAAGGGTGGCGCCAGTTGAATCGAACTTCCCCTTTATAGTGCCATTGTATGTGTTGTACGTCACCGCGTTTGAGAACAACGAGACTTTGTCTTGACAGTGTGTATACATGGAAAGCTTGACAAGATTCTCGTCAAGCCTGACAAGAACCTTGTCGAGGAAAACAACGTTTTTTTTACGACGAGATTCTCGGTTGTGTGTCCGAGGCCTGAATGTCAGATATCTGGCAGTAGTTTTGTTAAGAACAACTTGTGCCTAATTCAGCCAAGCATTTTCGGCAGTGTGGGTAAAATTACCGACAGGTGTGGCCTGAGGATACAGCTGTTGTCATTACCCAAATGTGGGCAATGCAATGGGTGGATAGAGCCTGATGGGGATTTGAGAGACTAATTCCCCATCGGGTCCGCTTAACATTTGAGTGATAGTAAGCAAAATTGAAAGTCGCTATTGAAGTAAATGGCTATGAATCTGTCCACTACTGAGCGTTGTCAATCAAAAGTAGGTGAAGAACTCTGTACTAAGGTACAAGTCAAGTGTTAGGCATTCTCTGAAACAAAAATGTCATTTGTGGTAAGATTCTCCCTAAAGGTTAATCACTTCTAAAGGGATACAGAAACTGCAAATTTTCTCATCAGAAACTTCAAAAGCACACCAATTGATTAAAATGAATCAGTCACTCTCTTACAGAATCAATCTGGCCATAGATGGATCGAAATTCAGCCTGTTCAGCAGGGACCAGCCAAATTTCGATCCATCTATGGCCGTTCCCACACTACAGAAGTTGATCTAATGGTCGACTTCTGTGGAACGGCTTCTTGGAAAATTGTTCTTGATCAGCAGCTGCAGCCAATCTGAAAAGTCGGAATACAATGGCACACTGGGAAGGATTCCTCAATCTATCGTACTTGTATGGATGGGGAAAATAGATTTTTTTTGTTTGGCCTGCTGGCTATATGAAAAAAAATATATATATATATATAGTATCCAAAAGACAAACAGCATTTTCTGCTGCTTTAGAAATCTGCAACAATGTATGTTAACATCCTCCCAACGTGCATTCATCGCTCAGAGGGTTAAGTTATTTTCTCAACAAATATGGAGTTACTCTTTGACCAGATAACCCCCACTTTTTTTTATTAAACTACTGATCTGCGAATCCCTTTTGCTTACCAGTATGAGGAAGAGAGAGAGAGAGAGAGAGAGAGAGAGAGAGAGAGAAAACAGCATCACCTTTGTAGAACAAGGAAAGTGATACATTTTTCAATTAATCTATATTCTAGAAGGATTTGGTGTCTGGTGTCGTGACATCATTCTGAATGCTAATTTTATTCTCTCTGTTGTATATGTATAAACATAATCCTGAAATATATAATAGGTGAAATGCATTTTCAAATACAACAGCTTATTTTATATAAAATATTGCAAGGAAAAAGTATTAACATTGTGCCATAGCAACCAGCCAGTTGTTACATTTTGTAATTTGCAACAGAAAAAAGGCTGTTGGAATCTAGTTACTTTGGGCAAAATCAATCATCATATATAGTTTACCTTGAATAGTTAAAAACGACCTGCTGTTCCTGTGTATCTGTTTCTTTCTTTCTACAAATGTGTAGGTGTAGCTAGCTTTTAAGTGTTCTAAACATTTTCCCAGCAATTTTCTTTTGTCATTTATTTCAGTTTCACCAATACTCTCACACCTACCTTAAACTCACTCATATTGCCATTTCTGGCATATTTCCAGCTTCTTTCATAGAGAGAATGGACACACCTATTCTGAAGGGTTTACGAGTGTTTAAATGATTGATATATCTGCTGCTAAATATTTCTATGGTTTGTTTTAAGAAGAAAAGGTCAGTATTCTCTTACTTTCTGTAAACCCTGCCTATGTTATTTTCTAATCTAATATTTGTAAATTGTTTAGAAATCTTAAAAGCAATTAGCCAGTAGTATATGGAAGCAAGAACCAGCTAAGACTTGGATCAAATGTGCATTATAGTTACTGCTAAATTTGCCTCCAGCAATTGTTATTGTGTGGAAACGTTCATGCACAGCTGTCAGATGCAAGGGAATGACCTCATATTGAAAAGATTCAAAACAGTTTTTTTCACATGCATGTGCTTATCCAATATATGTTGGACTATTATGATCATCCTGTGCTGAGGATAAGGAGCAGATAGTGTGGTTCCCTGGGGTAGATATTCTTAGGAATGGCCACGCCTCAACAGGAACTCAATCAAACATTTTAAGGCTTTCAATGTGCAATTAAGACACAGCTCTCACATTTGGTGACCAAAGTCAGACGGGCAAATGTGTCAAACAGGAACAGGTGACAATAGGTGAAAAAACAGGATACAGTAGGATCGGTAAGCCACAATTATTGCTGGAATCAGAGATTAAGATCTTAGTGTTCTCCAGGGGCCTAGGAGAACAGTTCTAGTACACTGAGCAGATATCATATTTTACTGCCTAGTACTGTCAGAGACATGCTTGAGTGTGTCATAGCTGTATATGGCACCAGCAACTTAGCAAGACATAGGGACATACAAATGTTGACTGAAGAAGACACGCTCCTGGTACCTTCCAAAAATTCCAAGTAAAACTGGACGAAAGATGATAACTATAACCCTGGAGTTGTTGCCAGTAGAGACCAATTAGGTTTTTACATTTACAGGCCAATTCAGTTTTTACATTAACCATTGCCATACCAGGCTTATTCTGGCACTCCTCTCCTACATGTAAAAGTCATATTTTTTTTGCTAGAAAATTACTCAGAACCCCCAAACATTATGTATATGTTTTTTTAGAAGACACCATAGGGAATAAAATGGCGGTCATTGCAACTTTTTATCTCGCACAGTATTTGCACAATCATTTTTCAAACACCTTTTTTTTTTAAATGGTTTCATGAATTAAAAAATAACGAAACACTAAAGTTAGCCCAATTTTTTTGTATAATGTGAAAGATAATGTTACGCCAAGTAAATAGATACCCAAAATGTCACGCTTTAAAATTGTGTACACTCTTGGAATGGCGGCAAACTTTGAAATTTAAAATTCTACAGGTTACTAGTTTAGAGCTACAAAGGACGTCTAGTGCTAGAATTGTTGCTCACGGTCTAACGTTCATGGCGATAGCTCACATGTGTGGATACCTCACATGTGTGGTTTGAATGGCGTTTACATATGTGGGCGGGACTTCTGAGCGTGAGCAACCGGGGACAGGGGTGTTTTAAATGTTATTTCTTTTATTTTACTTAATGTTTTTTATTTTTACACTTTTTTTTACATTTAAATTTTTTTGATCACTTTTATTTCCTGTAATATGAATCTATCGTGACAGGTCCTCTTTATGGAGAGATGTGGGGTCATTAAGACCCCACATCTCTCCTCCAGGCTGGAAAGCATGAGATTAAGAAAATAATTCACTGATCTCATGCTGACATCCACGATCGCTGCTTTGTTTACATCCGGGGTCCGGGTGTGAATCATAACGTCTCGCCTGGACCTCCGACGGTCATAGAAATGACTGGTGACCATTTGGTCACCGGAAATCTCTATGGCTGTCATTCAGTGCTGGCCAATTATTTCTCCAGGTCCCCGATGGCACAGGAGACCCCGGAGAAGCACCGGATGGCGGCGGGAAGGGGGTACGTCCCCTCCCGTAGCCTGTAAGGATGATCAAGTGCCAGAGCTGCCGCTATTAACATGCTGTTCACAGAATCGCCGGCAGAAAATAATGATATCTGAATGAAGCCTGTATCTGCAGGCATCATTCAGATATCCCTACTGAAAATACAGATAACGTCCTTGGGCTGGAAGTGGTTAAAGAAATGTTCTGATAGGTTGCTATGTGTAACTACTACAAATTGTATGCTAATTTTTTGGGGGATTTTTGGGAATCAGAAAATGTAAATCAAATGTATATGTTTGTGTTCCTTTATGCACAAGTGCGTTCAAAACCTACATCTCAGGAATATCTATTAGGCTGGGTTCACACTACGATTTTCTATACAGTTTTTGGATACGTTTTAAAAAAAAAAAACGTATGCAACCGTACAGAAAACCGTGGCCATAGACTTTACATTAAAAACCGTATTTGCCATAAATCATACGGTTGTATCCGGTTTTCAAACCATACGGTTTTTAACTTTTTTTTTCCTGGAAAAAAAACGTGGTCTACCACGGTTTTTGGTCCGGTTCAAAAACCGTTTTTTTAACCGTATACGTTTTTTTAACATAGGACTCTATGAGAACTGTATGTCGTTGCGGTTCTGTCTGTTTTTTTCTATACGGTTGTTAACCTTGCTTCCCTTGAAATTTCAATAGAACAACTGAAACTTTATTGAAAAAAAAAATAAAAAATAAAAATTCTGTTTAAAAAACGGATGCAACCGTATAGCATACGGTTGAGTACGGTTGGGTCAGTTTTTTAGAATACGTTTTTTTTAAAGAAAACTGTATCCAAAAACTGTATAGAAAATCGTAGTGTGAACCCAGCCTTACTAAGGGAAAAAAATTAGACTACTAATTTCCAGTCAGAACTATACATTGCAATATAATAAGCATGTCTATTCTCCCTGAAGAAGGCATGCCAGGCTGGCAGACTGGGAGTTAAAAAAATAATGACATACCTTTCAAATTTGTATCTTTGTGAGCGCAATACACATCTTAAATTATTTATTACAAATAGGGGTCTGTATGACCAGTGTTTATTTTCCAAATTTATTTCTACTTGGGATTTAATCTGAGCCAGACCAGTGGGATTGATTTTAAATATTCTACCAATGCAGGTTTACATTGTTGGGGGGATAGAATGCTGTGCTGGTGGACTAGAAAATTTTCACCTACCAAGATTATAAAAACATTTGAGGAAACATCTGTGAGTTTGGAGGATGGTCTGGATGACTTTCCATGTACAGCAGATACTGCATTGCTTTGTGGCTGTAGCTGGTGACACATATATGAATTTGGATCAAATTTAGATTGCACGCATGCTCCTGGGGTTATAGTTATGTAGGTGTGAAGTTTTAAGAAACCCTGTCTCCAGATTATTCATTACAACAACAATCTTCCAATAAGAAGTGCAATTAACATGTTTATGAATATTATTTACCTGTAAAAGCCTCCATTGTGTACACATTTAAAAGCCCAAAGACTACCGTTGGTTGCCACCATCTTGGATGAGTGGTCAACAGCCCCAGTAAACTTGGAGCTGTCATCATGAAAGTTACACTCTATAACAGGGTCTCAAACGAGTGGCCCTCCAGCTGTTGCGAAACAAGTCCCATGATGCATTACAAGGTTGACAGTTACATGCATGACTCCCACAGGCAGAGGCATGAAGGGATTTAGTTTTGCAACAGCTGGAGGGCTGCCAGTTTGAGACCCCTGCGCTATAGTATACCCATTCTCTCTTCCCCCAGCTGTAAAGGCTGTGCAGAGAGGTGAGGGGCAGAGGAACTAAAGTAATTAAGATGGATTTACTAAAGGCAAATAGACTGTGCACGTTGCAGGTGAAGTTGCACTCATTTTCCCCAGAGCTTAGAAATGTGGTTTCTGGAAAATGAGTACACCTTCCCCTTTTAAAGTGCACAATCTATTTGCCTTTGGTAAATTTACCCCACTATTTCAGTTTTTATTTAGTTGAACATGCAGAAGAAGATGTTAGTGAAGTTTTCCACCTCACCGCTGTTCCAATGAATAATAGTGCGATGTAACCTTAGCTGTTTTGCACTCATAGTTGCACTGCTAATGGCAAGTTACAAAGATTTAAGATCAGCTGCAATTTCTGCAACTTCAGACCTTAGATCAGCCCCAAAGCAGACATGCAGTTTAGACCTCATAAGCTACAATGCATGCATGCACTTCAGACCTCAGATCAGTCCAAAAGGGATGAAATTTGACATCGTCCATTGTTTTTTTTGTTTTTTTGGTACACAAAGCTTCAATCACAATAAGATAGACTGTAAGTCACTGTAAGTCATTTATAACATTGTAAGCCCTGGACCTATTTCTTTAATCCTTGCATTGGAAAGTCAACTCCTTTCTTGCTTTATTTGTAAGAGTGAAATGCAGCTTAACGGTAGATCAGAGAGTGCAGGAGGGTCTTGTTACAGGAGAGAGACGAAATGACCCATATAAGAAAGATGTTATACATAGCCTGTTTAAAGTACATAGACAGTATAAAATTAAATATTTTTTTTTCTCTTTTTCATAAATTAGGGTACCACTATGTGCAGGCTGATGGGAGATTACTCAGAGCAGCATGGCTACATTCACAGTCCCTGGCTGCTTTCGCTGACATCAGTGAGGTAGGTTGCCTTTGTAACTGACAGGCCCATTGAAATGTCAACTACAGCAAGGAGCAGGCATTGTGTTCTCACCCTGGCATACAAGCTGGGGGTTGCCAACCTATAATTTTGACAATTTAACCTAAAAGTTTAAATCTGCTCAGTTTATTATACAATTGTAATGAATCAGCTAAAAACATACATTGTTTAAAAAATATACCGTATTTATCGGCGTATAACACACGCAGGCACCCTAACTTTAAATGGGAAGTTTCAGGGAAAAAATTTCCACATCCCCCTGCGTATAACACGCATGCACAGTTTAACCTCTATTTTCAGGGTAAAAAATTGAGTGTTATACGCCAATAAATACAGTAATTAGACTAATATTTTAAAACTGCAGCACAGAACTAAAATATTTGAGTTAATCATTTATGTGAGGTCATGCGTATTAAATACCTTTTAACTTATCTATTGGAAACAACACACACATTCTTGCATTAAATGTTTTATTTGCATGTGTTAACATCTATTTCCAAGTGAAAAGAGGCATAACATAACAAAAAAAAATACAGATTTCACATAAACATAAAATGCAATAAAACGTATATACTTACCAGCATGTTCTTTTTCAATTATTGTCATCGGGGAGATATGCCCATTGAGCCTGAAACCCAGCAGACAATGTAGCTGTTGCTTCACAAACACAGGTTTCTACATTGTGTGCCAGGTGCATGCAAAATCTGGACTACTTCAACATTTAAGTCACTTTTTCTCATGCATTGTGCTGATATAACAAAGCATTGCTCCAACCATATGTATGGATTTTTTTATCTAGAATGTTTTCTGTTATTTTTATAATGAAAGCAAATTATAACCTTTCTGTAAAAATATCCAGTAGACAAAAAGAACAACATTTTCTCACTAAAAAAGGCAGTAAAAAGGATGTGATGTGGATATGATCTCTGCTGCTCTGTTGTTCATTTATTGCACTAGCACAGGGATCCTCAATTTATGGCCCTCCAGCTGTTGCGGAACTACACATCCCATGAGGCATTGTAAAACTCTGACATTCACAGACATGACTAGGCATGATGGGAATTGTAGTTCTTGAACATCTGGAGGGCCGTAGTTTGAAAAACCAATGCACTAGCATATGGCCAAGAATAGCTTCTGGTCCACCATAACTCCAAAGACATGCTGATAGGTTAATTGGCTTCTGCCTAAATTGGCCCTAGTATATGAATGTGAGTTAGGGACCTTAGATTGTAAGCTCCTTGAGGGTGGGGACTGATGTGAATGTACAATGTATATGTAAAGCACTGCGTAAATTGACGGCGCTATATAAGTACCTTAATAATAATAATAACGGCTTAAACAATAACAGTGTCATTACCAACATAGGTTGTGTTGTCCTACACCACCTGCCTACATTTGAGGTAACTGATGGTCCCTTCAACCTATAGCCATATAAAAGGTACTGTTTTACCTTCTAAAAAAATTTGAATTTCTGTCCAACCAGTCTTGAGATTTTCACAGCCCAGACTGTACTTTAAAGGAACAGCAGTAAACGAATAAACTCATCAGAATGCTCTCTCCTTCTGACAACATGGTCCTTGCGTATATTTGCATGCAGCACACCTCTCCCAGTTCTATTGAACAAGGAACTAAATAAGGCTGATCACAGATACTTACACAATCTGCCGTGAAAATTAAATTGAATTAATTCTAATGCATATGAAACGTCATGAATTGGTTGTGTTTTTATATCTTCCAGGCATTCAACTTTAATAACTAATATCTATAAATCCATGGTCAGTCATGAAAAAGTGCCTGAATGGGCTCTAAACACTAAGCAGAGCTGTACTTGAACTGTAAGCAACATCATCTCAATAAACGATGCTCCAAATTGCATGTGAAAATTCCAAGTCAAAAGCTGGAAGCAAACCTTATTCCACTATTTGGCAAAAGCAAACTGAAAATACCACACAGTCACTTTTTAGAGTATTTTTTACTTTTCATTGTACACAATTGTATGTGTGGGATTTGAATTGTTATAATTTATGAGTATTAATAGCAAAACAATATTTGGAATATACACCAAGCCTGGCACTGTAAATTGTATAAGCGTATATAAACCCTAGAACAAAAGTATTGCAGCTTACCAGTCTTTAGATGTGGTGGGCGAATATTTATTTATTTATTTTTCACTTGGTGATTCTACTAGCAACACTTCCTGTACTAGGATGACAACGGTTATGCACTGAAGGACATAGGGGAGAGCTTATGTAATGCACATAGGGAACTATGAAGGGAGGAGAAATAACAATGTTTGAGATTTCTGAGAACCATTGTCAACTTGCTACAGTAGTCACACTGGATTTATGGCAGGACCAAAAGGTATTTTTTGCTTGTATGGAACAGATCATTTCTGTCCATGGTATACAACTGAACAAAAGGTAGCAATAGCATAAGATCACTGTTAGGGTTTTCATACACTTTCATCTAAAACAACTTGAAATTTGAACAGAGAAATGAAACACAAATGGTAGTAGTGTGGATCTTTTATTGTCTGCAGAAGAAAAAGTGTGTCTCTCCTCTTTTACAAGAATACGATGTGCTATAGGCAGTAGTGTCAGAGACCCAGTAGCCAGATGTAGCTGCTGAAATCTAAAACAGGATCTACACTGGTTACTGAGCG
Source organism: Rana kukunoris (assembly GCA_029574335.1). NCBI lineage: Eukaryota > Metazoa > Chordata > Amphibia > Anura > Ranidae > Rana > Rana kukunoris. The sequence goes on from CM056050.1 coordinate 459,230,318, forward strand.
ACCAACACCACTAAAATTTTTTGTCTTCATGGATTCTAAACCAGCTTCTTGCAGCCTGCAGAAACAAAACAAGTTCATGATTAATTGTCAAAATGGATGAAAAAATACAGTAAAAGTCGAAGGCTCAGTAGTCATCCTAAAATAAAATTGTGTTGTGTTGATTGTGTTTTTTTTTTTATTCAGCAGGCAAGCATTGGCTTCTGAAGCAGCCAACATTCCTGCTTAAGTATATGGTACTACATCTGAAAATATATTATCACCCAACTCCAACAAAAGTTTTGGATATTGTGGAAAGAATAGAAATGTCTGTTACTTTTGATATTTCCCTCCTGGATTGAGGAGTAGAAGGAATTTCCCTAGTTCTAACCAAGGCAGGAATAACCATGAACCTAATATTGCAGCCAATCCTGTTTTACATAAAACTTTACAGGTCCATCTGTTAACCTGTTTAACAGTGGAGTGGATTTACTAAAATTAGTGCAAACTCTGAAGCAGCTGTACACGGCAAACCAATCAGCTTCTAACTTTAGCTTGTTCAATTAAGCTTTGACAAAGAAAAAAAATAGAAGCTGGTTGGTTTCTCTGCAGAGCTGCACCAGATTTTGCGCTCTCCAGCTTTGGTAAATCAACTCCACTATAAAGTGTGACACAGGTCTACTTTGAGGGTAATTAGGGTAACTACATATACGTTCAAATATGTTGACCAACCAAAAATGGCAATTTTTGAATTGAATCACTTAATACCAATGCTGTCTTTCTAAAACACCTGCACAGAAGCCAAAACTTAAACTATAAAGCCTTGTACACACGTGCCAGAATCTCGTCAGGAAAAAACATTGTTTTTCCTGACAAGATTCTTGGCAAGAATCTCTTGCCGCCCGAGTGTACAGACTCTCCTTTCAAAAGAACCGCAGTTCTCTTGAAAGGCAAGAACACGGTGACGTCATTGCGTACGACGGGCATGCGCTCGTCACATTCGATGGCTTCGCCGCCATCTTGCTGCACCCTACCTATGCCTAAAAATCTACCGCGCATGCGTCAAAGTCATTTCGAGCATGCGCGAGTTTCCACGGTGACAGGTAAGTATGCAGATGCTCGGGTTTCTCGTCAGGAAACAGGCCGGCAAGAATCTCGATGAGAAAATAGAGAGCAGGATCTCTATTTTTCTCGTCGAGATTCTGGGCAGATTTCCAGACGAGAAACCTCAAAGCCTCGTACACACGCTCGGTTTACTCTGCCAGCAGTTTTCTCGCTGATTCTTGACTGAGAAAATTGAGCGTGTGTACGAGGCTTAAGACCTAGTTCAATGTGAGAGTAAGAAAACAAATATTAGAACTTTGGAGGTTGCTGTACAAAAATATTCAAATAGTGCCTGAGGGAAAGAACAGTCACTAAAGGGAGAAAATGTCACATGTAAAAAAACATATTATTAAATGGGTGCAGTTTCATTAGCATTAAATTAAATTAAACAAATGCAAAATAGCATCTTGACAACAGAGGTTATATGGTGGGACAATAGCTTACATGTATAAGATTGTGCAAGGTGTGTGAAATAAAGCTGACTGCAGGGCTCTTGAGTCATACATGTCGGCTTGTAAATACATGTTAAAATGTTTTAACTTTACACGGTCTTGCTTTCAAAATGGAAGACAATTCCCTTTTTGGTATGAAATGACACACTAATCTGTTGGCCTTACACATCAGAGCATGCTTAGTGAAAGTTGCCCATGCTGTGCTGCTGCCACCAATAAAATTCCAAGCTGCAGTAAAACATTAGTGTTAGAGAATGCTACTTTGAATCTAAATGACTAGAGTTCTGAAAAATGGCTACAAAATGAATAGCTATTATTAAACTGCAGTTCTCTGATAGCTATGTGTATTCACATTCAGAATACTTTATTAATCCCAAAGGACAATTATTATGGGTCATATGTAATCATACCATGAAGGTCACCTCAAACAGGACCTATTATTGATGTTGGATATGGTCCTGTGGGTAGCTTAGCAATAATACATTCATCTGAAGAAGGTAAGACTAGATATTATCGGGTTGGTAAAGAATGGATCAAATTTACATTTAAAGATCATAAACACTTGAAGATTTATTACAAGATTTAATAGGGCTAGGCATTATAAGAAATGTATATGTAAATATGATATATCAGAAAAATCTTTAAATCCGAACTGATCAATAACAAACAATGAAAACATGCTTCATTCTCCTAAGATAAAACAACGTCATTAATCTATGATCCGTGAAAAGATAGCACAGAGCTAAACACATTTTTTGCACTCACTTGTGCATGTATTGAATGCCATATCATGCCACTCCAGCAAACTTACATAACTCTCAGAAATAAAATGAATAGTCTTTATCTTAAGTAGCTCAAAGGTCATTTCTCTTCCTATGTTCAAATTTTCCTATAAGGTGCTAAGATAATTTTATGGCTCTGATTCATCATAATGTAATGTCATGGGACTATCATTGGAGATACATGAAATCTGCTGTTGCTAAGCTATCCTTTTCAAACACTAGTTGCCTGGCTATATTATTCCTCTAGTTCATATAAATGGCCTCCAACTGGGACACATGAAAAGACTTTTGAGATTTCTTTAACTTACTGGATCTCCAAGATTGTCAGAAGCTTAGACATCTTAAAGACTAAAGCCAGTGGATCAGCGTTACAGCCAGGCATCCAATATAAAAAGCCCCTGTAATTCTCTCATGACAGGTTTACTTTAAAGCTGACATTTAGTAATTTTACGCCATACTTACATACTTACTGTAAGTATGCAAATCCCATACTTGAGCGATCTATCTAGAAGCAACAAATCAATGCAGTAGTTGCTGCTACTATTGTGATAGCAATGGGTCCAGTGCCAAGGGGCTGCCCTTCTGCATATTTACCACAGGGGTTAGCTTGTTCAGCACTGCTGCCATTCACAGAACACCTTGTATTTATTTCAATTATACAAAGGCATTCTCTAAATTAAACAAGGTGGAGATTGTGACATCACCACCCTGCCTCTTCACTTAATCCCATCAGAGAAGGCCTTTCATTCATTGAAAAAAATACAAGACATTCCGCGAATGGTGGCTGGGCCAACTGAGCTAACCTATGTGAAGGGCAGAAGGGCAGCCACTCTGTACTGGATTCAGAAGACTGCTGCTATCAATGTAGTAGTAGCGACAACAGGTCTGGTATGAGATTTGAATACTTACATTTGTCCATGTTGGACCAATGTAACTATACAATAAAATTCATACCAAAATTTCAGATTTAAGACAATCTAAGTAGTACAAGTTAAATGCTCATTGATAATAGTTGATACGTTTTTTTAATGTGCCTTAAGTGTTACTGAAGCTTGATCAATTATTACTTATCTTTCCCTTGCTTTTTATAATAGTATTTGTTTCCAGTCTTTAAGAATAACAATATGCAGTATGAACATTTCAAGTGAGGTACCTCATTGAGACATCACTCACAATTCCTACACAGCGATAAGTGTACAGTATGTAGCAGCTTCTCAAACACAAACCCTCCTGATCCTCAAAAGTGCTTGTTAGCACCCAGAAATATTTCGGTTAGGTGAAAAGTCTGTAACCAAATACACTCAGCAACATTCTAATTACAAAGTGCATTTAGCAGAACATGGTGATATCTGTTGTCAGCAATGACACAACTGTAAAGATTGCCATAAACCATGTACCTTGATCTGAAGTTGGTCCATCCAAAACAATTTTCTATTATTTAGGTGAAGTGAGGTAAGGTAAGATGCAAGCTAAGATGCCGCACTTTAGGGTAAGATGCTTGGCCGTAATGACAGCTTCTTCTGTCATCTTACTGAAGTACATACACTACCACTGTGCCCCACATCTTCTAACAGATTCTCCTAGCCAGTGACAATATACGCTCAGCTTTTAGATAAGCTTGCAGCCTGAGACAACATTGCACCACTATATTCAAGATTTAAACTCTTACATACCAGCAATCTATAGCAGCCAATCAGAAGCCACCATGTACTGGTATGACTCCATTAGAGTGAATTTATGTTTACTTGTTTGGTGCACTGTTAAAGAAGTAACGCTGCATACGAATATGTGTAGGAATGACAATATAATATTTATTTACAATAATGGTGTAAAATATTTAGTAAAAACCACAGTTCACATACATTCGGTTATAGAATATAGCTGGAAAATTCACAGAGAATTCTAAATTATTGGATTTTAAATAAGCCCTGTGTGTTCTCTTGCGGGTTTAAATGGCTGAACCACAAACCACACTACACTAGAAAATTAGCAAGGTCAGTAGAATAAAGTGTGCCCAGTTTGTTAAACAAAGGAGGTTATTTACTAAAGGCAAATCCACTTTGCACTACAAGTGCAAACTACAAGTGCAAAGTGTACTTGAAATTGTGCTGAAAGTGCACTTGGAAGTGCAGTCGCTGTAGATCTGAGGGGGACATGCAAGGAAACTTCAGTGCAATTTAAAGTGCACTTTTGCACTTGTAGTTTGCACTTGTAGTTCAAAGTGGATTTGCCTTTTGTAAATAACACCCAAAGTGTTATAAAGTAAGGAATTCCAGGTATTCCATGTTGGTTGGGCCAAAGAAATTATTTGCATGCAGAATGGACTGGTTGCTTAGGCTTTAACCCCCCTGGTGGTATTCCCGAGTCTGACTCCGGGTTAAATTTCTGTGCTGCGATCTGTAACTCCCGAGTCAGACTCGGGCTCGCCTCGCAGCATCCATAGGCATGGTTTACTTACCTTGTCCCTGGATCCAGCGATGCATCCCCGCTGTGTGAGCGAGCCGCGTCCTCGCTCGATTCACACAGTGCCTGTGTGTCGCCGATCTCTGTTCCCGACGATGTTACGACGCACGGGGGCGGAGATCGGGGCCAAATTAAAAAAAATTAAACAAACACAGTACATACTGTATACTGTAACCGTATAGATTACAGTACTTTATGTAAAAAATACACACCCCCCTTGTCCATAGTGGTCTGCCCAGTGTCCTACATGTTCTTTTGTATAATAAAAACTGTTATTTCTGCCTGCAAACTGTAGATTGTCCATAGCAACCAAAAGTGTCCCTTTATGTCAAAAATGGTTTTAGAGCAGCTAGAAAACAGCGATAATAAATTATAATCACTTGCAGAATTGAGCGATAGCGATTTGTGGGGAAATTTGTCAGAAAAAAAAGTAATGACAGCGACAATTCTGCAACTGAGCAAATTTCATTTATTTTGAGTTGATTACATTATTGAATATTTTTTATTATAATTATATTATTATTTGTTAGAATTATTTATAATTATTTATTATATTTTAATTTATAATTTTTTTTTTTAAATGTTTGGTCAGATTTAAGTGAGTTATTCCTAAGAATTACAGGCCTACAGTATAAAACGCCAAATTTCCTTGCAAATAACTGTACCGCTTTCAGCACCTAAAACCAGAAAGAATCATACTGCCAGGGAGGTTAATATACTGCAGTAGCTTGTGCTGTGTAAGGTATGCGCTGTGTTCCCCTTTACTTCAAGATATAGAGATACCATATATCTGCCATTTAGGAGAAGCGTTGTATGTTTTCAATGAATGCAAGGTTTTCTCTAATTAACCTACAGATTTCAACGTCACCCGCATATCTCTCCACCTTGGCCAACCGTTGAAAAAATACAAGGCTTTTCCTAATTGTCGGAGATATGGATATACAGAGCGTCTGTTGTACCATAAGTAGAATGACAAATGAAAATGAATGAATGAATGAAAAAATGCTAAAAAAGAGGAATTAGTGCCAACAAACAGTAACATTGCTTTCCTAAAACTGGAGAGTGCAAAATCTGGTGCAGTTCTGCATAGAAACCAATCAGCGTCCATTTTTTTTTGGCAAAGCTTACTTGAACAAGCCGAATTTAGAAGCTGGCTACCATGCACAGCTGCACCAGATTTTGAGCTCTCCAGTTTTAGCAAATCAACCCTATAATGGTATTTGACCAGTGACTGAGCTTCTTAGCAACAAATCAGCAGCAATAATTTACGATTACTTCACTAGTTTTAGATTACTGTTATTACTCACATTAGAGATTTCTGGCATTGATTAGTTGCTACTATAAAATCACCATTCTGATATGGCCCTGAATCTGAATGGATGATTTTATTTACTGCACGAACTTCCTAAAAAAAAAGCAGTTTCTAATGGCCTACGGTGCAGATGCAAATTACAGACCTTTGTGGTTTCAGATTTTCCTGACGACTTGCATTTACAGAAAAATCCAAAGCTGTTTCCCTGCAGCGGCAGCTGCTGCTACATGCTGATACATTGTTTATCCTTTGTGTTAAATAAACTCCTGAAGTGTGGTGCAGCTCCTCAACTGGATTTATATAGCCGTGTAAAGCCATTGACTTCTATAGGCAGCAGTACGCAGCACATGCGGGCTCGTTGGAGGCAAATATGCTGGGAATGTACACTATATTATCTGAAACAGCTTTGTGCATCAGCCCTAAAGAAACACTGTTATTTTTCCCAGGGCATTTCATGGCCATCATATACTTACCTTACCTTGTAGCACACTGCTCCTCTGCAGCTGACAATGACTGTGTGGGTGACCAGTTAATGTGACAGTTTTAGGGTCTAGCAATTGGCTTCTAGAAAAATACCCATCACAATGGAGCAGGTCACATGCATTTCAATACCAAGAAGATCCAGACAGTGTCGCCAGCTGCACAGGAGCAAAGCTCTGCGAGGGAACATAAGTAAGGTGATGAGTATCTGGGGTCAGAGGATACCCTTAATAGAACAACTTACTTTTTCCAGAGACACCGTCATTTTATCCTGCACTATAAATTCCTACCTTTGGTTTACTGGCTAGGCATATCAAGCTCACTTGAAACCTAATGTTAAATCAGCCTTAAAGTGATAATTTAATAAAAAAAAAATAAGGTTTAATAACTCACATGCCTATACTAACCTGCTCTGTGCAGTGCTTTTGCACAGAGCAGCCCTGATCCTCTTCTTCTGGGGTCCCCCGCCAGCACTCCAGGCCCCTCCTCTTTGGCGGTTGCCCCCACGGAAAGCGCTTCCCAAGGGGGTATCCGTGCATACTCGCTCTGCTGCGTCCATTGAGACAGACCGCGTGACTCAGCCCTGCCCCCCAAGTCACCACATTTGATTAACAGCAGCGAGAGCCAATAGCATATGCTGCTATCAATCTGTCCAATGAGGAAAGAGACAATGTGGGGAGCCACTGCTCTTGTGCACATCGCTGGATCAGATCGGGCTTAGGTAAGTATTAGGGGGGCTGAGGAGGCCACTGCAGCACTAAAGTTTTTTTACCTTAATGCATAGAATGCATTAAGATGAAAAACCTTAGGGCTCTACAACCGCTTTAAGCTGGCTATACATTATACAATTTTCTTATTCAATTTCCTTTAGATTTATCTTCAACTATGTAGTGCAAGGGCCTGCCTGATTGCAAACAAATTGAAATTGTTTAGGTTTGACCTCATATTATATAGTTTTGATTAATCTAATGCAATATTGTACAAGACAATTGTATAATGTACGACAAGCCTTAGTAAGAGGCTGCATTAGTTATACTTAAAGTGATTGTAAAATCAGAAGTTTTTTTCTTTTTTTTTATCTTAATGCATTCTATGCATTAGGATAAAAAGCCTTCTGTTTGCAGCACCCCCCCCCCTCAGCCACCCCAATACTTACCTGAGCCCTCTCTAGATCCAGTGAAGTTGGACAACATTGGCTGGCCGGGGCCCCCCTCCTCATTGACTGAGACAGCAGTGCGGCACCATTGGCTCCTGCTGCTGTCAATAAAAGTCAGTCAGCCAATGAAGAGAGTAAGGGGCCGGAACACAGGGAGATGCGGCTCCCTGTGGGGGAACTTAACAGCTGGGAGGGGCCACCAAAGTGGGACCCGAGAAGAGAAGAATCTGGGTTGCTCTGTGCATACAAATCCACTGCACAGGGCAGGTAAATATAACATGTTTGTTATTTTTATTTAAAAAAAATTGTCTTTGATATCTATACTTATATTATATAATGTTGAAATATGTTCTGGATCTCCATAAAATTAGTACTAAAAATTCTAAAAAAAACAAGCAAACTGCAGGAACCAATAGCCACAAATCTAATCTTATCCTTTAGTGACCTAGGTTTTCAGCTGCTACCTAGGTTACTTAACAATGAAGTCACAGTCAACCAAGGATGTGTTTAATGCTATTTTAGATCACACATACCTAAAACCGTGTGACCATTCAAACAATATAATATCACCAGCTGACTGTCACTTGACTGTGACATTCATTATTTAGTAAATTGTAGCAATGAAAAAAAAAACTTGTTAAAGGACAAACTGAGCACTTCAAGGAACCCTCCTACCAAATAGCTCCTTCATTCACACTCCTTCCAGAGACTACTAGTATGAGCAAGCTGGCTAAGGTGTGTTTCTTGCACAACTCACCACAAAACAAGCTCCCAAATGCCAAGTCACATGCAGAAACAAAAGTCATACCTCAATAGTTTCTTTAATGGAATTCATTGCTGTTCCACAATAATTACTCTTACTTCTCATGTAGAACCTGATGGCTATGCTTGGAAAAGTCTAGACTCGTTACTGCGGACATCAATGCTGAACTAAAAAGTAAATTTCTTGGGCACACGCGCTGCTCAGTTTCATGAGATGAATATGTAAGTTATACACAAAAGAAAATCAAAATAGAGTAAACAATGATACATCACAGTATAAAATCCCTGTATGTTGGTGCTTAGGGTTTTCTTTGCATCATTCATAATGTGAAAATAACATTCTTACTGCATTCACTTTTCTGCAGAAAAGGTTATCATAAAGTTAGTCTTGATTCTAGCAGCTGTTTTGACTGTTGATTGCTACTCATAACATTCAGAACAATTTCAAAAAGTATTATAAAATAAGAGGACAGAAGGGGTTTTAAAGGAGAAGTATGGCCAAAGCTATTTTGCCATGCTTCTCAAATGGATCACAGGAGTGCACTTAGTCTTGCACTCCTGTGACCCAGATGGCAGCAGGTGGCTGACACCACACAGCCAGTCCAGGCTCTGCAGGGATCATGACCATTATGTCAGGGTTTGCCCTGATGCCTGACCGGCAGCTGGCTCAGCCTCTCAGTGCGCCATTGAGAGCCTGAGCCAGCTGTTTTTGTCCCCTTCACAGCCTGGTGTTCCAGTGAATGCTGGAGGGGCAGAAAACAGAGCTCTGAGCTCAGAGTGGACCTGGCAACTGAGAGACCAGTGGTCTTTGATTGCTCAGCTCTCAGTGTACAGCTGTCGGGGAACGGCTGCAGTATCTAATTCATGCTGCAGCCATCTAGATAAGGCAATGTATGTATGTTTTGTACCGTAAACCCTAAATATTTTCAGTATGTATGACATTATTCCTCACTGTACACAGTTTAAGATATTTATACATTTTTTCTATGTTTAAAATATTTCTTACTTGGAGACCTTGGCAGTAACACCACTTAATTTTACATAAGGGCTGGGGGAGGGACCATTGTGTTCCTTTATGTCATTTCTATACAACCTTTTTTTCTTGTGTGAAGATTAATGATCCTGACAGTACTAAAAGCAGGCTGACAACACTAACCCACTGCCTCATATTTAGCAGCCGCATTATCAGCCTGCTGTGCAAGCTCCTTTAAAAGGCCATCGAGCTGCCTACCTAATACATGTGATAGGCAAGCTCAATAGCCAACAGAGTGAGCACACATGGCAGGCTTAAAATGACATTGTAATTTGCAAGGCTGCGGCTTACGTTGTCAGTCTGCTACTGTTACTGGCAGGATCTTAAGCCTTTGACCAGGAACAAACGTTATGTAGGAGTGATATTAAGGAAGACAATGACCCCTCCTCAAGCCCTGATTCAAAATAAAGTGATCTGAACAGATCAGGACTACAGTACTTTGAAGCTTACAAAATGGAATGTAACCTAAAATAACAGAAATGCAGAATAAATGAACAGTGATCATGGAACATAGTGGTCCATTGTTTGTAAGGCTGGAGTTCAGCTTTGGGAGACTAATTTACTAAAAACAGAATTTCATCTTAGCCTGGGCTAACCTTAAATGCAAAATCACTTTAGGCAGATAACAAAAATGTAAATATATCCTACCCAACTCAATATCTGAAGTGAACAAAGACTAGGTTGATGATAAACTAAAATACCTGTAGACAAGCAAGAACAATTGGTACACAATAGAGAAAGCCAAACAGTGAAATTAGATTTTTCAGGTATTACAGCACATTTCTGTATGTGCATGAATGATCTGTGCATGTGCTAATGGTTTGCTGATTGTCATCATTTTGTTTTAATATTGTATTAGATTTCCAGTCAACTGACAACTGCAACCTGTATATAATTTTGCGAATAATCCCCAAGTGTGTCATTCATCTTTGGCAAATCTTGCAATTGAAAATACGAAAATTGTTTACTGTTTGTTTTATTGGCCATCTGGGTATACAGCTGTTATGTTTAGGATTTTTTTTTTGTTTATACATAATAATGCCAGCTACTGGCATTATGGCATGGTTATTGGGTTTTCCATTAAAGCAACAAAAGTAAAAGCGGCATCACTAATGTGTGTGATTAATCTAACACTCACATCCTTGGCCCTCCTTGGCAAGCCTAGAGTTCAGAGTTCACTCCTGGCAGTTATTGTGGGTTTCCTTGTAGATGTTTGTGGGATGACTGTGCAGACCACATCCACATTCTCAGATATATTTAAGATCCCCTAACCAAACTGCCTCCAGAAAAGCAGGAACTGAGTCATTTCATCGAAGCCAGCTTCACAAGGCTTAGAAAAATGTTGCCTGACACTAGATGGTGAAGGCAAGGATCACAAGATCAGAGCTAAAGCTGTCATCCAAGTTATGCATTCTTGCTGGTTTGTTTATACATCATAGAAAGATCAAAATGGATAAGATTCTTGTACTCCCTATGCTAGGTTTCACTATCTGTCCAATGTACATTTTTAATGATAAAATTTTACTAAAATGAGATGAAACATATGGAACTTTAATTGCATGTCACTAAGAATAGAGTTTGAAATTACATTTCCTACAGACAAAAGGGGATGAAACAGGAGCATTGTTCTGTCAAAGGGGTATTGTCTTTTATTTTTAATCCATTGCCATAGAAAAACTCTATCTAAGTATAACGATTGTCACTAATGCCCTGTACACATGATTGGAATTTCCTATGGGCTAAAATCTGATGGAATTTTCTGCCAGAGTTCCGACCGTCCAAAACGCGGTGATGTAAAACACTACGATGAGCCGAGAAAAATGAAGTTTAATGCTTCCGAGCATGGGTCGACTTGATTTTGAGCATGCATGTTTTTTCTCCGTCGGAGTTCTACACAGGCGATCGGAAATTTCCATAGGATTTAAATTAAACATGGACTATTTTCAAACTCTGACCAAAAAAAAAATCCTATAGGGCCCAAACACGATAGGAATTTCTGATGAAAAAATTCCATCAGACTTTTTCATCAGAAATTCCTATCGTGTGAACAAGCTAAAATTTGGGTTGACCATCAAGGATCCTATCAGTGAAGGAAGGTTCTCACTTTTAGTTTTTAGTACTAAGGCACTTAGGGGGATACCACAAATTAACCAACTAAACTGCACAGTAGGCAATAGGCACATATGCAGTCTGTTCAACTTCCTTGACTCATAACAATATTTCATTTGAGAAACTGAGTGGAAAAATGGCTTAACTGCCTGCTTCAGTCTTAATCAAAGTCCTACTGAATGACAGGAATTTTTGTTCAGCTTGTCATATGTTTTAAAAAAACAAAAAACACTTCAAAACCAATTTTTTTATTCACTTTTTTCTACTAAGACACTGCTATGACCTACAGGTACATATTTATGATGCTATTGTTTGTTCCAAAATCACCACTCACTTCTACCCTTATTCCATCAAATCAAGGACATGAAACACACTAAAACATTTATGTAATCCTGTTTACACTAATACTTTTTCGTGGCTCGTGATGCTTTTTTATTAAATTGAATCAAAATTATATTATATGAGGTCCACACAGATTACAATGGGGCTGATTCATTGGGGTTGATTAATCCTTTTCAAAAACTGCCTGTTCACACCATAGTTCCTTGTGTGCCTCATGTATTGGTGTGTATGTATCTCAAAAGCAATTAAGCAATTAATTTTATAATTAAACCCCTGCAAAAAAACTATTTTAACAAAAAGTTAGAACCTGTATTTATTGCTTTCCTTGTGAGGAGTTTCAGTCTCCCTTTGTTGCCTTGTAAGCATTATCACTGAGCCAAAAAAGGAAGAAATATCTAAGATATTTCAGCTGAGTAGTAGGAAAATTGCCTAATGGGGACACCTGCCTTAGTAAGACCTGTGAAAGATGGGAATTCTGTAACTTTCAGAAGATTTCTTCTTACTTCCTGTTGTTTCTCTGTGACAAGAATTTTCCTCCTCAATTTTCCAACTCAACAGAGATTTTGACCCTGCCTTAATCTTCTAGAAAATAATTTTCGGATGGAGCTCTACTCCAAGCACCTGGACAATGTGACTGGAGCACTTTTGCATTTCTTTATCATTTGAGCAACAAAGCCTATTCGCGTCATTCAGATTTTCCAATTTTACGTCCCTATAAAAAACAAACTTTTTTTTAGAAATGCCATATTTTGTGGCACATGGCAACCACACCCAACTAAGAAGTCATGTTGATTCACAGGATAACTATTTTGTGTTTGTCATGCCAGTCTGCGGTTTATAAAATGTGGTGGTGACTGACCACCAGAGCAGGTCCTGGCTACATACTGCATTCAGGAAATATGTGATTAGTGGTTGTCAAATCTAACCCTTGGAATATGTTGTACTATCACAGCATATCCATAAAAACTTGAGCTATCACACCCCATCAAAGTGGAAATTCCATAGCATTAATTTCATTAGGCTTTAATTGCTAAATACAGGGGAACATTTGGCAGTATATACTATTTATGAGTTTCTCAAACCGGTTCTCAAGTACCATTACCAATACAAATTTTAAAGGTCTCTTTACAGACTGACAGGTAAAACAATAATGGTTATTTTTAAAACGTTACAAAAGCACCACTGTAAAACATGTCCTTTTAGTGGTCCAGTAGGACCAGATTTGAGAAACAATCAATATGTTCCAATATTAGATCCATACAATGATTCCAGGCATAGGTGTGCACAGCCTATTGAATTAGGGTTTGCACCCCAAAGCTCAAACACATATGAACGCCACCTGCTGTCACAGGAAGGGGCGCTGGTGGTTGGAGACAGTTGATTGGGAGCAGATTACTATACACCCTAAATACAGGTGTAATGTGTCCCTAAAGACTAACCTAGATTTTAATATAATGGGGGAATTTACAATGGCCACTGGCAGCCCCAACCACCCACTTGGTGCTGCTCCTGGATAATGCTAATGCACATGGTGTGATTAGGGTGTGCCTAGGCACATCCGACACACCCTGTGCGCACGCGTATGATTCCAGGTATCACATGGTTTGTAAAGTACACCCCAACAGCACTTCTGGGTAAATTATAAAGATAATGTTAATATAGGAAGACATATGACTTAAACACAACCATTTCTAGGTGTGGGGAAAAAAAGGTATAAAATAATCTGACCATGGTATTTTTCTGTCATTTACTACACATAAATACTCCTTGGTTTTATTTCAATAAGAAGTATATTAACCACTTAAGACCCGGACCTTTAGGCAGGTAAAAGTCAGTTTTTGCGATTCGGCACTGCGTCGCTTTAACTGACAATTGCGCGGTCGTGCGACGTGGCTCCCAAACAAAATTGGTGTCTTTTTTTCCCCACAAATAGAGCTTTCTTTTAGTAGTATTTGATCACCTCTGCGTTTTTTTTTTTGCGCTATAAACAAAAATCTAGCGACAATTTTGAAAAAAATGCAATATTTTTTTACTTTTTGCTATAATAAATATCCACCAAAAACATATAAAACATTTTTTTTCCTCAGTTTTTTTCCTCAATAAGCGTTTATCGATTGGTTTGTGCAAAATTTATAGCGTTTACAAAATAGGGGGTAGTTTTATGGCATTTTTATAAAAAAATATTTTTTTACTACTAATGGCGGCGATCAGCGATTTTTTTCGTGACTGCAACATTATGGCGGACACTTCAGACAATTTCAGACAATTTTGACACATTTTTGGGACCATTTAAAATGCATTGTTTACTGTGAGAAACTCTGCAGAGAAACCAATCAGTATCTATTTTTTTTTTGGTGAAAATGTAATTGAACAAGCTGATTGGCTTACATGCACAACATCACCAGATTTTGCAGTCTCTAGTTTTAGTAAATCAACCCCAGTGATCAGATGCTTGGAAACCTATCCCACCAGTTGCCAACTGGAAACTGTGACCGTGAGCTGTCAATGACAGTGTGGTCACTATGCTAGGGGCGCAAAGTGAGTGAGCACAAAACACTAATCCCAGCCTTTTGCATATATAAGGCAGTCCGGCGTTTAAGCCTACTGCCATACTGCTACATATACTGTATGTAGTTGTCCTTTATTTCAAATAGTAAAATAAAATAGGACAGGGTGACAACACAAGAGCACAATTGGGAATCAATGACATAGATTTGTCATCCTTTAACAGAATATGCCTTAACAACGATTGTCACAGCAGTATAAATAGGTATTTGAAATAAAGGCTGTAGGTTTAAATGTATTAAACATGACTTTTGAGATTATGTTGTCATGTTAAAGGTTACAGGATTTTAGTGACTATGCTTAAAAAATTATTTTAGGAATGTTCGAATCATTAGTGGGGTCAAAAAGATGAGAAAGTTTAAATATTCCAATACTGAATATTAAAAGAAAACAACATTTTGAAGTACTTTCAAACGACGTATGTCAAGTCATTAAATGTACTCAGAATTGTCATATGAATTTTCATACAAATGTTTGTTTGAACATCTACTAGTGCATGACCAGCTTTAGTCATGTGTGCTTATCTGGATTCTTGAGGTATCCTTTGTGACACTAAAGTAAAGTTTAAAGTTTGCTTCCTACAAAGCCTGAAGACAAGGTAGAGATGTTTTGCTTTGAGAAACAGTTTCTTAAGCAGGATATACAATTTAAGCTGGATTACTAAAGGCAAATATACTGTGTAATGCAAGTACAGTTGCGCTAGATCTGGGGGGGGGAAGCTCTGAAATGAGGGGAAGCTCTGCTGATTTCTATCATCCAATCATGTGCACGCTGTTTATTTTGCAGTTTTTTTTCCCTTGCATATTCCCCTTAGATCTACAGAAAATGCACTTCCAAGTGGACTTTCAGACTATTTGCCTTTAGTAAATCAACCCTACTGAGTTTTTTCATTCAACCAGTGGGTTGAATTAAAAGAGTCACAGTTTGCCTCATCCATGCAAGCAATATGGATGCAGGGATCTCTCCTGTTGCTATATTGTATTCTGACACCAGGGATTTCACCCCCCGTCAGAGTACACAGATCAGCACTGCAACCATTGGCTGCAGCAGCTGATCGAAAGCTGGTTTTCCAGCAGGACCATCAGGCAGAAGCCAGTCTAATGACTGGCTTTTGTTAAAGAGAGAGGTGTAAACAAGTATTAAAATTCATCCAGTTCCTGCTGAACGAGCCAAATTCCGATATATGTGTATACTCATATTTAGGTTGAGGTTTGGGCGCAGAACAGCAGGGTGCAAAAAGGTTCCACAATGGCAAGTCTTCTATGGCCAAACATAGTGACTCTTAGTGCATAGTCTGAGAACTATGTAAGAACCGTGCAGCCATGACTACCAGTTAGAATGTTGACTAAAGCAGAACTTCACTCCTATTTATTTATTATGGAAATATTTCTTACACCAATCACCAATCTTCTTTCAGGAATCAAATACAACTCTTTTTTTATATATAGAGGGCAATATATATATTTTTTTGGGAGGGGAATACCTTGTGCTCCTGTCTTACTTGTCTAGGCAAGAATTGCATCCCCAGCTGTCCAAAGACTACTTGGATACTCTCATCATGCATTTCAGGAGGCTTTGGGGTGCAATCTCAAACGCATTGCACATGCAACACCAAACGTCAACAGGGGGCCTACTGTAAGAAACTGGAAGAGGCAGCAAAGTAGATGACAGCATGGGACCATCTGTATAGTGGCCTTTTACTCATTTCAGCAAGACAAAACTGGATTGACTGGATATGTATGTGTTATGGAGATAACCTAGGACTGCACTAAGGTAAAGGAAGCTATTTAGGGGAAAAAAAACACCTTAACAACCCCTTTAAAGTATCATCACTTATTGCCTGTGTCAATTTCTTTTCACTTCTTCTCAGCGGACCTTGCCCTTTTCATCAACAGTTTCATTCCACTCCTACACACTGATCAGTATGTCAAGGTCAATTCAAACCCTGCTATCAATCTATATGCTTCATTATTAAGACCTTATATAGTAACAGACAGCAATCTGGCTTATTCTGTAGCACATTTATAGTCACTGACCACCTGACTGCAGGTGTTCATAAAAAATCTCAGACATGATTAAAGGATCACTAACATTTTATAGCTAGAGGAAAGAAAGTCAGGAGTTACTGGACAATACAGGTACAAACCGGCTTTCAGAAAATACTAAAAGACATTTTGGGAAGTCATGTTTGCAGTACAAGTCATCACTCAGGTGACTGAGCCTTGATGTATAAACAGTGCCTTTCCAGTACAACCAAGTGACAGACCCACTCATATTGCATTTTTGTAATTCATAGACGCCGGTAAGTTTGAATCTTTAGTTTCTAAACTACAATAGATTATTTAGTATGGGATACAAACATAGATGAACTTCTACTCATCGGTGTGCATTTAAAGTAGAATTAAAGTCAAAACTTTATTTTTTAATTTTGATAACGTATGGAAGAGTAATAACTCCCTTCAGTTTTATTTATTTATTGTTCCAATGGGGAGATTTCGGGAGCCAAAACAAGAAGCAAGAGCAAATCCTTCCAAAGTGAGGGAATCCCTGGTTACTACCAGGGTCCCCATAATGAGTGCCTCTGTTGATAATTTTTTCTTCTTATACTATTCTGGGGAAAGCCCAAAATTTGGGATTTTCTTTAACTTTCACTCTCAGAGCTAATGATAAACAGGACAAATAGAGAGGGCGAATCTCCCTTTGGGTCACAGACAGCAACAAAAATCTGAGAGATGTTCTAATCCCGCTCAACTCCATCCAAAACTGAAACATTTTGCCTTTAAAGGGGTTGTAAAGGTAAAAAAAAAATTCCTAAATAACTTCCTTTACCTTAGTGCAGTCCTCCTTCACTTACCTCATCCTTCCATTTTGATTTTAAATGTCATTATTTCTTCTGAGAAATCATCACTTCCGGTTCTTCTGTCTGTAACTCCACACAGTAATGCAAGGCTTTCTCCCTGGTGTGGAGTGTCGTGCTCGCCCCCTCCCTTGGACTACAGGAGAGTCAGGACACCCACTTACACACAGCTCCTTTCTCTATCTGCAATGTAGAGAGCATCCTTACTCTCCTATAGTCCAAGGGAGGGAGTGAGCACGACACTCCACACCAGGAAGAAAGCCTTGCATTACTGTGTGTTACAGACAGAAGAACAGGAAGTGAGGATTTCTCAGAAGAAATAAGGACATTCAAAAGCAAAATGGAAGGATAAGGTAAGTGAAGGAGGACTGCACTAAGGTAAAGGAAGCTATTTAGGGGGAAAAAATTGTACCTTTACAACCCCTTTAATCTTTACTCATGATTTCCATCTACATTCAAAATCTAAATTGTAAAAAAGGGAAAACATATTCATTCACAGTCATTTTTATACAGCATGCATCAACAATGCAGGTAATGGGTAGACAGGATCAGTAAAGTTCATATAAGTTTAGCATACATACAATATCAGAGTCTAAGAATTAGCTCAACAACACAAACAAGATATATCTACCACGTTAAAGACAGCAAGTATTTCTACAAGCAAGTCAACAGAGCAGGATGAGACATATTTGTAGTCACAGGGGTGGATTTACTAAAACTGAGTGCAGATCTGCATAGAAACCAATCAGCTTGCAGGTGTTTTTGTCAAGGCGTAACTGAACAAGCTAAAGATAGAAGCTGATTGGCTACCATGCTCAGCTTCACCAAATTTTGCACTCTCCAGTTTTAGTAAATCAACCCCACAGTGCATGGCTTTTTTTAGATTAGTAATAGAACCCGGACTACCCCACACACATAATGACTGATTTAGAATCACAGATATCACAGATCTAAGCCAAGTGCTTGAGATATTTATACAGTAGGATGTGACATAACGAGATCACGCAGGAAGGAATGAGGATATGACGTTACTTACATAAGATCGCACGTGGTCATGTCATTAGTTTACGCAGCATTTGACTTCGCAAATCGTCATTTGATTCAATGATACTAACGGGCTGTTTTCTTTACTCCCCCAGGGCTGCAGAAACAACACAAGACAATGTATTCTTAATGTCACTCTTACGGTCCTTATCATACCTCTGAAAGTCATTTTTAACATAACAACCAGGTCAAGTTCAACAAGTTATACGCAGAGTTAGTAAATCGCTGCCACACCTACAGCGGAGGGAAAATGTGACAACTCCTGTTTGTTAAGGGACATTGCTCCTAGCACATTTTTCCTTATCACTCTTGGCTTCTTTTACACTATAAAAGAAGCTTCCTGTTTAGATCTGTTGTTCGCTGAGTGGCAATAAAGAAATAGTTTGTGCTGTTATATCCCATTTAGAAGATAAAAAAAAAGAAATGATTCACAAAATTAAATCTTAAACCTTTTCCGGCAGGGTATAACATTAAACAGGAATACACAGCACAATGCATAAATAAAAAAAAGTCTGCTTCTGGAAGAAATATGGCATTTTCTAAAACCAACTAAAATTATACAGCCTACAAGACAAATTAAAAAGAGAACAGAGTGTACGTGTAATTAAACCTAATCAAATTGTTCTGTACTGACAAGCCAAGAGTGGATTAAATACACACCGTGTACGTATCATTTTACTCTCCGTTCCTTGTCATCGAAGTGTGTGAAAACTTTCCCAGTGTGAAAAGGAGCCTCTGTGAATGAATGGAATGACTGCATCCCAGCCTCCCTATCTAAGTGAGTACAGATCAGTGAAAAGGAACTGCTCACTGGCCGTGTCATGTGTCAGCAGCATTACGTTAGTGAGAAGTCATTCATTCCTACCATGTGGTTTACAGAAGACATTACTACCTGGAATAACCTAATCCTCATAAGGCAGGATTGCTCTACAACAAAAAAAAAAACTCTACTGTTTAACATCAATGACTGTAAAACCTATCACAATCTATCTACATTTATTTTTCATAGATGTTTGCAATGTCTTGGGAAAACAAAAGCTAATTAGGAACACATTTAACAATTGTACTTACCTAAAACTGATTTAATTTTGTGAAATTCTGCGTCTGTTAAAACTCTTTCTTGAACACTAGAGGGGACAGAAAACAGACATAATTTACAGAGCTGAGTAACATCCTCTGGTTTTGTTAGGAAATCCAATCCTACTTTAAAGCAATAACGATGAGCACATGCATTCACACATGTTTCTCAGAGAAAGAAAACGAGACATAGTCTTCATCGTTTAGCGAAGCACAAAATCCTAGGATGACTCAAAAGTCCTAAATCCCAGTCCCTTGGTCCTTCCAAGTGTATTTGCTTTCTATCAGTGGCATTGATAAATCCAGAGAAAAAGAAAACCATATTTACAGGCTCCCGACTGCCATCCAGCTTTGCTTGAACAGTGTTTCAGAAAGGCATCTATGAGAAAGCTTAGTAAGACTCAAGTTCTTGGAGTCTTATAGAGTACCGCCAATTAGCAGCTGACCAATCACATGCTGTGGGGTAAGAAAAAAAAAAAGGGCAGTCCCTTCTGAATCAAAGAAGTTCTGAATTAGTGAGGTTACACAAAGGACACTCATTCAGAAAAAAAATAGGCAGTGCTTCGGAGCTGAAAACGCCCAGGGAGAAACTGCAAGTACTTTAAATGCAGGAAACGCCTCGTACAGACAGGGATACTGTGCATTCAGCAGAAGCTCTCATCTCTTATACCAGGAAATGTGCTTGGCTCATATAGCACACCAATAACGTGTAACGTAATAATGTGCTAACAAACACAGCACAAACTGCCCACTTGGGAATTAACACAGAAAATCTGTATTGTTACTTTTATCGCTGTAAACCCCCCGTTCTGAAAACTTCATCTAAGCTTCAGTGATCAGTGAAATCACAACTGCCAGCTTCATTGCTTTTCCGTAATGAGTGGGGTGGGCTGATTTACATGATCTCATTCTAATTATCTGATTATCATGTTAGGTTTTGTTTCTGATGGTAAAGCTGTGGTGTATATTTCATGTAAATCTTTATGACATGGGAAAATACCATTACTTTATGGAAGTTCCACTTTTTACACTAGCAAGCTTATTATGTTATGTTTATGTTATTACTCTTAAATGAGGGATGATAAACATTGATTGCCTTCTATTGCAGGGTTGCCAACTTTCAGTAAATCTACAAACAGTTTGTAAAATCCGTAATTTTTTCATCTGTCCATAAATGTCCATTATGGACGTGTAGGGCCAGATTCTCAGACGAGTTACGTCGGCGTATCTCGAGATACGCCGTGTAACTTCTAAGAAGTGCCGGCGTATCTATTTTCTGTATTCAGAAAACAAGATACGTGGGAATTTTGCTTATATACAAGCGGCGTAAGTCTCTTACGCCGTCGTATCTTAGTTGCATATTTACGCTGGCCGCTAGGTGGCGCTTCCATCGATTTATGCATCGAATATGCAAATGAGCTAGATACGCCAATTGACGAACGTACTTGCGCCCGGTCGTCATATTTTACGTCGTTTGCGTAAGTGTAAAGTTACCCCTGTTATATGAGGCGTAACTTTGCGTAGGTGAGGCATACGCAATGTTAAAGTGGAAGTAAACCCTCCTATTGTTTTCAGCCAAGGAAGCGGCCATCTTGGCCTCTGTTTAATCTACAACTGTCATGATGCTGTCCATGTGACCTGTTATGAAACCAGCCATTGGATGGTTTGGCAGTTTGGTTGAGAGCACAATCAAATGTGACAGCTAGCATTTCCGGCATGCCGGGAATGTTAACTGTTTTTGCGTAAGTTACGTTCACGTTGTAGGCACTGGGATTACGTTAAAAACGTCAAATATGTGGGGTCACAAGTAATTTACATAAAACACGCCCATCACCGCCACATTTGAATTAGGCGCGCAAACGCCAGGACATTTACGCTATGCCGCCCTAACTTAGGACGCAAGTGCTTTGAGAATACTGCACTTGCGTCCAAAGTTGCAGTGGCGTAGCGTAAATACGATACGCTACGCCACGCTGCCAGATACGCCGATCTAATCTGGCCCGTAGTCTGTATGTCCGTAATGGACATTTATGGACAGATGCAAAAATTAGGGATTTTACAAACTGTTTGTAAATTTACTGACGGTTGGCAACCCTGTTCTATTATATTCAGAGGCTTGTAATTTATTAATTCCCTTTTCTTTGCTAAATAAGCATTGTTGCGTTTATAATAATCTTAGGGTAGTGAAACATATCTAAACGTTAATCATAATAATAACACCGTATTTATCGGCGTATAACACACACAGGTGTATAAATGAAGAGGGAAGTTTCAGGAAAAAAACTTTCCACAGCCCCCTGCGTAGGCATGTGCATTTCGTTTCGTTTCGAATCGAAATTCGGACGAATTTTCCATTATTCGGACATTTGGATGCATACGAATTTCCCAATTGCTATAATAGCGAAAAATTTCGACCGTTTTCGGAATTCGTTCATTTTCGACCGAATTTCGAAAAAATAAATAAAAAAAATGGTCGAAATCGATTTTTTTTTTCGAATTCCGAATCGAATACCCGCGGACTAAATTCGATCGGAATTCGAAAAAAAAAAAATATTTTCGAATTTAATTCGAAAAAAATTCTATTCGAAAAGAGACTATTTGTTTTCTAATCTGGTTGAAATATTTTCGATTTCGACCGTTTTTTTCGAAATTCGGTCGAAAACGAACGAATTCGAAAAACGGTCGAAATATTTTCGATTTCGACCGTATTTTTCGAAATTCGGTCGAAAACGAACGAATTCCGAAAACGAATTCAACACATGTAACGAACCTAACTTAACGAAATTTATTAGATGACGAATTGAAACGAAACGAAACGAAACGAATTTTTCACTTTTGCACATGCCTACCCCTGCGTATAACACTTAGGCACAGTTTACTCTCTATTTTTAGGGTAAAAAGGTGAGTGTTATACGCCAATAAATACAGTAATTACAAAAACATGACAAAAGTACTTATTCCTGCTTAAGACAGATGAAGTCGTTTTAAATCCTACAGCTTGGCTAAATCGTTCATTAATACCAATTAGTAGAATTATGCAAGAAAATTAATCAGTGGAACGTTTCTGTGTGTGACTGGGGTTGATTTACTAATGCTGGCCATACACTACACAAAAAATTGGCCGAACCCATTTTTTCGAAAAACAGTCATTCGGCCGTGAGAGCAAACGATAGTGCCATCGTGTAATGACTTATAAATCGTTTAGTGGACATAAATGAATCTATTTTTTGTTTATTTGTCCAAACAGTTCGGACGGGAAACACATTAACCTTCCAATTTATCGTTCGTTCGGCAGAAAATTTCAAAACTCATACTTAATTTTTTCGGGTCAAAATCGTCCCATTAACTGACAGAAAAACGAACTGGCCAAATAACGAATTTCAGCCGATTTTTCATATAGTGTATGGCCAGCATAAGGCTCCTTTTACCTTAGCATGTCTCCAAAGTCATGCAATCTCTAGTGCGACTTTGGTGCGACTTAGATCTGACTTTACATTCTCTGGACCAAGGTCGCATCAAAAGTCGGACAAAAGTAGTGCAGGAACCTTTTCTGAAGTCACAGCAACGTCTGTGGTGTCAGTAGGAACAGCTCTCTTAGAAACACATTGAATTTCCCATGTTCTGCTACTTGAGGTCTCAAAAGTCGGATCCCGAGTTGCACAAGTGTGAAAGGAGCCTAAAACTGGAGAGTGCTAAATCTGGTACAGAAGTGTGTGGTAGCCAATCAGCTTCTAACTTTAGCTTGTTCAATTAAGCTTTGACGAAAATAAATGTGGAAGCTGGTTGGTTTCTATGCAGAGCTATATATATATATATATATATATATATATATATATATATATATATATATTTTGTCCTTGTATTGTAACTGTACTGTCTGCCCTCATGTTGTAAACGCTGCGCAAACTGTTGGCGCTATATAAATCCTGTATAATAATAATGATATATATATATATAGATATATATACAGTATATATACAGTTAGAATACAAGGACAATATATATATATATATATACACACACATATATATATATATATATATATATATATATATTTTTTTTTTAATACAGATCACGATAACCCAGTTTTTGTATAACATCTACAATGTCACAGTTACTAACCAAAACAAATATTTATTATAAAACGAATATGAGATAAATAAGCAATGAAAATGCTATCTTGCAGTGTAAATAAACAAATGTCTAAGGAAATCGCCTTTATACCTGGTGTAATATAAAAAAAATTCATTTATAGTTTCTGTGTTCTGTAAAATTTCCCATTTAGTGTGTAATGTTTTAAAGCTATTGGGCTCATTGCAATACATATTTTACACATTTTTTGGGTGAGGATTTTGATCTCCTTTAGTAAATCAGCCTCAGTTTGTTCCTATAACGATCTTATAGGGTAGCACAGACAATGCTGGTTGCTAGGACATGCAGCAGTTTATAAAGTCATTAATAACTATCTAAAGTGTCTTAAATTCAAGTATGTCCTCTGCCCCTTTCTAATATAAAGCCAAAGAAATAATCATGTCAGAACCTATGATTTTGTTTTTTACTGCTCATTGCTCAGCAATGCCTTCATAAATAAAAAATAAATTAATAAAATAAAACATTTCTTAATGGTTTGATCTTGTTCACGCATGACAGACTGAAAAGTAAAAAATATATAAAAAAAGTGAATTAGCAGTATCATACACCCATCTTATTACAAAAAGTCAGATATAGATGAAGACTAATTCGTCAGTGACTGTATAGATTCATCATCACCCTACATCAAATATTAAAAGAAAATATAAAGTCCAGAAGGGAAAATGACTACAACTGATTATGCGTTCAAGAATTTACTCTAGTGTTATAAAGTATAAAGTTGAATGATTATTCTTTTATAAATATATATTTCAAATATGCAAGTCATTGATATTACATCACTTTCCATGTAAATATATCTATCCATTCAAGTAACAATTTTTCTATGAAAAATATTAAATATTTTCTAAAGTGTGTACCAAAAGATGTTCACATCACAAACCGTCTGAATACAATTCAGTATTTTTAAACATGTTTTCAGTCCAAAAGACCTATCTTTAAAAGTCAAATGTAAAAATATTAGGGTTGGTTTACTAAAGAAATATAGGTTTTTAATCTTGTAAAGTGAATGTTAGTGAAGTTGAAGTTGTGTTCATTTTGAATACCCAACTCGTTGTAGGGAGACTGTACTTGCACAAATGTGAACACAGCTTTGCCTTATTTCCTAAGATGCATTTTACAAAGTGAACAACATAGTTCGGTTGAAAAAAGACACAAGTCCATCTAGTTCAACCATAAGAGTCGTTGGTCATTTGGCTTCTCCTAATTACAAAGCACTATAATTTGACTAAGGAGCAAACAATTCAATAAAACCGATTTGTAGGTAAACTTTGCTTATTCATCAAGACTTTCAATCAAAAAAATTCCTGTGATTCATGTCACCGTAAACCTGGCATAAATCATTATTTATAATGGAGGGGAGCTGGAAAAGGAACATTCTGAAAGATGGAGTAATCATGTTCTTTCATTCTGACAATCCATCCACTTTAAGTTTCACTACAAACCACAATTTTTCATTTTCAACTTCTCGAACCCCTCAGTGTCAAAATTACCCTTCCATTAATCTTTCCCCATGAATGCTAAAAATAAATCACATCTAAACTATACAAATGTATTAAGTGATGCACAAATTAGTGAAAATCCCCCGAGTGATTCATTACAAAGAGCATGTGCTCCTATATACAATAAAACTTTGTACACCATCTGCAATTTTTAACACTTTGTATTTTGTTTGGACCTGCATTACTGCATGCAGTATTAAAGACGATCTATGGCTTGGTTGCCCCCCAGCACTATGAGCTTCCTTATTGGATTGTGACTCCAACCATTAAATTAATGAATCAATATGAAGGCTAATGCCTCGTACACGCGACCATTTTTCTCGGCAGGTAAAAAAACTTGCATACACACATTCATGCAAACAACCGTCTGACCAAAGCGTGGTGACGTACAATGGGACTATAAAGGGAATGTTCCTTTCGAATTGCGCCACCCTTTGGGCTGCTTTTGGGCCGCATACTTAATTCTGAGCATGCACGTTTCTTTCCCTTCGGAGAAGCATACACACAAGCGTTTTTCGTGACGAGAAAAAAGAGAGATGGTTTCAATTTTCTTGTGAGCAGTTTTTTCGTCAAGAAAACTGCTAGGGAGCATACACACGACCGGTTTTCATGACCAATATGAAAAATGGCAGTTTTCTTATTGTGAAAAATGGTCGTGTGTACAAGGCATCAGGAGGCAGGAATGGTGGGGACAAGCTAAACCTTAAAGCGGTGGTTCACCCTAAAACTACTCTGTCCCATAACATCCAGCATACTGGCATCAGTGCCAGTATGTTTTTTTTTTTTTTTTTTAATCGCTCTACTTACTGTTAAATGAAGAATTTTCTTTTCTCTCCACCGCGGGTGATTGGCGCGGCTATGTTGCGTCACGTCTTCCGAAAATAGCCGATTTAGGACTTGGCTCTTTCCGGCTCTATACGGCGCCTGCGCACAGACCTAGGAGCTGACTGACTCCTATGGCGCGTCACGCCCTCCGAAAAAAGCCGAAATAGAACTCGGCTATATATATGGCGTCTGCGCAGTCAGCTCTTAGGTCTGTGCGCAGGCGCCGTATAGCGCCGGAAAGAGCCGAGTCTCAAATCGGCTATTTTCGGAAGACGTGACGCAACATAGCCGCGCCATTCACCCGCGGTGGAGAGAAAAGAAAATTGTTCATTTAACAGTAAGTAGAGCGATTAAAAAAAAAACCCAGCATACTGGCACTGATGCCAGTATGCTGGATGCTATGGGACAGAGTAGTTTTAGGGTGAACCACCACTTTAATTAACTTAAATATGGCTATGGCTGTTTATACCTTGAGGGTTTTGGCACATTCTTTTCAATGATACTTATATATATTTTTTCCAGTGTTCAATCTGATTGGCTTAGCATTAAAACGCATTGAAACGCGTTTACCAAAGGTCTAAAATCTTACCAAAGGTCTAAAATCTTACCAAAATGTACCTTTCAAATGTTCAACACAAGTAGTCTTGTAAGAATGAGATATAAAGAAACACATTACCAGCTAATCAAATGCAAATCAAATATTTTTTTGCCTTGACCTTTGTTTTTGTTTTTATGAATAACTTCCTAATAATTGTTCTATTTAACAAAGGTACTCGACTTGTGGTTTGGGTTTGTTTTGGGGCTTTCCAGATTTTCATATATAAAACTGCACTGATAGTCTTAGCTTTGTCCCAGGATAGTGAAAGCCATAACACCACTATTGTTTACTTTGCTTATTTTACAGAAACACATTGGGGTATACACAGATGAAATGACTTCCTGGTAATACCTAATCATATCTTTAGTCCTACAAACAGTAGCACACAGAGAGATATATAATAAAAAGAAAAAAACATAACAAATGTACAATATATAATTTCTAAATCCCTAGCTAAGATCTAAATAATTATTCGTACTAAGTATTCTTATGAACACCATGGAAATCCCTAACTAATATACTTGTATGTGAAAGAATGAATGAAACATGGATAGGTGTAGGGGGAATTTGGCTAGCACCATTAGGCATTCAAAGTGAACACAGCTTCACTTTATTCACTAACATTCATTTTTCAAACGTATTACTTAAAGCGGAGTTCCACCCAAAAGTGGAATTTCCGCTTTTCGGAACCCTCCTCCCATCCGGTGTTACATTTGACACCTTTCAGGGGAGGGGGGTGCAGATACCTGTATAAAACAGGTATTTGCACCACTTCCAGGTATTGACTCCCGCGGGAGTCACGCCCCTTCGTGTCACCCCCCGCTGTCTTCTGGAAAACACAGTAGGGAACCAGGCAGTGAAGCCGAAAGGCTTCACTTTCTGATTCCCTCACCGAGCATGGCGGCGGCAGCATCCGAGGACCGAGCGATTTCTCGTCCTCGTTTGCTGACTTTGCGGGCATGCTTGACAGGTAAGTGTTAATTTTTTTTAATTTAGCAGCTGCAGTATTTGTAGTTGCTGACTTTAAAAAAAGAAAATCGGTGGGTCCTCCGCTTTAACTGCAGTCTGCTCACATAATTTGTAATAAAAACATCTTTGCAATTCTGAGGCTTCCCTCCAACCACTTTGCATTCTAATTTATATACACTGTCATTCTGTACTTGCCAAATATTCTGCAGAAATCTCCCTCCACTGAATCTGGCTGCATTCATTTTAACTGTAGGCAGATGAAGCTGCTACCTGTTCACTTCCTGGATTTACACAAACACACAGAGGCACACCTACAGCTCGGCAGCCCCGGCAGCTTTCGTTGGCCCTCTTATGACTCATTCCTCCTCCTTTCCTGGAAAACTCTCATTGGAGCGAGAGAGAGACCTGTGCATGATGTCATAGGCTAATGACCAGACAAGAAACTGGAAGTGGGCTGTATAATTCTGTCTAACGCATAGATGTATCCATGGGAATGCTCCCCAGTATTTATGCGATAAAATAAAAGCTCACAATCGCATTCTGCGATCCACCAAATAAAACCTGCTACAGATTCCGAAAGCCAACTGCAAGTCCAAAGGAGAAAGAAGATTTGCGATTCAAAGGTCCGAGACTATGGAACGCTTTACCAACCAGCATTCGGTTGGAGGAGAATCACTTAGCATTCAGGAGAAAGATCAAGACTCATCTCTTTTGATATCAAAGGAGACAGGAACAACAAGCGCCCAGAAGCTATTTAGTTCGCAGGTGCCACGCTATATAAGTCTTCATTCATTCATTCATTCATTCATTTACTGGCAGAAAAAAAATAAAGTTTTACTATCCAAAGTTAAAACAGCAAGGGCAGAAGATTTAAAAGATGGAAAGATGAAAAAATTACTGAAGAACTGCTTTAATCGTTGTTTTAAAAACGTACTAAATTTATGAACTGTATGATAAACAATGATACACCTTAGCAGCAAAGGAGTTCACATAAGTTCTTTTCAAACTGACCATTGACAATGGTTCACATTACATTCTTCCTTTAAAACCAGTAAACTTGCTTCTGATGTTTTCTATTGACACAGTCTTTGACTTGTGAATGGACTGGTTGCTTATAGATTTGACCTATCTGCATATTCGAACTGAAAATAAGCCTTACAGCATGTAAGTTCACATTAGTTATTTGAGCTATGAACAGAATTAAAAAAATGTTGAGAACCCATTCTTTTATTAAGAATAAAATAGTACAAGCACGAGGCTTATCATACGTTATAACATGCATAAAGTGTGGAATTTTAATGTGGTAAAAATTGCTAACTGCCTCCATACATTGGTGACTAATCACAAAAGAATGTGAAATGTGTACTTTAGTATTGTATCAATAAAAAAGGCACACCTCACACAAAAATGTTTGAAGCAATAAACTGACACATCAAAGCAAGTGTGAACATTGTAACTATCAGTAAGATAGGTAGAGATCAGAGATCATCTAAATTCTGCTCCGCTGCTGAGCCACCTGATTCCTCTTAGTTATCCAATTTTTCCCACTATGGGCTTGGATTTACATGTGCCTTCTTTTTGGGGGTGCTGCACTCAATATTAAAAGAGAAGTATGGGTTTGTTTTTTCCCCATCAAACTTACCTAGGTGGATACGAAGCAGCATCTATCCCCTGCTGCCTCTACACTGAGAACCAAGTGATCGAACATCGCCAATGTCTCGGTTCTCCCCGAGCAGAGAGCTGCTGACTGTCAATCAGCATCTCTCCACTTTGCTCCTCCACACTCACTGGCGCTGTAGAGGGGCTGGGAACGGCACTCTCAGGCACTCAGCGGTTTGCTGAGAGGCTGAGGCGGGTGTTATTCCAGGCATGTGGCGAATCCCGACTTCCGTTGTCGGGATTATGTGACTAATTCCTGTATCGTCAGCAGAGAGCGGACTTCAGTCCACTATCTGTAGAAAACAAATCACAGGAGTGTAAAATGAATTGCACTCCTGTGATCTATAGGAGAAGTGTAGCCAAACAAGCTCAGACAGGACTTTTTTTTTTTTTACTTTAAGGTGAAGATTGGACCAGCTAAGACAGCAAAATGTTATAGAAATGAAATTACATATACAATATATATAAAGAGCAATGGGTCTCCTGCATGCGTACGCACATGCACTATGCTCCTCAAATAACTCCTTGCTTTAACTTTTGTTATTATTACTAGTAATGTTAATACTATTCTCATTAATATTATATCTGCCATAAAAACCATTAGAAAAGTCTAAAGCCTCGTACACACGACCAGATTTTCTGCAGACAAAGCATCTGACTTTTGTCTGAAGGGCGTCGGACAGGAATTTGTCTTGCATACAAACGGCATAGAATTGTTGGCCCACGAACACGAACATAGTTATGTACTACGTGGTTTTTCAGCTCTTTTGCACCATCCATTAGGCACCTTCTGCTAATGTTGTTTGGTGAGCATTGCTTCCGAGCATGCGTGTGTGTACTTTGGACTTGTGTACTCACAATCGGAAAACCCGACAACAGACTGTTGTCCAGGGAAAATTTTAAAGCCTGCCATCCAACATTTGTCCACGGAAAATTTGACAGCAATTGTCTGATGGAGCGTACAATCGTGTGTACGAGGCTTTACAGTCACATACAAGCATATCACTAAGCTTTTTTAACGACTTAAGGACCGCCTACTGCACATTTACGTCGGCAGAATGGCACGGCTGGGCACATCAACGTATATATACGTTGATTTTAGTACCCAGCCGTGGGCCGCGGGTGCGCGCCCGCGACCCGGTCCGAAGAACAAGGACCGGGACCGCGGGATTCGCGGACCCGATCGCCGCTGCAGTGCGGCGATCCGTCCCTGGAGCGGAAGAACGGGGAGAGCCGTGTGTACACACGGCTTCCCCGTGCTTCTCTGTGGCCGTAGCATCGATCGCGTCATCCCTGTAATAGGGGGACGCGATCGATGACATCACACCTACAGCCACACCCCCCTACAGTTGTAAACACAACACATAGGTCACACATCCCCTACAGCGCCACCTGTGGTTAACTCCCAAACTGCAACTGTCATTTCCACAGTAAACAATGCAATTTAAATGCATTTTTTGCTGTGAAAATGACAATTGTCCCAAAAATGTGTCAAAATTGTCCGAAGTGTCCGCCATATTGTCGCAGTCACGAAAAAAATCGCTGATCGCCGCTATTTGTAGTAAAAAAAAAATAATTAATAAAAATGCAATAAAACGATCCCTTATTTTGTAAACGCTATAAATTTTGCGAAAACCAACCGATAAACGCTTATTGCGATTTTTTTAACCAAAAATACGTAGAAGAATACGTATCGGCCTAAACTGAGGAAAAAAAATGTTTTTTTATATATTTTTGGGGGATATTTATTATAGCAAAAAGTAAAAAATATTGCATTTTTTTTTTAAATTGTCGCTCTATTTTTGTTTATAGCGCAAAAAATAAAAACCGCAGAGGTGATCAAATACCACCAAAAGAAAGCTCTATTTGTGGGGAAAAAAGGACGCCAATGTTGTTTGGGAGCCACGTCGCACGACCGCGCAATTGTCAGTTAAAACGACGCAGTGCCGAATCGCAAAAAGGGGCAAGGTCCTTTACCTGCATTTTGGTCCGGGTCTTAGGTGGTTAAACACATGAATATTTTTAATAAGATGGAGCAAAGTGCAATCTAGACAACCATAGTTAGATATATAAATAAAGCTGAACTCCAGGTAAACTGTTAAACACACAGTTGAAATACATATAAGGAAGGAATTGTATTTCTGTCCATTCACTTCTGCCCGTCTAGCAATTCAGGATACCAGATTTTTCTCTGCTGAAGTTAAGTACCACTTACAGATTTTTTTTTCTTTCCCAGCCTGTAACTAGACAATGAAAGGAGCCTATCTTTCTGTAACTCTGCTCTCTCCTATTATTAGCATGTTTCTTGAAAACACATCCACACTGCAGCACCCTGTATTGGCTCTTTGTGATGCTTTTCCTCCTCCCAGTCTAAACTCTGCTGTACAGAGTGCCAAAGGATAATGCCAGATCAAATTCATGTAGTTACACCACTTGCAATTAAGAGTTTTAATTTTCTGATGAATTAATAGATGCAGATTTGCACTCATTTGTATCTTTTATACCTGCATGGAGTTCAGCGTTATTCATGGTTATTGGTATGGGTTAGTGCACTTTGATTATCTTATTATATAAAACCAGCAAAGCCAATTATAAATATACATTCCTGTTTCCCTATAATTAAAGAAATTCAATATTTTTTAAGTCATTTGTCTCTAAAATCATCAATCAAGCCTGATCTATGATCTCTGATGATCTTGAAAAAGATTCAAACTTGCCCTAACCACAATTCTTACATTCTACACATTAAAGGACATGGTTGGTGATTTAGTAAGTGCCGATTTACACAACAGCGACTTGGGATCCAACTTGTGTCGATGTGATCTGCATCGGACACTTTTGACACCATTTTGAGACCATTGTCATTGATACAGCGATCAGTGCTATAAAAATGCACTGATTACTGTAAAAATGACACTAGCAGTGAAGGGGTTAACCACTAGGGGTGCTGAAGGGGTTAAATGTGTCCTAGGGAGTGCTTCTAACTGTAGGGGGGGATGGGCTGTGTGTGACACGACACTGATTACCGCTCCTGATTACAGGGAGCTGTGATCAGTGTCCTGTCACTAGGAAGAATGGGGAAATGCTTGTTGTTTACAATCAGCATTTCCCCATTCTTCCTCTCCGTGAGACGAACGCGGGTATCCCCACGGACATCAAGTCCACGGGACCCAAGTGTGGACTTCACAGAGCTTGCGGTAGTCACATCTTAAATGGGACGTACGTGTTTCAATCTGCCCACAGTTGCCATTGTGTCGATGTATATTAGGTTAATGGAACAAGCTAAATTGGCTACCATGCACAGCTGTACAAGATACTGACTGCTCCAGTTTTAGTAAATCAACCCCACTGGTTGAGACAGCTTGGTTGATTTTTTAATAATGTTAGCACCAATATTTGAATTGCGTACCTTTAAATAATAACTGAAAAGTGTTTCCCCAACTCCCAACAGCAAACAAACCAAACGCTTGTGTTTTCAGACTGAACTTTGTGTTCACAATGTGACCAGGTCTCTTTCCCTAAAGCTGTAATAGCCACACCAAAACCGACTGACTTTATAGAGATAGCATTTATATGTTATATCATACATATCGGGGGAGTCTTACCAAAACTGGAGCCAATCAGCTTCTAACTTCAGCTTGTTCAATTAAAGGGGTTGTTAAGGTTATTTAATTTTTTTTAAATAGCTTCCTTTAAGCTAGTGCATTGTTGGTTCACTTACCTTTTCCTTCGATTTCCATTCTAAATGTTTTTTTTCTGTCTGAATTTCTCACTTCCTGTTTCTCCTCAGTAAACTTGCCCCCATCATCCAAGCCGTTCTGGCTGGGGGTTAGTCAGCCAGAACAGCTTACTGAGGAGGAACAGGAAGTGAGAAATTCAGACAAAGAAAAAAAAACATTTAGAAGGGAAATCAAAGGAAATGATTAGTGAATCAACAATGCACTAGCTTAACCCCTTTCCATACAGGGCATTTTTACCCCCTTCCTGACCAGACCAATTTTTAGTTTTCAGCGCTCAAATTAAATCGTTATGTTTTTTTCCCCACATAAATAGAGCTTTCTTTTAGTGGTATTTGATCATCTCTGCGTTTTTTTTTTTTTGCGCTATAAACAAAAGAAGAGCGACAATTTAAAAAACACAATATTTTTCCCTTTTTATATAATACATTTCACAATTTTTTTTTTAAAAAACTATTTTTTTCCTCAGTTTAGACCGATACGTATTCTTCTACGTATTTTTGGTAAAAAAAGCGCAATAATCGTATATTGATTGGTTTGCGCAAAAGTTATAGCGTCTACAAATAGGTGATAGATTTATGGCATTTTTATTTTTATACTAGTAATGGCGGCGATCTGCTTTTTTTTTGTGACCGTGAGATTGCGGCGGACATATCGGACACTTTTGACAAGTTTTTGGGACCATTCACATTTACACAGCGATTAGTGCTATAAAACACAGATCCACACTCCTGCCGTGATCAGCGGGTGCCCGACGGCAATCGCGGACGTCGGGCACGCGCGCGGGATCGCAAAAGTTGCCGCGGGTGCGCGCGCGCCGCCTCGCGTGCCCTAGAACGCTGTGAGGACAGGACGTTGTGCAACGTCCAGTCTCATCGGCGAGGGGTTGACACAGACGTCAATCCCCTATGGCGCGGTAGGGAAGTGGTTAAAGGAACCTATTTAGAAAATAAAAAACAAACATTTACAACACCTTTAAGCTTTGACAATAAGGCTGGGTTCACACTGGTAGGACATGACTGTTGTACGACTGTCATCCTACCTTGCCCTGTGACATCAGTTCCACATCGGCCCTACTTCCATCTGACTTAAATGAACAGGATACTACAGGACTACTATTTTGCTCCGACTTTGAGATAGTCCAACTTGTCCTTTGACCCCAATCAAAACAATCCCAGCGTGACATAAATTCCTTTTCCTGCTGCTGTAATCACCAGGTCAGATGTCACAAGTCGGATGGTTAGGACGAGGACTTGACTTCAATGATATTGAATGGGCTGAAAATGAACGAAAAGAAGTGCAGGAAGCTTTTCTACAGTTGGACCGACTTGTGTCGGACCAGTTAAGATGGCTCTCATAGGGAACCACTGATTTGTCATGCGACATGTGATCCCAATCGGCGTGTATTGCACCAGTGTGAACCGGGCCATAAGCCTCGTACACACGCACGGTTTTCTCGGCAAGAACCAGCAAGAAAACTACTGGCAGAGCTTTCTTGCAGAGTAAACCGTGCGTGTGTACGAGGCTTTGAGGTTTCTCGTCAAGAAACTGCCCAGAATCTAGGCGAGAAAAATAGAGAACCTGCTTTCTATTTTCTAGCTGTGAGATTCTCTGCAGCGTTTTCCTGCCGAGAAACCCAAGCGTGTGTGTATACAGGCATACCCCACTTTTAAGTACACAATGGGGTTTATTTACTATCACAGGAAAAACAAAATCGAGCTCCCTTCTGCATAAAAAACAATGAGTTTGCAGGTTTTATTACCAAAGCTTAATTGAACAAGCTGGGGTTAGAAGCTCATTGTTTTCTATGCAGAAGGGAGCCTGATTTTGCGCTTTCCAGCTATAGTAAATAAACCCCATTGTGTACTTAAAAGTGGGGTATGCCTGTACTTACCTCTCTATGGAAACCCGCGCATGCTCGAAATGACTTTGACACATGCGCGGTAGCTTCCAAAGCATAGGTAGGGTGAAGCAAGATGGCAGCGACAGCATCGAATGTGACGAGCGCATGCTCATCATAGTCGAATAACGTCTCCATGTTCGTGCCATTCATAAGAATGGCAGTTCTTTTGAATGGCCCATGTGTACACTCGGCCGGCAAGAGAACCTTGGCAAGAATCTCGTCAGGAAAAACTACGTTTTTTTCTGACTAGATTCTGGGCCGTGTGTACAGGGCTTTAAGCCTGGAAGCTGATTGGTTCCTATGCAGAGCTGCATCAGATTTTGCATGCTCCAGTTTTAGTAACACATTTTTCTAAAGACTAACATTGATTGTGGTGTTTACAATATAAATAAAAAAGATCACACATTTTATTGCCAGAATATAAGAAAAAAAACAAAAAAAACATGTTAATTTGAGGCAATTACATAACGTTACATCCCCGCTTCAAACTTTACTTGGTTA
Source organism: Rana kukunoris (assembly GCA_029574335.1). Classification (NCBI taxonomy): domain Eukaryota; kingdom Metazoa; phylum Chordata; class Amphibia; order Anura; family Ranidae; genus Rana; species Rana kukunoris. The sequence continues at coordinate 459,265,675 of CM056050.1, forward strand.
ATTATTTTCCACTGCAGAGTGAAAGAGACTAAAGTTCCAAAACTAAGAAGGAGGACAGGGATGTGGCAGATCTGAATCACTCTCATGACTAATTCCAAATGCATTTTTTTTTCTCTTTTAAAATGTTAGTACTTCTCAGTGGTGGGTAAAGAAAGAAAGTCTGTAGCAGTCTGAATCACAGTAATTACCTCCTCATTCTGACATGCATTAATGCTGTTAAAGTAACCACATTCCTTTAAATATCAAACACACACACACGTACAAAGCGCTGTGTATATATGCTCTGATAAATGGCCATGTAGGTAAACAAATCACCATGAATTGTTCATGTTTCTTTCACAGGGATTCATTCACTCTTCAATGCCTCTGTCTTTCTCAACAGCCACCTGTAAAATCAAGTTTTCTAAAGAAGTCAAATGCCATACAGGCATTCTGTTCTAGATGGTAGAACAATTTAAGTGAAAGACAAAAAAAAAAAAGCACTCAGCTCAGTGGAAATGCCTGGAGAATAAATATGGCATTTTCACACTAGGCTTATATCTCGGATACTGGCTCCTCGCATGTTCTCTAATCTTCATACCTGTACCGATAATATAATCAGCAAAGTGAACAACTGTAATCACATAGCAACCGCATTTGAGAAGATATCACTAGGATTAGAATTCTGACAGAACCTCTTCATGTCTGGATTTTGCTATATAATTAAGTCTTCCTTCAGGATTCAATGAAAGATAAAGAGCGTGTAATAAGAATTGTGTACTTTTTGTGACACCTCATTAAAGTGGTTCTAAAGTCATACCATTTTTTTTTACCTTAAAGTGGTTGTAAACCTCAGACATCAAATATAAAGCATATTATATATTATATAAGTATATTGCTTCAATCCAGAGCACTAAGTGTCATTTCTGTCTGCTGCTTTATTACTCTGCCCTCAGCATCAGTGACCTCTGACCAGGACACCAAGAAAAAAGGGGATAGAGATTCAGCTCTGTTCCTGTGTGCTGTGTGAAGGGGGGGGTATCTCTTCCCTCCAATCAGCTCTCATCACTGATGTAACTTCAGCTCTCTGCCCCCTGCTTTTCAGAGCAGAGTGATCCTGTGTAAATTCTGCACTTTGAATGAATGTGGGGGACATAGGGCAGCAGATAAACAGGAACAACTTATGTGCATCACCTGAGGCCAGTCACTTATTTGTCTATGTAAGGGTTTACAACCACTTTAAAGCGGTTGTAAACCCCAAAATAAAATACAAAAAAAAACCCTGCGAGACAAAGGCATAATGAGAAAGTATGACTAGCATACTAGCTCATTAAGAATTACTTACCTTAGATCAAAGCCCCCAAAGCCATCCTCCTCTCCCACACCGACATCTCTGTTACTTCCGGGTATCGCCGCTCCGGCGCTGTGATTGGCCGGAGCGGCAAAGACGTCACTGCGTGCGGGGAGCCGTCAAAGCCGGCATTACCCATTGAGAAAACCGGCATTCTCAGTGCGCCTGCACCGTTTTCTACGGTGCGCATGTGCCGTAAACAACGGTGTATTCCTTTTGGCAAATATCTCAGTATACAACCACTTTAATACAGTCCTTGTATTAAAGGGGTGTTCCAGCCACATTTAGTGTTTATTAAAAGTCAGCAGCTACAAAAAGTCTAGCTGCTGGCTTTTAATAAACACACACTCACCTGCTCCTCTCCCCCCCTCCCCGGCCGGCGTCTTCATTTCAACTGTGCGCACCCGGCCGTGACAGCCTTCGGCTTCACGGCCGGGCACCCACTGCGCATGCGCGAGCGGCACTGCGCATGCGCAAGTCCGCCGCTGATTGGACATGGGACCTGTCAGTGTCCAATGCGATCGCCTACAGGGAGGGGCTGCTGTAGGCGATTAAGCTTAATCGCCTAACCAGCCCCTCGGCGGAAGCAGAAAGTGGGACAGGAAGTCCCACTCCTCCTGAAGCCCCCACTCCCCCCCCCAAAAAAATACATGCCAAATGTGGCATGTAAGGGGGTGAGGAGTGGGTTAAGCGGAAGTTCCGAATTTGGGTGGAACTCCGCTTTAATGTAAAGAATGTCACAATGCTCCCCCCCCCCAAACCAGTACTTACCTGGGTCCAATCTTGATCCAGCTTTGTGCCTGTCTACAGCAGCACTAGCTTTTGTTCCTCTCCTCACAGGACACAAAGGCAGCAGAGGAGAACAAAGATTTTCAGTCCAAGGACCACGGCTATAAAATGCTCTACCCACGGACATCTGCATGGAAGAAAACCATCCAACAGCCTTCAGAAAAAAACTTAAGACCCACCTCTTCTGAAGACACAGGACGGCACTGGATGCAAAAAGCTCCTTGAGGCGATTTAGTTTGCATTTGTAGCGCTATACAAGTTACTCACTCACTCACGCTATATATAGTTATTTATTTCATATGTTTTTACAGAGGTTATTGTTAAGTGGATTTGTAATTGTTAATTGGTAAATTGTAGTTTTTTCAAAAGTTGCTGTGACCGTTTAAACTCATGTTTAACTGACAATTGCGTTGTCGTGCGACGTTGTACTCAAACAAAATGGATGTCCTTTTTGTCCCCACAAATAGAGCTTAATTTTGGTGGTATTTGATCACGGTTTTTATTGGTTGCGCAAAAAAAAAAAAAAGGGCGATGATTTTGAAAAAAAAACACCAATATTTTTCTGCTATAATACATCCCCAAAAAAATACTGTATAAAAAAATATATATATATTCATCAGGTTATGCCAATATGTACATGTTTTTGGTAAAAAAATGGCAAAAAGCGTATATGGATTGGTTTTTGCAAAATGTATAGCATCTATAAAATAGAGGAACGATTTATGGATTTTTTTAAGGGGTTAAGTGTTCCCTAGTAAGGTGTTTCTAACTGTGGGGGGTGGGGGGGTGGACTGACTAGGAGTAGAGAGAGAGATCAATGTTCCTAATTAGGGATGAGCTCCGGCGTGTTCGCATACTCCATGTGCAGAGCCCGCCAGGAAATCTGCACGGCACTGCGCTAACCACAGGCAGGGACACATTTCCGGATCTCTGCAGTCGAGCATCGGGACAATGTCTCCCTGTCTGTGATTAGCGCAGTGCCATGCAGACTTTCTGGCAGGTTTTGCACATGGAGTGTGCGAACATGCCGCAGCTCATCCCTATACCGATCAGCGCACCACTATATACGTCGGCACAATGGCATTGTGGGCGCGGGGATACCCACGATCAGTGCTGATCCTGACCTCTCTGGGGCCCTAAGCAAAATGACATGTCACATTAAAGTTGAGAGGCGGGGGGGGGGGAGGCTGCCGACAGTGACATGTCACATTAAAGATTAAAGTTGGGAAGCGGGGGGGGGGTGTTCTGTTGTAGGAAATTACATCTATTAACGTGAGAGAAGCGGGGGGTGCCAGCCAGCTAAAGTTGAGAAGCAGGTCGAGGGGCCGAAAATTACTTCTCACCAGGCGGGGCCTCTAGTAATTTGGGGGCCCTCCACAGTTTTGCGGGGCCCTAAGCGGCTTGCATAGTAAGTCTATAGGGCGGATCGGACCTGCCAACGATCATCTCACGGAGAGGAAGAACGGGCAAATTCTGATGTAAACAAGCATTTCCCCATTCTTCCTAGTGACAGGGCGATCACAGCTCCCTGTAATCGGAAGCTGTGATCAGTGTCGTGTCACACACAGACCATCACCCCTACAGTTAGAAGCACTCCCTAGGACACACTTAACCCCTTCAGTACCCCCAACTAGTTAACCCCTTCACTGCCAGTGTAATATTTACAGTAATCAATTAATTTTTATACACTGATCGCTGTATCAATGACAATGGTCCCAAAATGGCGTCAAAAGTGTCTGATGTGTCTGCCATAATGTCACAGTCACAATAAAAATTGCAGATCCCCACCATTACTAGTAAAAAAATAAAAATAATAAAAGGGCATAAAACTATCCCCTATTTTGTAGACAATATAACTTTTGCGCAAACCAGTCAATAAACGCTTATTGCTAATTATTTTACCAAAAATATGTAGAAGAATACGTATCGGCCTAAACTGAGCAAACTTTTGGGGGATATTTATTATAGCAAAAAGTAAAAAATATAGCTTTTTTTCAAAATTGTCACTCTATTTTTGTTTATAGCGCAAAAAATGAAAAGCGCAGAGGTGATCAAATACCACCAAAAGAAAGCTCTATTTGTGGGAAAAAAAGGATGTCAGTTTTGTTTGGGAGCCACGTCGCACGACTGCGCAATTCTCAGTTAAAGCGACGCAGTGCCGAATCGCAAAAAGTGGCCGGGTCTTTGGTCAGCCAACTGGTCCGGGCTTAAGTGGTTAAGACATATGTTCAACTTCAAAATAACTGCAACAGGTAGCGATTCTGCAGAAAAAAATCCTGTAGACAAGAACTGTTAATGAGCTTGGATTCTGATTAAAAAGTAAGTAATTCAGTAGAAATGGCAGACAAAATGGTGTGCTGTATGGTTATGGAATGAAGAAGGGCTAGAATCTCAAAGACAGTCGTCATTGGGACAGGAAGAGAAGAAAAATCTATAAAATGGATACATAGTCAGCAACTTAAAAGCGGAAGAAAACCCATCCATAAAACGGTTTAATTTCTGGCACATGCCGGAAATGTAACACTCCCATTGGTTGTGCTCTCAACCAAAACTGTCAAACCATCCAATGGCTGGTGTCATAACTGATCACATGTTCAGCATTATGGCAGTTGTAGATTAAACAGATTTAAAGATGGCAGTTTCCTTGGCTGAAAACAATAGGGGGTTTACTTACACTTTAAATAAAGTGGGGAAGGATTGGAAACTATTTAACTTTTCTATTGCTGTCTGTGTCCCTCATTGCTTATGCCATGCACTAAATAGTACAATAATGCTCTCTAATAAGGCAAAAAACAGCACCTATCTCGTAAAATTAAATCTGTTCGGTTGCTTTGGGTCAGAGCAGTTTACACTTCATCTCTTGCAACGCTTAGGCCGTGTACACACGACCGAGGTTCTCGCTGGAAACCAGCGAGAACCTCGCTGGAAGCTGCATTCCAGCGAGGACCTCGGCCGTGTGTACGCTCTCGGCGAGCTTCCCGTCGGGAAGCCCGTCGAGCAGAAATAGAGAGCACGCTCTCTATTTGCTCGACGGCCCGCCTGGATGAATGGCGGGTTGCCATTCCCGACAGGCGGGTCGCCGATTTCGACGGCCGGCAGGGAACCTCGACGGGCGGAACGATGTGTTCTGCCCGTCGAGGTTCCCTGCCGTGTGTACACGGCCTTACATTATGTAAGCCTGTTTGCATTTCATTACGCTTTGCTTATGTATCACCAAACTATTATATCATTTGACAATGTGAGAACTACTTTCTTTAATTATAGCTAAAGCACTAGTTTCTAATTGTATGTATGTACACATTCTTGCAGCATAATTTATTTGATGTAACCCCTTATGCCCTGTACACATGACCGGTTTTCCTGACATGCCAAAACCCAACAGTTTTCCCGACGTGATTTCTCGTTCAGTCAATGGCTCCAGCTGCTCTCACTGAGTCCAGTGAGAAGGGAGAGAGATAGTAATGCCGCTGCTCTGGGGTACAGCGATGGATCAATATCGGGTTAAGGTAAGTATCTAGGGGTGCACTGAAAATCAAAGAAAGAAAAAAGGCGCACCAGCCTAGCATATTACTTCTATAAACCTTTTTATTGTAGCGATAAAATTAAACATACACACAAACAGCTGTATAGCTCAAGCTTAACAGAATAATACACAATCCATGCTTCCATATCAGCTGCACATGTCCCAATCTTGGGAAGTACCCATCTAGACCTCAACGGCTTATGCGATTCGACATATGTATCTGTAAGTATTTAGAGGGGCTGGGGATGGAGCTGACAATAAAAGTTTTTTTTACCTTAATGCAGATAATACATTAAAGTATAACTAAAAGCAAAACTTTTTTTTCAGTTCTGGATGGGTGGAGAGGGATTAGAACGTTTGTCAGTGTATTATGCTGACTGTGCCCCTATTAAGGGAATTCACCTTCTTTGCTTGTCCTATTTACCAATATCATTAAAAGTGAAAGTAAATAAAATCCCACATTTTGGGTTGTTCCCAGAAAAGTAGTAGTAGTTCTGGTGACCTGGGGGTCCCCAAGAATTCCCTTAATTTGCAGGGATTTCCTTTCACTTCCTGTTTGGCTATGGGACAGGAAGTGAAAGGAAATCTCAGCAACAGGACACAGATGGTGAATAAAAAATCTGATGGGGGTGTTATCCTCCCATGCTCTATCCAAAATTAAAAAATAGGACGTTTTGCGAATAGTTCTAAAAAAAACATCAGTCTTTAAGACCACTGTTAGCAAAAATAAAAGACTCTAGCACTGAAAGGATTGTTCTCTACAATGAGCTGAAAAAGACAACAGAAGTCTTCCTCAGATGTAAAGCCTCGTACACACGACCGTTTTCCTCGACAGAATCCATCAAGAAACTTGGTGGCAGAGCTTTTTTGCCGAGGAAAACGGTCGTGTGTATGTTTTTCGGCGAGAAAACTGTCGTGGAACTTGACGAGAAAAAAAGAGAACAAGTTCTCTTTTTCCTCATCGGGAGTCTCAATTTCCTCGTCGTGTTTCTCGTCGGGCTGGTTTACAATGAGAAACACGTTTGTGTGTATGCTTAGAAACCCGCGCATGCTCAGAATAAAGTATGAGATGGGAGCGTGCCTTCGGTAAAAGTAGGGTTTGTAATGGAGATAGCATATTTGTCACGCTGTAACAGACTGAAAAGCGCGAATCGTCTCTCACCAAACGTTTACTTAACATGCAGTAGCATGAGATTAGCAAAAGCAGCCAGAGGGAGGTGCCAGTGGAACGAACTTCCCCTTTATAGTGCCGTCGTACGTGTTGTACGTCACCGCGTTTGAGAACGACGAGATTTTGTCTTGACAGTGTGTATGCAAAGAAAGCTTGTCAAGATTCTCGACAAGCCTAACAAGTAACTCATCAAGGAAAACGATGTTTCATTTACGACGAGTTCCTCAGTCGCGTGTACGAGGCCTAACAGTTCAGTACGTTAAAAAATATGTAACATGCTTTCATATCTTTTACTGCAACACTGAAGGTGTCGAACAGTCCGTACAACAGTATTATTAGTTGGATACTTGTATCATAAATACAAGTGTACTCTAAAGCCCTGTACACGCTCGGTTTTCACAGTGGTAAAAAGTCTGCTGTGAAAACCGAGGGTAAGCCAAGAACCTGGCAGGAAAACTGCCATGGTGCTTTGGCTGGGAATCCTGGCCATGTGTATGCTTCATGGGCACTGCCTCGAAGTGTTTCCCATAGAGTATTAGTAAATCTGGCGGTAAAAAAAACACCGGGAATCACCACTGGAAAATAGAGAGCAGGTTCTCTATTTTCCCATCGGGATTCACGTCTGTTTTCCTGATGGGAAAACTACTAGGAAGCATACACAAGTCTGGTTTTCCTGGGCAAAAGCTCTCTTGGCAGTTTTCCTGGCAGGAAAACCAGTCGTGTGTAGAGGGCTTTAGGGGTCAAGTTATCTTTTTCTTCACCAGTTTTCTTTGGTATTTCATTGCTAAGCACATGTTTCGAAATGAGTGATGTAATGCAATAGCTCAAAGGATGTCTAGAATTTGTTCCACAGCCTATTTCCTTCACAGACGTGCCATGCCATACTGTCTCACTGTGTGACAAATGTAGGTTTGCCAGCAAGTTTGGAAAAAAATGGTCTTGCCTTCTTGTTCTTTCCGAATACTTAGTAATCATTCTAAGCTGAATTTCAATTGACCTACAAGGCGTCAGTTTAGGACTGCCAAAGCTCTGATGGCTCACACATTCTCATATAATCTTCCAACGTTAAACAATAGAAGGCTAGTACTCAAGTTTTTTTAAAGCTGAACTCTGGCTAAATACAGAGTTGAAATATATGCATGAAAGCTGCCAAGGAATATGTATTCCTGCCCATCCAGTCCTGAAATACAGTATAGGTGTCCCCACCAGACAGAACAGCCAGGTTGGTGACTTTTCTCCAGACAGACACCAGAGGCAGACACCAAGTCATATTATAGTACAGTAATTTACATTTGAAAATAAATGTTTTGGGTAACTGTACTTCCTTTAACCACTTGCTTACTGGGCACATATACCCCCTTCCTGTCCAGGCGAAATTTCAGCTTTCAGCACTGCGTTGCTTTAAATTAAAATTGCGCGGTCGTGCGACGTGCCTTACAAACAAAATTGACGTCCTTTTTTTCCCCACAAATAGAGCTTTCTTTTGGTGGTATTTGATCGCCTCTGCGTTTTTTTTTTTTTGCGCTATAAACAAAAAAGAGCGACAATTTTGAAAAAAAAACACAGAATATTTTTTACTTTTTGCTATAATAAAAATCCAATTTTTTAAAAAAAATATATTTTTTTTTCTCAGTTTAGGCCGATATGTATTCTACATATTTTTGGTAAAAAAAACAATCGCAATAAGCGTATAGTAATTGGTTTGCGCAAAGATTATAGTGGCTAGGAAATAAGGGATAGAATTCTGACAATTTTTTTTTTTTTTTTACTAGTAATACGGCGATCTGCGAATTTTGTCAGGACTGCGATATTGCGACGGAAACATTGGACACTTTTGACACATTTTTGGGACCATTAACATTTATACAGCGATCAGTGCTATAAAAACGCACTAATTACTGTATAAATGTGACTGGCAGTGAAGGGGTTAACACTAGGGGGTGAGGAAGGGGTTAAATGTGAGTCCTGGGTGTGTTCTAACTGTGTGGGGGGAGGGGGGTGACTGGGGGAGGTGACCGATGCTGTCTCCCTATGTACAAGAGAAACAGCATCTGTCACCTCTCCCTGACAGGACGTGGAGCTCTGTGTTTACACACAGAGCTTCACGTCCCTGCTCTAAAACTGCCGATCAGCGGGTACCTGGCGGACATCAGGACCGCCAGGCACTCGCATCGGCATCTCGGGGACGCGCCGGGTGCGCGTGCGCGCACGCCCCCCAGTGGCCGGTAAAAACTATGCCGTCAATTGACGGCAGCATGGAAATTCAGATCCCCAAAGCTGCCGTCAATTGAGCATATGCGGGGCCTCAAGTGGTTAAAAACAGTTTGGCCCCATTTACACATGTGCAATGTGTTTCTTTTTTTAGCAATGTATCTGCCGCATCGCACAACAGCACATGGAAGCGTGATTGAGCTTCTCTACACAAAATACTGCATCAAAGTAGCTCAATTCTTTTTTTAAGTCCCTGAATCAAGCATATCTTTTCATGTTTTGCCATGACTGCTACATGCATTTGGGGTACCATTAAGAAATAAAGCGCATTCCATGTTTTGCCGTGTTTTTTGTATGTTTTGGATAATACCACCAGAAACATGCCTTTCTTCAAGCATTTCCTACAAAACATAGAGCCTTCGTCTCCCAACCTAAACTAGCATTTTCCCTTCCCCCACAGGAAACGTCAGCACCTCCATACTCAAAACTTCCTGGCCACACTTGCACAGTAGGGTCTTTTTCTACAATCTGCTGCCTGCCCCCAGCCTGGGATACATAATACAGAATTTGGAGTGCGCAGAGTTAATAGCCTTTCAGCAAAGCTTGTTGTAAACCCCAGTCTTGAAATTTGAACTAAGCACATATATATGTAGTGTTAACTTTTCTTTCTTCAAAGCTCTAAGTGTTGTTTCTCTCTGGTGCTTCAATACTTTGTTATCAGCATTTTCTTAGACACATGAGATTACATGAACTAACACATTTGTGTGGGGGCGGGAGCTTAGACAGGGATAAGCAGGGAGCTTGTCTAATCAGAATACAACTCTGCGTTTTCCTTTGTTCCTCTGCCTATGTGGAGGGGGATGTGTCCCTTTCCTCCAATCAGGTCTCACAGTATAAGTGCAGTGTCACCACCCTTCCTTATGTACTGCTGTAAGATTAAGAAAGATTTTTAACGGGATCTGTACTTTTTAAAGGGTGTAGAAAGGGAAAGACAGCAGATATACAACTACAACTTATGTAAGAGGATTTGTTTCATCTTTGCGTATCATCAATTCACTTCACTTCACTGGGTATATGTGAGGATTTACAACCACTTTAATGCCTGTACCAATGCATCAACATGCATAGTGTATGCGTTTTGATGTGTTGTCTTTGACTTCTTTGAGCCTCCCAATGCACTAAAGGGCTCATTTAAACTTGCTTCCATGTCAACACACATTAAAGCGCCTACTGCTTCAAAATGCTTTTTCGCTTCAGTGATGCAATGATTATGCTATATTGAAGCTTGGCAAATGCCCTGTGTGCGTGTGATTAGAACCCCTGCTCAGTAGTAACCACATTTAGCAAATCCCCAGGTCATTAGAATATCCTGTTCAGCAGATTCTCAGCTCATTGGTACCTATGTTCAGCAGAATATCAGATCATTGGTACCCTTTCATTCAGCAGATCCTCTGCTCAGTTATCCTCCCAGCTTTGCTGATGTCCTGCTCAGTAGTAACCCTCAGCTCTGCTGATCCTCTAGTTTGATGATCCCCCTCTATTTGGTCCCCTCTCACCTCCCGCTATAATGCTCCCATGCTGTGCACCACATGTGACATTGCTAGTTTCTCCTGCTTCGGTCCCCCAGCCCTGCTGATCCTCTGACGCTCAGTCCTCCCTCTCTGGTCCCTGCCGACCTTTAACTATAGCGTTTAGTTTCCATGTTGCACACCATATGTGCCATCTGCTAGTTGCTCTGCTCTGGTCTGGACCCCACTTCCCTTCTTGCTGCTCTTCGCTGCACACCAGATGTGACATCTGCACCAGACTTCCAGAATATATACACATGAACTGGATGTGGCTGCTGATGACTTCTTTCTGGTTCACTTATTGGTTTCCCAGTGCATCCTGGGTTATCTCATATCTGCAATACCTCAAAAAAACAAAGCAAAGCTGAAGCTGAATAAAAGCCTTTCAAAAGCTACAGGTGCTGCTAGTAAGCTTTGTCATAAACTCTTAGGTGCTTTGATTGGCATTTGAAAAAGCATGTCCAAGGCCACATTTTGAAACAAGTGTAAACAAAAACGGACATGTCATAGCACAGAGAAGGCAACTGGTGCTATTTTTTTTTTTTATATGAGGAACTTGGACACATAGGGACCAGGACTAGGGTCATCAATTGGAATCCCAATCATGGCACTATCTGAATGGAACTTGCATGTTCTCTCCATACGGGTTTCCTCCCACACTCCAAAGACATGCTGGTAGGTTAAATAGCACCTGTCTAAATTGGCCCTAATATATATATATATATATATATGTATGAATGTGAGTTAAGGACCTTAGATCGTAAGCTAATTTGATGGCAGGGACTAATGTGAATGTACTATATATATATATATATATATATATATATATATATATATATATATATAAAATATATAACATGCATATAGACAAGGGCAGCCATGTTTGGGCTTTACATGTGCAGCATGCTATGCTTCCTACTGTGGTGCTTAGTGATTGCACTTTACTGTTCATAAGCTGGCTGACCACCCATATTCCAATGGCTTATAATGCTGCTGCTCTGATCTCTGCTGTTGTAAAAATGCAAACTGCAAAGTTTGGCTGTTAGCAATCATTACAGGGAGAAGCTCTAAATCTAAGTATAATGTACCATTATAATAATTTATAAATCAAAGTAAAAATATTTGCAGTTTCAACTAACCATCTTTAAAAACTATATTCAGATAAACTTTACAATATTAACTCAAAATGTATACTCACTGAAAATATAGCATAGTTTCCCTTTAAAGGTGACAGAGGAAAAGAATATGAAAAGAAGCAATCCCCACCCACTATCATTTAAGAACAGCAGCCCACGCACTACACACACCCAGCATCCTGCAGCACACCCTTCGTTACACACTGTGAATTCAGCACTGGAAACTCAGGATATGCAGACACAGTATCCTAGAAAAAATCTCTGTCCAATATGCCACAAGGCATTACAGTGACCTATACCCCCTTGGTCATGCTTCCTCAGTGTATTCTATGAGTGGGCAGGCTGATGGTGTCAGTACTTCCCACAGCCCCACCAGACTGCAGCCGCCCTTATCCTGGAAATTACAAGCCCCCGTACTTTTAAACATTCCATTCTCAGCAAACACCAACAGGGTTTCCTGCTCCACTCCCTGACTTCAGGTCTAGTAATAATCCTCCTCCCATGTAACACCTTTTTCTAACTCTCAGTGATTAACTCTTACACCTCAAACATAAAGACTGGCACTCCTAATACAGCTGTTGCATTTTAATTACTTGTACATTGATAGAAGGACCAGAAATCACACAATCTACACAGATATTAGTTTCATCAGCTCTATGTTTATAAGGCTATATAATGTGTATTGTTGATTTGTAAAGAACAATGTATGTATATATCCGTAGTTGTATCCCACTCTACGGCCTCTGGGTACTATGTCTGACTCGAGTGCCCTTTCCATATAATTTTCTTGGCAATATTTTTTTACAAGGTAGGTTACCAGGTCTTTCCTCAATGATCCTCAAATACTTGCCTAGGGACTGGCAGGCAGAATGAGGCAACACACACATGCAAAGCCAATTTGTACACATACCAGGGCCAATTTAGACTGGAACCAATTAAACTACCCAGTATGTCTTTAGAGCATGGGACCCACATGAACACAGGATCAGTGTTGCCAACCTACCAGATTGAAATTTACTGGCACGACACCCAAACTTTACTGGCACAGCCATGTTTTTACTGGCATTTCACAAAAGTTACTAAATTACATTTTTAGGTGCAAATGTCAGTATTTACGCTACAAACAAGTACACTAGGCAAATAGCAATGTGATTTAAAGCGGATCTCCACCCTAAAGTGAAGATCCGCTGATCGGAACCCTCCCCCCCTCCGGTGTCACATTTGACACCTTTCAGGGGGGAGGGGGGTGCAGATAGCTGTCTAAAGACAGGTATCCGCACCCACTTCCGGCCCGCAGTCTCGGGCAAAAGACGGGCTTTTCCCGTTGTGTGCTGGGAACTCTCAGCTCCCAGCACACAGCGGGAGCCAATCGCGGGCGCAGCGCGACTCGCGCATGCGCCGTAGGGAACCGGGCAGTGAAGCCGGAGCGCTTCACTTCCTGGTTCCCTCGCCGTGGATGGAGGGGGGAGCAGCAGGGTGACGAGCGATCGCTCATCCTCTGCTGCGGACGCCGCTGGACTCCAGGACAGGTAAGTGTCCTAATATTAAAAGTCAGCAGCTGCTTGTCACTTACAGGTGAAACTCGAAAAATTTGAATAACGTGCAAAAGTTCATTTATTTCACTAATGCAACTTAAAAGGTGAAACTAATATATGAGATAGACTCACTGCATGCAAAGAAGATAGTTCAAGCTGTGATTTGTCATAATTGTGATAATTATGGCTTACAGCTCATGAAAACCCCAAATTCACAATCTCAGAAAATTAGAATATTGTGAAAAGGCTCAAAATGTCCCACTCTAATCAGCTAATTAAGCCACAACACCTGCAAATGGTTCCTAAACCTTTAAATGGTCTCTCAGTCTGGTTCAGTAGGAATCACCATCATGGGAAAGATTGCTGACATGACAGTTGTGCAGAAAACCATCATTGACACAATCCACAGTGGCGGAATTATAGGGGTCGCTGAGGTCGCCATGGCAACCGGGCCCCTTGCTGCAGGGGGCCCTTGAGGGCCCACTATACTCTTCGATAGGAGGAGCGGCAGGGGCGGCTGACATGAGCTCCCCGATCGTTAGCTGAAATTTGCAGGGAGCTCGTCATTAACCTAAAGTGAAAGTAGTGTGTGCTGTGCTCTTGGTCTCCCCCTAGAGTGCAGTACTCGGCAGTGTGTCCTATCTCTGTCTCACGGAGCCGAGCAGTGTCAGTGTGAACTTGAAGCCGCCGCCTTCCCCTCCTCCCTGTAGACTGCTACACGTGCCATGTGCATCATGTCCCGCGCTGATCATCTGAGCCGAGAGGTCTGAAGGGGGGGTCTGTAGTGTATTGTGGGGGGGACTGTCTGCACTGTGAGGGGGAACTGCACTGTGGGGGGGTGTCTGTACTGTGAGGGGGGACTGTCTGCACTGTAGGGGGGGTGTCTTCACTGTGGGGGGGACTGCATTATAGGGGGAATGTCTGCACTGTGAGGGGTGTCTGCACTTTAGGGGGGGCTGTCTGCACTGTAGGGGGGGGTCTTCACTGTGGGGGTGTCTGCACTGTGAGGGGGGACTGCACTGTGGGGGGTGTCTGCAATGTGAGGGGGGACTGTCTGCACTGTAGGGGGGGGTGTCGACACTGTGAGGGGGGACTGCACTGTGAGGGGGTCTGTTTAACATGCAGGGGGTCCAGAACTGTTAGGGGGGATGTATGTGTAACATGCAGGCATCCAGATCTGTGGGGGTCTGTGTAATGTAAAGGGGTGCAGGGTGCTATGTAATGTAAAGGGTCCAGAGGTGCTGTGTAATGTAAAGGGGTCCAGAGGTGCAGGGTGTTGTGTAATGTAAAGAGATCCAGAGGTGCAGGGTGCTGTGTAATGTAAAGAGATCCAGAGGTGCATGGTGCTGTGTAATGTAAAGGGGTCCAGAGGTGCAGGGTGCTGTGTAATGTAAAGAGATCCAGTGGTGTAGGGTGCTGTGTATTGTAAAGGGGTCCAGAGGTGCAGGGTGCTGTGTAATGTAAAGGGGTCCAGAGGTGCAGGGTGCTGTGTAATGTAAAGGATCCAGAGGTGCAGGGTGCTGTGTATTGTAAAGGGGTCCAGAGGTGCAGGGTGCTGTGTAATGTAAAGGGGTCCAGAGGTGCAGGGTGCTGTGTAATGTAAAGAGATCCAGTGGTGTAGGGTGCTGTGTAATGTAAAGGGGTCCAGAGGTGCAGGGTGCTTTGCAATGTAAATAGATCCAGAGGTGCAGGGTAATGTAAAGGGGTCCAGAGGTGCAGGGTGCTGTGTAATGTAAAGGGGTCCAGAGGTGCAGGGTGCTGTGTAATATAAAGGGGTCCAGAGGTGCAGGGTGCTGTGTAATATAAAGGGGTCCAGAGTTGCAGGGTGCTGTGTAATGTAAAGGGGCCCAGAGGTGCAGAGTTCTGTGTAATATAAAGGGGTCCAGAGGTGTAGGGTGCTGTGTAATATAAAGGGGTCCAGAGGTGCAGGGTGCTGTGTAATATAAAGGGGTCCAGAGGTGCAGGGTGCTGTGTAATGTAAAGGGGTCCAGAGGTGCAGGGTGTTGTGTAATGTAAAGGGGTCCAGAGGTGCAGGGTGCTGTGTAATGTAAAGGGGTCCAGAGGTGCAGGGTGCTGTGTAATGTAAAGGGGTCCAGAGGTGCAGGGTGCTGTGTAATATAAAGGGGTCCAGAGTTGCAGGGTGCTGTGTAATGTAAAGGGGCCCAGAGGTGCAGAGTTCTGTGTAATATAAAGGGGTCCAGAGGTGTAGGGTGCTGTGTAATATAAAGGGGTCCAGAGGTGCAGGGTTCTGTGTAATATAAAGGGGTCCAGAGGTGCAGGGTGCTGTGTAATATAAAGGGGTCCAGAGGTGCAGGGTGCTGTGTCATGTAAAGGATCCAGAGGTGCTGTGTAATGTACACAATAGTGACAAAGAGATATTTAAGGATGCAGAGGTATGCAGGGGGGGGGATGCCAGATGTAGGATCCGCCCCGGGGGGCCAAATGCACTAGGTACGCCCCTGTGTAGTACCAGCAAAAAAATGCTGTTCCTCCAAAAAGCGATCCATGCTCAGATCGCTTTTCCGGGGGATTTGAAAGATGGTAAAGAGGCAATATGTTGCCTACTGACTGCCTGTTTTAACCCCTTAAATGCATCATCACTATGCTGCAACTGCATGCAATGCACACAGTTGCAGGGGGTTGCAGTGTTGCCCCATTAACCTAGGGATGTACTTCAAGGGTGCCCTGACTGGAAAAAGATTGAGAAACAGACATAGAGGGACCAACCCCTCGAATTTCCTCCTGTAGCCGATAAATGCCTGCGGAAGGGAGATGAGGAGAAGCAGGGGGAAAATGAGAAATTGGTTACTTTATATTCCTGTTCCACCACCGGGCTCGGCGAAAAGAGCCCTGTCTGGGGGTCAGGGGGGCCTTTCATGGTTTCTTGAATCGGGGCCCTGAAGGTTCTAGTTACGCCGCTGACAATCCATAAGGAGGGAAATCCTCAAAAGGTAATTGCAAAAGAAGTTGGATGTTCCCAAAGTGCTGTATCAAATCACATTAATAGAAAGTTATGTGGAAGGGAAAAGTGTGGAAGAAAAAGGTGCACAGCCTGGAGAAGATTGTTGGGAAAAAGCCATTCAAAAGTGTTTGGGACTTTAACAAGGAGTGCACCGAGGCTGGAGTCAGTGCATCAAGAGCCCCCACACACAGACTGATCCTGGACATGGGCTTTAAATGTCGTATTCCTCTTGTCAAGCCATTCCTGAACAACAAACAACGTCAAAAGCGGCTTACCTGGGCTAAAGAAAAACAGACCTGGTATTTTGCTCAGGGGTCCAAAGTCCTCTTTTCTGATGAGAGCAAATTTTTCATCTAATTTGGAAACCAAGGATCGGGAGTATGGAGGAAGAATGGAGAGGCACACACCGCAGGATGCTTGAAGTCCAGTGTGAAGTTTCCACAGTTTGTGTTGATTTGGGGAGCCATGTCATCTGCTGTTGTTGGTCCACTCTGCTTCATTAAGTCCAGGGTCACCGCAGCTGTCCACCAGGAGATTTTGGAGCACTTCATGCTTTCTTTCTGCAGACAAGTTCTATGGAGATGCTGACTTCATTTTCCAGGAGGGCTTGGCACCTGCCTACACTGCCAAAAGCACCAAAATCGGGTTCAATGACCATGGGATTACTGTGCTTGATTGGTCAGCAAACTCGCCTGACCTAAAAACCCCATGGAGAATCTATGGTGCATTGCCAAGAGAAAGATGAGAGGCATGAGACGAACAATGCAGAAAAGCTGAAGGCCGCTATTGAAGCATCCTGGTCTTCCATAACACCTCAGCAGTGCCACAGGCTGATGGCTTCCATACCACACCGCATTGAGTCAGTTTTGCAGCAAAAGGGGCCCAAACCAAGTTCTGAGTACATATGCATGCTTATACTTTTCAGACGTACAATATTGTTCTATGTACAATCCTTGTTTTATTGATTGCATGTAATATTCAAATTTTCGAAGATTGTGGATTTGGGGTTTTCATGAGCTGTATGCTATAATCATCACAATTATGACGAATCACGGCTTGAACTATCTTGCTTTGCAATTAATGAGTCTATCTCATATATTAGTTTCACCTTTTAAGTTGCATTAGTAAGATAAATGAACTTTGGCACGATATTCGAATTTTTTGAGTTTCACCTGTATAGTAGTAAAAAGCAGACAGTGTTTCTAGCCCTTCCCTACTTTATCCAAAACTGTGAATTAAAGTTTCAGCTTAAATTACCCTTTGACAACTCTTAAATGCCATAATAAAATCAGGTGAAACAACTGATTTTCCTCATTGTTTCACAGCAAATCAGAACCGAATTTGTATGAAAATTCTCGTACAACAAAGGCTTTTTTTTTTGTTTATTGTTTCTGATCATGCATGTCTTTCGTTTCTGATTTTCCTCATATGAAAATGGTACACATTAAACGAAAATCATTTTTTTCCCGTATGAGAAAAAGTTTGGAGCACGTTCCTTCAAAAATTTTGGTTCAGAATGTTGGAATCGGCTGTAGAAAGTTGTGTACACACTATACGAAAATCGTACAACAGTTCCTCGGGCGAAAATGTTTGCCAGATTTTCTTATAGTGTATGCAAACCTTTAAACATAAGCCTCAGTAGATTGCAAGCTAATGGTGAAAATGATCCTTCTATACGATAAACAATATGTTTGCAAAAAACATTTTCATGCCTTGCTGTCTTATATGCTTCTGGACCCTCTTGCCCTACTACGCTCTTCCAGTGTTATAATGCCTGATGTGTCAATGAACAACTAGTCCAGGGTTTCATGGAAACCTAGGGCTCCATTTTATGGTATGTGCACCATTCTGGAGCTTTTGCTGAGGCATCTGAATGACACTGATGATCTTTAAAGCTGCCTGTAAGGGTGAAATTCTGAACACCACTGTAAGGGGGGAATTCTTCTCACTGGTCACAAAAAAAGGGAGTGAACTAGTCGGATTATAAATGTTGATGTGAGGTTTCTTGCATGTCAACGTCATAAGACCCAAGACTCAAGGACAAGTAAATATTGTTTAGGGCAGCATACAAACTGTTCTTTCAACCTGTAACTGGGTTGTATATTTAACTTGATAAGAACTGTGTTTCACACAATTGCTCAGCATCTTTATTTTTTTAATCATTAAGATTGTAAAGTATATAGCAAATTAAAATTAAGAATATTTGAAGCTGCTAAAGGAGATTTTTGGCCGACAAGGAGTGTTGTAACTGTTGTGATGTTCTAGAGATAAAAATGAATGCAGCAATGAGCTTATCAATAAATCAATAATTCTGTAGAACTCAGACTAGACCAGGAATAAATCAGGTGTGGTGCAGGCAAATGTTATGCCAAGGATAATGCCGATAGGAGAAGAGAGCCCAATGAGCAGAGGGATGAGCTTACCTGTCTAAGGCTGGTTTTTCACTGTCCAATCAGCAGACATGGGGTAGAGAGAAGATACCACTGTATTCCCTAAAGTGGTTGTAAACCTCAGGCATGAAATAGGAACAAAGCATATTCCTGTATAATGTGTGCTTGTCTCAAGCCAGAGAACTAAGTGTAATTTCTGTCCGCTGTCTCATTCCTCTTCTATAAGCATATGCCACTTCTGACGAGTTTTCCTGACACCAGGAGAAAAAATGGTAACAGGGAAAAGCACAACCTGTGATTACTCTGTACCTGTGTGTTGTGTAAAGGGTGGTGTGTCACTTCCATCCAATCAGCTCTTGGAGCTCTCCTCACTTTTGTAAGTTCAGCTCTCCATCGCTTGCTTTTCAGAGCTCAGCGATCCTGTACAAATTCTGCACTTTGAATGGATGGAGGGGAAAACAGCTGTAGTGACACATGTACAACTTATATAGGAAGATTTGCTTCATCTCTGTGTATTACCTAAGATCAGTCACTTCACTGGGTTTAAGTAAGGGTTTACAAGCACTTTAATTGTAAATGGTATCATGTCTCTTGTTCTGCTGTTTGGCAGGGATGTGTAACACTCAGAGTTAGATAGAAATACAAGTTCTTCAGCAAGTGAACAACTACCTTATAAGTACAGTATCTGAATATATTCAGTTGTTTGCTGAAGGTTTCGCTTTTTTTTCTAGTGCAGCAAACAGACTGCAAATTAATATAGTAATTAAATATTACTATATTGTCCATGATGCCTGGTATGGTGTGGGCGTCTAACATTTCCTGACCTGCTCTAAAAACCAACCCCACCATGTCTCATCATGTTAAACTACCACACCTTAAGTATTTGAAGGCCTGGGTGGAGGGCCTGTAGGCAGGGTAGCTCTATGTGCCAACTTATGGAGGGAAGAAGTTGTAAACAAAAAGTATTGTTTATGCTTATAAGGATGATGAGTTTCATTTCTAAGGCAACAACCAAAACACAAAAGATAAAAAGAAAATTTGAATTGTTAGGAATGGCAGTTGCATCAACCAGCAAAACGTCATCAGATAAATGTGATGCTGTTACCTTAAGTTCTTCTGCCAACTTCTTTTATTCAATTTACGACTGAACAGATGTTCAAATAGAGAATTTCCTTTTACAAAATAAAAACTCTAAAGTTGATCTTTTATACATTTATTAGAACTTTGGATTTTAATCACATCTATTTGATCAAGTGTATCTCAAGCCAAAAAAACAATTTTTAAGCTTTTTGGATAGCATAGGGAAGGGTTAACACCCATGTAAAGTTTGTTTTACTGTCTGTGCACCTGTTCAGAAGATTTCACCTCATTTTCTCTTCCATTGACAATTGGATTTTGAAAAATTTGGGTTGTTGTGGAAACAAGCCTTGGTGATAAAGCATCACTAGAGACACATTTTTCCTATAATAACTTTTACCAGAGTGAAATTCCATTCCTAGGGGTAGATTTCCTCTCACTTCCTGTTGTCTCCCTCTGTTTGTAAGGGCTCTTTCACACGTCCGTTCAGTTCGTCCGTTTTTTGGACGTCCGTTAACGGACCTCAATGCTTCCCTATGGGTTAGCGTCCGTTAGCGGATGAGCATCTGCTAACGTCCGTTAACATCCGTCTGCGGTAAGCTCCGTTTTTTTGGACGGAAGAAAACCCTATTTTTCTTCCGTCAAAAAAACGGAACGGACGAAAAACGGACGTTAGCGGATGATCCGTTTACCATCCGATCCGCTAACGTCAGTTTTTCATCAAAATACGTAAAAAAAAAAAAAAAGTTCTTAAAAAAAAAAACGGATGAAAAAAACTGATGAAAAACGGACGGAAAACGGAACGGAAACGGATGTAAACGGACGGAAAACGGACGAAAAACGGATGAAAAAACGGATCAACTGAAGGGGGAAAAAACTGATCTAAAAAACTGAACGGACGTGTGAAAGGTGAAATTCCCCATAAATAGCTTCCTTTACCTTAGTGCAGTCCTCCTTCACTTACCTCATCCTTAGATTTTGCTTTTATATGTCCTTATTTCTTCTGAGAAATCCTCACTTCCTGTTCTTCTGTCTGTAACTCCACACAGTAATGCAAGGCTTTCTCCCTGGTGTGGGGAAAGCCTCTTGAGAAGGGGAGGGGGCGAGCAGGCAAGTCAGGACACTCTCTACTTTGCAAATAGAGAAAGGAGCTGTGTGTTAGTGAGCGTCCTGACATGCCTGCTCACCCCCTCCCCCCTCAAGAGGCTTTCTTCACACCAGGGAGAAAGCCTTGCATTACTGTGTGTAGTTACAGACAGAAGAAGTGGAAGTGAGGATTTCTCAGAAGAAATAAGGACATTTAAAAGCAAAATCTAAGGATGAGGTAAGTGAAGGAGGACTGCACTAAGGTAAAGGAAGCTATTTATGGGGAATTTTTTTTTTCTTTACAACCCCTTTAAGGTTAGGCACATTCGACCACAGGTTAGATAGACATAGATTGCTATTGTCAGCCTCGTGTCGAATCTCCTCTCTATATAAAACTGTTGAAGCAACTAAAACAAAAATAAAGCATTTTTTATGTCGGGTCTTTCAGATTTCGCGTTCGTTTTTGACATTCGGACGAAAACGAATGCACATGTCTAATAACTATGTTCAAAATATTCATAACTGGAATTCAACTTTAAAGAATTTTTATAAATTCAATAACCTAAACACTGCAATGGTAACTGTATTTCTCATTCATTCAGGATGTAAATGTGAACAGAAAGTTTTAGAATGCTGTGAAAATATTTGCAGAATAATCTATATTTGTCTGTATCTATAGTTACATGAGCAGATATTTGGACTTCCACCCAGTCATGTGGTAGATCTGGCTGGATTGCATGATTGTAGCAATACACTTGCATCATCATGGTCAGTGAACTTGTTGTGAGAACATAACAGGCTTGGTTGTCAAGTACTCTACCAACCTCGTTTTCAATTGCTTTTGTGAATAAAAACTCCAGTGACTGCCAGTTTTACAAATGACTTCTGATCAAAGTTTGTTTGTACAATTAGTACTTCTGGACTTCTGTAAACCCTGCAACACTTCTACAAATACAAAATATAATTAATATAATGTCAAAGCAAAGTAGTAATAAAATAGATGAATAGCAAACACTCACTGCATTTTGATTTCAGAATTTGTTGGAAATAGTGTCACAATGTAATAAACTTTTTTGTTTTCTTTTAAACAAAGCATAACACATGTTGCACCAACTATGTGTGAGATATGCTTCAATAATCACAACTTTGCAAGTGCATGAAGCTGCCATATGTTATCCAGATATAAATATGCACAAGTATTAAAGCTAAAAATATCTTATAACACATGCAAATCACACTGTTGACAAAGATGGCCATTGCAGGCCATCTCCTAATTGGCTATCTGACTTTGATTGACAGCAGCGGCAGCCAATGGCACTGCTGCTTAGTCTCAGCCAATCAGGAGGGAAAATCTCAGACTTTCGTGGACATCGCTGGACAGAGAGGGACCTCAGATAAGTGTTAGGGGTGCTGAGGCAGACGGAAGGTTTTTTATCTTAATAAATAGAATGCCTTTACTACCCTTTAACTGGTTGCCGACCGCCCGCCTTCATTTTACTGCGGGAAGTCGGCACACCTGGGCGAGAGCCCGTAGCTATATGTCCGCTCTTTTTGCGGCCACTATCGCCGCCGGGCACGTGCGATTGCTCGTTACAGAGCGGGGACCGGGAGCTATGTGTGTAAACACAAAGCTCCGGTCCTGTCAGGGAGAGAAACGCTGATCTATGAACGGAAGATCAGTGATTTCCCCTAGTGAGTCCACCCCCCCATACAGTTAGAACACACCCAGGAACATACTTAACCCCTTCCCCGCCCCCTAGTGTTAACCCCTTCACTGCCAATGGCATTTTTATAGTAATACAATGCATTTTTATAGCACTGATCGCTATAAAAATGCCAATGGTCCCAAAAATGTGTCAAAATTGTCCGATGTGCCCGCCATAATGTCGCAGTACTGAAAAAAAAAACGCTGATCGCCGTCATTGCTAGTAAAAAAAAATATTAATAAAAATGCCATAAAACTACCCCCTTTTTTGTAAACACTATAAATTTTGCGCAAACCAATCAATAAATGCTAATTGCAATTTTTTTTAATGAAAAATATGTAGAAGAATACGTATCGGCCTAAACTGAGAGAAAAAAAATTTTCAATTTTTTTTGGGGATATTTTTGTTTATAGCGCAAAAAATAAAAACCGCAGAGATGATCAAATACCACCAAAAGAAAGCTCTATTTGCGGGAAAAAAAAGACGCCAATTTTGTTTGGAAGCTACGTCGCACGACCGCGCAATTGTCAGTTAAAGCGACGCAGTGCCGAATCACAAAAAGTGCTCTGGTCATTGGGCAGCAATATGGTCCGGGGGTTAAGTGGTTAAAGCCCTGCTTCACACATATGCAATTCTGGAGGTGTTTTCAAATGCACAGATTTGCATAATAGGCTAGAGATTATGTGTTCCTATTGAGGTGGTTCACACAGATGCAATCCATACACATTGGAATAGATTTAATAAAACCAATGCACTCAGAATCTGTACATGGTAGCCAATCATCTGCTAACCTCAGCTTGTTAAATTAAGCTTTGGCAATAAAACCTGGAAGCTGATTGGTTTCTGTGCCTGATTTTGCACTCTACAGCTTTAGTAAATAAGCCCCATTGCGTTTTGAGTGCAATTACGAAAAGGGTCCTGTTTGAGTGGTGTGTTCCAGACTCGTAAGTAATAGAGTATAGTGCCATGCAGAGAAAGATGTTCACATAGGTTTGCAATTGACATGCGTTTTTGCATTGCAGTCAATGAGAAATGATTTTGCATTGAAGTCAATGGAAGGCTTTTTTTAGCATTAAAGTCAATGCGTTGAAGTCAATGTGAGGCGATTTTGCATTTGAGGCAGTGAAGAGAGAGAGACAGCGAAATCGCACCTGCACTGAAATTGTACAGAAACTGGAATAATATTCACAAGACGAATGCCTGAATCGCATTTTGATTTCGGCACGCATATGTGTGAACCCAGGCTAATTTTTCATCCAGAAATTGCTGTACCTCACCAGTTCTCTCTAATTTATTTAATTGATGATCCTGAAACACACGTGATTCAGTAACACCCTTCTCTCTACGTCTTAGGCCTCGTACACACGAGGGGATATGTCCACTGAAAACGGTCCAATGGACCGTTTCAGCAGACATCTCCGCTCGTGTGTATGGGCTAGCGGACAGATTTCTCCACCCGACAGATTTCAAAGCATGCTTTGAAATCTATCCGGTGGAATCTGTCCGCCCGACATGTCTGCTGGTTAGTACACTTACCAGCAGACATGTCGTCCCCCACCACCGCCGCGCCGCCGCCGAATGGATTCGGCGCATGCGCGGAAGTGTTTAACTTCCTGGTGCGGTGACGTGGCGGCGTCAACGTCACCGCCACGTCACTGCGCCGTCCGGCGGCGGGGAATTTGATCCGATGGTGTGTACACGCCATCGGATCAAACTCCCGATCGGACATATCCGATGGAAATGGTCCGCGGACCGTTTTCATCGGATATGTCCGATCGTGTGTACGAGGCCTTATACACAGTAGGCCAAATGTTACAAATGCCAGTACTATGGAGATCCTCAAAGCCACCATTTAGATTTGAGTTACATAGCACAGGCTTCCAGAAATACACTTCTTCTTCCATCTTACTGACCCTGTGTGGAACGGCTTGTGCCAGGGCTTTTTTTTAGCAGGAATGCAGGGTAACGCAGTTCTGGCACCCCCAGCACTAAATCGAGTGTTGGGGTGTGCTGGAGGTCTACTGATGCAATCTGCTGGGGATCTTTTGTCGCTGGAGGTTGCAGAGAGTCTATTGTACCCGGTGGGGGATCTATTGTTGTGGGAGGGGTCTTATGTGGCGAGGGGGTCAATTGTGGCTGGTAGGAAGCTACTTTTGAGGGAGGGGTCCCCTGTCGGTGGCGGCAGAGTTTATTGATGATGGTTGCTAGGAGATCTACTGTATTGTTGCTGGTGAGGATCTGTTGATGTTGGGGGTATTTTGTTGCAGAGGTTCTATTGTTACTGGGGGGTATAATGTTATTGAGGGATATTTTGTGTCTGGAGGGGATCTATTTAATTGTTTTTCATTTTATCATTAACAAAGTCCATACAAATTACCTACTTGGTTCTGTTTTCTCTGAAAGGGGCAGAACTGGGAGGTGGGTAGAGGGTGGAACCAAGGCACAGTGCTTTGAGGTGGGTAGTGGGCAGAGAGAAGGGAGGAGTACCTGAGCCTGTTCTCTCAGAAATAAAGCCATGCTTAGTGGCATTCATAGGAATTCAGATTAAGGTCATTGAGTGAACATTTTGAATTTACTGCAGATGATGTGTACAACTGATAGCATTAGTTTCTTCCTGAATGCACTCACTTGGTGTCTGGAATTTATTTTTAAATTGGAGCACTCCAGAGCTCTTTCCATAATGTGCCACTATACACATCATACTCAAACAATTACTCTCTAGTGTGCCCTCCTCCAGCAATGCAGGGTCCAAACTCTCTCTGCTCACCCTGTCTATGGCCACAGGGCTACTTCTGTATTCCAGAATCTTCTCTATTCACCCACTAATAAAGCATGTAAGGTGAAGTTACATTATTCTGGCACACTGCTGAATTCTCGACATCTAACACAAAGCAAAAATTTCACCGTAGACAGGTAACGCTGTAAAGACATATAAAGTCCCCTTTACCAAAACAAAATGCAACCGCTATTAAATATTCACAACTTTAAGTTACAAAGCAGTAGATGTGATGTTTTCTCATATTTCTTAGATTACTATTACAGTAACTATCCGTACTTTTTTTTTTTCTTTTTTTTTTACATAGAGTATTTATAAAATATTTTATGTCTTTCTAAGATCTGCTGAAAAGCTTATTTGCTTTCTCTTGAAAAACAGCAATAGCCCATTAAATTAGTCAAAAGGCACATTTTAGGAACAAAGTAACCCGTGTTTTCGACTGACAACAACAGAAAGGGCTCAAAAAGTTTAGGTACCAGCTATAAATTTTAAGCACATTGCTTACTTGGTTCATGGGTTTTGTTCACCCCCAGACTGAGCAAAGATGAAAAAGCAAAAAATCTAATTAATGAGGGAGGACTGTAAGATCATCAAATGTTGCAGGGCTGATGTATGAAAAGTAAGCTATAAGAAAAATAATCTTGCTTCCCATGGCAACTATTCGGCCTTCTAATATGACCTTTGAGTTTTGGGTCCGAATATGATTTAAAGTGCTTGTAAACCTCAGACATGAAATATGAACAAAGCATATCTCTCTTCAGCAGGGCTCAGCAAACCCCCGGGTGCCAGGTCGCAATTGCGACTAGAATTGGCGACCTGGCGCCAGGGGCAGCACAGCTGGGGTACCCTGTCTCCATGAGCACCCCCCTCGCGATCGTGTCAGGCTGCGCTGGCCAGTAATTGAGGCCACGGCTTTGCGGCCTTCTGCGGTCCTATGGTTCCTTCTGGAATCTGGTGCCCTCTTATGGTGGCCGTTAGTATGAATAGACAACCAGCAATGCTAATGGAGCTTTCCTGCCTGTTTCCATCTCCTTCCCTTTACTTAGAAGTTAGAACCCCCAAACATTATATATATTTTTTATTCTAAAACCCTAGAGAATAAAATGGCGGTCATTGCAATACTTTCTGTCACACCGTATTTGCGCAACGGTCTTACAAGCGCATTTTTTTTGGGAAAAAAATACACCTTTTTTAATAAAAAAATAAGACAACAGTAAAGTTAGCCTAATTTATTTTATATTGTGAAAGATAATATTACGCCGAGTAAACTGATACCCAACATGTCACGCTTCAAAATTGCGTCCACTCGTGGAATGGCGACAAACTTTTACCCTTTAAAATCTAAATAGGCGATGTTTAAAAAATTCTACAGGTTGCATATTTTGAGTTACAGAGAAGGTCTAGGGCTAGAATTATTGCTCTCACTCTACCAATCGCGGTGATACCTCACATGTGTAGTTTAAACACAGTTTTCGTATGCGGGCACTACTCGCGTATGTGTTTGCTTCTGCACGTGAGCTTGGCGGGACGGGGCACGTTCCTGGCTCCTAACTTTTTTAGCTGGCTCCTAGATTCCAAGCAAATTTGTCAAGCCCTGCTCTATAGTGTGTACTATATTGTGTAATTTCTGTCTGCTGCTTTCTTCCTCTGTTATCTGCATGAGCCACTTCTGACACGTTTTCCTGACACGAAGAGAGAAAAGATAACAGCGGAGGGACCTCCAGCTGATTGACAGCTTCAGCTTTATTCCTGTGTGATTAGGGGGCGGGGTTCCATTCTCTTCCCTTCAATCAGCTCTCAGAGCTCTCCTCACTGAGCCCAGCAGTGTGCCATTTCAGTTATCTTCCCCGCATTTTTCTGACAGCTCAGACAAGCTTTATAATTTCTGGAGTTTGTTATGGCATGATCTTGAGGTCGCATGTTATACTTGAAATCTGTATTCTAGTTTATTTTGAATGCTTTTATGATGCTTCTACTTGATTTGTGGAAGTGTTTTTTCAGTGTAGGTTTTTGTTGTTAAATGAAAAACACGTTTAATAAAAAATTACTTGATAAAAAAAAAATAAAAAAAACTATTACTGTGAAAAATAGGAATTTATTTAAAAGCCATGCATAAAAAAGACTGCCCCTAACCTGATACCCTGGAACATTTTGATGCAGTATACACCTGAATGCACGAAGTGGCAGTGTCAACCTGAAGTGCCTGACGTAAAATATGATATTTTTTTCTCTGTGCTACAGAAAGTAATTTAGTCTGTAAATAAAATCATCTGACTTGGCCATATGATTTTTGTTCTCTCTACACTAATACCAACAGTTGGCTGTGTAGGCTTGTGAAAAATATGTGATGATGAATGTTGGCCACAAGCACATTGTGTCCCTTGAAGGCTCTGAATGAAAACTGTTATTTGGTGGTACTCATGTTTAGCTTGGCCATGTCTAATGTCTGTTGAACTCTTATACATGAATGCTCTACCACCTGACATCAGGCATTCCACAAAAACCACACAGTCCTATATTATGACTTTAACTACTCTGTTCTCAGTGCTGAATAGAAATACAAGGAACCAGGAATTAAAAATGAAACTAATAATATCTAATTATGGTGGATATAGTCTACATATTATTTTTACTGTGTACAAAGACACTCATAATTCAGTTCAAATTAAACAAGCAGAGGAAATATTAAAGCGGAGGTCCCACAAAACAAAATATATTAAAAGCCAGCAGCTACAAATACTGCAGCTGCTGACTTTTAATAAATGGACACTTACCTGTCCAGTGCGCCCGCGATGTCAGCAGTCAAGTATTCTCCCCTATTTCATGTGATATTTAACACACACTATATAGGGCTATCTAGGGGGATGTTCTGCCAATCGTGTCTGTTACACTCCCCTCCAGTCTGTGTGTATTGTTTGTATGTGTTTAGATTTACAGGGAGGAGATACCTCCATCAATCAACATGTAATATCCCACCCCCTTTCTGTTTACCTGTCTAGTGGGCATGGATGAGGGTGGAGGGAAGGGCTGTCATTTATCTGGAGTGTACACCCACATGTGTGATTCTATAGTCACATGAGCTGCTCAGATAGGAATAAAAGGAAATGAACATCTAAGAAAAGAACTGAAACTGGAGCATACTCAGTAGATGTGACAACGACTGATCTACACAATATCAGGTTACAGTGGGGACATAGACAAGGAGGGAGGGACAGTGAGCAGCAATGAAGTTATTGATAGCAGTTTTAAAACCTGACAAGAGTTCTAGTGCTTCCCGTCAAAACTAAAAAAGTTCTTGAGAAAAACATTAAAGCTGAGGTTTGGATAAACGTATCTATCGCTTTAGTGACCTAACGTACCTGTAATAAAGTTTGTCCCATGTCTGTTAGGCAGCTGAATCCTGTAGAAATCTTCTATGTAGGGATGCCCTGTCCTCTTCCCGCTGCTAAACTTCCAGCACTGTGTGGTGTTAATAACTCTGAGTCATATGAGAAGTTGCAGTCAATAAGCTCCCAACAGGCATCCACTCTCAATTGATCTCTGAGTGGGGGGAAGAGTCCTGTGATTAATCAGACTCTTCCCCATTCACAGATCATGCTTCAGATGTTTCAGGCAGTGTACACTATTACATTTTTTTCCCCAATGGGTAGAAGGAAGGTAGAACAGGCCCCTGTCGGGAGCTTGTTCACTGCAGCTTCACAGAAGACTTGGAGCTATTAACTCTCTGAGTGCCAGAAGCAACAGGAAGAAGACTGATGCCCCCCCCCCCCCCCGTTTCACTTACCTGACCCTTCGAAAGTCCCGCACTCGCCCCCGTCATGCCCCTCGTTTCTGAGCCTTGGCATTGATTGGCTACACTGGATGGATTGAAAGCAGCACAGCCATAGGCTGGGGGTGGGGCAGAGTGATACAGTGAGCGGAAATAGCCACTGGTTGTATCACGGGAGCGCGCCCGCAGGAACTCAACACCATGCAAACTCGCTTGCATATAGAGTGTTGAGTTCTTGAGTGGAAGAGCCGAGACAGCTGCCGAGGGACCCCAGAAGACCAGGTTCAGGGACACACTGTGCAAAACGAGCTGCATAGTGGAGGTAAATATAACATGTTTGTTATTTTATTTTTTTATGAATCTTTACAACCCCTTTAACCTTCCTGGCGGTATAATTCTGTCTGGAATTATGTACCAAAAGCGGTACAATTATTTGCATGGAAGTTTGGCGTGTTATACTGTAAGCCTGCAATTCTTAGGAATAACTTGCTTAAATCTGTCCAAACAAGATTCTAATAGGCATCCCGGGTATGATAAAGTTTGAAAAACAAAATCATAATTTTTTATATAATAAAAAACTATAAATAATTATAACAAATTATAATGTAATTATAATAAAAAATATTCAATAATGTAATCAACTCAAAACCACTGAAATTTGCTCAGTTGCAGAATTGTCGCTGTCATTATTTTTTTTTTATGACGAATTTCCCCACAAATCGCTATCGCTCAATTCTGCAAGTGATTATAATTTATTATCGCTGTTTTCTAGCTAATCTAAAACCATTTTTGACATAAAGGGACACTTTTGGTTGCTATGGACAATCTACAGTTTCCAGGCAGAAAGAACATTTTTTATTACCATATTTATCGGGGTATAGCGTGCTCCCGCGTATAGCGCGCACCCCTAAAGTTGCCGCCATTCCTGTGGAAAAAAAGTTTTTTGTACTTACAGTTTTGGTGTCTTGCGCGGCGTCCATCGGCGGCTTCGGGTGTCCTCTTCGTCGGGTCCGGTGTCCTGTTCGGTGGGTCCGGTGTCCTTTTCGGCGGGTCCGGCGTCCTCGCGGCATCCTCCTCGCTTTCCCGCGCAAAGTTTCAAATACTCCGCCGGCATATACCGAGCGCAGTACACTCGGGTATAGTCGGGCAGACTCGGCTCCTCTCGCGCTGACGTCCTGGACGTACAGGACGTGAGCGCGAAAGGAGCCGAGCCTGCCCGACTATACGCGAGTGTACTGCACTCGGTATATGCAGGCGCAATACACACGTGAATAGTCGGGCAGGCTCGGCTACTCTCGCGCTCACGTCCTGTACGTCCAGGACGTCAGCGCGAGAGGAGTCGAGTCTGCCCGACTATACCCGAGTGTACTGCGCTCGGTATATGCCAGCGCAGTATTTGAAACTCGGCGCGGGAAAGCGGCTATCGGCGTATACCGCGCACCCACGATTTTGCCCTGATTTTCAGGGCAAAAAAGTGCGCGGTATACGCCGATAATTACGGTATATAAAAGAACACGCAGGGCACCGGACAGACCACTAGGGACAAGGGGGGTGTGTATTTTTTACATACAGCACTGTAATCTATAAGATTACAGTATACTGTATGTAAAGTGTTTGTTTACTTTTTTGAATTTGGCGCCGTTCTCCGCTCCCGTGCGTCGTAACGTCGCAGGGAACGGAGATCGGCTGCACATGGGGACGCTGTGTGAATCGAGCGAGCACCCGCTCGCTCACACAGCGTGGATGCATCGCTGGATCCAGGAAGAAGGTAAGACAGCGCGCGCTGCAGGCTCTGCATGGCTAACCCGAGCGTGACTCAGGGATACCGATCTCAGCCAAAAAAAAACACCCCGAGTCACGCTCGGGATACCGCCAGGGAGGTTAAAGGGTCACTAAAGGAAAAAAATTTTTTTGCTGAAATGACTGTTTACAGGGTATAGAGACATAAAAGTTAACCGATTCCTTTTCAAAATGATAAATGATTAAAAATAGATAAAAATCAATCATATAATGTGAAAGGGAAGTGCTTGGTGCATGGTTTACAACTGATGGATCAGTAGAAGGACAATTATAATGTACTTACACAACATAATCACCTATGCCTTTCCACTTCAACATTGTAACAAGTGCAGTTAGTTACTCTTAAAACCACTTCAGCCCCGAGCCTGTTTTTTAGATTCGGTGCTTACGAGACTAAAACAGTTTTTTTTGCTAGAAAATTATTTAAAACCCCCAAACATTATATATATTTTTTTCTAACACCCTAGAGAATAAAATGGCAGTCATTGCAATACTTTTTCTCACACCGTATTTGCGCAGCGGTCTTACAAGCGCACTTTTTTTGGAAAAAATTCACTTTCTTGAATTAAAAAATAAGACAACAATAAATTTGGCCCAATTTTTGTATATATTGTGAAAGATGATGATACGCCGAGTAAAATGATACCCAAGATGTCACGCTTAAAAATTGCGCCCGCTCGTGGCATGGCGTCAAACCTTTACCCTTAAAAATCTCGATAGGCGACGTTTAAAAAATTCTACAGGTTGCATTTTTTGAGATGCAGAGGAGGTCTAGGGCTAGAATTATTGCTCTCGCTCTAACGAGCGCGGCGATACCTCACTTGTGTGGTTTGAACACCGTTTTCATATGCGGGCGCTACTCGCGTATGCGTTTGCTTCTGCGCGCGAGCTCGTCGGGACGGGGCACTTTCAAAAATTTTTTTGGGGTTTTCGTTTTTATTTCTATTTATTTTATAATGTTTAACACTGAAAAAATAAAAAAATTATCACTTTTATTCCTATTACAAGGAATGTAAACATCCCTTGTAATAGAAAAAAGCATGACAGGTCCTCTTATATATGAGATCTGGGGTCAAAAAGACCTCAGATCTCATATTCAGGCTTAAATGCAAAAAAAAAAAAAAAGTCAAAATGTAAACAAATTAAATGTCTCTTTAAGACGCTGGGCGGAAATGACGTTTTGACGTCACTTCCACCCAGCAGAGGTATGGGGACGGCTGAGGGACATTTTTTCCCTCAGTCGCATCCCCGGACAGCCAGCAAGAGGACCCGATCGCCTCCGCCGCTACCGACGGCTACGGTAAGCGGCGGAGGGCGCGGGAGAGCGGCGGGAGGGGGGGGCACCCTCTCCCGCCGCCGGTAACGGCGATCTTGCGGCGAATCCGCCGCGATGACCGCCGTTATCGTTAACAGGACCGCCCCACGAAGAGATGGATATCTCGGTTGTGGCAGCAGCTTCTGCCGTTACCGAGATATCCATCTTCAAAAAAATGACGTCTTTGGACGTGGGGCTGGTCAGAAGTGGTTAAAGTGAACCTGGCAAAACAGTTCTTATCTCATTTTGCTAGAGGCTGCCACCTGGCTCCCAAAACTGGTGCTAGTACCAGAAAAGAGCACACCTCTGCATTACTACACAAAATCCTCTAAAGCTTGTACCATTTCTGGCAATGGCAACCACTAGCACCACACCGAAGCAGGGGAACAACCAGTTTACAACCGCTTTAAAGTGGTATTTAATCCAAAACCAAAAATGTAAAATATTGCAGCTTACCGATCAATAGATGTGGTGGCTGCATTCGTTTTTTTTTTAGGCTTTTCACCTTCTGTTCCCACCTTGTGATCTGGCCAGTAACACACCTCTTGTATTATGCCGCATACACATGGTCGGACATTCCAACAACAACACCCTGTTTATTTTTTCCGACGGATGTTCACTCAAACTTGTTTTGCATACACACGGTCACACAAATGTTGTCAGGAATTCCGAACATCGAGAACGCGGTGACGTACAACACTATGACAAGCTGGTGAAGTTTAATGATTCTGAGAATGCGTCAAATTCCGAGCATTTGTAGGATTTTTGTGCTTCGAATTGTGTACACACGGTCGGAAGAACTATTGTTGTCAGGATAATTGTCGGAAAAATTGAGAACCAGCTCTCAAATTTTTGTTGTCGGAAATTCCAACAGCAAATGTCCGATGGAACCTACACACAGTCGTACTTTCCGACAACAAGCTCCCATCGAACATTTGTTTCGGAAATTCCGACTGTGTGTAGGCTCCATCGGACATTTGCTGTCGGAATTTCCTACAACAAAAATTTGAGAGCTGGTTTTCAAAAATTAAAAATAATGCAACCATCACACCTAAGAACTGGTAAGCTACAATATAATAAATGTTTGCTTTTGGGTTTAATACCACTTTAAGGACAGATATAGCCAGGGAACTGGTGTTTTCCAATGTGGTGGAGCATACAATCTCCTTCAATGCGACAGTGATCAAGTTTAATCATCAATCGCTAGGTCCTGGAGCTGTCACATGGTGGAGAGGGGGTGATGTCACCGCTCCAACATCAGCTGACTTTGGGAATTTTGGGAAGGGAGGAAGAAGTGGCAGGCCATCACCTGAAAAGTGAGTATCAGCGAGTTGTGAATATGTAAAGTGACCATGGGGTTGATTTACTAAACTGGAGAGTGCAAAATCTGGTGCAGTTCTGCATAGAACCCAATCAGCTTATGTGTTGTATTGTTAACGCTTAATTAAAAAATTGGCCCGTACACATGATCCGAATATCGTACGACAAATCGTACAACTTTTTTTGCTTAATAGTTGCAAGTAGAAATTAAATAGGTTATTAAAGTCACGGAAATTCTCGTACGACAGAAAAAAAAATCGGAAGTGGTGTCATATGTTGTAATGTATTTGTATTGTATTTGGGACAACTGTAGTGACCAAAAGAAAATCGTACGAGAAAATTAATATAATATAAAGATAATATCGGATGAACTGTCATGATCGGCTCTCGAATGCTCTGTACTAACAATCCGATTATCTTTCTCGGCCGTCATTTTTTCGTACGATATTTGGATCGTGTGTGCGGACCATTAGAATCTGATTGGCTACCGTGCACAGCTGCACCAGATTTTGCACTCTCTAGTTTTAGTAAATCAACCTGTGAATTTTTAAGAAGGAGGTCAACCATGGGACTGATACATGCCATAGATGATTAGTGGGATAATAAATGGAAACATTGACTGCTAGATATTCCAAAAATGTTATAATTTATGACCTTTACAGGGCACTGACATGTTAGAATCTTGTACATACCATTAGCTTCCCCTATAGTAGAGATAGAAAGGAAGTTCTCAC
The DNA here is from genome assembly GCA_029574335.1 of Rana kukunoris. Classification (NCBI taxonomy): domain Eukaryota; kingdom Metazoa; phylum Chordata; class Amphibia; order Anura; family Ranidae; genus Rana; species Rana kukunoris. The sequence goes on from CM056050.1 coordinate 459,299,873, forward strand.
TATATGATGCTGCTATTAAGCCAGGAGGAAATGTGTGCTCTCTGGATGCAACAATAGAATATCTATATTGATGAAGCTTGCATTACTTGTGGCAAAAACACGCCTGGAATTCCAGCTGAATACATTCCAGACGTACTTTTATGATGTGGGACATGAAAAAAACGCTGGTGGAAAGCAGCACAAAGCCTCTTCTCTTTGAAAAAATTATTCTAAATCACCATAAAAGTTATAGAGAGATAGGTGGAGCTATATGTACTGTTTTATCTCCAATAAAATAGAGGTTAACATTAAGTTGGAAGAAAATTACTCAGTTTACTGCTGTTGCTAAGTTGCTTCAAGACATTGATTTCAAAGCCCCTCTATTCACTTCCATTGCCAGCTCACTCTGCCAAATTTTGACTACAATCTTCCCCATTCATTTCAGAAGGAATATCTTCTAATATTATATACACAGGGGCTAATCCATGAAAACTGTAAAAAAAAAGAAAACAGTTGTACAGTAAAACCTTGGATTGAGAGTAACTTGGTTTGAGAGTCATCATTTTTTTTTTATAAATTCTGATGTCTTGATATAAAAGAGAAGAGGCACCTCTAAGTGTAGCAATTGTTTACATTTAATGAAGGCACAACATTTTGAAACTCACATGGTTGATGATTAAAACAGGCACACCTAAGTATGCAGGGATCCGGGGTAAAGCTGTCCACATAGACTTTCCTCCATCAACATTGTCCCTTCCACAAGCACTTCAAGTCTCGCTTTCAGATCGCTCTACTGCAGAGTAGTCTTCACGGTAACGATTGCAGACTGACAGCAGTGAGAGCCAGAAGTGTGGAGGATGATCTATGTGGACAGCTTTACTCTGAATGCCTGCATACTTAGATGTGTCTGTTTTAATTATCAACCATGTGATGTGCTAAATGTTGTACCTTCATTAACCCCTTTAGCCCTGGAGGATTTGGCTGCTCAATGACCAGGCTGACCATTTTTTTGTGATACGGCACTGTGTTGCTTTAAATGACAATTGCGCGGCCGTGCGACACTGTACCCAAATAAAATTGATGTCCCTTTTTTCCAGTAAATAGAGCTTTATTTTGGTGGTATTTGATCATCTCTACGGTTTAGATTTTTTGCAATAAACAAAAAAAGAGCGACAATTTAAAAAAAAAAAAAAACATTATTTTTTACATTTAGCTATAATAAATATCCCCATTTTTTTTTTAACCACTTTCCGACGGCCGTACGAATATATGCGGCCGTCGGTCTGTCCTGAATCTCTGACAGGACGCATATATGCGCCCTGTGCTTTTAATGGCCACTAGAGGGCGCGCGAGCGCCGCCGGCGGCGTGCCCGCTGCATTCCTGAGAAGCCGATGCGCGTGCCCGGCGGCCGCGATGTCCGCCAGGCACTCGTAATCGGCGGTTACAGGGACAAGACATGGATCTCTGTGTGTAAACACAGAGATCCACGTCCTGTCAGGGAGTGAGGTGACCAATCTGTGTCTCTTGTACATAGGGACACAGCATCGGTCACCTCCCCCAGTCACCCCCCCTCCCCCCACACAGTTAGAACACACCCAGAATACATTTAACCCCTTCCATGCCCCCCTAGTGTTAACCCCTTCACTGCCAGTCACATTTATACAGTAATCGGTGCATTTTTATAGCACTGATCGCAGTATAAATGTGAATGGCGCCAAAAATGTGTCAAAAGTGTCCGATGTGTCCACCATAACGTCGCAGTCCCTATAAAAATCGCAGATCGCCGCCATTACTAGTAAAAAAAAAATTATAAAAATTAATAATAATTCTGTCCCCTATATTGTATGCGCTATAACTTTTGCGCAAACCAGTCGCTTATTGCGTTTTTTTTTTTTTTTACCAAAAATATGTAGAATAATACGTATCGGCCTAAACTGAGAAATGTTTTTATTTTATTTTTAAAAAAATGGGCTATTTATTATAGTAACAAGTAAAAAATATTGACTTTTTTTCAAAATTGTCGCTCTTTTTTTGTTTATAGCGCAAAAAATTAAAACCGCAGAGATGATCAAATACCACCAAAAGAAAGCTCTATTTGTGGGGAAAAAAGGACGCCAATTTTGTTTGGGAGCCACGTCACACGACCGCGCAATTGTCCGTTAAAGCGACGCAGTGCCAGAAGCTGAAATTTCACCTGGTCAGGAAGGGTTATAAGTGCCCAGTAAGGAAGTGGTTAAAGTGCATTTTTTTTTAAAAAAAGGTACATTTTTTCCTCAGTTTAGGCCGATATGTATTCTTCAGCATATTTTTGGTAATAAAAATCGCAATAATCATATATTGATTGGTTTGCGCAAAAGTTATAGGCCCAGATTCAGAAAGCAATTACGCCTGTCTAACTGGTGTTAGACAGGAGTAATTTCAAATTTTGCGCGCCGTATCACTAGTTTGAATCCTCAAACCATGATACGGCGGCTTCGATCCGAGAGGCTTACGTCTTCGTAAGCCTTCGGATCTACGCTGCATTATTTTTGCGGCCGCTGGGAGGAGTTTGCGTCGTTTTGATGCGTCGGGATATGCAAATGTGTTTTTACGGCGATCCACGAAGATACGAGTGGTCTTCGCAATCGCTTTCGTCTATTTTTTTTTACGTACTGTTAGACCAGCTTTTTGCTGGTCTAACGGTACGTAGCCCATGTTAAGTATGGCCGTCGTTCACGCGTCAAATTTTTTTTTTTTTTTACGTAACTCGTTCGGGACTAGGATTGTCCGTAAACGACACTACTCAAACAACGAATGACGTAACGACGTGTTTTTGCGCAATGCACGGCGGGAAATTTGGGAACGGAGCATGCGCAGTTCGATCGCCGCGGGAACGCGCCTATTTTAAATGCTTCACGCCCCCTACTCGCGCAGATGGATTGCGACGGGAGAAATACACTACGCCGCCGTCGTTTACTGGACAAAATCTACCTGGATTCCACGTAGAGCCAGGTAAAAAACTGCAGCGTAGTGTATTTCTGATACTCTACGATAGTCTAATTCTATCTGAATCTGGGCCATAGCGTCTACAAAATAGTTAAGTGTATGTTAGGACGATCCATTTATGTACCTATATGTATTTTGTATGTATTTATGTGTATTTTGAGAATGCCTTGTATTTTTTTATAAATGTCTTGCAAATGTTTGCAACATGTAACATTTAACATGTAACATTTTTATCTGTAAAAAAACTTAATAAAAACTATTTAAATTACAAAAAAGGGTAAAGATTTATGGCATTTTTATTTATTTTTTTATTTATTTTTACCAGTAATGGCAGTGATCTGCGATTTTTATCAGGACTGTGACATTAAGGCATTATGACGGATCGGACACTTTTGACAAATTTTTGGGACCAGTGACAATTATACAGCGATCAGTGCTAAAAAATGCACTGGTTACTGTGTAAATGTCACTGGCAGGGAAGGGGTTAACAGTAGGGGGCAATCAATGGGTTAAAAATGTTCCCTCAGTGTGTGTTCTAACTGTAGGGGGATGGGACTAACTGAGGAGATGACAGATCGCTGTTCATAGCTAGTAGGAACTCATAATCTGCCTCTCCTCTCCTCAAAGAACAGGTATTTGTATGTTTACACACTCGTCCTTGTTCTGGCTCTCGTGCCCGTGATCGTCTGCTATCCCGCTTAAAGGAGGCAACGTACAGCTACGATGTAATCTTTTTACATGGACTATAAACTGAAGGACTTATAAATAAATGGTTGTGGAACAAATCACCTGAGTTTTCATTATTTCTTATGTAGAAATTTGCTTTGATATACAAGTTCTTTGGATTACAAGCATATTTCCAGAATGAATTATGGTAGCAATCCAAGGTTTTACTGTACTTCCTAATTGTATTTCCCTTTAATGTAACCTGATTGGTTACAGTTGGTTTACATTATACTTTTCTTACCTTTATCCCTATTTGCTTTTCTCTATGCTTAACCGCTTAAGGACCGCTACACGACTTTTTACGTTGACAGAATAGCACGGCTGGGCAAATGGGCGTACAGGTACGTCCCCTTTAATTTGCTGCTTTGTGGTGGCGCACGCACGCCACAGGCGGTTGCGAGCTCTGTGACCGTGCCCGCGGGACCAGCAGACTCAATGTCCGCCGGTGTCCCATGATCGGGTCACAGAGCTGAAGAACGGGGAGATGTCAGTGTAAACACAACATCTTCTCGTTCCTCCGAGTGACAGGTCACTGATTGTCTGTTCACCGGATGCATTAAGGTGAAAAAACACGAGGGTTTACAACCCCTTTAAGAGTAGATATAGCAATATACAAATATCTAAAAGGTGATCCTAGAATAGGGAGAAAACTATCCAGTTTCAGGTCACTTAACTGCTTGTCGCTTGCCGTCCACCCACTGTAGTTTTACGGCGACAGGTTGGCTCGGCTGCGCAAAATCACGTAATATAACTTGATTTTGCATTGCGACCACTATTTTGCGCACGTCCCCTGCTCTCCCCTGCTGCTGATGTGAGTGCCCGGCAGGTGCGATCAGCGCCGGGCACCTGCAATCGCTCGTGACAGAGCACACACAGCTTCCGGTTCTTTCAGGGGGAGAAATGACTGATCGTATGTTTATACAATGACAGCGATCTGTAATTTCCCCTAGTCAGTCCCACCCCCCCTTCAGTTAGAACACAATGAGGGGACATAATTCACCCCTTGATTGCCATCTAGTGTTAACCCCTTCCCTGCCAGTGACATTTTTACAGTAATCAATGCATTTTTATAGCACTGATCACTATAAAAATGCCAATGGTCCCAAAAATGTGTCAAAAATGTCCGATGTGTCCGCCATAAGGTCGCAGTACCGATAAAAATCGCAGATCGCCACCATTACTAGTAAAAAAAATAAATAAATAAAAATGCCATAAAAGTATCCCCTATTTTGTAGACGCTATAACTTTTGCGCAAAGCAATTAATAAACGCTTATTGCATTTTTTTTTTTTTTACTAAATATGTAGAAGTATACGTATCGGCCTAAACTGGGGAAAAAAACTGTTTTTTTATATATTTTTGGGGGATATTTATTTTAGCAAAAAGTAAAAAATATATATTTTTTTTCAAAATTGTCGCTCTATTTTTGTTTATAGCGCAAAAAATAAAAACCACAGAGGTGATCAAATACCACCAAAATAATTCTCTATTTGTGGGGAAAAAAGGACTTCAATTTGGTTTGGGAGCCACGTTGCACAATCGCGCAATTGTCAGTTAAAGTGACGCAATCCCGAATCGCAAAAAGTGGTCTGGTCATTGACCAGCAAAATGGTCCGGGGCTGAAGTGGTTAAGAAGACATGTGGTCACTCAATGAAACTGGATGAGAGCGGCAAGGACAAGGAACTTCCTTCCAAAATTGGTGGTGTCAGTGGGAAGTGTTGAAAATGTATAAAGTTTTTTTTTACGAATGCACAAATATGTGACATTTTAGACATAAGTACATAAACACCCATATACCCACATAGATTAAACTGGATGGTCTTTATTCAACCTTACCAACAATGAAAATAAAATTGAAATAGACTCTGATGCTTCCCAATTATTTATAAAACAATACAGCTTAAATGTGGCTTCAAGGTTTTTGAGTCAACCCATAATCGGAATCGTTTCATGATAAGTTTATACATTTTGTGTTGCTAATTCTGCCATTGCTAGCATTACAGGAATTTCAAATAAAGACTAAACATACCTAAATGTGACATTACACTAATTGTGTACCTTAACTACTTTGGATCCACGCTATAGCCACCAAAAGAAGGCTACAGCGCAGACCTAATTTGCTGGGAGCGCATCCATGGATGTCCTCCCATTCTCGAGCAGCCTGCGTGCCCCCTGCAGGGCGTGCGTGGTGTGTTCTGTGGTCAGCAAGTCAATGAGACACAGCTGATCACAGATCAGAATAAGCAGTCAATCCTGACCGCTTACAATGGGATCAGCTGTCAGCCAATGAGCCAATAAGCCGGGGCGGAGATCGACGCCAAATAAAAAAAAAAAAAAAAACATAGTACACATATGGTAAAAGAATGTGCCGATATCTTGGCACCGGCGATCACTCACCTTATAAACCAATCGTTTAAAGAGGGCGTTGTGCCGACCTCCTTAACCACTTGACCACTGGGCACTTAAACACCCTTCCTAACCAGACCAATTTTCAGCTTTCAGTGCTCTCACAATTTGAATGACAATTACTCAGTCATACAACATTCTACCCATTTGAAATTTGTGTCCTTTTTTTCACACAAATAGAGCTTTCTTTTGGTGGGGTTTAAACCCCCCCAAGTTTTTTAATTTTTTGCGCTATAAAAGAAAAACGACTGAAAATTCTGTAAAAAAAAAAAAAAAATCTTGTTTCTGTCATATTAGCAGGTTATTTCTCACACACAGCATATGCATACCACAAATTACACCCTAAAACACATTCTGCTATTCCTCCCGAGTATGGCGATACCACATGTGTGAGACTTTTACACAGCGTGGCCACATACAGAGGCCCAACATGCAGGGAGCACCATCAGGCATTCTGGAACACCCAGACCAATTCTGACATTTCTCTCCTACATGGAAAAATCATCATTTATTTGCTAGAAAATTACATAGAACCCCAAAACATTATATATGCTTTTTTAGCAAAGACCCTAGAGAATACAAAGGCGGCCGTTACAACTTTTTATCTCGCACGGTATTTTCGTAGAAATTTTTTGAACGCGTGTTTTTAAAAAAAAAACTGATTTGTGCTAAAAAAAAAACAGTAAAGTTAGGCCAATTTTTTTTCATAATGTGAAAGATGACGTTACGCCGAGTAAATAGATACCCAACATGTCACACTTCAAAATTGCGCACAATCGTGGAATGGCGCCAAACTTCGCTACCTAAAAATCCCCATAGGCGATAGTATTTGGGTATTGCAGAGTATTTGGGTATTGCAGAGTATTTGGGTATTGCAGAGTATTTGGGTATTTCAGGGTATCGCACAGGGTATTGCGGTATTGGGGGAACTGAGGTATTGGGGTACTGGAGTATTGGGGCACTGGAGTACTGCAGAGTATTGGGGTACTGGAGTACTGCAGAGTATTGGGGTACTGGGGTACTGCAGAGTATTGGGGTACTGGGGTACTGCAGAGTATTGGGGTACTGGGGTACTGCAGAGTATTGGGGTACTGGGGTATTGCAGAGTATTGGGGTACTGGGGTATTGCAGAGTATTGGGGTACTGGGGTATTGCAGAGTATTGGGGTACTGCAGAGTATTGGGGTACTGCAGAGTATTGGGGTACTGGGGTATTGGGGTACTGGGGTATTGCAGAGTATTGGGGTACTGGGGTATTGCAGCGTATTGGGGTACTGGGGTATTGCAGCGTATTGGGGTACTGGGGTATTGTGGGGTACTGGGGTATTGTGGGGTACTGGGGTATTGTGGGGTACTGGGGTAATGCAGGGTACTGGGGTATTGTGGGGTACTGGGGTAATGCAGGGTACTGGGGTAATGCAGGGTACTGGGGGATTGCAGAGTACTGGGGGATTGCAGAGCTGGGATGTTTTGAGGGATGGCTGGATCTGTGACTGCATTTGTCACAGATCCAGCCACAGCTCAGCTGCTGACACCCCGCTCCCCCCCCCTCTCCTCGCACACTGTACCGAACGGTACAGAGAGCAGAGGGAGGAGAGGGAGGAACCGGCATCATCAAATGACGCCGGTTTGTTTACAAGTGATCGCGCCGTCATTTGACGGCGCGATCACGTGGTAAACGCCCGCTATCAGCGGCAATTTACCGTGATCCGTGATGCGCCGGGTCTTCCAGACCCGGCGATCACGGACACTTTCGCGAGCGCGTCCCAGGGGACGCGCAATCGCGAAAGTGAAACACGACGTCCCAGGGACGTTGTGTCAAAACTACTCGACCGCGCTGTAGCAGTATTTTCGCTATAGCGCGGTCGGCAAGTGGTTAAAGCAAGGCATAATTAAACCCCTTCTAAAAAAAACTAACCTAGACCCAAAAAAACGGCGTCTTATAACCTCCCTAAATATCTTCTCCAAGGTTATTGAAAAAGTAGTAGTACAACAACTACAACACCATTTAGACACCCACAAACTCCTGGACCCACAACAATCGGTTTTCCGCCCAGGACATGGTACGGAAATGACGGGATGGGATGACGCTCTTGAAGCAGCAGACGACGGAGAATCTTGTCTCCTGATACTGCTGGACCTCAGTGCTGCCTTTGACACAGTAGACCACAAACTGCTGTTAACTCACCTCACAGAGGTAGCTGGAGTGGCAGACTTGGATCTACCATGGTTTTTATCATTCATGGAAAACCGCTCTCAGACAGTGAGACTAGGACCTTTCACGTCTATCTCACGCAGCATGTCTTGCGGAGTCCCCCAGGGATCACCCCTATCACCCGTGCTATTCAATATTTAACTCCGCCCACTCCTAAAAAAATTAGTAATCTCTCTCACTCCTATGCAGACGACACACAACTTTACTTTCGTACCAGCGACAGAAAAAAACCAATACCCAGTATTAGAAAAATGCCTTACTCAGATAGACAACTGGATGATGGAGAGTCACCTCAAACTAAATGGAGCAAAAACAGAACTCCTTCAACTCCATGCAAACCGAAAGAAACCAGCCAGAACTCACTGAACGCCACCACTCATCCTGGGACAAACCATCACCCCAAGCACCAAGTCAAAAGTCTCATTCATTTTTGACTCTGACATGGCAATGGATGCACAAATAGGATCAGTAGTTAGTGGTTCCCACCATTTTTTACGTCTCCTACAAAAAGAATTGTCACCTTTCATCCCAAAATAAGACACATCAGTACTGGTATGGACAATCATTAACTCCAGGTTAGATTATGCAAATTCCCTTTACCTCGGACTCCCAAAATACCAGCTGGCCCGTCTCCAAGTCGTCCAGAACACGGCAGCAAGACTGGTAACAGGGAAAAAACCCTGGGAATCAATCACCCTGTCCCTGAGATCCCTTTATTGGTTGCCCGTAAAAGACCGAGTCACATTTAAGGCCAATGCCTAATGCACAAATGTGTTTACAGAAGCGCCCCCCAATACTTATGTGAGAAAATAAAACAACAAAACCCCAATCGAGTTCTTCGATCAACTAACCACAAATCCCCAAAGCCTGCTACAAGAACAAAGAAGAATGTCGATTTGCAGTCCAAGGACCTGGACTGTGGAACGCATTACCAACTAACTAACTAACGGAAATTGATCACCTGGCCTTCAGGAAAAAACTTAAGACCCACATATTCTGAGGGAGAAACAGAAACAAAAGGGATACCAAGCACCTTGAGGCGTTTCAGTTTGCAATTGTTGCGCTATACAAGTTATTCACTCACTCACTCACTCATACTGTAATCTGACAGATTACAGTACTGTATAAAATAATAACACACCCCCTTTGTCCCTAGTGGTCTGTCCAGTGACCTGCATGCACTTTTATATTATAAATACTGTTCTTTCTGCCTGGAAACTATAGATTGTCCATAGCAACCAAAAAGTGTCCCTGTATGTCAAAAGTGGTTTTAGCTAGAAAACAGCCATAATAAATTAGAATAAATTAGAATCACTTGCAGAATTGAGCGATAGTGATTTATGGGGAAATTCGTCATCAAACACTGAAAGTAATGGCAGCGATAATTCTGCAACTAAGCAAATTTCTGTGTTTTTGATTTGATTACATTATTGAATAATTGTTATTATTATTATATTATTATTTGTTATAATTATTTAGAGTTATTTATTATATTATAATTAATGATTTTGTTTTTCAAACTTTCATACCCGGGATGTCTACTAGACTCTTGTTCGGACAGATTTAAGTGAGTTATTTCTAAGAATTACAGGCCTACAATACAAAATGCCAAATTTCCATGCAAAAGAAGTACCGAATTTAGCATCAAAAACCTGACATAATCATACCGCCATGATGGTAAAGCCCTGTAGACCCCGGTCGGACCTTTGTCCGACCAAAATCACATCGGAATTCCGACAGAATTCAATCGGAGAAAATTAGAACATGTTCTCTATCTAAAATTATCTAGAATTATTCCGATGGGGCATACACACGGTCGGAATTTCTGATGGAAAAGGTCCGTCTGACTTTTTCCATTGGAAATTCCGATGGTGTGTACGGGGCTTTAGTTGAGAAAGCCTCATCTAGAGATATCAAGCAAAAAGTTAAACTAAAACACCAGGATTAATGATCCTTATTTTAAAAATGTTAATTTTAGCCAAGTTTAATAAGATTGAACACTGACAATCATATGACTAATACAGAGGTCCTTACTTTTTGGTTAAAGCTTTGCAAATGGATCCTAAGATCTACATCTTTGGTTTATGTCAAATACATTCTGCTGCACTTGAATAACAGACTACAGGCAGTTATTACATCCACAGATCTATTAAAAACATGCAATAATAAAAGGATACTTGACTAGACATAAAAGGTGAAATGTGTATAAATAACACTTGGAGTTATACATTTTCCTATATACAACACCAGGAAGCTTACTAGACTCTAGTATAGGTGCAGAAAGGAACTCTCATCTATCTCATCCCTCCACAGTATGTCCGTTCTCCGTGCTAGTACTGTATTTCCACACAAGAAGCACACTGGGGAGGATTTTTATAACAAAGATATGTTCCACCACCTTTTGTTCCTCTTACATATGGGTGGATTTTTGTCACACCCCAAAGCATCATTTGAGTTACACCCTTCTGTGTGAAATACTACATTCAAAAGATGTTTGAGTATGCCAATTTCATTGTCACTACAAAATACTGTGTGCTCAGAAGAACTTCCTTAAGACCACGCCACATTATGTGTGGCAGATTTTGAATAGATCAGTCAGGAAAGGGAAGTGCAAACTAATGGAAAGTTGTAGTAACTGTTACTGCACAATACGTGACTCATCCATGACTAAGATCGTGGACCAGCATGCTGAAGGTACCAACACAAAAAAGGGAAAGCATTTTTTTATTTTTTTTGCTTTCAGTCCCTTAGTAGCACAATAAATATTTTGTTCACTTATTTTACATCAATATATATATATGTATATAACAAAGTAAAAAAAAAAAGCAAATTTTATGTGACGTTCAACTACGACTACTGAATGTTTTATCTGGACACAAAGGGGTTGATCTTCTAAAATAGGAGAGCGCAAAATCCGGTGCAGCGCTGCATAAAAACCAATCATCTTTCATTTTTTTTTTTTTTTTGTCAAAGCTTAAATGATATATAAAGGTTAGTTAAAAAAAAAAAAAAAAACATGTCATACTTATTTCCTCTGTGCAGTTGGTTTTGCACAGTGGCCCCGATCCTCCTCTTTTGGGGTCCCTCATTAGCTCTCCTGGCTCCTCCTCTTCTCGAGTGCCCAGTTGGAGAGCCTCTCTCCCTCGGGGCACTCGTGCACGCACGCTCCCATGTCCTGCTGCTGCCTCCATTGACACAGACAGCAGGACTTGGCCCCGCCCTATGTCATTGGATTTGATTGACAGTAGTGGGAGCCAATGGCTGTGCTGCTATCAATCTATCAAATCAGGGCACGAGACACTGGCTGGAGCTGCTGGGCTCACCCCTGTCACTGGAAAGACAGAGTTCAGGTAAGTAAAAGGGGGGCTCTGGGGGGCTGGAGATTTTTCACCTTAAAGTGGATGTAAACCCACTCTCATCCTTTCTAAACTACTGCCATAGTGCTGATCTATAAGGATATACATGCCTCCTGCATGTATCCTTACCTGTCAAATGTCTCCCCTCTGTCTGTTATAAGAACTGAAAACTGCAGATTCTGTGGGTGGATCTGTTGTCTGGAGCTCTGTGGGTGGAGTCGTGATGTCAGTAGACTCCCCGCCCACCTCTACAATCCCCTTGTCAACATGCATTTTGTCCTATGTATTTCACTGAATTCTGCTATGATCACTAACATCCAGTCAAAATCCAGAAAAGTAATCACATGACTTCAAAAGAGGAGTGGGGGTGGGAATTAAAAAGCTCCAGGCTAGTGCATGAGATATGTAAATAACCTGTCACTCACAGCAAGGGGGCGGAACGGACCAAGGTTTTTCTCTGTTAGTCCGTTTTATCTCACTTAACAATAAAAGAGGATTGCTCAGAGCTGGATTAACTCTTTGTGGAAAGACTGGGCACAGATGATAGAAAATATTTTACTCTACATTGTGACAGCAAAAAAATAATAAAACATTTTACATCCACTTTAATGCATAGAATGTATTAAGGTGAAAAACCTCAAGGGTTTACAACCCCTTTAATTGGCCGGTTGGCTACCATGCACAGCTACACCAGATTTTTCACTCTCCAGTTTTAGTAAATCAACCCCAAATAGTTGTGAAAGTTCTCAGAATCACAAAATAACAAAACCTAAAGGTACTTTACAAGGTTATGAAAAAATGCAGAAAACAATAGGCATGTTTCCAGATAATGTAGGTTATATATGGATGTCAGCTGCAAACAATATAGAAAAGCATATCCTGTTACATTTGGAGATGTAACATGTGAATGATACAATATGGGGTAGACTGTGTAATGTGTTAGTGCAGTTTCACATATTTTCCTCAGAGCTTAGTGAATGTGAGGAAAAACATAAAGGGTTACTCCTTACAGTAACCATTGGTCAGACTTTGAAGGCATGGGAACAATGGAGAAATGGCAAAAAATAATAATATTTATTGAAAAACATACAGAGTATAATGACAGTATTCAAAAATTTAAAATCATGGTGGTGACGCCATCGCGCTCCTCCATAGTTTGTCCCTCGGCAGGTGCCATAGTCTCAGGGAACAAGAGTCCTCAATGTCACCGGCGCTCCGGAAAATGTTGTCTGTGAGGAGAACGGCGGCGGTACTGCTGAACCCAAGCAGGTTGCTGAACACTTCCACATGGAGACTGGCACAGACCCAAAGTCATGACACGCAACTCATCACTGTGGATGAAAAATTAGATATCACAACATTGACTGGCGTTCCAGAGGAACAAATCAAAATGAGGAAAGTCTGGATTTTTGTTCCAGCTCGCAATACTATGCAGTCTGATGTACAGAACACAAAGAAGTGGAAAATCGACTTTGATACCCCGGAGCGCTGGGAAAATCCCTTAATGGGTTGGGCATCAACTGCTGATCCCTTATCTAACATGGTCCTCTCATTCACCTCCAAAGAAGATGCCATTGCTTTCGTTGAAAAGAATGGATGGAGTTATGAGGTTGACGAGAGGAGGATTCCAAAACCAAAATCCAAGTCTTATGGTGCAAACCTTTCTTCGAACAAGCGGACCCGGGTATCCACAAAATGAATTGTTATTGGCTGTCTGTAAGTCTGACTGTGAGCAAAGTCAGCTGTGCTGTATTTATAGAACAAGTATAATACAACTCTTAATCTCCTAATAAATATGACCTTTAAACTACAAAAAAAAATAATTTAAAATCATATACAATGATGGTATGTACAGTGAGCCCATGCACGTCTACGTGTTTCGCCGTGAGGCTTCTTTAGGACGATCAAGGTTCAGAAAAGTAACAAGAAAGGAGAACGAGTCTCACTGTCTTGGAATGGACTAAGCCTCATGTACAAATCTCCAGAAGTAAGGTTTCCAAAGTATGAAAGGCTTCCAGCCAGTCACAAGGGATGTGGCATTGTGAGTGCTTCCCTTTCTCACTTAGTGAATGTGGTAATGATCTGCTGATTTTCATCATTCAATCATTTGGAACCAAAAATACAGTTTTTTTTAAATGTTTTTTTTTTTTTTTTTGTACCTGACTTTTTACAAAGTAAAGCTTCATCCCATTCAATAAGCTGTGAGGAAAATGGGTGTAAATGTACTCGCAAAGTGCATAGTCTATTTGCTGTCAGTAAATCAACCCTTATGTGTTTGTGTGTGCGCTGGGCTTCAAGGTTTAGAGGACAAGGTTTTGGCCTGACCTACACAGGAAAAAATCGGACTTAACGAAATTGGCAGTCTTCATCTCTGGATTTATCATTCCTATTGACATCTCTTGTACAGATCTGTTTTAAAAACAACTGTGCCATATGCAAAAGCTTCCATAGCATCCTTACAAAGTCTGTGATTCTGAAAACATTACACAAGTCTAATACCATCAACATGCACATGGTAGTTATTCCACCCATGTCATTCATGGAAATCTGTCAAATTGTCTAAATATAATCTAATTTCAGATCTTATGTAATTTGACAGGCAATTTATCAAATCAAATGTTCTGCTATGAAATTATAGCCTGCTTTACAAAGAAACATACTGTGTCAGACAGCACACTTTCCACATACATGCTTCTATTTTCATTTCTAAACAACAGTATACAAGTATATCCATTATTATATTTTTACCTCTAGTGTAAATCTACCTGTCTATCTGACTTATACAAGTAATGGGTATATGTGTAAAATATCTTTACATTGTAATCATGGGTGTTCCAAGATAAATTCCGGGCAGTTTGTGCAATGTGAACGCATGATTAGATATATTACAATTGTATGGTAAACGCATGACAAAACACATTTCAAAAGTCTATGAACAACAGCCCTTAACCTCCCTGGCGGTATGATTCTTTCAGATTTTAGGTGCTGACTGCTGAAAGCGGTACCATTATTTGCATGGAAATTTGGCGTTTTATACTGTAGGCTTGTAATTCTTAGGAATAACTCACTTAAATCTGACCAAACAAGAGTCTAATAGGAATCCTGGGTATGACATTTTTTTTAAAACAAAATTATAAATTATAATATAATAAATAATTATAAATAATTATAACAAATAATAATATAATTATAAAAAAAATATTCAATAATGTAATCAAATCAAAATCACTGAAATTTGCTCAGTTGCAGAATTGTCGCTGTCGTTATTTTTTTTTTTTATGACGAATTTCCCCACAAATCGCTATCGCTCAATTCTGCAAGTGATTCTAATTTATTATCGCTGTTTTTTAGCTGCTCTAAAACCATTTTTGACATAAAGGGGCACTTTTAGTTGCTATGGGCAATCTACAGTTTGCAGGGAGAAAGAACAGTTTTTATTATGTGAAAGTGCATGCAGGACACTGGGCAGACCACTAGGGACAAGGGGGGGGGTGTATTTTTTTTACATACAGTACTGTAATCTATAAGATTACAGTATACTGTATGTAATGTGTTTGTCGTAACATCGCAGGGAACAGAGATCGGCGGCACACAGGGACACTGTGTGAATCGAGCGAGCACCCGCTCGCTCACACAGCGTGGATGCATCGCTGGATCCAGGAACAAGGTAAGTAAACCAAGCCTGTGGATTCAGCGAGGTGAGCCAGAGTCTGACTCGGGGTTACCGATCGCAGCACAGAAATCTAACCCCGAGTCAGACTCGGGAATACCGCCAAGGGGGTTAAAGAAGAGCCCCAGTCTCCCCCAAATAATTAAAAGTCAGCAGCTACAAAAACTGTGGCCGCTGACTTTTAATATAAGGACACTTATCTGTCCAGGGATCCAGCACTGTCTCCACCAAAGCCGATTCATTATTTAGTTTTAGGTCCAGGCGCTGGCATCTTAATGGAAACCGGAAGTGAAGCCTTCTCGCTTTACAGCCACCTTCCTACTGCGGCTGCATGAGCCGTGCTGTGCTTTGTGAATGGTCCCACAGTCTACTGGGACCTGTGATGTTTCCCAGACGCCAGATCTTGCCGGAAAGAAGTCTCCTGCGCGCATTCGAGAGTGACGACATTGCAGCTCCAGCCACTCACAGGGCTGGAGCCGCGATACCCGGAAGACACGCCGAGGCAACATGTCAGCTACCTCGGCGTGGAACAGGTAAGCTTTCGACGCTTCGTTCTAAGGTAAGTATTTCATAATGAGCTAGTATGTGGCGCATACTAGCCCATTATGTATTTTGCCTTACAGACCCAAAGAAAATTGTCTATGGGACTATACGACCGCTTTAAAGGAGTTGTAAAGGAATTTTTTATTTTTTTTTGCTGAAATTACTATTTACAGGGTATAGAGACATAATAGTTAACTGATTCCTTTTAAAAACGATTAAAAATAGATAAAAATCAATCATATAATGTGCCTGCAGTTTCAGTTTCATTTTTGCATGCTGTTTCCTGTCTCTGATGTACAGAGCCAATACAGGGCAGTGATTGTTTGAAAAACGAAACTGATTGGTGCTGAGGGGTTTTAGACACACAGTAATCACACCAGTGACCACAGAGAGAAAGCTCCCAGTACTGTGGTTATCAGGAAACAGACAACCAGGAAGTGTGGAGATCAGAGAAGGATTACAGCAACTTGAGAGAAAAAACGAACAATGGGGACATGAAAACAGCACTGCATTAAGGTAAAGGAAGCTATTAAGATAAAAAAAAAATCCTTTACAAACCTTTTAAGCACTGTCTGGGACCAAACAGGAACATGTCTCTTACTATGAGGTCAGAAGAAAATTAGTGAACATAATTCTCCCTGCAGATATGTAGACCAGGAAAGTGTGGCAGTCTTAGACAACACTACGGACAGTCCAACTAGAGTTATTCGGGGAGACCAGGGCAGAGGTGTCAAATTGTTGGTACTTGAAAAATGTATGGGTGAGTACATGTTATTGTTAGTTCTTCTGTTCTACTGTTGTAGAACAGAAGCACAACTGTACAAACACCTCTAATGCCCTAACCCAGGGGGTCTTCAAACTATGGCCCTCCAGTTGTTCAAGAACTACAATTCCCATCATACCTAGTCATGTCTGTGAATGTCAGTGTGTTACATTGCCTCATGGGATGTGTAGTTCTACAACAGCTGGAGGGCCGTAGTTTGAGGATCCCTGCCCTAACGGGATCCAAAATAATAATAAAAAAGGAATTCTGGTTGGAGTTGTCTTTGAAATATAAATGGGAAAGGGAGTAATGCACAGCAAATATTTTACAGTTAAAAAATGTTATAAAGTTGAAACTGCATTCCTCTGCAGACAATTTAATAGTTTATTGGATTGTTTTACACACTAGCAATAAAACTTGCATATTGACCCGTAAACCACCTATGCAGGTAATATGCAGGTTATTTGTGTTATAAAGTTTAAAGATAGACAGTCATTGCAGACTGTATCAATGCCGCTAGGTATACTTGGATATCTAAACAACATATAACTGATACTTTGCCTCATCCTTTCCATCTACTTCTAATTTCCTTCTGCAGGATTACCACTGGATAGAAAATGTATTGTATTATTTTACAGGGACACAAGAAGGGGGTCATGAAAAATAGCTGGAGTTTTCACTTTTTAAAATCAAAAGATGTTGCAGCTTACCAATCATTGGATATGGTGGCTGCATTTGTTTTCTTTTTTTTAAGCTTTCTCCCTGTTTCCACCTGGTGATTTGGGAAATAACAACTCTTGTCAGTCTGGGGGATGTGGGGACACATGCTTTTGAGGTGTTAATTGAGTCTGCTCCTAGACATTCCATTGTGTGATGCTAATACTGTTTTGTGTCCATTGTGCTAATTAGGTCTGCTCCAAAGAAGCTGAACTCCAGCTAATATTTTATAAGCAGTTATAGCAAACATTTCTTTTCCTTTTGGGATGAAAGTTTTACATAAATAAATAAATGCTTGTCATTTTAAGCACCCTTGCTAGTTTTAAATGGTTTGTCCTATCCTTGTAAGGCTCGGTTTACATTTCCATGATTTGGGATCCGACTTGTGAGACCCCAATTCACGTGACATGGTGAAGACCCATGTTAGTCAATGAGAGCTGTCTTGTGATTGTAAAGCTTTAAAACATGTCATATCTAACATCCACTGTACAGCTCATTTTGCACAGAGTGGCCCCAATCCTCAGCTTCTGAGCTCCTCCCCACATCAGAAACCCCCCCCCTAGGAGAAGCACTCTCCTGGGGGGTTGCCTTGCAGGCATTTGCATCCACGGACACGAATGCTGGAGTTCGGCCCCTGCCCCCGGAACCCGCATCATTGGATTTGATTGACAGCAGCGGGAGCCAATGCTATCATTCTATTCAACCAAGAGTCACTGGATCCATTATCATTGACAAGCCTGCAGACCCAGCGCCAGGAGAGGCACTTTTTATGTAAGTGGCCACTCGGCCCATGTTTTTATTTATGTTTTAACCACTTCAGCCCCGGACCATATTGCTGTCCAAAGACCAGAGCACTTTTTGAGATTCGGCACTGCGTCGCTTTAACTGACAATTGCGCGGTCGTGCGACGTGGCTCCCAAACAAAATTGGCGTCCTTTTTTTCCTACAAATAGAGCTTTCTTTTGGTGGTATTTGATCATCTCTGCGGTTTTTATTTTTTGCGCTATAAACAAAAACAGAGCGTCTATTTTGAAAAAAATGCAATATTTTTTACTTTTTTCTATAATAAATATCCCCAAAAATATATAAAAAAAAAATATTTTTTCCTCAGTTTAGGCCGATACGTATTCTTCTACATATTTTTCGTAAAAAAAATCGCAATTAGCGTTTATTGATTGGTTTGCGCAAAAGTTATAGCGTTTACAAAATAGGGGGTAGTTTTATGGCATTTTTATTATTATTTTTTTTTTACTAGTAATGGCGGCGATCAGCGTTTTTTTTCGGTACTGCGATGTTATGGCGGACACTTCGGACACTTTTGACACATTTTTGCGATCAATGCTATAAAAATGCATTGGATTACTATAAAAATGCCATTGGCAGTGAAGGGGTTAACACTAGGGGGCGGGGAAGGGGTTAAGTGTGTTCCTATTTGTGTTCTAACTGTATGGGGGGGGGGACTTACTAGGGGGAATCACTGATCTTCTGTTCATACATTGTATGAACAGAAAATCAGCGTTTCCCCCGCTGACAGGAACGAGCGCTGTGTGTTTTCACACACAGCTCCCGTTCCCCGCTCTGTAACGAGCGATCGCGTGTGCCCGGCGGCGATCGCGCCCGCCGGGCACACGCACGGGACTCGGGGGTGAGCGGGGGGGCGCGCGCGCGGGCCGCCGGCGGCGCGCACGCGCCCCCTAGTGGCCGCGAAAGGCGCGACGTAGAGCTACGGGCTCTCGCGCACCCGTGCCGACCTGCCGCCGGCTGGTCGGAAAGTGGTTAAATAAAACCGGTTGCACTATGGAGGCTATGTTTTTCTATTTCATGTCCTATTTATGAACTCTGGAGAAACAAGGTGTCCTTTTTGTGCATCCCTTTGAGACGCAACATATGCATGCAGGCATTATCCTGCATATGCGCATAAGACCTCCCCTTTCCTAGGTAAGAGGTCCAGCTCTTCTGGTAAGCCTTTCGGATCAATCTTGCACGTTTTTGGGGTGCCGATCGTCCTTATAGTGAAGGATTACACAGCAACACTTATCTTTTCCACATTTCCAGTGACATCAGATGTATCGGGACTCATGTTATGTTAAACTCCTTCACTTATTGTTTATCTTTAGCGCCCCCTACCTATCTACCGTATTTTTTCTTTAGTTAACATACAAAATTGAGAGGTACAAAGGACTGTATTACATTAATGCTAAGTTCACACTATTGTGACCTGCGTTCTGCATGTAGGCAGCCTATTCATTGCAATGGCCTTCCTTACCTGCAGAAACACAGGGAAAGAAATCCCTGACCCTTTTGTTTTTAATCATGCTGCACCAAGCCGCAAAGCGATGTGGCACCATGAGGCTTGACGTGAGCGAAATGCAGCAGGGTGCATCTCCTAAATGTCAGCGTGTTTCTCTGCAAGTCAGGAACCCAACCGGACAGATGTGAAGCTATCATTTTGGGCTTTTTTTGTTCGGAAAGTGAAGGAGGGGTAAGTATGTGCAGCTGAGGAAGAAGAAGGGGAGAAATGAAAGCAAACCTACTCCCTTACAATTGATGGGCAAAGCACTGATTTACTCTAAAGTGTACTTATGGGCCAATAAAACTTAACAACTGCTTTGCATTGCATATTGACTTGTCTGTACCAATTTCTGGGTGCATGTCCAGTTCATTGCTGATTAATAATTCCAAAAGATGTGAATGTTTGCAAAATTAGCATGAAACACGTGAATGGGCAGCTAGCTTCTACTTCTACTGCAATAAAAAGATTCAAGCAAAAAACACTGGTTGCATGATCATCCACGTGTTTTGGAATTATTAGTGTGCTGTATGTAGCAGGCCCTTTCCCACCACATGTTCCCTACTACTACTGTAGTCCATCACCAAGGGCAGCCTCAAAAGGCAACAGTAAGGTGCAAGAGGCATGCACAGTAATGCATTGTGGGCCTTGGGGGTCCAGTGGACCTTCTACATGGGATCTACACAGCTTTGCCAGAACCAGTCAAAGATTTCCTTTAAATCTGAATTCTGAACCACACATATACATATATATTGTATATACACAGCCATCGCAGAAATCCTATAATGCAAGCTATAGTGACGATAAACACTTGTCAACTTTGGATTGTGGTGTTAGAACACATGACACACAGGGCTTTATTTACTAAAGCTTGAGAGTGCAAAATCAGGATCACTTCTGCACAGAAACCAATCAGCTTCCAACCTCAGCTTGTTCAATTAAGCTTTGGCAATGAAACCTGGAAGCTGATTGGAAGCGAGCCTGGTTTTGCACTCTCCAGCTTTAGTAAATAAACCCCATAGTGTTCCAAAACATTAGAAAACTGTACCGTGGTCTGTGCATACAGTGAAAACTGTCCTCTAATGCAATGGTGCTCAACATGCATGCCGGGCGGCTCTCTGCGTGCCCTGTGCTGGGTATCTTACTTAGATCAGTAGTGGGGTACCCGGTACTGATATGATCTCTGTGCTCCAGCATCCTGCATTGTAATAAAGACTATACTGTCAGGTGGTGTGATTTTGGGTTACTATTGCGTCCACTGACATCAATGCTTGAGACTATTGCTTCTACTAAAGTGGGTGTAACAGAATGGCTCTTGGGTCTAGGGTCATCCTGTGCCTCTTTTGGGCATAGGACGGCTGAGAAATGATAATTCATGTTTGCAGGATATCTTGAGATATTACAAGTTGTTGGCTTATTCTGACCCTACCGATCAATAGTGACTCATTCTTCTGTGTAACCTAGGCTGTTGAAATGCTAATTGTGTCTGTACTGGGGTGATGTGAATTGGAGTTTGGTAGCCAGCCTGGCTGCCTATTATGGAATGTTAAAGTGTCTTGCTGTGATTGCATTCTGTGTCCATTGTGTTAATTAGGTCTGCTTCCAAGACCTGTTTATTAATATTAGGTGTGGAATGTGACCTCTCAGGTGTAGTAATTAGGTCATTTTAATTATGTCAGACCGGTGCCAGAGTGTCTATCTAAAATGTATATTAAAGCCCCATTGTGTGATGTTAGGGGGTGGAGAGTTTTATTGTCCCTGTGATTAACTGTAACATGCTTGTACTGTATATAACCAGCTGAGTGTACCATTAAAAGTATTCTCACATTTTGAAACCAGAGAACAGAGCTGAGTCTTGTTATTCTGGGAAATGGAATGGATCGTGTCTACATGGTCTGTAGGAGTGTCGGATAAGCTGTCTTGGGTGGGTTGATGGAAGATCGTAAACGGTGGTGACCTTTACAGTGGGGGGTTATTATTGTAACAAAAGATTTCAACACTGATGTTTTTAACCACTTAAGGACCGCCTCCTGCACATATACATCAGCAGAATAGCACGGCTGGGCCCAAGCACGTACATGTACGTCCACTTTAAATGCCCAGCCGTAGGTCGCGGGCGCGCGCCCTCGACCCGATCCGAAGCTCCCTGAACGCGGGACCCGATCGCCGCTGGAGCCCTGCAATCGGTCCCCGAAGCTGAAGAACACAGCTTCCCCGTTCTTCACTGTGGCGCTGTCATTGATCATGTGTTCCCATATATAGGGAACCACAATCAATGACGTCACACCTACAGCCACACCCCCCTACAGTTAGAAACAGAGATGAGGTCACACTTAACCCCTTCAGTGCTCCCTTGTGATTAACTCCCAAACTGCAATTGTCATTTTCACAGTAAACAATGCATTTTTAATGCATTTTTTGCTGTGAAAATGACAATAGTCCCAAAAATTTGTCAAAATTGTTCTCCGAAGTGTCCGCCATAATGTCGCAGTCACGAAAAAAATCGCTGATCACGCCATTAGTAGTAAAAAATTTTTTTTATAAAAATGCAATAAAACTATCCCCTATTTTGTAAACGCTATAAATTTTGCGCAAACCAATCGATAAACGCTTATTGTGATTTTTTTTACCTAAAATAGTTAGTAGAATATGTATCAGCTTAAACTGAGGATTTTTTTTTTATTTATATATATATATATATATATATATATATATATATATATATATATATATATTTTTTTTTTTTTAGGGATATTTATTATAGCAAAAGATAAAAAAATATTGCATTTTTTTTTAAATTGCCGCTCTATTTTTGTTTACAGCGCAAAAAATTTAAAACGCAGAGGTGATCAAATACCACAAAACAAAGCTCTATTTGTGGGGAAAAAAAGGACGCCAATTTTGTTTGGCACGACCGCGCAATTGTGAGTTAAAGCAATGCAGTGCCGAATCACCAAAACTGGCCGGGTCCTTTAGCTGCCTAAAGGTCCGGGTCTTAAGTGGTTAAATGCTGGGATGTTTCTATTACTGCCGATGACGCCAATGCGATATGCCATAAAAATGCAATAGAACCAATAATTTCAGGAGTTGAGGTGTAATACAAAGCATCAAATCATTTATTTTCAATGAGCTGCCTAACTTGATGCAATGTTCCCTAACATAGGAGAGTGCTTTTCTACTGTGCGGCCCCTTCAAGGGGTCGGAGTCGGGGGCTGGCTCTCTAGAACCTTCAAGTTGACCATTATTGCTCTAATGCAACCAGTTTTAAGCTGCCACTTTTCTAGTGCTGAAGGAGTAAACAGCTCCATGTTTACATTCCTTTGCTTCAAAGTATACAGAAGTTAGCCAGAAAAACTAATTATATTAAAAATATAACACTTGATATGACACTAAGAGAATGATTAAAACTGGAGACAAGAAAATAAGCACAAAATTGGAATAGCTGGAACTAGTGTTCAATCAGAATTCTTGTGTTCTTTTCCCATAAACTGAATGTGCTGAAACCTGATCGGTTGCTGAAAACAACTACACTTATGTGCTAAGTTTCTTTTCTCCTGTTGTAATGAATCAGCCTATTGCACAGTGGATGCCTCTATTCTGTGGGGAAGAGAGAATAATAATCACAAGTGCACTTACTATTGTGTCTCTTATGCAAAGATTTCTATCTTCAGGAATGTAGTCCCTTTGCAGTAACCTGCATATTGGGAAAATTCCCACAAACTTTTATAGGGTTGACAACTTTGAAAATTATTATTTTTGTATTGTGGATTGGAGGCAGGTGCAATTCACCCTCATTTCCCTCCCAACTATCCCACAATATTATTGCATTAAGGAAATCTATGATCACAGTTTACATTTTAATTTAAAAACATCATCATTGTAATACCAACAGAGTAGTTATTTTGTTAATATAGTATATGCTTGCCAGAAGATTCACACATACACACATTCCCAATACAATTTTGTGAGTGCTGCCTATCTGCCGACCATCCACAACTTCCTGGATTCTCTGCATACTTTGCAGCTTCTCCTCTGGTGTTTCGTTCAGTTTTTATAATGACTAAATATCCCATGGTACTTTGCTACCTGCAAGCAATGATTCCTGTACTGACTTCATAAAACCCCTCCTTTCATCACCTCTGTAGTTCAGACAGCAGGCTCTGTGAAATGTGTGACACAACAGTGCCTACTCACAGGGCACAGTGAGTATGTGTCATAGAATGTAAGGAGGTGAATGTGGGAGATTGAACGTTCTCAAACATAATCGTTCAGATTAACGATCTGACCTCCGGAAAGGTTCTTACCCCCTTGATGAACTGTGTTGAATTTTTGCTATTCAACACTCTGCTACTTTAACTGGCAATTTCTCGTTCATGCATCACTGTATCCAAATTCCATTTATGTCATTTTTTTTCACAAACGCATGTAAACAATTTTACTTGAATAAATTATATACTATACAATTACTGTTTTTGTTATTTTTACTGGCGGAAACATTACCCACTTCATTTTGACTATATGTAATAGGGATGGAAGTGTGTCACTGGGGACACCAGACCTTTCCTCTTTTTTCGTATATTGAATCCGGGTGGAAGACACCCATAGCCCAAACCTGGTCTGTTGTCACCCCCGCCAGTATTTACATGTATAAAACCATCATTACACTTTGATACTATACTAGTTATTCACTCTCCAACAGAATTATTATCCTGGTATTGTTGAATATCTTGGCTCTCTGTGCCATCCCTTGGTGGCTGCGCTTTTCTGTCTTGCATTGGGAGCTGTGACATGTATAAAGGGAGGCTTTTCTGTGTCTCCTGCTGTCCCCATCTGCCCTTTTGGTGGATGGGGACACATACACATCGGCACCATGTTTAGGCGCCAAAAGCACTGCGTCTGCGTTTTCGCGGACGCAGGCACAGCTGGACACACTTTTCCATCTGATAGCATGGTGGTGCATTCATGCATGTGTGCCTCCCCATGATAGTGGGCACTTTTTGCACTTACATATCAGCCATCCACACATGGTGTTGGGGGCGGAGTCTTCTGGGTCCTTCCGGGGTTAAATTGGAGGTTAGGCATGGCTTGGATTTCATTTAATTTCACTCTTCATTGAGGACACACACTGCTGAGGAGATTGCCTGCTGTGTCTTATTTTTATACTTGGGATATTCACCATACTCAGGTACTTGCTATATCCACTTCATTACATCCAGGTACACTTGCATCTCTTACACACAGCTCATTTCTTGAGAACTCATCTATTACTTTTATCCTTTGGTCTGTTTTACTTTTTGATATCTTGGATTTCTCCACACCAAGTTCACTCCTTCCTCTTTTCTCCCTCTCATCACTTGCTATTACCCTTACCCTATTGTTATCCTATGTTTTTCATTATCTCCAGGTTCCCACCATCCTGGACTCAGGTCCTTTACTGAGATCTATACATCCTAATGCTGGACTCATCAACCCCACTATTTCAGATACCTTATTAACATTTATAGCCTATACTCTTGTATGGATTAACAAAGGTTTCTAGCGACACACACCATTACACACACACTCACAGTTCACCTCTCTCTTCTATCCTGTCATCTGCTAGTATCCCCCTGATATCTCATGTCTCCAACTATCTCGCTACCATTTTTGGCCTAGGCCTTTCATTCAGACATAATTTTATGCTAATATTGATTTATACTACTTGAATACTTTAGATATCTGATAAAACACACTTATGTTTACAGCCTATACTTTCTATGGACTATGAGGTCTCTATAGATACATCACTATACCTATGCCATATCTGCTTTCCGTTTGGCCCCTAGATGGGTCCCCCTTTTTGACTCCGCCCCCTCAGCTCCCGGGTGAGGCACCTGCTGCTGCCGTCTTGGGGCCGCACATTTGGAGTCATGGTCAAGCTCAGTGGTGAGTATGGGGAGTCACAACCCCTCCTGCCCTTTGCCTCTACAACAAACACTATGCCAGATTGCCAAACTAGGCTAGTCGGGGTAACACGATGCCCGTGTACACTGTCCACTACTATACTTGTGTAATATTTACTGTCTATGTATTGTTTTAATTGGCAATTGTTGGTATTATGTAAGTAACAATTTTACTTTACGCATGTAAAGAATTTTACTTGAATAAATTATATACCATACAATTACTGTTATTGTTATTTTTACTGGCGGAAACGTTACCCACTTCATTCAAAGTCCCGGGGCGAATCCTTTTCTTTTGACTATATGTAATAGGGATGGAAGTGTGTCACTGGGGACACCAGACCTTTACTCTTTTTTCAATCACAGCAATAATTAGCAGGTAGAGCGAAAACCAGGAAGTAAGCCACAATGTACCTGTATGTCACTTAGCCTTGAGCTTCCACCTTCCCACAGTTAATGTACAGTGGATGGGAAGCAAGTGGCTAGGCTAGAAATAATTGAAATACAATGTGGAAATAAATATATGATTTCACATTTTGACCATAAATAAACATTATTCTTGTTCAAACGTACTATGAAACATAAGCAATACTTTTACCTAAAATGAAATGCCAAAGTGGCACCAGACATGCAAACACTATAGGGTGCGAACAACCTGAATTGGAGCAGTTTTTCACAGTAACTTCACAATTCATTGTGGTAATCAGTGGCGGCCCGCCCATATGGGCACACGGGCGCCGCCCCCCCCCCCTCCCACAGTCACAAAAAAAAAACGGGCCCTTTAAGAACTTTTATTCGGCTAAAATGTAATTTTGACATTTCAGCCGAAGTTCTGGCGGCCGTCTATAGAGGGCGCTGCAGCGCCACTACCTCTCGCAAATAACACACTTCAATGCATTGAACGTGTGTTGTTGCCAGCTGCCTGGTCTATTCCTATAACCGGACATAGGGCGCCGGTTACCTGAATAGCGGTAGCTGGTTGGCTGAGGGGAACTGCCTATCAAAGCCAGTGGCTCTGATAGGCTTTTCCAGTACGGCTCCCGGAAGTCTATGCTCGGAGCGCAGGCAATCTGCGGTCCTTGCATTAGACTGACAGCCATTTCAGCCAATCAGGTTCCCGGATTCTGGTTATCAGGAACCTGATTGGCTGAAGCTTCTCCACGGCGGCAGAAGACATCAAAGGAGGACATGGAAGCGTCAGGTAAGTGTTTTTTTTAACAGGGAAAGGGGCAGCATGAGGCACAGTGGCAGCATGGGGCACAGTAGTGACAAAGGGCACAGAGGCGACAATGAGCACAGTGGCATGGGGCACAGTGGTGACAATTAAAGGGCACAGTGGTGACACTTGATGACACAGTGACTCCATATGATGGCATGGCACAGTGGTGACAATTGATGGCACAGTGACTGCATTTGATGGCATGGCACAGTGGTGACAACTGATGGCACAGTGACTCCATATGATGGCATGGCACAGTGGTGACAACTGATGGCACAGTGACTTCATATGATGGCATGGCACAGTGACTGCATTTGATGGCATGGCACAATGGTGACAATTGATGGCACAGTGACTGCATTTGATGGCATGGCACAGTGGTGACAATTGATGGCACAGTGGTAGCGTTTGATGGCATGGCACAGTGGTGACAATTGATGGCACAGTGGTGGCATTTGATGGCAGGGCACAGTGGTGACAATTGATGGCACAGTGGTGGCGTTTGATGGCACAGTGGCTGCATTTGATGGCATGGCACAGTGGTGACAATTGATGGCACAGTTGCTGTGTTGCATGGCACAGTGGTGACAATTGATGGCACAGTGGTGACTAATGATGGCACAGTGGCTGCATTTGGTGGCATGGCACAGTGGTGACAATTGATGGCACAGTGGTGGCGTTTGATGGCATGGCACAGTGGTGACAATTGATGGCACAGTGGTGGCGTTTGGCATGGCACAGTGGTGACAATTGATGGCACAGTGGTGGCGTTTGATGGCACAGTGGCTGCTTTTGGTGGCATGGCACAGTGGTGACAATTGATGGCACAGTTGCCATGTTTGATGGCATGGCACAGTGGTGACAATTGATGGCACAGTGGCTGCATTTGGTGGCATGGCACAGTGGTGACAATTGATGGCACAGTTGCTGTGTTTGATGGCATGGCACAGTGGTGACAATTGATGGCACAGTTGCTGTGTTTGATGGCATGGCACAGTGGTGACAATTGATGGCACAGTGGCTGCATTTGGTGGCATGGCACAGTGGTGACAATTGATGGCACAGTGACTGCATTTGATGGCATGGCACAGTGGTGACAATTGATGGCACAGTGGCTGTGTTTGATGGCATGGCACAGTGGTGACAATTGATGGCACAGTGGTGGCGTTTGATGGCATGGCACAGTGGTGACAATTGATGGCACAGTGGTGGCGTTTGATGGCATGGCACAGTGGTGACAATTGATGGCACAGTGGCTGCATTTGGTGGCATGGCACAGTGGTGACAATTGATGGCACAGTTGCTGTGTTGCATGGCATGGCACAGTGGTGACAATTGATGGCACAGTGGTGGCGTTTGATGGCATGGCACAGTGGTGACAATTGATGGCACAGTGGTGGCGTTTGATGGCATGGCACAGTGGTGACAATTGATGGCACAGTGGCTGCATTTGGTGGCATGGCACAGTGGTGACAATTGATGGCACAGTTGCTGTGTTGCATGGCACAGTGGTGACAATTGATGGCACAGTGGCTGTGTTTGATGGCATGGCACAGTGGTGACAATTGATGGCACAGTGGTGGCGTTTGATGGCATGGCACAGTGGTGACAATTGATGGCACAGTGGTGGCGTTTGATGGCATGGCACAGTGGTGACAATTGATGGCACAGTGGCTGCATATGATGGGCACAGTGAGGCTGCAATGTTTTTTTTTCCGTTTGCACCCCCCCAAAAATTTTGAGCACCAGCCGCCACTGGTGGTAATGCAGTTTAGAAAACTAAACCAGTAACCTTAGCAGGTATTATATGTGATGGCCAAATTTTCACTTACCGTAGTTCATATTTTATGGTACATTACTAAGTGCAGACAATCTATAAAAAATCAACAAGAAGATAGCTGACACCAAGCTGGAAAACATTCCAACAAATCCTTAGAGAAGCTTATGACAATACACCACTCCACCGTTAGAGGACAGTCACTCTGAGTAGACACATTTCTATCACCACTTTATTACTGGTGCTCTATAAGACTGCATTACACTAGCACTTTCTAAACTTGAGCTTTTGGCATTCTTTTGCCAAAGCTCCTAAACGCAACTCCATAAAAGCCTACTGCATGTGTCAATGTACACTAAAACCCCGTACACACGGTCGGACTTTTGACCGACCAAAATCACATCGGAATTCCGACAGAATTCCATCAGAGTAATAGAAAACATGTTCTCTATCTAAACTCTGATGGAA
Organism: Rana kukunoris; assembly: GCA_029574335.1. Taxonomy (NCBI): domain Eukaryota; kingdom Metazoa; phylum Chordata; class Amphibia; order Anura; family Ranidae; genus Rana; species Rana kukunoris. The sequence continues at coordinate 459,328,929 of CM056050.1, forward strand.
TTTCCGATGGAAAAAAGCCGATGGGGCATACACATGGTCGGAATTTCCGATGGAAAAAGTCAGTCAGACTTTTTCCATCAGAAATTCTGATTGTGTGTACGGGGCTATAGGCTTTTAGCAGAGATTAGGAGCTGCTGCAGTTAGGTGAGCTTCAACTTCCCTCTCCTGAACGCAGAAATATCACATTCAGGATATAAGCGTTTTGGCAGACGCCCATGAGAAAACGCAAAACGCGCCGGCACTTTGCTGCATTTTCCAATGGCCGGCGGTCAAAACGTTCCTATATATCCTGTACGTGATATTTTCGAGTTCAGGAGAGGGAGGTTGAAGCTCACGGCCGCACTAATGCCGTGTACACGCGATCGGATTTCCGATGGAATAAAATCTGAATTTTCCATCGGAATTCCGATGAAGCTGACTTTCATCAGTCTTGCGTACACACTATCAGACTAAACCGACCGAGTAGAGAAAAATGAAGTTCAATGCTTCCGAGCATGCGTCGACTTGATTCTGAGCATGCATGGGTTTTTTCTCTGATGGAATTCCACACAGGCAATCGGAATTTCCTATCGTTTTTTTTTTCCATCAGTAAAATTTAAAACATGTTCTATTTTTTTACACCGATGGAAAAAAGACTGATGGGGCCCACACACGATCGGTTTCTCAGATGAAAAAAGTCCATCCGATTTTTTTCATCTGAAAAACCGATCGTGTGTACACGGCATAAATGTAACACAATTCGCAATCAGTACTATTAAAATTTACAGATAATAACAATAGTACACAAAGCTTTGTTTACACACATAAAATTGAATATTATAAACAAACAACCTAGTTTGGGTTCTCCTTTAAATATCTTCAGAAGACAAGAAATGCAGTCCCCTGTGACATGTTGAAAACTGTCTAAACTTCCTCATTCCAACAAACTGTTAATAAGGAGAATGATCGGCTCTGGTATTTTGATATTTTTTTAAGTTGATCCAAACTATTCAAGTCTTGTTTTGCTTATGGGATTTCCAGCAATGTGTGTGTAGAGGTATGTTTTCTCCTTCAGTGATCTATGCTGAAACCCGACTACACAGATCATGTGTGTAATGTTCTAGGACCTGAACAGCTGTTTAAAAAAAAGTATTTTGCTTCATCCCAAGAAACGAGGAGTATGTATTTCAAAATAAAGATTAAACCACTAAAAACAATAAAAATCTGATTCATTGTCAAGACATAACATAATCCAACACAAAGCTGTTAGAGCAACATCGGTGTAGTTGGCTCCAGTCCTACCTGTGTTCCTTTAAGTATCTTCTCAGGGGCTGTAGGATTACTCAACATCAGCTGATAACCTGAGTAATGGCTGAAAATCAGCTGACCATCCTTCCTAGATGGCCTCAGTTTAACTGCTCGTCTCCATAGCACTTTGTCATGTGAACTACGACACAACCAGCTGTCAATGCTTTTAAAAAAAAAAAGGGGGAAATGGGCCCCTCTGTTCCCACCCCTTCCTTCTTCCTCTCATTTTTCTCTCTCCCCCTCCCTTTCATTCTCTCTGTAGCTCATTCAACTGTCAGTCTTTAATAGTGGTGGTGGTGGAGAAGGGGGGCTCGTTGGAGAGAATAGAGTTCTCTTGATAATGAGCATACATTATAAACTATAGGCTGTGGATGAATTATGCAGCGAGTTGCAGGCTCCAAGTGAGTTGAAAGCATATTTAGAACACAAACTTTGGATGGTTAAAGAGGAGAGGGAGGGGAAGGGGGGGGGGGGGTTCCAGGAGTAGAATGTGAACCACATTCCTCAAGCCCAAGTCAGCCCTGGCAGGCTAGGAGGTATTTTCAGTCACAGTACATAAATGCATTAGTCAGACCCGGAGACCACACACTTCGTACCACTACCATGCTCGCACAGTACAGCCCAATGTAAGCAATGAAAAATGAAGACGAGACCCTCTCCTCGTCTTCCCACAGAACAATCCCAACAATATTTAAAGGTTTCATTTGGAAAGGACGGGCACACTAGTTTTCATTCCAGTTTTAAAGCAGTAATAATTATTATTACACAGCATTTATATAGCGCCAACAGTTTGTGCTGGGCTTTATAAAATAAAGAGACAACACACTTACAAAACAATTCAAGACAAGAGGTAAGGAGGGCCCCGCTCATGAGAACTTAGAATCTAAAAGGGAGGGGTACAGTTTTGCTTTCTTTTGCATAAGTGATCCAGTGTAAGCCAAAAAAAAGCTTGATAAAAACAACTGCTTTTCCTTTTCATATTATACATACGCCCCACCTGTAATGTGAGCGTGTAAACACAAAAACATTGTTTATGAGGGTGTTAGGTACAGAGTTTTCTTAAAGCTGCAAGGCTCTCCTCACTTAAAGTGTATTGAAACCCACTCTCATCCTTTCTAAACTACTGCCATTGTGCTGATCTATAAGGATATACATGCCTCCTGCATGTATCCTTACCTGTCAAATGTCTCCCCTTTGTCTATTATAAGAACTGAAAAACTGTGGATGGGTCTGTTGTCTGGAGCTCTGTGGGTGGAGTCGAGATGTCAGTAGACTGCCCCGCCCTCCTCTACACTCCCCTTGTCAACATGCATTTTTCCCTGTTTATTACTTACACTAAATTCTGCTATGATCACTAACATCCAGTCAAAATCCAGAAAACTAACCACATGACTTTAGAAAAGGAGTGGGGGTGGGAATTAAAAAAAATAAATAATGCCTGTCTCCAGGCTAGTGCATGAGATATGTAAATAACCTGTCACTCACAGCAAGGGGGCGGAACGGACTAAGGTTTTTCTCTGTAAGTCCGTTTTATTTCACTGAACAATACAAGAAGATTGCTCAGAGCTGGATTAACTCTGTGTGGCAAGACTGTGGACATATGATAGGAAATCTTATACTGTACATTGTGACATCAAAAACATTTTTGGGTTTACATCCACTTTAATGTTATCTCTTTTCAATGAGCTAAGTCTTACAGCTCTCTTCTGAATGGTTCCTCTGTTATCAGCCTGAGAGCTCTTGGCATATTTGTAGACTTTTTAGACAAAAGCAGCCTGAATCTTTTGTCAAAGGAGGTTGCTAAAATAGATTAGCAGAGAGCAGCTCCTATTACAAAACACTTCCGAGAGTCTCTGCCTATGATAAGAGGGGTGTGTGCCTTTCCTCCAATCAGCTATCTTGGCTGTATGGCCAGACTTCACACTCTGCGTTAAACAGGAAGAATAAATCTCCCAACAGGATCTCAACTTTCTAAACAGTATATAAATGTGAAGACAGCAGATATATGTATAAAACCTATGTAGGGAGATTTGGTTAATCTCTTTGTGTATTATCTGAGGCTGTTCACTTCACTGGGTGTATGGAGGGTTTACATCCATTACTCTACTGTACAGTGGGTTCCCAACTTACGAATGCCCGATTTACGAACTACTCCTACTTAAAGCGGAATTTCACCCTAAATATAAGATCTCCCATGTGATCCAGCATACTGGCGTCAGCGCCAGTATGCTGTTTTTTTTTTTTTTTATCCCACACTTACTGTATTATCCTGTAATTTCATTTTTTTCCCCCGCGGTGGACGGCGCCAGTACAGCGCGTCACATCTTCCGAAAATACCCAATATGGACTCGGGTAATCTCGGCGAAAATGCGGCGCCTGCGCACAGACCTAGGAGCTGACTGCGCAGGCGCCGCATTTTCGCCGAGATTACCCGAGTCCATATTGGGTATTTTCGGAAGATGTGACGCGCTATACTGGCGCCGTCCACCGCGGGGGAAAAAAATGAAATTACAGGATAATACAGTAAGTGTGGGATAAAAAAAAAAAAAAAACAGCATACTGGCGCTGACGCCAGTATGCTGGATCACATGGGAGATCTTATATTTAGGGTGAAATTCCGCTTTAAGAACAGGATGTAAACCCTGGATGTGAACGTGAACTGGAATTGGATGTGAACCATGCACGGCCCAACTTACGAACATTTCAGGATTACAAACAACAGGAAAGTTCGAACCTCTTCGTAAGTCTGACACGCCATGTACTGTATTGTGAAAAAAAGGTCTAAACCCAAAACTCCAGCTCAATAATGTTCTTTTAATTTGCATAAATACAGAACACAAGCTAAAATTCTGTACTGTACTGTACAATACAATGATATACAGCGAGTCGTTCAGGTGGGAGAGCTGGTCGCAAGTCCGAGTGGTCGTTACACAGGTAAGTTATTAAACAAGGAGTATCCGTATAGACAAAACTTTATTTTTTTCCATTTTGGATAGAGTAAGGGAGGGTTAAACCCCCTGTCAGACTTGTCACCATCTGTGTCCCATTGCAGAGGTTTCACTACCTGTCCCATAGCCAAACAGGAAGTGAGAGAGGAAATACCTTAAAATTAAAGTGTTATTAAACCCACAGCAGGAAAATCAGTCTGTATATGCAGTAAAACATGCTTGTTAAACTCACTGTGGAACCTAAGGGGTTAGTCATCTGCATTGTGTAAAAATGCTGTTTGATCCTGTATGCACAGATCCTCCTTTTCTTCCACTGTCTCCAAAACATGTCCGGATAGGACAGAGTTACTGGAGTCAGGCTGCTCTGTTTGGTGTGTATTGCTAGAGAGTTCTTTTTTTTTTGGGAGAGTGCATGTACAAATACATAAGTGGTCAATATGGTGAACTTGGTGTTGAGTTATTCACCTTAACCACTTCCCCACCGCGCCATAAGCATTTTACTGCTACGGCGCGGTGGAGTTGCTTTGACACGACGTCCCTGGGACGTCCTCGTGCACTTCCGCGATTGCGCGTCCCCTGGGACGCGCTCGCGAAAGTGTCCGTGCTCGCCGGGTCTAGAAGACCCGGCGCATCACGGATCACGGTAAATTGCCGCTGATAGCGGCCGTTTACCACGTGATCGCGCCGTCGAATGACGGCGCGATCACTTGTAAACAAACCGGCGTCATTTGATGACGCCGGTTCCTCCCTCTCCTCGCTCTCCTCTCTGTACAGTGTGCGAGGAGAGGGGGGGGGAGCGGGGTGTCAGCAGCTGAGCTGTGGCTGGATCTGTGACAAATGCAGTCACAGATCCAGCCATCCCTCAAAACATCCCAGCTCTGCAATCCCCTAGTACCCTGCAATCCCCAGTACCCAGCAATCCCCAGTACCCAGCAATCCCCCAGTACCCAACAATACCCCACAATACCCCAGTACCCAACAATACCCCACAATACCCCAGTACCCCACAATACTCCAATACCCCAGTACCCAACAATACCCCACAATACCCCAGTACCCCACAATACCCCAGTACCCAACAATACCCCAGTACCCAACAATACCCCACAATACCCCAGTACCCAACAATACCCCACAATACCCCAGTACCCAACAATACCCCACAATACCCCAGTACCCCACAATACCCCACACAGAGCAGAGCAGTGAACAGAGCAGTAAGGAAGGAAGGAAGGAAGCAGCAAGACGTGCAGCAAGACGTGCTCTCTCCTCTCTCTGTGCTGATTTCACGACCAGGTGTCTACTGCTGGTTGTGTCGGCCCCCTCTCTCTCCTAGGGCTTGAACCAGGGAGTAGCAGATACTGGCGCACGGATCCCAGCAGTGGGACGTGTGGCTCATACTCCCTGGATAGGCAGGGTTTTTTGGCCACCCCCGTTCCTGCTCCAGCTCCTTCCCTGCTCCAGCCCCCATCCTCGGAAGGTAAGTCTGCCTGCTCTCCCTGGGACTAAAAGCGGCCGTCCTTGTCAGGACAAGCCGCAGTCTTCTCTATCCCGAGAGACAGGAATCTTCTTTTTTTCCCCAGCCTTGGTTTCCCTGCACTCCCTCACCTCCCTTACCTCCATCATCCCCAAGGGCCCCCTTCCTCTATCCTCCGCCGCCGCAGTTTTCGCCGTTCTGGGGCTCTGTTGAGGGCACCGCGCCAGGCCGCTCTGAATCGCGGGGCCGCGGTCTAGGAAAGACCGCGGCTTCACTTGCGGCCTAACGGCGCGCCGCTCCCCACGCCTCTGTGGTCCTCTCTCAGCCCCAGGAAACCCCCCTTACCCCAGAAGGACAGTTACCCGGCCTGTCTCCCACCCCCTCAGCCCCCTGTTTAATTAAAGAATCACCCTGTCAGCCCTCATCCCACTGCCTGAACAGCCATCCCGCCTGACCAGCAACAGGGTCCCCCTCACAGCCCCAGCCCCCCCCCCCTGTCTTTCCAAAGCACAGAAGCCTGATCCAGGGGTTACCCGATCGCCTCTTACAGGGGTCAGGAAGGAATTTTTTCCCTGCCGGAGCATATTGGCCGAGCGCCGCCAGGGTTTTTTGCCTTCCTCTGGACCAAGCCAGGAGAGAGGAGTTAGCCAATTCCTCTCCCCACTGCCCCGACAGGCGCCCCCCCCCCCCCCGTGTATTGACGATCATGGCACGTAGGCAATATTCTGCCGAAACCATTTGGAGTTTGAGGCAATGCGCCGCAATACTGCCAGCCATCACCAAAAAGGCCCTAAGAACTGAGCGACTATTGAGAATCGATCATAGATCGACGGTCAGTCATTTCAGCCATTTACCCCAGCTCAAGCACATGTCATGTGCTCTGATCAACACAAGATCGGCAGTAAAACACAGACTTGAAATCCGGGACCTCATTCAACAAAAAGATCTAGATTGTCTTTTTATTACAGAGAGCTGGCTCACAGCCGACTGTAACACCATTCTAGGAGAACTGGTGCCAGAAAATTACCGTATCATAACGGAAAACAGAATAGGGCAAAGAGGAGGCGGCCTGGCGGTGATCCACAAGACTCATCTTACGATCACCAAACCAGTCCGCCAAAACCCTCTTCCATTCATGGAAACCCTTACCCTGCAACTGCAAGCAAGTTCAAAGGAGACCGTCCACATTTTGCTCTGCTATAGGCCGCCCGGCCCAAAATCGCAGCTGCTATCATCATGGACGGATTTCTTCTCCACTTATACCCTCAACAGCAAACATCTTTTGCTGCTCGGGGATTTCAATCTCTGGGCCAACTCCTCACAGGACCCCATTGCCGACGCCTGTATTGACCACCTGGAAGGATTAGGGTTGCAGCAACTAGTATGTGGGCCCACACAAGCTTCAGGTCACACACTTGATCTTATTTTCAGACAAGCTCTGGTAATAAAAATTTGGGAAAATGAAAAATTGCCATGGACAGACCACCATGCAATTAGATTCAGTATTTCCACCATCCCCCCTGCAACAAAAACATCAAATCCAGTGACAACACACTGGACTAGATGTCAGAAGAAGCTCCACTCGGAACTCTTCAAAACCACCTTAAGGAAAGATGGTCACGATGGTCACCCAGACCATGAAGCCAGGATGCATTGAAACCCCCAGCTCGGATACACAAGAATTTTGCAATGAACTATCGGATTACTTCATTAATAAAATCGAGGTAATCCGTGAAAGCATTCAGCAAAACAATTCCCCCCTCAGCCCCCCCTGCAGCCTCTCACACAACACCCATAGTAATTCTTCTATATCAGGTAAGTTCGCCCTGGAACCCATCTCCATCGAGACCATTAAAAATGTCATTTGTACTCTGCGTAATGGCACAGCGCCAAATGACATTATCCCCACTAAACTGCTGAAGGAATGCGCCGACATTCTGGCTCCTCCCATCACGCAGCTTATCAACCAGTCTTTCTTGGAAGGCATAGTGCCCTCACAGTTGAAAGAGGGTATAATCCAACCCATCATGAAGAAACCCTCCCTGGACCCCAAGGATCCACTCCACCGCCGCCCCATAACAAGCCTCAACGTACTCTGGAAAAAGTAGTGGTACAACAGCTGCAACAGCATCTAGATACCTACAAGCTACTTGACCCATTGCAATCAGGCTTCCGTCCCGGACACGGGACGGAAACAGCATTGCTGAAAGTATGGGACGATGTTCTCAAGGCCGCAGACGAAGGAGAATCTTGTCTTCTAGTTCTGTTGGACCTAAGTGCCGCTTTCGACACTGTAGACCACAATCTGTTACTGACTCGGCTTGCTGAAGTAGCCAGAGTCGCAGAAGGCGATCTATCTTGGTTCTCCTCTTTTCTGGAAAACCGATCGCAAACAGTGAAGTTAGGACCTTTCACGTCTGAAAAACGCACAGTAACATGCGGAGTCCCTCAAGGATCGCCTCTGTCACCAGTGCTGTTTAACATTTATCTTCGTCCGCTCTTTGAGATTATTAGCAGCCAAAAACTGCTTTACCACTCATATGCAGATGATACGCAACTGTATTTCCGCATCTGCAACAGACAGGATCACCGCCTCAATCTAGAGACATGCCTCTCTTTGATAGAGGACTGGATGACAAAGAGTTATCTTAAACTCAATGGAGCAAAAACAGAACTTCTCCTGTTTCATGCCAAGCGCAGGAATCAACTTTCAACAGCGTGGACCCCCCCGCCCATTCTGGGCAAGCTCATCACCCCTAGCGCCAAAGTCAAAAGCCTAGGGGTCACTTTTGACTCCTTTATGACAATGGACGCACAAATAGGATCAGTAGTCAGTGGATCTCACCATCTACTGCGCCTACTACGCAGACTCACTCCGTTTATCCCTAAAGAAGATTTAGCGGTCGTGGTGGGAGCAATTGTAAACTCCAGGCTGGATTATGCAAATGCCCTTTACCTCGGCCTCCCCAAGTACCAAATCGCCCGTCTACAAGTCGTTCAGAATACGGCCGCCAGACTTGTGACTGGGAAAAAACCCTGGGAATCCATCTCACCATCACTGAGGGCACTTCATTGGCTGCCAGTCAAAGACAGAATTGCTTTTAAAGCTCTCTGTCTTACTCATAGATGTGTCCATGGGAATGCCCCTCTTTATTTATGCGAAATAATAAAAGCGCATAATCCCAATCGCGTTTTGCGATCCACGAATCGGAACCTACTCCAGGTTCCGAAAGCCAACTTCAAGTCCAAAGGAGAAAGGAGATTCGCGATCCAAGGCCCCAGACTATGGAACGCTTTACCAACCAGCATTCGGTTGGAGGAGAACCACCTAGCATTTAGAAAAAAGGTCAAGACTTTTCTCTTTTGATATCAAAGGAGACAGGAACAACAAGCGCCCAGAGGCGATTCAGTTCGCATGTGTCGCGCTATACAAGTTTTCATTCATTCATTCATTCATTCAATACCCCAGTACCCAACAATACCCCAGTACCCAACAATACCCCAGTACCCCACAATACCCCAGTACCCCACAATACCCCAGTACCCGGCAATGCCCCAGTACTCAACAATACCCCAATACTCAACAATACCCCAATACTCAACAATACCCCAATACTCAACAATACTCAACAATACCCCAATACTCAACAATACCCCAATACTCAACAATACCCCAATACTCGGCAATACCCCAATACTCGGCAATACCCCAATACTCGGCAATACCCCAATACTCGGCATGATACTTTGCAATACCCCAATACTCGGCAATACCCCAATACTCGGCAATACCCCAATACTCTGCATGATACTTTGCAATACCCCAATACTCGGCAATACCCCAATACTCAACAATACCCCAATACTCAACAATACCCCAATACTCGGCAATACCCCAATACTCGGCAATACCCCAATACTCGGCAATACCCCAATACTCGGCAATACCCCAATACTCTGCATGATACTTTGCAATACCCCAATACTCGGCAATACCCCAATACTCGGCAATACCCCAATACTCGGCAATACCCCAATACTCGGCAATACCCCAATACTCTGCATGATACTTTGCAATACCCCAATACTCTGCAATACCCTGCGCGATACTCTGCAATACCGCCTATGGGGATTTTTAAGTAGCGAGATTTGGCGCCATTCCACAAGTGTGCGCAATTTTGAAGGGTGACATGTTGGGTATCTATTTACTCGGCGTAACTTCATCTTTCACATTATGAAAAAAAATTGGGCTAACTTTACTGTTTTGTTTTGTTTTAAGCACAAAACAGTTTTTAAAAAAACACGCGTTCAATAAATTTCTGCGAAAATACCGTGCGAGATAAAACGTTGTAACGGCCGCCATTGTATTCTCTAGGGTCTTTGCTAAAAAAGCATGTATAATGTTTTGGGGTTCTATGTAATTTTCTAGCAAATAAATGATGATTTTTCCATGTAGGAGAGGAATGTCAGAATTGGCCTGGGTGTTCCAGAACGCCTGATGGCGCTCCCTGCATGTTGGGCCTCTGTATGTGGCCACGCTGTGTAAAAGTCTCACACATGGGGTATCGCCATACTCGGGAGGAATAGCAGAATGTGTTTTGGGGTGTAATTTGTGGTATGCATATGCTGTGTGTGAGAAATAACCTGCTAATATGACAGAAACAAGTTTTGTTTTTGTTTTTTTACAGAATTTTCAGTCGTTTTCCTTTAATAGCGCAAAAAATAAAAAACCCAGAAGTGATCAAATGCCACCAAAAGAAAGCTCTATTTGTGTGAAAAAAAGGACAAAAATTTCAAATGGGTAGAATGTTGTATGACTGAGTAATTGTCATTCAAACTGTGAGAGCACCGAAAGCTGAAAATTGGTCTGGTTAGGAAGGGGGTTTAAGTGCCCAGTGGTCAAGTGGTTAAGGTCATCACAGAGGACAAGGGGGCACTCTTTACGTCTAGAGCAAAAGAGATTTCATCTCCAAATATGGAAACGTTTCTTCACAGTAAAAGCTGTGAAAATGTAGAATAGACATCCTCCAGAGGTGGTTCTGGCCAGCTCAGTAGGTTGCTTTAAAGCGGCTGTATACTCCATTTGGACATTTTTACCTAAACCTACATGGTTTAGGAGATATTCACCCTGCATGCAGCCACTGACGTCATTGGCGCATTCGCAGCGAAGGTCCATCGAAGGTTCGGCGTATCGTGGCGGAACTTGCCAGAACGGAGGACTCACACGCACATGCGCAGGAGTGATGTCATTGCTGCTCCGGTCACTCACAGCGCTGACCGGGTCGGGCTACAGGAACTTTGTTCTAAGGGAAGTATTTCATAATGTGCTAGTATGGGAAGCTGGTTAGTGGACATGGGAAGAGGAGGGGGGAGTGGGCTGTCATTTACCACTGTGTATACGCCCACATGTGCAACTCTATAGTCACATGGGCTGCTCAAATGAAATAGGGAGGAATTGCTCAGCATAGTAGCTCACTAAAACTGAGCATGTGCAGAGTTGCCACCACAGTTGCAAAATCCCTAGCTGAATTGATGAACTAGCATGAACAGAAGGTAGAGGATCAACCAGGTTTTTTGCAGAATACAGGAAATGAAATCTCATAGAGACTAAGTGATACACCATTTATTGATAGTCTATTATTATATGGGTTTAGTGACACTTTAATTAGTGAGGTCCTCATTTTATGTCTCATGCACATGGACAGTTTTGCCCATCATCATCAAAGCCTGCTGTTTCTGGGCACCCTGGAGGAAGAGGTGCAAAGTTTAGCCCCTTTTCCAGCCCCATTTCCAGCAGCCTGTCTGGAAGTACTCACCTTTAGTACCATATGTATTAGGGATGTGCTGTATGCCCCAAATCCATAATTCTTACATTTTGGGCATATGTTTCCACATATGCATATGGCAGTAAATGTGCGTACTTCTCAGTACAGCACAGCATCAAGCTACCGGGTATTTCACTCTAACACAGATTTTGGCTGCTGGTAGTGAGTAAATGTGAGTAAATGTGAGAAAAAAAATGTTTCCCTAAATAGCTTCCTTTACCTTAGTGCAGTCCCCCTTCACTTACCTCATCCTTCGATTTTGCATTTAAATGTCCTTATTTCTTCTGAGAAATGCTCACTTCCTGTTCTTTTGTCTGTAACTCCACACAGTAATGTGAGGCTTTCTCCCTGGTGTGGAGAAAACCTCTTGAGGGGGGAGGGGGCGAGCAGGAGTGTCAGGACGCCCACTGTTCCTTTCTCTATCTGCAAAGAAGAGAGTGTCCTGACTTGCCTGCTTGCCCCCTCCCCCCTCAAGAGGCGTTCTCCACACTAGGAAGAAAGCCTCGCATTACGGTGGTGAGTTACAGACAGAAGAACAGGAAGTGAGCATTTCTCAGAAGAAATAAGGACATTTAAAAGCAAAATTGAAGGACGAGGTAAGTGAAGGAGGACTGCACTAAGGTAAAGGAAGATATTTAGGGAAAACATTTTTTTCTTTACAACCCCTTTAATGTAAATTGACTTTTTAAAATATTATGAACAATTGTTTTCATCATGGCAACACAGACTAATTTTGCACCAGCAGTAGCATCCTCCCAGTGGCTGTAGCTAAATGGCAAACACAATCCAATAGGCTGATTGTCTCAAACACAAATGTATTATAATGCTGTCACTACCAACACTTCAAAACACAATTTTTCCAACCTTTTGTTCATTTCTTGATGTTCTGTAGGATCCAAACAGGGTTCATCTGTTGCTTGCATTGCTCTTCTGTATAAACAGAAAAAAAAGGCATGTTAATAAAGACTGAAATCCTAAAGCTGCAATGTTTCCTGCAGCTTTGTGTGTATTCATAGTAAATCATGTGATGATTCAAGGCTATATTCACAGGGCACCATACCATCTAGGGAGGAAATGCCACATTTCACCAAGCGTTTTAGGTGCCAGTCCAAATTCATAACACAACCACCGCCCCCACTAACCTGCAGACTTAAATTCCCCACTGGGGATTTGGGACTGTCCCCATGTCAGTGCGATTCGAATAATATGTCAGTGGGGAAAACTGCAGTGTGTGCTGGAATTTCTGTTTAGGAAGTTCTCACATGAAATAATTGATATTACGAAGACACTTTTTATTCTGCATACTCATGACTCATATCCAGTGCCCCTGTGGCTTCTGTGGTTAGCTGGGGTTTTATGTTGAAAAGAAATAGAAAACATTTCCTTTAAAGAAAAACTCCAGTTTTGTACACAATAAAATAACATATAGAACTGCTATAAGAGCCATTTTGTAATTGAATATAACTCCATTTACTTTTCCCTTCCTGTCTGCAACAAGCCATGATAACTGCCAAGAGTTCACATGTATCTAAAAATGTAACCTTGGAAACAGTGCTCATTTTAACATAGAATTTCCCAGAATCCTCATCCTTTGCTTCTGCAACTAACACATTCAAGCTTGCCATACATGGATGAAAATGCAGCCATTCAACAGATTCATATTTTTTTTTTTTAAAAGATCCCTAAAGTAGAAAGTGTCACTTTGGTAAAAATGCACTGCTTTGGCGACAGTACGTAAAAAATAAAAACAAAGATCTTTTTTTTTTTTACATACTGTCACCAGAGTATGTGTGGCGTCACTATGGCGTCACGGTACAGCTGTGGCAGTGATCATGTACCATGACTGGCTGCTCCGGTATCACTGTATGTCAGTGCAGCCAACCATTATCTCTGATCACCGCCACAGTAGTACAATGTCACCAGACCAGTGCTGCCAGTCAATATCTATAATCACTGCTGCACCATTCAGTGTCCTCAATCACCGCCACCCACTTCAGTGTCCCTGATCATTGCCACATCAGCTACAGTGTCCCTGATCACCTCCACACCAGTTATGGTGTCCCTGATCACCACCACAACAGTCGTAATGTCCCTGATCACCACTACACCAGTCATATTGTCCCTTATCACCACCACACCAGTTATAGTGTCCCTGATCACTGCCACGGCAGTCCCAGTGTAACTAGATCAGTGTATGCCAGCAACACTGTTCATTATTACTGCCACACATACATTTTCATTTTCTTTCCTGTATTTTTCAAAAACATTTGGAAAACAATGTAATTTTCAAAAGACTGTGCCTTTCAGAAAATACTTTTGAGTGTTTGCTTTCTTAAATGAGTGAGTGAGTGAGTGAGTAAAAAACGTATATAGCGCTGCACATGCGAACTGAATCGCCTCTGGGTGCTCTTTTGTCCACATCTCATTTGAACTAAAAAGAGATGGGTTTTTAAATGGGGTTATTCGTGGAATTTTCCACTGTCCTGGTGGTTTAGAGCCTCAAAAAATATGCTAGGTAGACAGGAAACTAGATGTGTGATTTATGCTTCTTAAAAGCCCAAATGTGCACCTTGGATCTTAGGCTCCTCTATGCATCTAGGCTGTGAAAAAGTTTAACACATGTGGTATGCACATACTTGGGAGGCACAGCAGAATGGGATTTGTGGTATAATTATAAGTATGTTGATGGAGACAAGGGCCTCATCCCCACAACTCTTTCCCGGGGGTTGCGCTGGTCTGCGGGCTTATCAGGATCTGGAAGTGACGTGATGTCAGAGGGGGTGGGGTCACCCTTTTACGTCACCGGGTGGCCCTGCCCTTGCCTATATAACAGCTGTCACAGCCAAGAGACAGCAGTCAGCAGGGCGCCTCCCATTGAGGGTCTGTGTGCTGTGATTGAAGATGGATGGACGTTGCGGGACACTTTTTGGGTGAATGTGTAGCACCCTCTACCTTAGATAGGTAGGTGCTAGAGTAGTGTTTTTGTGTATAATGTCAGTGCAGGTACATTTAGGCAGGTCTGTTTTTTTTTTTATCTGGGGGAAGGGGAGTGGTTTTAGTGTAGCAGCAGGTGACTGACATGTGCCTCAGCTCTCTGGCGCCTCCTCTGTTTCCAGCAAAAAGTTTCTGGAAAAGAGGCAGGGCAGAGTGCTGGAATGACATGGGGTGTATTTGGGAGCCATGAGCAATCCCCCAACTAGGATTGGCAGGGGGCAGGCCTCCTATATATACCCATGTCAACCTGCTGTGGGAGGAGTTGTCAGGTGGAAGAACTGAGATGATAGCATGTTAGGCTGTAGTGGTCTTTGAGGGGCCCCCTTTCTGGGGGGTGATCTTGGGCCTTGAGCTCGGGAGCTGGGAGAGAGCCTCTCTTTACACAGTCATTGAAAGGTGTACTGGAGCAGGAGGAAGACAGCGGGGAGCATGACCAGGAAATTTAGGAGGGATCAATGCCGGGGTCGTTGAGTGAGCACAGTGAGAATCTCTGGGAGAGACATGCCAGGATTGGATGTGGAGCTAGAGGGAGAGACAGTGGTGTTGTTGAAGTCAAGTCGCTGCAGCCAGGAGGGTTGGCAGGATTTGCACCGGACTTGCTAGGAGCAGTAGTCCACCAAGTATCAGCACAATTATCTTTCTCATCTAATATGGTTGCTACTACAGGGGGGACTGCAGACCCCCACCTGCAAATGGCTACTAGGAAAATGTTACTTATTCAGAGTGAGGCCTAGCCATGTAAAAACGGTGACAGGAATCTAGAATTGTACAGTAATCTCAGGTAGTGTCCTGGAGGAGATGTAAAGTAGCAGAGACTGTCAATTTAGATTCAACTACCTTTTTTCACTAAGAAAGATTCATCATTTGGGCATCCCATGTCCCTTTTCCCCATCCAAGTTTAATCCCCTAATAAATACAACCAAAACAAGCTACGAATGAGTAGGGGTACAATGTACCCAATACCATTCACATGCACCCTTGTTAAAGGGGGCTTCCAGATTTTAATAAGCCCCCCGCCAGCAGACCCCCAAGGGTTGTGGGGATGAGGCAACCCTTGAGGACCCCAAATCACCCTTGCCATGTTGAGGGCAAGCGGCCTGGTATGGTTCGCCCCCCCCCCCTTTCCTGGCCTGCCATGGCTGCTTGCTCGGATAAGGGTATGGTATGGAATTTGTTCTTTACATTTTGGCACAGGGTTCCTCTTAAAATCCATACCAGACCTGAAGGACATCATATTTAAAGGAATATTTAAATTTTGTTTCACTTTAAGCATTCTTAAAATCACTGCTACACTGCATTGATATATGCCCCGTGGGGCAGTACACAGGTCCCCGAACACTTTTTATTGCAAAAACTTGCATATAAGCCTTTAAAATAAACACTTTTGATTTTTCACATCCATTTTGCCATTTTATTGTGTCCACTGACACCAATGTTGGAGGCTGTTATTGTGTCCATTGACACCAATGTTGGGGGTTACTATTGCATCCACAGACACCAATGTTGAGAGTTATTATTTCATCCACTGACATTAGTGTTGAGGGCTATTATTGCACCCACTGACATCAATGTTTGGGGGATATTTTTGTGTCCATTGACACAATGCTGAGGGTTATTATTACTGTCACTAGCACCAATGCTGGGGTTATTGCACTGCAATTTCTTCAGTGGGCAAAAAGCAGGACCAGCATGTTGAGGTGTGTTATAGTTCATTCATTTTGAATGGGTTGCCCAACTTGACACAATGGGGTAAATAATATTTTTATTTTTAACATTTATTCTTTCTTTCTTTTTTTTTTTACAATCTTTCTTTTTTATTTTTTTACACTTTTTTTTACATACCCTCATCTGAACAGTTCAGTGTCATCACAGTGTACATAGTAGACACTGTACTACTCTGGGGGGAGGGGATATTCAGTATTTATTTACTTTTTTACTAAAACTGGACATCTGGTTCAGCTGTGCATGGCATGGTAGCTAATCAGCTTCTAACTTCAGCTTGTTTAAATGGTTTCTACTCAGAGCTGCACCGTATTTTGCACTCTCCAGTTTTAGTAAATCAACCCCAATCACCTCAATGCACAAACATGCACTTCTATTGTGCAGCCTCTGAAAGAGTTGGGGCTGCACTTGAGACCCTCACACAGTAATGCAAGACTTTCTCCCTGGTGTGGAGTGTCGTGTTTGCCCCTCCCTTGGACTACAGGAGAGTCAGGACGCCCACCAACACACAGCTCTTTTCTCTATCTGCCAAATAGAGAGCGTCCGACCCTCCTGTAGTGCAAGGGAGGGGGCGAGCATGACACTCCACACCAGGGAGAAAGCCTTGCATTACTGTGTGTAGTTACAGACAGAAGAACAGGAAGTGAGGATTTCTCAGAAGAAATAAGGACATTTAAAAGCAAAATGGAGGGATGAGGTAAGTGAAGGAGGACTGCACTAAGGTAAAGGAAGCTATTTAGGAAAAACATTTTTTACCTTTACAACCCCTTTAATTTTCAAGTTGATCACCAGTAATATAAATTCCCTCTCAACAACTACTGTGAGATCGAATGAAACTTATATTGAAAGCTCTTTAAAGGCAGGGACTGATGTGAATGTACAATATAAAATGTAAATCACTACACAAATTTGGCACTATATAAATATATAAAAAAAAAATTACATTATAATGCATATTATAGCGTGTATTACTGGTACCCAAAATTTTAAAAAAAGTGCACGTGTTCAATGAAATTTCCATACTGTTCTTCAGACTTTCTTCAGTACTACACCTTTGTAGTGTGTAATCTTTTCTTCACGGAGACCTTTTGAGTTCCCGAAATATTGGTTGAGAATATTTATTCTTGGTGTCTCAATAAAGGGGATAATGCGTTACACATTACACAGAGTCCTGATGAAGATGTTCTACATGCTTTGATATT
Source organism: Rana kukunoris (assembly GCA_029574335.1). NCBI lineage: Eukaryota > Metazoa > Chordata > Amphibia > Anura > Ranidae > Rana > Rana kukunoris. Next base: position 459,346,384 of record CM056050.1, read on the forward strand.
GGATAGCTCCAGACCTCCCACTGACTTCAACAACTCCAAAAGTGTGGACATCACTAGTATGGTGTGAAACTGACATTATCCATGCTGATGATTAACTACCCAAATTGATAATCTGATTTTGATTATGAGGGTGCAGGCATGTGATATAAGTACTGCCTTTTTATAAGCTTAAAGATAACAAAAATATGTCTTTCTAATTTTTCTCTTTTTGACGTCATCTTTTCAAAATGGCTTTCCAAGTAACCCAATACAAATTGAAACATTGCCCCGATTTATACAATACATGTGAATTAACCCATTTTTTCACTGTTTTGCAATATAAGTATTTGATATTTTACTAAAAAGAAAATAATTACAACATGTCTAATTAAAGCATTCAATCAGTGCTGTTAAACCTTTCCATCGAGTCAATATGTCCAATCTTAAATTTAGTTGCAGAGAAAGAAAGTGACAAATTCTTTAAAGCAGGCTACAACAAATTACAACAAAATAAGACTTATATATTTAAATATACTTTGTGTACTCTCACATCAAATTATTAGTTTATTATCATGTAACCTTTTTTTTTCTATTTTGAATGCAAAGAGGCTTTGCAGTTTAACTAAAACTCCCTATGTACTCAGAACCCCTCTATCAAGTAATGCAGGGCGATGTACCCTCCTGAATTTCATGGGGAGGTGAAATTCCAAAGCCACTTCTATGAGAATCGTTGTAACTGAATGGTTGGAATTCGGACTACTAAGTATTGTAAACAATAGAAGAATGAGGTTATGTAGATATAAAACACCCATGTAATAACACAACGGTGCTGATTTATTAAAGGATTAGAATGTCTGCCTAACTGTGTTCATTTTAATTATCCAATAATGTGCCAGGCAAATATCTATTTTTATTGCTCCTGCGCATGATTGGGTGTTCAAAGGGAACACAGGTTTCCCTTTAAGTGAGCCTTCTAGTCTTTTAGGAAATCAATCCAACAGTACCTCGGAAGATTTATAGTTCAGTTGGAAATATCTTTTAATGTTGTTAAAGTGTTACACCTTTCCATCGAGTCAATATGTCCAATCTTAAATTTAGTTGCAGAGAAAGAAAGTGACAAATTCTTTAAAGCAGGCTACAACAAATTACAATTCAGAGGGCACGTGAGATATGCACTACATTAGTCATTACTGGTATTTCAATTCCAAATGTATTATTGAGTCGAAGACATACAGCCATTTATCTGGAATCCTGCTTTCAGATAAATACATTATTCTGTATAAGTTGACTGCTGGCTTTGAAGAATTTATCTCAAAGCCTTTTTTTGTTGTTTAATATAAAATAGATAGTGGGGGAATAATAGCATAATGTGTTTGGCTTTTAAATTCATAATAAATGGCATTGATACAAGTTACTAATGAACTTGGAAATAGCTATACATTAACTAATACAATCATCACAAATTAACAGCCAACAGGGGTTATTTACTAAAGGCAAATCCACTTTGTACTACAAGTGCAAACTACAAGTGCAAAGTGCACTTGAATATGCACTAAAAGTGAACTTGGAAGTGCAGTCGCTGTAGATCCGAGAGGGACATGCAAGGAAAATAAAAAACAGCATTTTAGTTTGCACATGATTGGATGGTAAAATCGGCAGAGCTTCCCCTCATTTCAGGTCTACCCTTAGATTTACAGCGACTTGTAGAGCAAAGTGGATTTGCCTTTCGTAAATAACCCCCAATGTCCACTTCAGTGCTTGCTGGTAGACGGTGGTTGTGCTTATTATAGATTACTGTAAAACCTGACAGAAAAATAAGTATACGTGACATTTACTACAACCCTTTAGCTCCATCTTTTAGGGCCAGTCCACTTAAAAGCGATATTTTAGATATAAGTCTAGCCTGGTAGGATCAACGTTAGCTTCTAATATGTTTTGGATACTTTACCAGCAGGATACAGGACTACAGGAGAGTCAGGACGCCCACTAACACACAGCTCCTTTCTCTATCTGCAACGTAGAGAGCGTCCTGCCTCTCCTGTAGTCCAAAGGAGGGGGCGAGCACGACACTCCACACAACACTCCACACCAGGGAGAAAGACTTGCATTACTGTGTGGAGTTACAGACAGAAGAAATAGAAGTGAGGATTTCTCAGAAGAAATAAAGACATTTAAAAACAAAATCGAAGGATGAGGTAAGTGAAGGAGGACTGCACTAAGGTAAAGGAAACTATTTAGGAAAAAAAAAAATTGTACCTTTACAACCCCTTTAAAGGGGAGTTCCAGATTGTTGTAAGCCCCCTGCCCATAGACCCCCACAACCACCAGCCAGGGTTTTGGGGAAGAGGACCTTGTCCCCATCAACATGAGAACAAGGTGCTTTGCCCCCCCCCCATGTTGAGGACATGTGCCCTGGTATGATATGGGGGGGGGGGGGCGCTAGCTCATTCTCTCCCCTTTCCTGACTTGCAGGTTCGGATACGGGTCTAGTGTGGATTTTGGGGGCACCATATGGGTCTTTTTTTTGGGGGGTGGGGTTCCCCTTAAAATCCATATTAGACTCAATGGGCACGGTATGGATGGGGGACCCCATGCTGCTTGTTACCCTTTTCATTGCCGGCATTCTTTTGTTTACATTTGGCTGTCAGTGGAAGTCATTAGATGTTTGTAATGCGACGGCCAGCTTCCCAGCTTCCGATCCTTAACAACCAACTATTCTTCACACAGAATTCGGATCAGTTGATAAGTTTTCGACCAATTTGAATTTGAAATGTTCTGAAAACTTGGAAATTGGTTAGAAAATTAAGAAACTAAACTAAACAAATTTTTCCTTTCTCCATGTGTCTAGCGAATGTGTAGAGCACAAACAAAACAATCACATTGGTCAAAGCCAAAATCGTAACAAAGTCGCACTCATCAAAAACCACATCAAAGTCACCATAAGGTCGTAATGAAAATTGCAAGATTTTAAAGTCGCAGTGTGAATCGGGTCTTAATTAGGCTTTGACCAAAAAAATTGATTGTTTTCTATGCACAGATGCACCAGATTTTGCACACTCCGGTTTTGGTACATTAATCCCTGTGTCTATCTACCTGAGAGTATTGGGTATTTCCTCAGTTTTTCATGTCCCAAAATATTTTCTAGCATTCTCCATAATGTAAAATAAATAAAAAAAAATATCAGAGAGAGTGGGACCCCTTTATAATGACCATGGGAGGTGTGCAGTCATAGGAACTCAAGCTTAGGCATAAAATAAGCTGTCAGGTGGTTTAAATCTCTATCATCAAAGACTGGAATTATTTAGGCCCCTTTCAGACGTCCGCCTCCATTCGTCCGTTTTTACAAGTCCGTAATGGGCCCCTATGGGATCGCGTCCGTTAGCGGATGATGCATCCGCTAACGTCCGCAAAGGTCCGCGTCCGTCTGGATCCGGTTTTTCGGACGGAAGAAAACCCTATTTTTCTTCCGTCTGAAGGATCGGATGAATACAGACAAACGGTCCGTATTCATCCGATTCCCCATAGGGGAGAGCGGAGGAGAGACAGGGTGGTCCCTGCACAATGTGCGGGGACCGCCCTGTCCTCCGACAGCTGAGCGGGGATTCCCCGCTGAGCCGACGGACACACACGGAGCGGACCAAAAAACGGTCCGCTCCGTGTGAAAGGGCCCTAAGGGTGGACTGACCCTTTAGGAAATATTTTGATAAGGATGACTTGAACAGTCCCCACTGCAGACAAAATCAGGTGTCACAATCTCAAATGTCACCTGAATGCACACAGCCCCTTGCGCAAAAACCCCTGAAGATAAAATGAAAATATGATTTTTATTTATTTATATTTTATAGTAATTGACTACCTGAACATTTATAAACTGTTTTTTGTATAAAAAAATTAAGATTTTTTTTACAAATAAACACTTACTCCAAAGTACATATATCATGCCAAGTTAATATGTTGTGGTCTTTGGTAGCAAAGTGTGTGTGTGTGTGTGTTGGGGGGAGGAGGTTAGGATATATTTAGCTCAGATTTTTGAGAATGTAATTGTGAGACCTATTCCGCCTGCTGGATGCAAATGTTAATTATGAAATATTCAGTAGTAATAATTCATATTCATTTGATTTAAAAAAATTACAAAAATGTTATCAGATAAATTCATATATAAATGTAAACAAAATAGACATTCTATTTAATGTGCAATTGAGTAGGCAGATAGTTAATTTTAGTAGCAAGAACTTTTAACGAGCCAGATCCTCAACTGACATGAATAGAATAGACATAAATGAAAACATGTGTCCTTGAGTTATGTCTATGTTTCACACTTTACGTTGAATAAAAGACATGCATAAAATGGTAAAAATAAAATAAGGCAGTGCTAGTAAGTAAGTAAGTATAAGCCCTCATTCACAAGGGTCCACTACATTTGCTTTATTGAATCGCAGGAGAAATTAATCTGGGAAGTTTAAACAAGTTTTCACTTGCTTTTAAATGTGCAAACATTTAGGCCTCCTACACACGACCGAGTAACTAGTCGTAAAAGAAACATTGTTTTCCTCGACGAGTTCCTTGTCAGGCTTGTCGAGAATTTTGACAAGCTTTCTTTGCGTACACACTGTCAAGACAAAATCTTGATTTGCGTTTTTCAGTTTCTGTTTTCTACAGCGTGACGAATGTGCTATCTCCATTACGAACGCTACTTTTACCGAAGGTGCGCTCCCGTCTCATACTTTGATCTGAGCATGCGCGGGTTTCTAAGCATACACACGAATGTGTTTGTCGTCGTAAACGGCCACGACGAGAAACACGGCGAGGAAATTGAGACTCCCGATGAGGAACAAGAGAACGTGTTCTCGTTTTTTTCTCGTTGAGTTCCACAACAGTTTTCTTAACGAAAAACATACACACGACCATTTTCCTCGGCAAAAAAGCTCTTGATGGATTCTGTCGAGGAAAACAGTCGTGTGTACGAGGCCTCACATGCATTTAGAATATGAAATCTGACCCTGGATGTACAGACTTTTATTTTTTTTCTAAATGCAGCTTAAAGTGATTGTAAAGGCAGAAAGTATTTTTATCTTAATGCATTATAAACCTTCTGTGTGCAGCAGCCCCCCTTAGACCACCCAATACTTACCTAAGCCCCATCCAGATCCAGCGATGTTGCACGAGAGACTTTGCTGCCCAGGACTCTCCTCCTCATTGGCTGAGACATCGGCAGAGCATCATTGGCTCCCACTGCTGTGAATTAAAGTCATTGAGCCAATGAGGAGAGAGGGGGTGGGGCCTAACTGAGACTTAATGTCCAAATGGACACACAGAGTTGTGGCTCGGCTTGGTTGCCCCCTTAGCAAGCTGCTTGCTGTGTGGGCACTCGTCAGGAGGGAGGGGCCAGGAGTGTCAGCGAGGGACCTGAGAAGAAGAGGATCTGGGCTGTTCTGTGCAAAGCCACTGCACAGAGCAGGAAAGTATAGCATGTTTGTTATTTTTTTTTTTAAAAGAGACTTTACATGCACTTTAACCGGTTAAGACCCGGACCAATATGCAGGTTAAGTACCTTGCACCTTTTTGCGATTCGGCACTGCGTCGCTTCAACTGACAATTCCGCGGCCGTGTAACGTGGCTTCCAAACAAAATTGGCATCTTTTTTCCCCCCCAAATAGAGCTTTCTTTTGGTGGTATTTGAGCACCTCTGCGTTTTTTATTTTTTGCGCTATAAACAAAAATAGAGCGACAATTTTGAAAAAAATGCAATGTTTTTTACTTTTTGCCATAATAAATATCCCCCTAAAAATATATATAAAAAATAATTTTTTCCTCAGTTTAGGCTGATATGTATTCTTCTACCTATTTTTGTTTAAAAAAATCGCAATAAGCGTTTATCGATTGGTTTGCGCAAAATGTATAGAGTTTACAAAATAGGGAATTGTTTTGAGGCATTTTTATTAATAATGTTTTTTTTTTTACTACTAATGGCGGCGATCCGCGATTTTTTTCTGTGACTGCGACATTATGGTGGACACATCGGACACTTGACAAATTTTTGGGAGTATTGGCATTTTCACAGCGAAAAGTGCTATAAAAATGCACTGAATACTGATAATGACAATTGCAGTGAAGGGGTTAAGGGGGCATAGTAGGGGTTAAGTGTGACCTCATGTATGTTGCTAACTGTAGGGGACGGGGCTGGACGTGTAACGTCAGTGATCGTTATTCGCTATATCAGGGAACAGACGCTCACTGACATTGCCACAGAGAAGAACGGGGAAGGTTTGTTTACACACACCTCTCCCTGTTCTTCAGCTCCTGTGACCCGATCGTGGGACACCCGAGGTGATCGGGTCTGCGGGTCTTGCGGGTGCGGTCATGGAGCTTCGGACTATGTCACGAGCGCGCCGGCGGCGGCACGCTCGCGACCCACGGATGGGCTCTTGAAGGGGTTGTATATATTCGTCCATGTGCCCAGCTGTGCCATTCTGCCGACGTATATCGCCGTGCGGCGGTCCTTAAGTGGTTAAGGCTGGGTTCACACCTATGCATTTTTAGTGCTTTTTGCATTTGCCGATTTGCACTACAGTCCATTTAACATGGTTTCCTATGGAACACGTTCTGTAGTGCAAATCTGTAAAAAGCACAAAAAATGCATAAGTGTAAATCCATCCTAAGGTCCTGAATACACCCGAACACTATGCATAGCATGAATTATAGTGTACCATGTAAAATTATTACATGCATGTCTTAGAAAAACATATAAATGCACATAATCGCATGTAATTGAGCCCTTAGTCTGGAAATTTCAAAAAGAATCAGGACTTAAAATTTAAGGTGTAATTTTTATACTAATAAGTCCTCAGTAGAAATTAGTTATCCGTAGACGCATGTACAAGTTGATATACAACTTTTTGGCAGAAATATGAGTCATACTATAGAAAAATGAAATATTTTTGTACTCATTTGCTGAGAGACAGTGACGCATAACTGAAATTACTTACCAAAGACTTTATGACACATAATTTTACCTTAAATTGTACCACAGCAATAAATGAGACTTTGCCTAATAGAAAGCCTAAATGGCAAGACATATTTGTTATCACCTGATGCACCGATACATAAAATACATAAACTGATTTCATAACCTTCACAAAGACTTTTTCCCAGATGCAAAATTACTTACATTTTCATTGCTGACAAAATGATTGGAGATAGAGTGGCACTTGTTATGCTAGAAAAAGAAGTCAGGCGGTTTTTCATTGTTACTAGGTTGGAGAAGAATTACTATGGCAACACGTCCCCATGAAAAAAATAAAATGTACAATACATTGTTAAATTGCTTTTAAAAACACTTAAAGGCAAAATAAAGGTCAGTGACTGATAATTAAAGCAGCGGCTTATGTTAGATGGCGCTTTAGGTTAAAATTATTCCTGGATGAGCTTGAATATCAGATGTTTTAATTTGGGGAAAAAAACAAGTAGCAATAATTATTATGGTCAGTACGGTCATTCCAATAACAATGTGTCATGTTATGCAGAAAGATCTTTTTGATGATTACAGAGATGCTGTTTTCTCAGTATGAGACAGATTTATTCTCATCCTGCACAAAACTGTGCCCCAACAGACTTGTGAACAAATAGAAAAAAAACAAAGTTCCAAAATGCAGTAAGATGCAGTAAGATAAATAAGTAATTTGTTTTATGTATAAAAAAAAAAAAATCACATTGGACATCATCCAATTTTTTTGTGAGTTCTGTTCTAGTAATGCAAGTGAAGGTAAATGTGTGCTCTGAACCTGTGCAAACAGAGGAGCCATAAGGTGTGCCTTGTATCCCAGACATGTCCTCTTCTGTCTGCCCATTGACTTGTGGTACCTGTAGAGAGAAGTCACCACTGAGCTGCTACACAGCTAGGAGTAAATCAGGTTCAGGATGACTGCAGTTAGATATCTTACAAATATGAGCTAAAGCACAGCGTTATGGGGAAAGCAAACCAGTTTTCTGCTATGGTATCTGTAATTACTAGATAATAACAAATTATGAAACGTTAACTCCCCTGGTAGTTCAATAAAAACCAGCCAACATTCAGCCCATGTGTCAGCCAGTCCAGCAGAAGCTAACCAGAGTGTTCTGACGGGGTGCGTCCCCCTGTCAGAACATAAAAGCTCAGCTGGGGAGATTGCTGTACTAATGTCAGATCGTTAGTACAGTGGCCCCAACCTGAGCTGTCAGGTTCTATTTGTTCAACCCAGCAAAATCTGATAGTGTGTATTAGGCTTAAGTCTACTTCATCTTTCAAAATATTATCAGGCACCCCAATTAGCCCATATTTCAAGATCCCCTACCAAAATACCAATCTGAAACGCCCCTCTGGGTGTCTCTAGAAGCCCACAGCTGCGATCATATTTGTGTGAAAAATCTATTCAGACTCCATTCAGCAGACGGTGGACTATAGCTAATCTTATCTCTACATTTTGAGAGCTTGGGAGGCTGTGAATTTTTCTACCAATCTTATCTCCCCACACAACAAGGAAAATAACTAAAATCTAATGAGCTGTTCCATTAGCTAACCAAAGCTCTTCTTGCTAACCAATGTACCTTGCTTGGAAAGCCCTAGGATGCTTACATCCTTTGAAACTAAATGCAACTCAGACCAACATGCATGGTCTCATTTCTGATTCAATTATTTTTATTGAAGTTTTCTGAAGAATAAAAATTGAACATTACAAAGTAGAGTGGCAAACAATCTTTTCCACTCTCTGATCGTGCAACAATTTCCCAGTCTGCTCTCACTCGTGGGATCACCAGGAGGAGTCAATTGTCATTTGCCCTCTGTCCTGCTTGCAGTGAGGTTTGAAGCACCTACTGCCAGAGGAAGGTTAGGTATTCCAGCCTCCAACATCCAGCAAGACTCTGCACCCCCAGCGCCAACTCCTAACTCTCACTCCCAGGGCCAGACAGAGAGGGGTCTCCTCAGCCAGGATCCAGGACGGCTACTCTTCCTCCACCTTTGGCCTCCCTCTTTCTTCCCTAACATCATCAAGGTAAGGCCTTTTTTCGTTCAGGCCTATCCACCTCCCCTTGGGCTAATTTGCGTCCGTCCTTTTCAGGATAAGCCACGGCTGCGGCCCAACAAAGGGGAAAATGCATCCCCGCTGCCTCCATCCTCAATCCCACCTCGGCCTGAACAATTCCGCGGCAAGCTTGCGGCGACCACATTTAGGAAAGTCCGCGGCTTCAGCCGCAGCCTAGCGGTGCGCCACGCTTGCTCCTCACAAACCCCCTCAAACTTCACTGGACCACCCCTGCCCCTGGAGGATCTCTACCATCGCCTCTTGGTGCCCCAGAGCACCCTCCTCCCTACAACCGGGCCTCACCCAGCTGCACAGCCCCGGTTGGCGGCCATCTTGCTACACCCAGCAACTGTGATATTCTGGGACGTAGCCCCACTCCCCTTCCCCAGCCCGAAAGCTGGGATTTGGCTCCCACCCCCACATCCTCAGGTCCAACAGTTCCAATTCCAGGGACCTCCACCACTTAGCCCTTGATCCAGGGCTCCCCCGATCGCCCTTGTGGGATCAGGAAGGAATTTTTTTCCCCCGGTCACGGCAGATTGGCATAGCACGGCCAGGGTTTTTTCGCCTCCCTATGGATCAAACTGGAAGGAAGATTTGCCGAGTGGGGAACCCACTTGAAAATCGCCCTTCCCATCATCATTGAACACCTCCACGATCAATATCACTTTGACCGGCGTTTTTCTGCCTAATCTGAGATACTCTGCAGAAATCATTTGGGGTCGAAAGCCATTCGCCTCAATATTACCAGCCGTCACCAAAAAAGTTCTAAGAAATTAGCAACTGTTAAGAATCAATCGACAGTCGACAGTCAAAAATTACACGCATTTACCCCAACCTAAGCACATATCATATTACTCTGCAACTGCAAACAAATCCCCAGGACACTGTTCACATACTCCTGTGCTATAGACCACCAGGTCCAAAAACGCACCTGCTCATGTCGTTAACAGAGTTCATCTCCACTTATACCCTCAACACCAAACACCTTCTGCTGCTCGGGGATATTAACCTCTGGGACAACTCCTCACAGGACCCCGTCGCTGACGCCTGCATTGACCATTTGGAAGGATTAGGTCTGCAGCAACTAGTATGTGGGCCCACACATGTTTCAGGTCACAAGCTCAATCTCATTTTCAGACAAGATCTGGAAATCAATATTCTGGAAAATGAGCCACAACCATGGACAGATCACCATGCCATTAAATTCACTATCAATATAAATGCCCCCTCAAAAAAAAATAGGTAAAACGGGTGAAAACACACTGGACTAGATCTCAGAAGAAGCTCCATTCAGAACTCTTCAAAACGACATTAGGGAACAAAATAAAAACAATCCAACTACATCAAATAGCCACAGAAACTCTTGATGCCATAAACAAGGCTCTGCTACAGTCAGCCGACTTAGTAGCGACAAAACGCACAACGTGCATCTGGGAAAACAACTCCAGCTGGTTTAACGACCAGCTGTCATTGCTAAAGCAAGAGCGCAGAAGAGCTGAAGCAGCCTGGAAAAGCGCTTCAAAGGAAAACCTCTCTACTTATAAGATAATAACTAAAAAATACCATAAAGAAATCTTTATTGCCAAAAAAAAATATTTTTCCAATATTATCACCAATGCCCTAAACCGCCCCCGTGAACTCTAGTCACCAAGACCATGAACCCAGTCTGTCTAGAAGCCACTAATTCTGATTCACAAGAATTTTGCAACGAATTATCGGATTATTTCATCAACAAAATTGAAAGAATCCGTGAAAGTATTCAGCAAAATACAACCTCCATCTACCCCCCCATAAATCACAAACCTAATACCCACATAATTCCGCCGCAATCACCTAACTTCACTCTAAAACCCATTTCCATCTATGCCACTAAAAATATCATCGGGACTCTACGAAATACCACAGCGCCCAATGATATCATTCCCACAAAACTGCTGAAAGAATGTGCCGATATTTTGGCACCAGCTATCATGCAGCTCATAAACCAATCATTCAAGGAAGGCTTGGTGCCACCCTTGCTGAAACAAGGTATAATCAAACCAATTCTAAAAAAAAACACCCTCGACCCCAAAGACCCTAAACACCGTCGTCCCATAACTGCCCTTAATGTCTTCTCCAAGGTAATGGAGAAAGTAGTTGTACAACAGCTACAACATCATTTAGACACACATAAATTACTCGATCCGTTTCAATCGGGTTTCTGCCCTGGTCACGGGACAGAAACAGCACTGCTCAAAATATAGGATGCCGCTCTCGAGGCCGCAGACGAAGGAAAATCTTGTCTTCTGGTTCTGTTGGACCTAAGTGCTGCTTTTGACACTGTAGACCACAAATTTAAAGTGAATGGGGATGAGATAGTAGGTGATGGCGCCTCTCAATTAATGAATTACAATGTGTAAATAAAATTAAAAAATAAAAATACATAAAGTGCTTATCCAATATATCCTTATAGTGAGGTCCACATAGGACTTGGTATTGGTGTGTGAATCAAACCATGTATTGAACCAAAAAACTTGTAAACAAAGTGACCATAGTAGTGGTTCAGAAAAAAAAAAATTAATTAATAATAAAAATGATAAATATGATAAATAAATAATAAATAAATGAACAGTTAAAGTGCTCTGTGCCGTGAAAATCAACTGCTACTATTTTTTACAGTCCATGCAAAAAAAAGGTGCTTTGTGCTTCATATAGTATATTGCAGATGACAGTGTTCACTCTGTGATCCCTCTTTTCATGCTCTATTGGGTCCCTCACTCACCAGATCCAGGTACCCAATTAAGGGTAGGAAGCCTTCACAGTATTAGCCCTGTGTTGCTCTCTGGCAAGTATCCACTTGTTTGGACCCCTTCAGTCTGACATATAGCTCAGAAGAGAGAGAATGCCCTCATAGTGTAGTATTGTTGATAAAAATTTATTTTACATAAAAGGTCAGGTACTCACATTAAAAAGATAAAAATCAAGCATATGTGATATCTCACGAGTGTTTTGCGTCTGGATGCTGTGCTGCTCGACCGGTTTCGTCTAATGACATCATCTGGAGCATGATGATGTCATTAGACGAAACCGGTCCAGCAGCAATTAGAAAATGTGCTAGAAGTTATGTTTTATTTATTCTATATTTAGTTAAAACCTAGTAAGCAAGAGAAACACACATTTGGGTGTAATGATGTAGCCTGATCTATAAAGATTGAGCGCAGAGTTTATGGGGAAAAAAAAGCATTAAAACATAGATATGCATCCAGGTGACGTTATTCCCCATTGGTACTAATGGTCACTGGGGTCAACCACCACCCTACTACATTTCTACGAGTACAGAAGAAGCAGAGGCATCACCATATTTGGGTCAACATGTATTTTTTTTTACTTATGCAGGAGATACAAGAATAATAAAATGAACCTGCAGTCTCATAAAAGTCCAGGTGATCCATTCTTGTGAAAATCCCATCACTGACATCCAGAAAAATTGCTTATTGACTATAAATTTTCTGTTGATTTTTTTTTTTTTAAACATAGCTACTTTTCTGTACAAGATAACAATAATCACAGGTAGTAGAAAATTGCTTGGAGTATTGTGTGATGACCTCAAAGTATGAAATAAGAAAACTGGCTACCCACTATATTGGCAAAATAGTGAAGTTAAAAAAAAAAACAGTAGCAGCTTTCTTTATGGTTTTGAGAAACACATTTGGAATGGATTCTCATCATTATAAAGAATCAGAATATGAACAGTAAAGTTTTCATTTAACTCTTGCATGAAGAAGAAATAAGGATGGAAAGAACCTTGGTTGTACTCTTATTTTTTGGATGTAAATCTTGGCGGGTCCTGGTGTTTCTAGTGCCTCGGTAAGGTAATGGAGAAAGCTGTGGTACAGCAGCTGCAACAGCATCTAGATACCCATAACTTACTCGACCCATTTCAATCAGGATTCCGTCCCGGACACGGGACAGAAACAGCATTGCTTAAGATATGGGACAACGTTCTCGAGGCCGCAGACGAAGGAGAATCTTCTCTTCTGGTTCTGCTGGACCTAAGCGCAGCCTTTGATACAGTTGATCACAAGCTGCTATTGACTCGGCTGGCTAAAATAGCCAAAGTCGCAGAAAGCGATCTATCCTGGTTCTCCTCTTTTTTGGAAAACCGTTCGCAAATAGTGAAGCTAGGACCCTTCACTTCTGAACAACGCACATTATATCGTGCGGGTCCCTCAAGGATCTCCCCTGTCGCCGATGTTATTCAACATCTATGTGCGTCCTCTTTTCGAAATCATCAGCAGCCAAAAACTGCTATATCACTCTTATGCAGACGACACGCAACTGTACTTCCGCATTTGCAATAAAAAGGATCACCACCTCAACCTAGAGACATGCCTCTCTCTGATAGAGGACTGGATGACAAAGAGTTATCTCAAACTCAACGGAGCTAAAACAGAACTTCTTCTGTTTCACGCCAAGCGTAGGAATCAATCTACAGGGAGTGCAGAATTATTAGGCAAGTTGTATTTTTGAGGATTAATTTTATTATTGAACAACAACCATGTTCTCAATAAACCCAAACAACTAATTAATATCAAAGCTGAATATTTTTGGAAGTAGTTTTTAGTTTGTTTTTAGTTTTAGCTATTTTAGGGGGATATCTGTGTGTGCAGGTGACTATTACTGTGCATAATTATTAGGCAACTTAACAAAAAACAAATATATACCCATTTCAATTATTTATTTTTACCAGTGAAACCAATATAACATCTCAACATTCACAAATATACATTTCTGACATTCAAAAACAAAACAAAAACAAATCAGTGACCAATATAGCCACCTTTCTTTGCAAGGACACTCAAAAGCCTGCCACCCATGGATTCTGTCAGTGTTTTGATCTGTTCACCATCAACATTGCGTGCAGCAGCAACCACAGCCTCCCAGACAATGTTCAGAGAGGTGTACTGTTTTCCCTCCTTGTAAATCTCACATTTGATGATGGACCACAGGTTCTCAATGGGGTTCAGATCAGGTGAACAAGGAGGCCATGTCATTCGTTTTTCTTCTTGTATACCCTTTCTTGCCAGCCACGCTGTGGAGTACTTGGACGCGTGTGATGGAGCATTGTCCTGCATGAAAATCATGTTTTTCTTGAAGGATGCAGACTTCACTGCTTGAAGAAGGTGTCTTCCAGAAACTGGCAGTAGGACTGGGAGTTGAGCTTGACTCCATCCTCAACCCGAAAAGGCCCCACAAGCTCACCTTTGATGATACCAGCCCAAACCAGTACTCCACCTCCACCTTGCTGGCGTCTGAGTCGGACTGGAGCTCTCTGCCCTTTACCAATCCAGCCACGGGCCCATCCATCTGGCCCATCAAGACTCACTCTCATTTCATCAGTCCATAAAACCTTAGAAAAATCAGTCTTGAGATATTTCTTGGCCCAGTCTTGACGTTTCAGCTTGTGTGTCTTGTTCAGTGGTGGTCGTCTTTCAGCCTTTCTTACCTTGGCCATGTCTCTGAGTATTGCACACCTTGTGCTTTTGGGCACTCCAGTGATGTTGCAGCTCTGAAATATGGCCAAACTGGTGGCAAGTGGCATCTTGGCAGCTGCACGCTGGACTTTTCTCAGTTCATGGGCAGTTATTTTGCGCCTTGGTTTTTCCACACGCTTCTTGCGACCCTGTTGACTATTTTGAATGGAACGCTTGATTGTTCGATGATCACGCTTCAGAAGCTTTGCAATTTTAAGAGTGCTGCATCCCTCTGCAAGATATCTCACTATTTTTGACTTTTCTGAGCCTGTCAAGTCCTTCTTTTGACCCATTTTGCCAAAGGAAAGGAAGTTGCCTAATAATTATGCACACCTGATATAGGGTGTTGATGTCATTAGACCACACCCCTTCTCATTACAGAGATGCACATCACCTAATATGCTTAATTGGTAGTAGGCTTTCGAGTCTATACAGCTTGGAGTAAGACAACATGCATAAAGAGCATGATGTGGTCAAAATACTAATTTGCCTAATAATTCTGCACTCCCTGTACAACAACCTGGATCCCCCCGCTCCGTCCTGGGCAAAATCATCACCCCTAGCGCCAAAGTCAAAAGTCTTGGGGTCATCTTTGACTCCGACATGACAATGAACGCACAAATAGGGGCAGTAGTCAGCGGATCTCACCATCTGCTGCGCCTACTACGCAGACTCACGCCTTTTATTCCCAAGAATGACATAGCGGTCGTGGTAGGAGCTATTGTAAACTCCAGACTGGACTATGCAAATGCCCTTTACCTCGGACTCCCCAAGTACCAAATCGCTCGTCTTCAAGTCGTTCAAAATACGGCTGCCAGACTTGTGACTGGGAAAAAACCCTGGGAATCAATCTCACCTTCACTGAGATCCCTTCACTGGCTACCAGTTAAAGACAGAATCACCTTTAAAGCTCTCTGTCTAACGCATAGATGTATCCATGGGAATGCTCCCCATTATCTATGCGAAAAATTAAAAATTCACAATCCCAATCGTATTCTACGATCCACCAATCAAAATCGGCTTCAGATACCGAAAGCCAGATACAAGTCCAAAGGAGACAGGAGATTCGCTGTCCAAGGTCCCAGACTATGGAACGCCTTACCAGCCAGCATTCGGCTGGAGGAGAACTACTTAGTCTTCAGGAGAAAGATTAAGACTCATCTCTTTTGATCTCAAAGGAGAAAGGAACAACAAGCGCCCAGAGGCGATTTACTTCGCATGTGCTGCGCTATATAAGTTCCTCATTCATTCATTCACTCATTCATTTGTTCAAGCATGGGCAGATATCTTATTGTATTTCAATCTCTGGAAGACATCTGCTTACCCATGGACATGCTAAATCCACTGAAAGTCCACTGTCACCCACAAGTATGCTGCAAAATCTAGAATATTTTAGTCCGCAAAGTCAGTAACTCCCACTGATTTTTGCAACGTATATCTACTGAATTATCTGCAGCTTTCTATATAATAGAAAAGATATTATATAGAATGCCTATTTTTCGGTTCTTACATTAAACATTTGGTCATACCGTATTCTCGTAACACAATTCTCTTATCAATCAAATTACTAATCACGCTAGACATTAAGCAATCTGCAAATTACTGGTTGTTTCATGTTTTAAGTATTTTCTTTGTAGAAATCCTGATTCATAATGCACTTGCACTCTGATAAAAAATACGCTTGGAAGTTACCTATCTAAATTTTAAGCCATTCGTACCGGAATTAGAAAGAGATGAGGGGTTTACCTAAATAACCACAACCTTTCACTATTGATGTCAGCTTTACATTTAAATATATAAATAAATAAATATGCGCTGGGGTAGAAAAACCTTTCCTTTGAAAGACAACCAAGGGATGTACTTGAAGACCAATGATTGCTACTGATTGTTGTAACTTCTAACCTGCTGACTGAACCTTTTCAGTAACTTTTTTTTTCTACTCATATTCCCCTGCCTCCGTTTTCACACTTCTCCATTTATTGGATGCATGTTAACATGAGTTGTGATGCGTATTTATGTGCAATGCATTATGACAGCCTGTGCATTTTGAGTGAGCTGCCAACGCACTGGAATAGACCAAAAAATAAACCTGCATCATTTTTTCCCGTGCTGCACACAATAGTGTGTTATCGTGCATTGTGGTGTGGTCAGCATATGCAGCCTGTATATTTCTCTCACAGAATGCTTCCATTAACCTCCCTGGCGATATGATTATTTCAGATTTTAGGTGCTGAAAGCGGTACCATTATTTTGCATGGAAATTTGGCGTTTTATATTGTAGGCCTGTAATTCTTAGAAATAACTCACTTAAATCTTTCCAAACCAGAGTCTAGTAGACATCCCAGGTATGATAAAGTTTGAAACACAAAATCATAAATTATAATATAATAAATAAATTTAAATAATAACAAAAAATAATATAATAAAAATTATTCAATAATGTAATCAAATCAAAAACACTGAAATTTGCTGTTGCAGAATTGTCGCTGTCATTTCTTTTAGTGTTTGATGACGAATTTCTCCCAGATTGCTATCGCTCAATTCTGCAAGTGATTCTAATTTATTATCACCGTTTTCTAGCTGGTCCAAAACCACTTTTGATATAAAGGGACCCTTTTTTTTTGCTATGGACAATCTACAGTTTCCAGGCAGAAAAAACTGTATTTATAAAAAAAAGTGAATGCAGGGCACTGGACAGACCACTAGGGACAAAGGGGATGTGTAATTATTTTATACAGTACTGTAATCTGTAAGATTACAGTATACTGTATGTGTATTGTGTTTTTACTTTTTTGAATTCGGAGCCGATCTTCATCCCCGTGCGTCGCAATGTCGCAGGGAACGGAGCTCGGCGGCACTCGGGGACTGTGTGAATCGAGCGAGGAGACAGCTCGCACACACAGTGGGGAGACATTGCAAGATACAGGGGACAAGGTAAGTTACTTTGCCTGGATACTGTGATGTGATCCAGAGTCTGGCTCAGGGTTGCCACTAATGGTACTAAAATCTTACCCCGAGCCAGACTCAGGAATACCGCCAGGGAGGTTAAACTGCAAATGTTATTTATTATCTTCTAGGCAGACTTAATGTACACTTAAAGAGGAGTTCTTTAAAAATTAAATGTCCGCAGCTACACATACTGTAGCTGCTGACTTTTAACATTAGACTTACCTGTCCTGAAGTCCAGCGATGTCAGCACCACAGCCCATGTTCCCATGCACTGGTCGGGTGCTACCATTGCTGGTAAGGGAACCCGGCAGTATAGCCTTTCACTTCACAGCCACGTCCCTATGCGTGAAGCGCCCTGCCCTCCTCCTCACTGGCCCAGCAGAAGGGGAGGGAGGAGGGGGGCCAAGCTGCTGACGTTCCTTGCTGCAGCCTGGTCTTCCGGAAGTGGGTCAAAAACAGGCCCTCGTCCCATATGGGGTGGCCTGGAGGTTGAGGAGACCAAATCACTTGTTTTGTCCAAACTACACACCCTGCCGCTAATCTATCTGTTTACACCTTGTTCCTTACTAAATATGTAAGTTTCATGACGTCGATGCACGACGTACAATGTTTAACTTGTACTTTGTATTTGCAAAACTTAATAAAAATGTATTGAAGAAAAAAAAAACAGGCCCTCGTTTCCCCCTCCCCCCTGAAATGTGCCAAATGTGGCACCAGAGGGCGGGGGGAGACGAATAATGGAAGTTTCACTTTTGGGTGGAACTCCGGTTTAATATCTTACATAATCATATATGAATATTTCATTTTTTTTACAGAGAATGAGATAAAGACTGCCTGCCCTTTTATTACAGTTAAAATTAGACCAGTATTTGCAAAGTCACCCAATTTAGTATGATCATAAAGTAAGAGCTGAATAACGTCTATAAAATACAATTGTTTTCAACCAGTTTTCTACAGAGGGTGAAATGCAGCTGAAATAAACTATCTCAGAACTGGAGACACTAGGGTTACACCAATACCGATACCTTTGATTAAGATAACCAAGTACCATTGTGATTTGCGTCAATACAAAAAATTGGCACAAATCGCGCTTCTAAGATTCACCTGCGATTTGAACAGGAATGCAGTGAAATTCCTGTCCAAATTGCATGCAATTTCCCACA
Organism: Rana kukunoris; assembly: GCA_029574335.1. Lineage (NCBI taxonomy): Eukaryota > Metazoa > Chordata > Amphibia > Anura > Ranidae > Rana > Rana kukunoris. Next base: position 459,365,050 of record CM056050.1, read on the forward strand.
CTGCTTCTGTGTGTGTGTGTGTGTGTGTGTATAGAATAGGTAAAGTGCCATCTAGTGGGCAGTTTATTAAAAATGTTAGCACTCGCCTTAAGTACACATCTGGCCAAATGCAAAATCTGCATAGGTGTCCGGGTCCTGCCTATGATAGCAAATCATGACCACTGGAGGTGCTCACAGGACTGGAAAAGAAGCTCCGGGACCCCATGGGTATAATTGTTGACAGCTTGGGGGCAGACCATTTCTACATTTCCTTCAGCCCTGTGAGCATTTCCAGCAACTGTGATTTGCTATCATCGTCAGGACCGGGACACATATGAAGATTTTGCATTTGGCCAGATATGTGCTATGAGTTCTAACATTTTAATAAACTGTCCACTAGATGCTTGTCCCTTTCTATACACACACGCACACACAGGAGCAGTGGTGGAAATCGCATGCAATTTGGACAGGGATTGCACCACATTCGTTCAAATCGCACACGTTTCTTTACAGTGCAATTTGCACTCATTCATTTTGTAGTGTCACAAATAGCACTGCAAATGATTGGTTTCATCGGGAGCATTTGCGTGAGTACAGATACTCATGCAAATGCTTTGGTATCGGCACCGATATAGGCGCATCCCTAGGAGACACCATAAGGCCAAGTACACACACAATCAGTCCATCCGACAAGAACGGTCCGAAGGACCAGTTTCATTGGTTAACCGATCGGTCTGAAGTGCCTACACACCATCGGTTAAAAAACGACCGTGTCAGAATGCAGTGACGTAAAACACACAACGTGCTGAAAAAAACGAAGTTTAATGCTTCCAAGCATGCGTCGACTTGATTCTGAGCATGCGCGGCCTTTTGACCAATGCCTTTGCATACTAACGATCAGTTTTGACCCATCGGTCAGGTGTCCATCGGTTCAATTTTAAAGCAAGTTCTCTGTTTTTGGACCGAAGGACAACTGACCTATGGGGCCTACACACGATCGGTTTGGACCGATGAAACTGAAATTCAGTCCGTTTTCATCGGTTTTGACCGATCGTGTGTACGTGGCCTGATTGTTTTTCACCTGAAGCCACCATTTGGTTATCCTCTGTATAACTCGGTTCTCTGCATTGACTGCAATGTCTTTCCCAAACCTCCTCTATCTGCATGACCGTGTTGCATTTGCATTGGTCCCAATGGACAAAATGGGCAGATGTGATTCTCTTTTCTTTTGTTATGGCCCTGCTTTAAGAGAAATCTTAAATAAAACATTAGCTGGACATGAAAAGTAATACTTACTTTCCTTTTAGATTGATTAAGATGTTTTTAATAAATAATTTAAACCTACCACCAGAAATCATCAATAAGTATATTACTGGCAGTACTTTTTTAAAACAAAAATTCCTACTGATGTCAACAGCTACATTTCCAATTCAGAGAGCATTACTATATTGTACTGAATAAAAAATCATTAAGGAATCATCTGAGAAAAATGTATTCATATAGCAAAAGGATAAACATATGACACTAACTCATGACACATCTATTTTAATGATTCACGTGTTCTTTTATACAGCTATTAGTAAAGCAAAGCACAAAACATTAACCGTTGTCCATTTTTTTAGCTCTAGTGAAATAAAAAATATTACAATGCAGGTCTTTGCACAAGTTTGATCATACTCTTAGATATGTGGCTGTGGGAAGAAAGGTGATGGCACACATTGTGACAGGTGGCATTGATATACAGGGTTTTGTATATTTTTAACCACTTTAATACCCACCTCCATACCGGGCCTATTCTGGCACTTCTCTCCTAGATGTACAAATCATCATTATTTTGGTAGAAAATTACTCAGAACCCCCAAACATTATATATGTTTTTTTTAGCAGATACCCTAGGAAATAAAATAGCGGTCATTGCAACTTTTTAACTTGCACAGTATTTGCGCAATAATTTTTCAAACGTCTTTTTTTTTTAAATGGTTTCATGAATTAAAAAATAACAAAACAGTAAAGTTAGCCCAATTTTTTTTGTAAAATATGAAAGATGATGTTACGCCGAGTAAATAAATACCTAACATGTCATGCTTTAAAATTGCGCGCACACTCATGGAATGGCGCCAAACTTTGTTACTTAAAAATCTCCATAGGCGATGCTTTGAACATTTTTACAGGTTACCAGTTTAGAGTTACAGAGGATGTCTAGTGCTAGAATTGTTGCACACGCTCTAACGCACGCGGCGACACCTCACATGTGTGGTTTGAACGACGTTTACATACATGGGCGGGACTTACGTGCGCGTTCGCTTCTGAGCACGAGCTACCGGGGACAGGGACATTTTAATTATTTGTATTTATTTATTTTTTATTTTACTTATTTATTTATTTTTTACAGTTTTAAAAAAAAAAAAATTTTGATCGCCTTTTTTCCTATTACAAGGAATGTAAACATCCCTTGTAATAGTAATAGTGTGTGACAGGTCCTCTTTAAGGAGAGATGCAGGGTCAATAAGACCCTACATCTCTCCTCCAGGCTGGAAAGCATGAGACCGTGAAAAAAATTCACAGATCTCATTCCTACTAGCCGCAATTGCAGTTTGTTTACTTACGGGTACCCAGGCGTGACGTCAACACATCGCGCCCGGGCCTCCGTCGGTCATAGAGATGACTGGTGACCATATGGTTACAAGTCATCTCTATGCTTCCCATCCGGCACACGGCGATCATCTCTCCGGGCCCCCAATGGCGGCGGGAGGGGGGACATGTTCCCTCCCGCCGCCAATAAGAATGATCAAGTGACGGAACCGCTGCTATGATTGTTCTTATGGAGCGCAGGATCGCAGCCGAAACAAAATGATATCTGAATGATGCCTCTAGGTGCAGGCATCATTCAGATATCAACGCACAAAGTACAGGACGTCATATGACGCCCACCCAGGATAAGAGATCCCCTTTGTGGACGTCATATGACGGTGTGTGGTTTTGAAGTGGTTAAATTATCCTTTTCGTGTTAGGGCATATTCACATGGGTGGAATGCCCTACCTCCTCTCTGAAAAGAGATAGTGCTTGAATGCCTGTTTTCTTCCATCCAACAAGGGATTTTGCTTTGAACTACCACAGTACAACTACAAGACAAACATTTGGCTTGCAGCACGGTCCTATTTACTTCAATGAGCGAGTTTGACAGGCACCACCTTTCAAACTCAACATGTAAAAATTAAAGTGTATGCACAGCGAAACTTAGCATCACAGCCGCAGCAATATGTACTAACCCAAGTGGCTGCCATGTTTGATTGCAGGTAAGCAATTGGTAAAAATGCAGACCAACCACCTGTTTTTATCCACTATCTGCACCCGTATAAACTTTGTGACTGAGTCTCTTTGAAGCTGAACTCTAGGCAATTATAACAGGCACAAAGTAATGTGACTCTTTACTCATTAATATGTCAATACATTTTGTATTTATTTTTTGCAAGTAGCAATAAAACTTTTTAAAGAGTCTTTAAGAGATTTGTCTCTTCTACCATAAAATTATCTTTCATTCAGGAGAAAAAGCATAGAACTTCAGTTTGTTGCTGGAAAGAAAAAAGCTAATTTTTTTGCTGATATGGAAAAAAAAATCCAAGCCCACCATGAGCCACAACCATAGATTCTGCCCGCAGAGATGTAGTCCCAAGGGAGGGGGCGAGCATGCTGACTAACCCCCAGCCAGAGTGGCTTGGATGATGGGGCAAGCTTACTGAGGAGAAATAGGACGTGAGAAATTCAGACAAAGAGAAAAAAAACATCCAAAAGGAAAATCGAAGGAAAAGGTAAGTGAACCAACAATGCACATCTTAAAGGAACCTGTTTAGAAAATAAAAAACAAACCTTTACAACCCCTTTAATATAAGAGCTGCCATGTTATTGCTGCACATAAAAGTTACAGTTAAGAGATGTTAGTTAAGAGCATCTGTTGTTTTGTCACATCTCAGAACCTGATCCGTTGATCACGAGTGCTGTTATGTTACTGCGTTGCAAGAGTTCCATTAGAGGCAGGTATGACTGCCCTAGGCTCAGAAGAAGTAGCCTGAATGTTGCTGGCCCTCGCTGAAACCTGGAAAGCTGAGAATGTTTTGTGGCAGAAAAAAAGTTAAAAAGTTCTGTGGGGAACAGCACGATTGAGCATGAGTAAAGTTATAATTACATTTTTAATGGGTCATTTTTACTGTTGACCAGACCTCTGCTATTAAGCCCACTACCTAACCTACTTAAACTTGCCTTCATAGCACTCTCCAATGCTCCTTCCTACAAAATAACCTGTGTAATATTAGTTTTGGAGCTTAGGTTGAAGATGTCACCCTGACTGTTCAAACCAGGTAAGTGGCCACTCAGGCTCTAGCACTACATCATGGTTTGAGGTCCAAAGCTTCCTCATATTCAGAAGCAGTTAGAATTAAAGTGTGGCAGGGAAATGCAGCGAAGATGAATATTCCAAAGTGAATGTTGAGCTTCGAAAATAAGTTGAAGCTATGACCACACTTTTACTGTATATGTGGTCAAAGTTTAAAAAGGTGTTGCAGCCGGAAAGAAATTTTTTTTTTTACAAGTTAGCAGCTACAAACACTGTAGCTGCTGACTTTTAATAAGGACACTTACCTGTGCAGAGAGCCCACAATGTCAGCCCCCCCAAGACCCATCTGTCTATCGAATTGGGTGCAGGCGCAGCCATTCTAACTAACGGAAACCGGCAGTGGAGCCTTCAGGCTTCCCCGCCAGTTTTCTACTGCGCATGCGCGAGTCACGCAAATTGTGCAGCACTTTCTGAATCACCTCGTCATCTTCTGGGACACATACAGGTCCCCAGAAGACAGCGGGGGAGCAGGAGGAAATTATGTCTTGGGCCGCGGTGAGCTAGGACGGAAGTACATTATGTACTTTATTAAAGGTAAGAAAGAAAAAAAATTGTTATTCAAAAATGAGTGGTGGCCTTTCCTTTAACCACTTCAATACCGGGTCTATTCTGGCACTTCTCTCCATCATGTACAAATCATCATTGATTCTTTTGCTAGAAAATTACGCAGAACCCCCAAACATTATATATGTTTTTTTAGCAGACACCCTAGGGAATAAAACGACGGTCATTGCAACTTTTTATCTTGCACGGTATTTGCGCAATCATTTTTAAAACGCCTTTTTTTTTGGAAAAAATGGTTTCATGAATTAAAAAATATCAAAACAGTAAAGTTAGCCCAATTTTTTTGTAAAATATGAAAGATTAGGTTACACCGAGTATACCTAACATGTCATGCTTTAAAATTGCACATACTCATGAAATGGCGCCAAACTTCTGTACTTAAAAATCTCCATAGGCAACGCTTTGAAAATGTTTACAGGTTACCAGTTAAGAATTACAGAGGAGGTCTAGTACGAGAATTGTTGCTGGCACTCTAACGCATGCGGCGATACCTTACATGTGTGACTTGAACAGCGTTTACATTATGTGTGCGAGCTACCGGGGACAGGGGCATTTAATTTTTTTTATTAATATTATTATTATTTTACTTCTTTATTTATTTTTTTACACTTTAAAAAAAAAATGATTTTTTAACACTTTTATTCCTATTATAAGGAATGTAAACATTCCTTGTAATAGGAATAGTGTGTGACAGGTCCTCTTTATGGAGAGATGTGGGGTCAATAAGACCCCACATCTCTCCTCCAGGCTGGAAAGCATGAGATTGTGAAAAAATTTCACCGATCTCATGATTAGTATTGCTTACTAGCCAAAATCGCGGCTTTGTTTACTTCTGGGTACCCGGGCGTGACACCATCACATCGCGCCCGGGCCTCCAACAGTCATCTCTATGCTTACTAGCCTGCACCGGACGATTCTTTCTTCGGGCCCCCGATGGCACGGGAGAGCCCGGAGAAGCACCGGATGGCGTCGGGAGGAGGGGTGTCCCCTACCGCCGCCTATAAGAATGATCAACCCGATATGATCGTTCTTATGGTGCACAGAATGGCCAGCACTTAAGAATGATATCTGAATGATGCCTCTAGCTGCCCCCATCATTTAGATATCACCACACAAAGCCCAGGACGTCATTTCACTATGGCTGGGTATTGAAGTTGTAAAGAGCAAGTTGTAAAAGTGGGGGGAACACCACTTTAAACTCATATATGCTTTTCAACACTAAATTTAAACTAGTTCTAGCCTACTCCTATTAATCTGATCAATCTTGAAATTTGCAAACTTACTTTGTGAAGATCCCCACACATTTACTTCCTTTATATCTGTAATATGTATTCACCATGTCATGTGAATAGGCACTGCTGTGTCAAAAATTTCACAGAGCCTGCCTTCTGAACTACAGAGGTGCTGAGAGGAAGAGTTTCAGGAGGTGGAGACAGTACAGGAATCACTGCTTGCAGGCAGAAAGATACCATAGGATATATAGTCTTTAGAAATTGAAAGTAAATAAAAAGGAATTAGCAGAAGTTACAGAAGTTGAGGAGAAACTGCAAATCATTCAGGGAATCCAGGAAGTTGTCGAAAGAAATGGACAGCAGACAAACATCAGTCACAGCATGAAATAGATCATTTAAATCCCATGCGCTATGGACTTTAAAATATACAAAACCTTAATATAAGTTAATTAAAGTGAATCAGAAACCGTCTGCCACTATGAATGTGCCCACTTGTGCACAATTACCAAAAAAACGATAAATAGTGAGCGATGTTAGTATCAAAAGGTTAATGAACTTGTGCAATCAAGCACAAAATAATACTTTTAATTGCAGGTTTTCCTAAATGATCAGTGCTGCCTGCTATGGTCAGCAATTCTGATCATTGTATTCTGCTGGCTGGGAAGGCTCCCTGATGGAAAAACACAATAGCGCTGTGGGAATCATTCCCCAATGCACCTTGAATGTGGAAAAAAAATATGTATAATGTATGGCCTGCCTTATGCCTCGTACACACGATCAGATAATCGTATGACTTATGATCCGCATTTTGTTGCATAATAATCAAATTCAACTGTGCATTTAGCGCTCTACGAAATGTACGATTTATTTTGTACGGTTCTGGAAAACCTTCTTGTATGCGTAGCTACATATCCGAAATTATGTCAAATACGTGTGACCCCCTGTGTCTACCATGCCTTTTGGCTATTTCGGTTCGTATTGTTCTTCCATCTCCTTCCAGGTTACTTTCGTGTTTCCGATCATGAATGGTGTTTGTCTATCGAGTGGATGTATACTGTTCTGATACTGTTCTGATTAAACGATTGTCAGTCGCTGGGCTATCATCCAAGCAAAGTTTTCGTGTTTGTCCCTTCAGATTTTGTTGGACGGACTGTCGTGACCAGACTGTATACTCACAATCAGACTATCGTGTGATCATTCCAAAAGTGGTTTTAAACATCCAATGATCTAATCGTGTGTACAAAGCATTAGACTGGTTGATAGATTTTGTGCAATTCCAGCTCTTACCACTAGAGGGATTAATGCTCAAAACATTGTCGTTAAATGCAACCTGCTCTCGTTTTCCAGAGTATTGCACACATTATTATGCTCTATTTATGTGGCAGTCTTGATAAATTTCTCTGCAGTGGCTCATCAGTGAGCTTGTTTCCCCCTTCTTCCATGCATCCATTTCCCAAAATATTGTACAACCTTGGACAATGATCTAAAATGCGTGCTGACTAGCTGTACATGCCAAAAATGGTTAAAGACATGTTAGGAAATTCATTGCCTGCTGCTTCTTACTGTTGAAGGCTGAAAGCAGGACAGTGAAGCAACATGATAGGGTTAGGTTAGGCACTTTGAAATATTGCAAATGCCCTCTGAACAATACAACTGGCTGGCTGTACAAAAACCACTATGTCCACAAATATTTTGGCAGGCAATTCGCTGCAAGTGCTGCTACTCAACCATGTGCCACGAAGATCCTTATGTTACTCTATATATGCGTTATTGGGCAAGCTGGTCATAGATTTTTCTAGCCAGATTTATCCAGCTGGTCTTGGATTTTTTGCCAGATAACACAGTATATAAAGCACAAAAGCTAATTATCATCTAAGTCCAAAAATCTCAGCTGATTCCTTACGTTTTGAGTTTCTAAGCCTGCTTCTTTGCTCAGTGATGCGGTAGATCTCATGCTATAGTGATAATCACTACATGTAGTTAGAAAAGCATTCGATCTCTTTATACTGAAAATGTAATGATTTTTGTGTCACTTTTATTCTTTCCGCTTTCTTTTACATTTATTCCTTTTAATTGTTATTTTAGATTTTTCAAAATTTCATTCACAAGTAAACATTTGCTATGGTTTAGCTAAGGGGTCTCCAAACTTTTCAAACAAAGGGCCACTTTATTGTCCTTCAGACTTTAGGAGGGCCGTATTGTGGCCAGTAGGGGCAGGAAATGTCACGGCATCTAGCATCAGTGAGAATAAATATGGCCTCGGGTTTGGTGGTCAATAGGAGGAGAAGTTTTCCCCCTATTACTAAGAGGGATAGTATCCCATCATTTGTATCAGTGGAATATATAGTACTCCAGTGGGAGGAATAGTGCCTCCTATCAGTGGGAGGAATTTTGCCCCAAGGGCTGGATAAAGGCTAGCAAAGGGCCACATCTGGCCCTCGGGCCGCAGTTTGGAGACCCCTGGTTTAGCTAATGAGAAAGCTCAGCATCTGTAGCTTGCCTTGGGGCTCCATTTGTCTGACTGACACTTCGACAGTCAACCAATAGGAGACGATGGGTCACTGCAATGAGCTATTTATTTGTAAACATTTCGTTTATAATATACCAAGTTCTAAAAACAGGCAAATGAAGAGCCTGTAAAATGTAAAAAGGAGCCTAAACCTCCACCTGCTGACCCTTAAAGCGGAGTTCCACCCAAAAATGGAACTTCCGCTTAATCCACTCCTCACCCCCTTACATGCCACATTTGGCATGTCATTTTTTGAGGGGGGGAAGTGGGGGCTTCAGGAGGAGTGGGACTTCCTGTCCCACTTCCTCCTTCCGCTGAGGGGCTGGTTAGGCGATTAAGCTTAATCGCCTACAGCAGCCCCTCCCTGTAGGCGACCGCCTAGGACACTGACAGGTCCTAGACGATTGCATGTCCAATCAGCAGCGCGCCACGCGCGCATGCGCAGTGCCGCTCGCGCATGCGCAGTGGGTGCCCGGCCGTGACAGCCTTTGGCTTCATATGGTTCTGCACATGCCGGCTCGGCAAGCCCTTTATTTCTTTCTTCTACACCCCCCCCCCCCTACTCTCGGGCACTGTGCACTTTTTGTAGCTGCTGACTTTTAAAAAACATAACATTTGGCTGGAACACCCCTTTAAGGAGAATGCAAATTAATTAATATGTAATACATGGCATGCCCTTGACTGAAAGAAAACTAAAGTGATAATAAAGAAACAACAAATGTGTTATACACACCTGCTCTGTTCAGTGGTTTTCAACAGAGTAACCCCCATCCTCCTCTTATCAGGTTCTACGCTTGTACTTCTGGCCACTCCCTATAGCAAGCAGCTTGCTCACTGCTGGGCCGATGCTGTGTGTCCATTTACACATGGAGCAGACTCAATCCTGCAACCACTCTATCCTCATTGGTTCACTGACTGTGATTGACAGTAGTGTAAGCCAATGGCTATCAGTGGGGTCTCAGCCAATGAGGAGGAAGAGCTACTGCTCTCGTGCACATCGCTGGATCGAGATGGGGCTCAGGTAAGTATTGAGGGGGGGGGGGGGCTGCTGTACCTTCATGCATAGAATGAAACCTTAAACCTTTACAGCAACTTTAAAGCATATTTAGAACATGTTTTTAGTTCTAATGATATTAAATGAAGACATGTATAAAACCAGTCTGCATGATACTGAATGCTCAGTATAGATGGGAGCGATATTACAAAACATGGCTCCACTGGAACATGTGGGAAAGACCCTAATGGACACCTGTTCTGGGGATTGACTTTTCCCTGGTCTCTATATGGCTCTATATGGTTCTGCACAAATGCCGGCTCAGCAAGCCCTTTATTTATTTATTCTGCACCCCCCCTCCCCCCCAATCTCTCTTCCTATATTTACTCGCCCCTTCCATTCTTAAGGGATCAGTAAAGGATTTTTTTTTTAGTGCTCAATAGCTTGCTTTACCTTATAGCAGTCCTGCTTTCATGTCCTCCATGTCGGTTTTTGCTTAGAAGTTGCTGTAATCCCTTGCTGAACTCCACACTTCCTGCTTGTCTGGCTCCTTATGAAAAAACTCATGGTAGCTTTTCATTGTGGTGCATGATCAAGAAGATGTGATTACTATGTGTTTAAAGCTCCTCAGAACTAATCAGATTCATTTTAAAAACAAACACTGCCCTGTGTTTGTTTGTTGTTGTTCCGTGTGCCTCTGTACAGAACAAACTGAAACTAGTCTAAAAACTAAACTAAACTGCAGGCACATTATATGATTGATTTTTAGATATTTTTAATCATTTAAAAAAGGAATTGGTTAACTATTATGTCTCTATACCCTGTAAACAGTCATTTCAGCAAACAAAAAAAAAAATGTTTCCTTTACTACTCCTTTAACTCTCATCTACTCTCTATATAAATATATAAAACAAAAAATTGGTGTCCCAACCACACCTATCTCTCAATATGGGGAGAGTGGTAGTGTGAGGAAGTTCAATGGTTTACACCATGCCTTTTATCCAGAGGACCCATGTCACTACCAGTTTATACTTAGGGTAATATTACCATTTCAAAGCCCCATGCCCATTGTGGCAGGACGCTGTTGGTTTAAATCTCTTTAATAACTGTCTGGATGATTTGCAATTTAAACCCTTGCACATTGTCATATCTATTATAAATTGTTGTGACATTCTTCTACTTTGCCCTCTATTGTATAATATCACTGTTGAAAATGCAGTTTGTGGGATACTTTTTTTGTCTAAATAAGGAATTTGAAAAAAACATTACACATTCCCTTTAAGATTTTTTTCAGGCAACAAAAATACCTATGTTATATCCAAAGTTTCATTTTTGTGTTACATGAGGACAAGAGCACATGTTTTTCTTCCTTACGTACTGGCCAACTCAGTATAATGCATTGCTTAGCCTTGCTATAAAAAAAATCTCAGTTATTTAGCATGAAAGACTATGTAACATACATCTGGTTCTGGTTTAAAATAGTATTTTTTTCTCAGCAGCTCCAAGGCTCCAATGAGTGACTGTGGAGGCAGAAAAACAGTCAAGGGGCCAGATTCAGGTAGATCAGAGCATCTTTGCTCCAGAGTAACGCTTCTCATTTACGTTACTCTGACGACCCTTTCAGCGCAAGTACTGTTATTCACATAGCAGTTGCGCGTAAACTTGCGCCAGAGTAACGATAATGCGCTGGCGTAACCCGACGCAAGGGGAAGTGGGTGTGATCATATGTAAATGATGGGTGGAGCCCAGCGCAGAGGCTTACGTTCAGCGCATCAACCACGGAGCATGCGCAGTGAGTGAGGCTCCACTCGCCCCCTTTGTGCGCATGCTCACAACTTCCGTCGGCACCACTTCACGGGAAACGTCAGCGCAATGCCTTCCGCTGGGCGTTTAAATGCGCCCGTAGATGCGCCATTCCGGCACTAAAGTATATCCTGCTCCCCCTCCCCGCAGTGATGTTACTTTTGTTCCGCTCCCCCTCCCCGCAAACACACAGGAGAAAGCTGAACTTTAATGGCCAGGAGCTGTCAGCCGTCATCTCGGCTATGGAGACCTATGATGTCTTCCTCCATGGCTGTAAAATTTGACAGACAAGCATGGACAGAGGTGTTGTCCTGCAAGTGGGGGTGCTCAGCTAGCTCCTATCGTCGGTAACACTGCTGTAGCTGCTCTCCTGCTGACCTCTGACCGTCTGGAGTAAAGATAAAGCAGCCTTTTGTAGAAATAACTTTGCGCCGGACGGACGAGATACGCGCGGCGCATGTAGCCAGCGTATGGTGCTAATCCGTTCGTGAATTGGGAAAAATCCCTCATTTGCATATTTGCAGGGGAAATCAATAGGCGCGACTGATGCGCCCAGCGAAATTAAGCGCTGACGATACTCTGGCGTCGGAACGTTCCGCCGGTCGCAAATGACCCGTTATTGGGCGCATCTAGTTTGGTGGGTACGGGCACATAGAAACGACGGCGCATCTTCACAGTTACGCGGCGCATATCGAAATACTCCAGCGCAAGTGTTGCTGAATCTGGCCCTATATCTTCACATTTAGGTCCTAATCCCCAAACTAAATTTGACCTTCATTTTATATACTGGATGCTGGTAAAAACTAAAAAATATTGAGTTTATGAATCATCAAATAATTTAATAATTAAAAAAAAGGAAAATAATTAGCAGACACTTTAAATGCTAAGTAAATTTGTATTATATAAACTCAAAGAAAATCTTGGATGCCAACGCCACTTAAAATCATAGCATGGTACATATAATCCAACATAATGCAACTGCAAGTATATTATTTACACCATAATACTTAAAGGATAAGTCTATTCTACATAAGGACTTCCATCACAGATGGATAAGTGATCTAGCTTATCATAAGCAGCACACGGAGTACAGTTCAATAAATGATACCTAGTGCTTGTAAAAATATTCCCACTCAGTCCAAAAAAGGTTCCAAATTAAAAACAGTAACTATATATTACACTCAGATTAAAAAGTACTCCAAATACCGTAATACATGTTAAAAACCTAATTTCAAATATGTGTTCATTAAATTAGTTGTTTATGTTTTTATTTACTTGTGAGCTACATCCCTCTTTTCTTAATGACTTCTATAAGGGGCAAAAGCTACACGGGTCCTCCACGTTTTAAAGTAGTTGTAAACCTCAGACATGAAATATGAAGAAAGCATATCTCTCTATAGTGTGTACTTGTCTCTAGTATTATTTCTGTTTGCTGCTTCATTTCTCCGCTATCTGCATGTGTCACTTCTGAAAATTTTTCCTGACACCAAGAGAAAAAAGGTCACAGTCGAGGGACCTCTGATTGACAGCCAAAGCTCTGTTTCTGTATGCTGTGTGAAGGGGGTGTGTCCCTTCCCTACAATCAGCTCTCAGGCCTCGTACACACGACAGAGTCCATCAAGAAACTTGGTGGCAGAGCTTTCTTGCAGGGGAAAACGGTCGTGTGCATGTTTTTCATCGAGAAAACTGTTGTGGATCTCGACGAGAAAAAAAGAGGACAAGTTCTCTTTTTCCTTGTCGGGAGTCTGAATTTCCTCGTTGTGTTCCTCGTCGGGCTGGTTTTCGACGAGAAACACGTTCGTGTGTATGCTTAGAAACCCGCGCATTCTCAGAATAAAGTATGAGACGGGAGCGCACCTTCGGTAAAAGTAGCGTTTGTAATGGAGATATGAGAATGAAAAGTGCAAATCATCTCTTACCAAGCTTTTACTTAACAAGCAGTAACATGAGATTAGCAAAAGCAGCCCCAAGGGTTGTGCCAGTGGAATCAAACTTCCCCTGCTGTCGTACATGTTGAAGTCACCGCGTTTAAGAACGACTAGATTTTGTCTTAACAGTGTGTACGCAAAGACAGCTTGTCAAGTTTCTCGACAAGCCTAACAAGGAACTCGTCAAGGAAACCGATATGTCTGAAACAAAGAGTTTCTCGGTCGTGTGTACGAGGCCTCAATGTTCTACTCACTGAGCTCTGCAGAGTGTAACTTCAGCTCTCCACCTCATTTTTCCTGACAGCTCAGCCAAGTTTTATAAATTCTGGACTTTAAACAGATGTAGAGAGCAGAAGACAGCAGATAAACAGGTACAACATATATAGGAGGCTTTGAATAATCTTGGTGTATTCACATTGGTGCGACATACTTTCAGAACTGTTCATTTAATAGTTCAGCACTCTGCTAATCTATTTATAGCATCCTCCCCAACACAAAATTCAGGCTGCTTTTATCTCAGTTGACTGAGAACTTGTCAGATTTTATCATATTGATAACAGAACGGAGCGGGATACAGTCACAGGAATTAGTGCGTTGGGGAGAGATAAGAAAACTCTGCAGATATATGTGCCCAGCTCAAATTTCAAATTTCATTCTACTTTAACATGTCAGAGCCTCCAAGAGTGAACAGCACAGCAGTGATATTAACACGTCTCCCACCAAATCTTATTAGACTAGTAGCAGAAGCAAAGGGGGAGATTTACTAAAACTTGTGCACACATAATCTGGTGCAGCTGTGCATAGTAACCAATTAGCTTCCAGGTTTTATTTTTTAAAGCTTAATTGAACAATCTGAAGTTGGAAGCTTATTGGTTACTAAGCACAGCTGCACCAGATTCTGTGTGTACAAATTTTAGTAAATCTACCCTAGAGTGCTCAGATCTCACACTGCAGGCAGCTGGTGCATTAACATTAGCGATTTGCGGAGTTTTGTCCCGCGAATTGCGGCGACAAATTGCATGGTTTTGTACCGCGATCTGCGGTGAGAAAACGCATCGTGTTTTTTTTAACAGTCATTGTCGGCTATGCCGAACGCCGAAGCCGCCCGATACGCGCGTCGAAAAAGGGTCCGGGACTTGTTAGAATTTCGGCATTCGGCGTTCTTTCGACGTACGGCGCTCTACGTTAAGAGATGTGAACAGTCTACATAGAGAATAATGTAATTTCGACCCTCCGGCGTATTGTAGCATCGCGCTTCAGGCGTTAAAACGCCTAGGTGTGAATGGAGCCTTAGGGTGCCTTCATTCAAAACAGATACTGTAACTTTTGGCAGCAGCATTGCCAATGCTTAGAATAAAGATCACAATTCTCACGCTGTGAGATCATCTTTCATATTATACAAAAAAATTGGACTAACTTTACTGTCTAGTGTTTAGTTTTTTTATTTAATGAATTGAAGTGTATTTGTTCCCCAAAAATTGCATTTAAGAGACTGCTACGCAGTCTGAAATAAAATATTGCAATGGCCGCCATTTTATTCTCTAGGCTAGGGTCGCTGCTAAAATATATATTCATAGTGTTTGGGGGTTCTAAGAAATTTTCTAGCAAAAAAATACAGATTTTTACTTGAGAGCAACAAGTGTCAGAAAAAGGTTTAGGGGCAGATTCACAGACATTTTGCTTAGCATAGCGTATCAGAAATACACCACGCCGCCGTTTTTTACCTTGCTCTACGTGGAATTCAGGTAGATTTTCTATGGTAAACGACGGCGGCATAGTGTATTTCTCCCGTCGCAATCCATCTGCGCGAGTAGGGGGCGTGAAACATTTAAATTAGGCGCGTTCCCGCGGCGAGCGATCTGCGCATGCTCCGTTCGCAAATTTCCCGCCGTGCATTGCGCGAAATCACGTCGTGACGTCATTCGTTGTTTATGTAGCGTACTTTACGGCCGATCCACGTCCCGACGAGTTACGTAAACAAAATAAAATTTTAAATAAATTCGAAGCGGGAACGACGGCCATACTTAACATGGGCTACGTAAAGTTAGAGCAGCAAAAGTCTGCTCTAACATTACGTATAAAAAAATAGACGAAAACGATTGCGACGCCCGCTCGTATGTTCGTGAATCCCCGTAAAAACACATTTGCATATCCCGACGCACCAAAACGACGCAAACTCCTCCCAGCGGCCGCAAATAGATGGCAGCGTAGATCCGAAGGCTTACGAAGACGTAAGCCTCTCGGATCGAAGCCCGAAGCCGGCGTATCATGGTTTGAGGATTCAAACTAGTGATACGCGGCGCGAAATTTGAAATTACTCCTGTCTAACCCCAGTTAGACAGGCGTAATTGTTTTGTGAATCTGCCCCTTAGTCTTTAAGTAGTTAAACGTACCTCATTTATAGATATGTAACCAAAATCCAAACCTATATTAAAAAACTATTGACAAAAAATGTCCATAATACAAAAAGCTCCCAAAAGTGACTTGTGCAAGGTCCATGTGATAGCAGTCTATCGTGATTCCTCTGCAAAAAGATAAGGTGACTTCCGTGCTTCCCTCTTGTATTTGCACTCACCAGAAAGCGTGTGTTAAATATATCCTACTCCTGATGTTTCAATAATGAGGTATCCTCCTCCGTAGCATTGTTTAAATGGTAGGGTCTCCACATGTAGTTTAATGGTAAAAACGGGCACTCAAAGGGTAATTCCGTTATTAAAAATGTGCTTATTTTTATTAATTTAAAATATAGTCCTTCTGTCTTTAAAAATGGAGCTCCAATTGCCCCAGTTCAAATAAGAATTCAAGCAATTAATACACAAAACAAGGGTGGTCTGGGTCTCCCACACCTCTGGCATTATTACCTAGCAACCAGACTCACACATATGGCACAATGGCTTTCCTCTGACATCCATATCCCCAGGCTCATTTTTGAGTTCTCCTCTATTACACACTTGTTTCTGAAGGGCATACTGTGGTCTAACACAAAATCTCACCAGACTCTACTCAAAAGAAACATGATTGTGGCCCACTCCATACAAATATGGAATAAAATCAAAGAATCTCATAACCTCACATCAGAAAGCCCCCTGTTAGCCTCATATCTAGGAGCTCCTAGATTCCCTCTCGCTTACTTGGATAACACTCTTTTCTACAACTGGATTCAAAAATATCTGATCACACTTAGGTCTTTGGTAATAAATATGAAATTCCCCTCTTTCACATCGCTACAATCCAAATTTAAACTCCCCTCCTCAGAACTCACTCAATATCTTCAAATCCAGGACTTTTATGGCAATCACTACTGCCTGACTACTAAACCCCTTAGTACTTTATTCAAACACATCTGAATCTCCTCATCTAGGGGAAAGGGACTTATCTCCCAAATATATAATTTCTTGAATGACTTATATCAACCGGAGAAATCTGCTCCAATGCTACGATGGGAGGCGGATCTAGACTGTTCTTTCCCCATAGAAACTTGGTATAAGATCATAGATAACCTACGCAAATGCAACCTTGCTGCAGCTTTCAGAGAATCCCCACTGAAATTGGTTACTAGATGGTATATGACACCTGCCAATACACACTTTTTACCCCACAGCTTCCCCCGCCTGCTTCAGAGGAAGTCCTGACGAAGGTAATTACCTTCATATCTTTTGGAGCTGTAAACTTCCAGAACCCATATGGCAGGCAGCTACAAATAAACTAGAATCCTCTTTCAAAATGGAAATCACCCTCTCACCACAAGTCTGTATACTATTTGCTGAGGTACCAGATATCCCCCCACCATGCAACAGACTGCTTCATTCGTTGATTAGCTCAATCTAATGGATGATAGCCTTAAACTGGAAATCACATAACCTACCTTGGTCTCAGGTCTTATCCAGAATGGATGCACTTAGGCTATCTGAGAGGATCCGTCACACACTCTCAGACAGTATGCAAACCTTCAATAAAAAATGGATCTACTGGACTCCACCACAACAATAATTCTCACATCTTAGGTAACCCATCTTACATCTTCTATACATTTCCTCACTATAATATTGGCTCTTATTAATCAACTGTCTTATGCTAGAATACCCATATATATAGTTCGAGATATCTTGCCTTGTACCTCATCATGTATCTTTTATCATCATTGTAACATATCGCTTGACTTGTGCTTGATGCCTTTCTCCTGCATCATTGTATATAATGTCTCACTCTATACCAGTGGTTCTCAACCTGGGGTCGGGACCCCCTCGGGGGTCGAATGGCGATTTGCCAGGGGTCACCGAATCCTGGGCTGTTCCTGAAGCCCGCACCACTCTCCTAACCTTTTTGCGACCAGAAACACAGTGAGTAACACTACCTGTGATTAGAGTTGCCATTAAAAGTCCCCACTACAGTTCTCAGATCAGCAGATGACCTTGATCAAGAGCACCCAAGTTGGCCGATCAGAACTCCCCCCCAGCATTGCCACTGATCCCAACTCCCTGCCAGCACTGCCACTGATCCCAACTCCCTGCCAGCACTGCCACTCATCCCAACTCCCCGCTAGCACTGCCACTGATCCCAACTCCCTGCCAGCACTGCCACTGATCCCACCCCTTACCAGCACTGTCACTGATCCGACCCCTCACCAGCACTGCCACTGATCCCAACTCCCTGCCAGCACTGCCACTGATCCCACCCCTCACCAGCACTGCCACTGATCCTACCCCTCACCAGCACTGCCGCTCATCTCATTCCCTCCACCAAGGAGTAAGAGAAGGAATACAAATAGTGAATACATGGAGAGGAGAGAAAAAGAGGGGGAGGAACGAAGAAAAAAGGGAGAGAAAGAATAGGATGGGGAGGAAAAAAAACAAGAAATTAGGATAGCGAGACATAAAAGGGAAAGAAAGGAGAACAAAGAGAAAGAGAGGTACAGCCTAAAATGTACCATAAGGGGTTTTAAAACTGTATGAGTGGAAGGGACTCAGGGAGTGCTAAATGTCCGTGGGTTAGGGGTGCAAATTACTTGGCCTGCCTTGGGTGCTGACAACCCACGCTACGAAAATAATTTTGCTGTTAGGGGTCCCCACAACTTTGGAAAATGTATCAAGGGGTCACGGCACTAGCACGGTTGAGAACCACTGCTCTATACTGATATCTTGTCATTCTCCATTCTTCCAAATAAAACTTTTGTAAACAAAAAAAAAGAATACAAGCAATTTCTTGGGTCAGCATTCCACAGACCACAGTGCAAAAAACTGGAAGTACTGGAAGTGACGTGAATGCGTACCAAGTCCCGCCTTGTGCGTTTAGTCACCAGGCAGTATCCCTGATCAAAGCCACACCAGTCGTATGATGGCACTGCACTGGTGACACTATGAAAACAAATTGTGATTTTGTTTATTTCTTAATTTTCAAAAAAAAAAATACAAAAATGTAAACTTCAAAAACTTGCCATGTTTCTTACTAAATACCTTGGAGTGTCCACGTTCCAAAAAGGGGTAATTTGGGGCATAATTGTACTCTCCTGGTATTTTAGGGTCTTAGTGGTTGTAAACCCTCCCACACAACTTTACTGTTTTGTAATCCTCATAAAAAAACTCTTTTAATTGCTGCTGGCAAATGCCTCCTTACTCCTTTCTTATGTTTAGTTTTGCTGTAATCTGTCCTTTTAGGTTTCCTGACGTCACTGGCGCATGCGTTTCCCTTCCCCTCATTAACGGCACACTCTGTATGCGGTCTATTCATTGACAGGGTACATAGGATTTCCTCTCCCAGCGGCACAGCGCAGACTGCCCTCTACTCACGAGACAACAGAGTTTCTCCTGCATCCTGGAATTCCCCATGTGACCGCTTGACGTCACATGGGGAGTAATCCTACTGTATCCGATCAGGAGAGGAGAGCTGGAGCAGGACTGACAAGCATGCATATACCCAGAATGGGGATATATAAAAGCACAAAAACAATGTAATATGCTGGGTGGCGGTCCAGTAATGCCAGATCACGCATGCGCGATAATATAGCGAGAAACAGGAAAGGGCGGAAATTATATTTTACACAGACTCAAGATGCTTCAAAACAGACAATCAGTAATCATCCAGGCAGCACACTTTAAAACTTCAGCGTGTGTTTTTAAAATGCAATGTCACTATTTAATGCAGAGATGTGATCCCATCCAAGTTAATCCGATACAACGTTCAGCTCTTATTAATGTTCTCTTTACCTGGCCTGTCAGTTTAGGTAGACGACCATGTTTTGGTAGGTTTGCAGTTCTACCATACTCTTTGCATTTTCAGATGATGGATTGAACGGTGCTCGGTGAGATGTTCAAAGCTTGGGATATTTTTTTATAACGTGACCCTGCTTTAAACTTCTCCACAACTTTATCCCTGACCTGTCTGGTGTTTTTCTTGGCCTTCATGATGCTGTTTGTTTACTAAGGTTCTATAACAAACCTATGAGGGCTTCACAGAACAGCTATATTTATCCTGAGATTTAATTACACACAGGTGGACTCTATTTACTAATTAGGTGACTTCTGAAGGCAATTGATACCACTAGATTTTAGTTAGGGGCATCAGAGTAAAGGAGGCCGAATACAAATGCATGCCACACTTTTTACATATGTATTTGTAAAAAAAAAAAAAAAAAAAAAACATTTATCATTTTCCTTCCATTTCAAAATAATGATAGACCAAATAGTTTTGGTCTATCACACACAATCTCGATAAAATACATTTACAATTTTGGTTGTAACATAGCAAAATGTGGAAAATTTCAAAGGTTAGGAATACTTTTTCAAGGCACTGTATCCTTTGATTCAGAGGTTAACCTAAAACTACACTTTACCTTTAAATGTCAAACAGATATCCAGCCTAATGATTGTTGCAAAATAATCCCTGTGTCTCTTGTTACTATGAATCATATCACTTTCAATGTAATTCCAATGTGATTCACTTGGTCTTTCTACTGTCACTTTTCTAAAAAATGCAGCATGTTATACTTCTGTTGACTGCATTAAAATGGATTACTCTGGTGTGAACTAGGGCCATTGGAATACATGAAAAACAACGTGCAGCATTTTTGATGCAGATTAAAAATCAACAGAATTTCTACCGATTTCCTACGTTAACCCCCACGGTATACCTTTTATTTAGAAATCACTCCAAATCCCTTGAATCAAGCTTTTGCCGCGGGGGCGAGCGTGGGCGTCCGCCTCCCCCATCCAAAATAAATCACTCCAAAAAATTAGAAATGTTGTAAACTTTCTCAGATTGTCAATCTGCCATTTAGATGGAGTTGTCCTTTAAATATAAAGAAAATACGCGCAGTGCAACAATATACAAAGTACAGAGAACAAGGTGCTAGGTATTCTCTTTTTTAAGCTGTAATCAACCTGGAACATATTTCTACCTGCAAAAATGTATGTTGTTTCTATGAAAGTCCTCATTTTGACTTTTTTTTTGTTTATGTTTTTCATGAGAGAATAGCAGTATGTTACCTGCTGATATAGACTTCAGCACAAATAACAGCCTAGTTGGCTGCTGGCACAGGTTTTCACAGACAATGGTTGTTTTTCTCTCGATTTGCCCCTGTGTTAATGCTTTATTTATATTTATGTATAAACAGTACACATACAAGAAATGTAATTGTTATGATAAACAACAAACATATTGCTGTCAGAGGCTTCTTCGTATAGTGTGTCGCATCCCCCAGATCAAGAAAGAAGCATTTCATGGTGTCATGGAAAGGATTGGTTGGAGTGACGGTATATTGGACACAGAGGCCAGACAAGGTGAATCAAAGCATGAAGAAGCTGAATTAACGTTTCAATGAAGCAAGCCTGACATTCTAGGGGGAAACACATGACCCTTTTTCATGAGGAAAAAATGCAATTTTTTAAATTGCTCATTAAAAATGATCGTGTGTAGGCTCCGGAGCTCCAGATCCATTCAAAATTTAGAACCTGCTCTATTTTTTCTCGTAGTTTTTCATGTCATCGTTTTTCTCGTCGTGAAGGGGGGAAAAACGTGCATGCTCAGAAGCAAGTTAAGAGAAGGGAAATTTGCATAATCAGCCCAAAGGGTGGCGCCATTCGAATGGAACTTCCCCTTTATTGTGCCAATATACATGTTGTACGTCACTGTGCTTTGCTTGAGCATTTTTTTCAGGATCGTGTGTATGCAAGGCAGGCTTGACAAGAATCACGTCGACAAAAACGTTGTTTTTTCCCTGTCATTAAAAACGGTTGTGTGTACGCGGCATAATTGTTTAGGTTCATACTAAATATTATTGGTACATTTTCAGGAATAGAACAAGATAGGTAAAGGCAATTCTTACCTTTAGATCCATTTCTAATTTTATGTGTTTTTTTTAAATATATTTTTCATTTTGGATAGAGTAAGGGAGGGTTATAAATGTGCTAAGTTTATTTGTGTCACCTGTGTGCCATTAGGGAGATTTTCCTTCACTTCCCATCCCACAGATAAGTGATAGAAAATCCCTCTAAAGTGAAGTAGTTTTCTGGTTGTCACCAAGGGAACTAGTGTGCTTATTGAAAGATATCCCGACTGTTCCCATTTGGGGACAACTCAGATTTGGGGATTTTCTTTTACTTTCACTGATGACGGTAAACAGGACTAATAGAGATGGTGAATCTCGAACCCAGAATCTCTCCCAGCTCTACATTTTATTGAGATCTCATTATACCCAACTCAGGCTCTATAGGATGGGTAACAGTGCTATTTTGCCGTTGGGGTATCATCCGATCCCCGTTATCATCAGGTCCTGCTGGCAGGTGCCAAGAGACCAGTCTGATTGCTAGATAAGTGTTCATTCAAGCTCCCTTTGTGAGTAAGACTATTGCTTTCATTTTATTTAATAAAACCTTTTTATGTGGTAATGCACTAAGTTGGTGCGCCCTCCTTTTTCTTTTTTTTCTTTTCATGGGGATTTAATTCATTTACTTTGGTGCTGTCATGAGCTACATCACTATTGGAGGAAACCACTGGATACCCTGAATGCTTTATTCAGGGTAAAAATCTCATTGGATCCTAAATGCTGTCTGATATGTACCATGTACTTGTATGAAATATATCCTGTTCTCTTTGTATTGCTTCTATTGTGTGAAATAAGGGGTGATCCTACCAGTCCCTCTGCCTTCCTATTAAAAACTGATCACACTAGACATGAGTGGTCAGTTTTTCTAACTGTGCTAGGAACTCAGCCTCCTCTCCTCCAATGATCAGACTTTTCCTGATACGCCCTCCCTCCTATTTACTGGGAAGACCAGTGTGCTGATGCTTCTCCTCCCCCCAGCTTGTTAAGATTCTTATGCATCTGAGAACAGAGGTTATGTTATCACTTATAAAAGAAGGGGAAAAGGGTATTTATTAAAAAAAATTACATCTATACACAAATGTTTTAAAAGGTGAGAGTTTACATATAATTTAACACCATGCCTTTACAAAATTCACATGAATTTCAGTCAAGAAGAGAAATCAAAAACATCTTGAAAACAGGTTGCTTGATCACAAAATCACAATTTTAGGTTATTAGTGCTTTTATCACATTCAAAATTGCAGGCTGTGTGTAGCAGAGCATTTGACACATTTCGAAAATATTCTTAAACCGCTTTTCCTTTGTTTTTGTGGATCTGAACACTAATATTTGAAGTGGACATAGTTGGTAACATGCTGCCAGAGCCCATGTGGGTTGGTAGTGTTAAAATGCTGCCAGATGGATGGAAGTATTTTACCCTCTTAACCACACATCAGTAATCATAGCCAAAGGCATTTTATGTTTGTGACTGAAATAAGATGACTTTAATCAGCAGTTGAATCACAAGTTGTTATTTTGTATAAAGAGACAAACAGGTTCAAAAGAAATATGTCATTAATATTTCTAAAATGTATTTAATTGTGTATTTATTTGATTATGAAGTTATTCCACAACCTAGTTTTGCATATGTGGATTTTATTTTTTATAGAAGCCAGGACAACAAATATTGTGTAATACTAGCTCCAATATTTACAGGTAACTTACAGAGTCGTAGTGAGAATCATTTGTTTAACATTTTAAAGAAAGCCCAAAATGTGTGGCTTTCTTACAGTATATATGCATGTTCTTCCATTTTTTACATTTTTTTTTTAAAAACACGATGTGCTATATACAGTGATCAGCCATAAATGTATGACCTATCACCTATCACCAAGTCCTGTAAAATGCCAGATGGGGCCTCCATTGATCGGACTTGCTTTTCCAGCACATCCCACAGATGCTCAATTGGACCGAGATCAGTAAAATTTGAAGGACAAGTCAGAATCTCAAACTTACTGTTTTGGTCCGCAAACCATTTTTGCAGTGTGGCAGGGCTCATTATCCTGCTGAAAGAGGCCACTGCCAACAGGGAATATTGTTTACATATTGGGCTATACTTTATCAGAATTTTGTTTTTTAGGTATGTGGTATCTGTCAAAGTAAAATCCACATTAATCACAAGACCCAAGATTTCCCAGAACCTTGCCTAAAAAGCATTGCAATCTAAGCTCTCAGAGCACATACCTGATCCAAACTGTGGAGTGCTTCCTCCTTTCGGCCTTTAGAAGGATATAGGGAAGATAATACCAACCCCCCTAAGTGGAAGAGACCATCTTTGAAAAAAATGAAATTTTCAGACACAAAACAACATTGTCCTTATAAAACACCAAAAATGGTTCTCTACAGGTCAGAGCTCTGAAACCCTTCTGTAATAGCTATTAAAGCCAGCGACCATAAAGAAGGATGGTAAATGGACCTTTGAGATGATACTGAATATACAAGAGCTAATTAAGAAAAGTTTTTAGTCATTGTAAGCCCCCCCCCCCCATTCAACTGCATTAGAGTTTACCAAGACAGTGGACAACAGGAAGAAGCCCTGACAGGTATTAAGTGCAGGCGTCAAGAAGTTACTGCATCAGCTTTCAGTTCCTCCACTCTGCCCAAACGCTAGACCATTCTCTTCGTCAAAGCTCTGGACCTTGCTTGTAGTGTCATAGTTTTCATACCCTCTTCCCACATCCCACACATTCCTACTGGCCAGTGAGCCAGCTTGTCATAGTGATGGGCCATTAGGAATGTATGGGAAAGTGGAGAGGGAACAGATAAGCTTCAAAATCAAGTAAGGAAGTATATCGTGTTTCCCCGAAAGTAAGACCGGGTCTTATATTAATTTTGTCCACAAAAAACACACTAGGGCTTACTTTCGGGGTCAGGCTTATTTAGAATGTACAACATTTTACAAAGATTCTGTGTCCCTGTCACCCCCCCCCCACCCAACTGTCAGGTCAGGAGTCATTATGGTATTTTGAGAAAGACATCTTGGCACTGTATAAGGTGCAGTACCATAGAAAATACCTTTTACTGTAGGGTATACAGCTCCCTGGTGTACCGTATTCACCTGCTCTTCTTTCGTCATCCGGGAGGAGAGAGTGAGAGAGAAGAGATCCCATTGACGTCAGCGCGCTCCGCTCACTGAGGAGGAACGGGCTGAAGACGTCAGGCGGGTGGAGAGAAGGAGAGAGAAGAGCCGAGGTCATCTGTCATCGGCTCACTCCGTGCAGTAAGAAGGGACAGGCTGAAGATGTCAGGGGGGAGGAGAGGAGGAACGAGAAGAGCCGACCCGCTGCTTACAATAAAGAGAGACGGGATGCAGACGAGGCGAGAATGGATCAGCAGTGGCTTTAAACATAACGGTACCATATTTTTTAACACAGTAATAAACAGAAACACTGCAGCAATGTATAGGTTTGAAAAAATAGATTTTTAATGAACTTTGACTAGGGCTTACTTTTGGGGTAGGGCTTATATTGAAGCCCGCCCCGATAATCATGCTAGGGCTTACTTTCCGGTTAGAAGGAAGTAAGGAGGATTTGCCTAATTTGAAAAGTCTTAGAATAGCCTAGAATTCAGAAAAATAATTAGAAAAGCCTTAGAATAGCCTAGTATTCAGAAAAAGTAGGGGCATTAAGACCTGCTATAGACATGTTAAAGTATCTCCTGTTGCCTACACTTCACATCTGTCACTAGCTTGCAAAAATAAAGTCACATTAAAAGAAATGATAAACAGCGCAAATCAGTAAAGGTTGAGAAAAGCCAGATCACAGGGAACAGTGGCAGTGTTTTACAGGGCATGCCCGAATAGAACCTAGCCTGCTCACTAAATACAATGCACGCATAGGCTGCAGTACTTGTATCCACAGTTTTCAAAGCACCATGCAGTTATCGGAACAAGCACCACTTATTGTACAAGAGAGAGCACCATTCTTCCCCTGAGCCCTGCACATGTGCTCTCTTTCTACAGCCGCGGCAACAAGAAATCTCACAACAGCAAAAACCACCCACACTCATTTTATGCCTTGATTTCTGTTATAATTAAACATAATACATCTGCTTGTAAAAATGTTAGCTTATGTACCATCTACATGGCTACTCTGCGAATGTAAAACAAATATTCTAAATTTACTGCAGTCTTCAACAAACTCGAAGAAAGAGCAATTAATAACATTTTCTAAGATTACTTACAATTTTTTCTTTTACACTTATGAGCAGTAACCCACATTTATACAATAAGAAATTGCATAATAAATATAAGGAATGCTGAGATTCTTTAAAAAAAAAAAAAAAAATAGAAAAAAAACCATAGTCGGAAATGAGTTGCACTACAGCATTAGAAATTTTACCAAGCTGCTGAAGTATCTAAAGGATGGCAGTGAATATGCAAAAGCACCAATGTTAGCGGAGAACAGCTCTTTGTTGTTGGTAAGGAAACACTGAATGCTTCTCCCCAAATTCCTAGCATTCCTGCTGATTCCAATTGTTGAAATTCTTGCTGATTCCAGTAAAGACAAGCCCAAGTAAACATACTGCAGAATTTCCAAGCTTTATTCCACATGATTTGTCAAAAAGAAAACTTTTGCTAATGAAAATTTCAGCATGCTTCGATGTATTTAACAAGGAAGGGCAAAGAGTTACAATCAGATTTTAACTTCTATTGGTTTGGAACATTTAGAACAAAAGATGCTTTTTAAAGTGGATGTAACAATGTAGAGTATAAATAAATAAAAAAATAGATAAAAACCTAGAAATAGAAAGTCTGTTTCGCTCTCCTTGCTTTGAGTGACAGGTTATTTACATATCTAGCTTGGACATGTTTATCATATGTTATGTTATGTTTATCATAATATGAGGTGATCCAAAGTATAAAAAGTGAGAAATCCACCCCTTCCCCACATAACACATCCTGGTAATATACAATGAACTATGGATCACCTCATATTATGATAAACATAACATAACATATGATAAACATGTCCAAGCTAGATATGTAAATAACCTGTCACTCAAAGCAAGGAGAGAGAAACTGACTTTTTATTTAGACAGGTTTTTATCTGGAAGTCTGTTAATTTTCACTGAACAATAAAAGATGATAGGAAATCTTATACTTTACATTGTGACATAAAAATAAAAAAAAACGCTCACAGGCAACACTTATGCGCTACAGTCAAAGCAGTTATGTTTTCTTTAAAAATAGATTAAAGTATATTCTTAAATATAGCTGGGGTAAATACCTGATCTCTTCTTGATATCAGGCTTTCATAGTCCCCTGAGTGAGGGAAAGTCATCACTATGAGCCAATAAAGATTTGTTCCTGTACATATGACGAGAGCAAAGAGCTGATTGGGCAGCAGGATGACCTTATCAGCAGGGTGGATAAAAGTCGATGTTTTAAAAAAACAAACAAAAAAAAACGGGTTTTATTTAAATAGGATTTTTTTTTTATCAAAATCTTTTTTTTTATTATTACATTTATTTAAATGAAATACTTTTGGAGTAAAAATCAATCTAAAGATAGTTTTCTATTTAAGATACATTAATCATTTTGTTTATTCAGCATGAAATGGAGGCTGTATATTATGCAATATTCACATTTTTAGTAAACTCATTCGATGAATCTAAGCTCTGCAGGCTGAGATAACATGAACTGGCAATGTTATTGTTTTAATTAAATAAAAGAATTTGAGTAGTTCTCCAACTATGTGTGATTAACCTGAAATAGATTCTGATATCGCTGTTTTACTAACCTGCGAGCTTAGTATTCTAAATAGGAAACCTTCATTTTGTTTGCAAATATTAAAGATTCTAACTACCAGCAAACACGAGTCCTTATATTTAACTATAAAAGACACAATTTTGTTGCACTGGCATCATATAAAAGAGATCATAAATAAATGACAAAAGCAGCCAACACAATATGCGAGGAAAGCACACTATTGAAATGTACAAAATGGTGTAGCGCTTAAAAGGGTTGTAAAGGTTTGTTTTTTATTTTTTAAATAAGTTCCTTTAAACTAGTGCATTGTTGGTTCACTTACCTTTTTCTTCGATTTCCCTTCTAAATGTTTTCTTTTTTTGTTTTCTTTGACCTGAATTTATCACTTCCTGTTCTTCCCAAGTAAGCTATTCTGGCTGACTAACCCCCAGCCACAACGGCTTGGATGATGGGGGCAAGCTTACAGGAAGTGAGAAATTCAGACAAAAAAAAAAAACATTTAGAAGAGAAATCAAAGGAAAAGGTAAGTGAACCAACAATGCACTAGCTTAAAGGAACCTATTTAGAAAATAAAAAATGAACCTTTACAACCCCTTTAATAGAAACTAAATCAGTCTCTCATAAACTTTCGTTATATTAAATGAGTTATACAACAATTCTTAAAAAGTCCGTAGTGATAAATCTTGTAAAATCTACTTGTAAGGACACCGCCACCATCACACAAACGCACTGCTTCTTACCCTTAGCTTGATTAAACAAGCAACGTACTGTATTTATTGGTGTATAACACTCACTTTTTTACCCTATAAATAGAGGATAAACTGTGCCTGCGTGTTATACGCAGGGGGCTGTGTAAAGTTTTTTTCCTGAAACGTCCCTTTTAAAGTTAGGGTGCGTGTTATACGCCGATAAATACGGTAATTATTCATTAACCGCTCCTCAGCAGCATGGGGAATTAAGAACTGCAGCTCCTTCAGGTAGATATCAGCAAGCCTAAATGCCTCAAAATCAGATCCACAATCATATAGGAATGATTATAACCACTTGTCCACATCACGCAGAACCCAGTAGAGACAAAAGACATTTCATAGTGCAGACATCCCAACCATCTTTTATTTAAAGAATTTGAAATGTTCTTACACTCATATTTGCGCAGTTAAAAGCAAGCAAAACGAAGGAAACGTCCAACGTTTCCAACCATAAAAATGGGCGCTGCATCCCAGTACACAAGTCGCGTCACGTTTCCTCCCTGCGCGTTTCATCATCACTGATGTCGCCGGTGGCTGACCAGCCACCGTCATTATACGGCGGCATGTTGGCTCCCCTGCACGAATCGAGTTGATTTTAAATCAAAAAAAATTTCTAGTGATTTAAATTTACTTGATTTAAAACAAATCGACCCTGCTTATCAGTGTAGGAGATTTACTAAAATTGGTGCACACAGAATCTGCATTGGAACCAATCAGCTTCTAGGATTTATTGTCAAAGCTTCAATGAACAAGCTGAAGTTAGAAGCGGATTGGTTACTATGTACAGCTGCAGCAGATTCTGTGTGCACCTATTTTAGAAAGACTACCCTAGAGTGTTGTTACTCATTTAATGTCCAGGCAACGCTATGCTGCCACTGAAATGTAGGGTTGCGAATCTGGCTTTGCAGTCTGAAATTAGTTCACATTTAGGGTTTTCACACTTTGTATTAGCTGAGAATCAACTTAAATGTGTATCTTTAAAGGGGTGTGAAGGTACAATTTTTTGTTCCTAAATAGCTTCCTTTACCTTAGTGCAGTCCTCCTTCACTTACCTCATCCTTCCATTTTGCTTTTGAAAAATCCTCACTTCCTGTTCTTCTGTCTGTAACTCCACACAGTAATGCAAGGCTTTCTCCCTGGTGTGGAATGTCCTGCTCACCCCCTCCCTTGGACTACAGGAGAGTCAGGACTCTCTCTACGTTGCAGATAGAGAAAGGAGTTGTGTGTTAGTGGGCATCCTGACTCTCCTGTAGTCCAAGGGAGGGGGGAGCATGACACTCCACACCAGGGAGACAGCCTTGCATTACTGTGTGGAGTTACAGACAGAAAACAGGAAGTGAGGATTTCTCAGAAGAAATAAGAACATTTTAAAGCAAAATGGAAGGATGAGGTAAGTGAAGGAGGACTGCACTAAGGTAAAGGAAGCTATTTAGGGGGAAAAAATTGTACCTTTACAACCCCTTTGACCTCCCTGGCGGTATGATTATTTCAGATTTTAGGTGCTGAAAGCGGTACCATTATTTTGCAAGGAAATTTAGTGTTTTACATTGTAGGTCTGTAATTCTTAGAAATAACTCACTTAAATCTGTCCAAACAAGAGTCTAGTAGGCATCCCGGGTATGAAAATTTTGAAAAACAAAATTATAAATTATAATATAATAAATAATTATAAATAATTATAACAAATAATAATATAATTATAATAAAAATGATTCAATAATGTAATCAACTCAAAAACACTGAAATTTGCTCAGTTGCAGAATTGTCGCTGTCATTACTTTTATTGTTTGATGACGAATTTCCCCACAAATCGATATCGCTCAATTCTGCAAGTGATTATAATTTATTATCGCTGTTTTCTAGCTGCTCTAAAACCACTTTTGACATAAAGGGACACTTTTGGTTGCTTTGGACAATCTACAGTTTGCAGACAGAAAGACCCGCTCGCTCACACAGCAGAAAGGCATCGCAGGATCCAGCGACAAGGTAAGTAACTTTGTCTGTGGCTGATGCGAGGCAAGCCCGAGTCTGGCTCGGGGATACCGCTGTTGGTACAAAAATCTTACCCCGAGCCAGACTCGGGAATACCGCCAGGGGGGTTAAGCAAATAGCTAAATCTATGTTCTGAACTGTCTAACCTTCCACAAAATGTGTAATTCTGTTCAACCAGTTTTCTAATCTATACACCCAATGTAGCACACCCAACATAGCCAGGTCCTAACTATGTTCTTTTCCACTGACATTAGTATGAGACCATCTCTGAGGTTTCTCGTCCAATCAGCAAGATCCATGTTTTATATTTAAACGCTGTGCAATGTAGTAAAGCCTGATTGGCTTATAGTTCTGCTCTTGCTTCTCCTAGTCTCAAGGTTGATCTGTAGAGGATTATACAAGACTACTATAAAGAAAGACTATTTAAAATATGTCTAAGTATGTTTTAATGAAAACATGTCTGAATCTAATGGAAATCTTTTTTTTTTCTACCTACACTAACACATTAAACAGGAAATTGCATGAAAAGTACTCTCCCACAGATAGTCTCATTTGAAAGAATATAATGTAGGAGAAAACATAAATCTACATTTCAGCGATGTGGAAAAACAAAACAAAACTTTACCAAATAATACAGCATAGCTTTGTTTATACTTTTTGCTGCAAAGGGTGATGCTTGAAATCTGAAATTTCCTGAGTTGGTTTTAGGAAAGCCAACTGTTCCTTAAAGCGGAGTTCCACCCAAAAGTGGAACTTCCGCTTAATCCACTCCTCGCCCCCTTACATGCCACATTTGGCATGTGGGGGGACCGATACCGAGTATTTGCGGGAGTACTTGTACTCCCGCAAATACCCCCGATACCTAAATAGAATACTTCCCGCCGCCGCCGCCGCCGCCGCCGCAAAGCCGACGCCGCAAAGCCGACGCCACATACCGCATACCGCCGCGTTAATCCAAGTGCAATACAGCGCGCATTACAAGCTTTCGTTTGTATACTTGTAATGCCCGCCTCACCATGTATAGACACTCCCCTTCTCGGGATTAGACGGATCTGTCCAATTCTGAGCAAGGGGGAGTGTCTATGCACGGATCCGTGTATAGACACTCCCCCGGCAGCAGCGCGGTGGCATCTACTACAGGTATGGGGGACATGGCTGCAATATGGGGGACAGGACATGGCTGCATATGTGGGGGACAGGACATGGCTGCAATATGTGGGGGACAGGACATGGCTGCAATATGTGGGGGACAGGACATGGCTGCAATATGTGGGGGACAGGACATGGCTGCAATATGTGGGGGACAGGACATGGCTGCAAAATGTGGGGGACATACATGGCTGCATCTGTGGGGGACATGCATGGCTGCAATATGTGGGGGACATGCATTGCTGCAATATGTGGGGGACATGGCTGCATATGTGGGGGACATGCATGGCTGCATCTGTGGGGGGGACATGGCTGCAATATATGTGGGGGGACATGGCTGCAATATATGTGGGGGACATGGCTGCAATATGTGGGGGACATGGCTGCAATATGTGGGGGACATGGCTGCATTTGGGGACACATTTAAAAAAAGTATCGGTATTCGGTATCGGAGAGTACATGAAAAAAAGTATCGGTACTTGTACTCGGTCCTAAAAAAGTGGTATCGGGACAACCCTAGATGCAACTGTACAATATGTAAAGTGCTGCATAAACTGTTGCCAAATAAATACCTGAAATAAAATAATCTGCACTAGATTAGTGATTTTACTGTTTTCTAGATCCCCTGATTATGGAGATTCCCCCTTATGCCTAGTACACAAGATCAGAAAAGCGGACAAAAAATTCCACTTTTGAAGCGATCGAACATTAATCAGATCGTTAGTACACAACAAGCTGATCATGACAGTTCACTTAAGTATCCGAAGGGACAGACATGAAAATGTTTCTCGTGCGCTACCAGAACAAACGATTTTAAGTTAGGGCTCTTTCACACGGGCGGACCGTATGTCCGCTTTTTCCTCCATCCGTGTACAGATGAAAAAGAGACATACATTGGTCCCTATGAGATTGCGGGTGTCAGATGAAAAAGAGACATACATTGGTCCCTATGAGATTGCGGGTGTCAGTGGATGAACATCCACTGACACCCGATCTCGCCCAGTTCCGCAAGCCTCCGATTCTGCAGACGGAGGAAAACTTTATTTTCCTCCCCTATATCAGATCGGGCGAACACGGACAGACGGTCCGTGTTCATCCAATCCGCCCATAGGGGAGAGCGGAGAAAAGACATCCGCCGGCTCAACAGGGATCAACAAAGCGATCCCTGCTGAGCAAACGGAGTATTACGGGACGGATCATCACTGATCCGCCCTGTGTGAAAGAGCCCTTAAGCAGAACAATATTCATCTAAAAAAAAATCAGAAGACCAATACATCGCATGCTCGGAAATGAAAGAATACATTACAACACAACACACTACGTAATTTCTGAAGTCTGTGGTACGACAATTTTCATAACTTTAGTAACCTCTTAATTTTCGATATGAGACTAGCATGCAAAAATAACGGACGATCATTCGTCTAATATTCTCATCGTGTGTATGAGATTTTTTAATTTCTATATTTTTGTGACTACAAATTAAGTTGGGGAATATTGCAACATGCATAAACCTGACAGATATATCCCTTCCCTACTAAAGAAAAAAAGTTTGACTGGAATCGGCCATTAATATGCGGCTGAACGTAGGTGTAGAGAAGTGTTAGTTACATTCTGACAGTAAAACAAACCTCTACTGAAGACATATTTTTAGCATCGCTTAACTTTTACAGGACCTTTTTTATAGACCCAAAATAATTCCTAAACTACTAAACTAATTTTATTTTTTTGAATTTTTATTTAACAAAAACATCAATGCATCCTTTTCATGAGGTATCAAAATAAGTACAAATGAATGAAGCTAATACATTCTGCAGCTAAGGAATGCCATTTTAAAAGAACGCTGAGATCCTAATAGAATTGTCAAGCCTGTTACCATGGAAACACTGCAGATTTAAAAAAAACAAAAACTAAAGTTGTGTATGTTTTTGTACAAAGGGTCAAATGCTTTAAGAAACTGAGCTCTATCAATGCAGTACCTTCAGGTTCAATTTCTTCCCCTTTAACAAGCCTACAGCAAAGAATTACAAGTATGCACCTTGTGTTTACTATGACACAGAAGAACAGGGAGCTCACAGCGTGTATGTAATTGGTCTTCTTATGATTGGCCCTGATTGGCTATGTTAATTACACGCCCAGGTCAGTCTAGGTTAGCTGCTTGTCTCTTGCTTTCCTTGTCCTTGATATACTTTTCCATATGTTAGGTCTTTCTCAGCTGCAGCACATACACATTCTTTGCTCGTCTTCTCTGCTTGCCGTTTCAACAACTGATTCCTCTGACTGATTTCCTGGCACCTCACCACAGCTTGTGGTTTGTAGTTTTGCTCACTCTTCATACTGCCATACTAAATGCCTTTGGTCAGATTCACAAACTTTGTAAATGTACAGACAGAAGACTTTAGCAGACACACAAAATATGTCAACACACGTCGATCATCAAGTAAAAATGCTTATACATGTTCACGGCCCTAAATTATGTTTATTTATTTTTTCTGGTAAGTTGTTTTTTTTTCTAGACAAAGCCATCTTACAACTTATGATGCCACATTGCAATTTTTAGTGACAGTGGATGTGCAAAACAAAGCTGTATACTCTAATGTTAAAGCTGATACAAGACCATGCTTGGAAAATAAAAGCAAAACTAAGGCCTTGTACACACGAGTGAATAAATCCGCTGAACATGGTCCGACGGACCATTTCAGCCGAAAAATCTGCTCGTGTGTAGGGGCAAACGGACCGTTCTGGCCGGATTCCTCCGGCGGAAAATTTCCAAAGCATGCTTTGGAATTTTTCCGCCGGAGAGCTGTCCGTCAGATATGTCCGCTGGTTAGTACGGCAAACCAGCTGACATATCTGCCCGCACATGCGTCGTATCCTGTGAATGGATCCGACGCATTCGCGCGGAAGTGTTTACTTCCTGGTGCGGTGATGTGGCGGTCACGTGGCGGCGTCAACGTCACCGCTGCGTCACCGCGCTGTCCGCCGGCGGGGAATTTGATCCGATGGTGTGTACAGCCATCGGATCAAAGCAATCCGGCGGACAGATCCGATGGGAACGGTCCGTCGGACCGTTCCCATCGGATCTATTCCCTCGTGTGTACAAGGCCTTACAATATATCTTTTAAAAGCTACAATTTATGCTACACTGTGGTGTAAAAATGGGAGCAAAAGTGAAATTGTTATGGCGCGTACACATGACCGGTTTTAATGTCATGGAAAAAAACAACGTTTTTCTCGACGTGATTCCTCTCAAGCCTGCCTTGCATACACACGATCATGATAAAAAATGCTCGAGCAAAGCGCAGTGACGTACAACACGTACGACCGCACTATAAAGGGGAAGTTCCATTCGAATGGCGCTGATTATGCAAATTTCCCCTCTCATAACTTGCTTCTATGCATGCGTGTATTTTTCCCTCATCGTTAAAGCCTACACACGACCATTTTTCTCTTTCAATAATTTTTATTGAGTTATTGGTAAAGATACAATAAGTACATAAGCGTTAGATATTACAATAGCCACGGGGGGCGACACCAACGAGTTTAAAAACAAAGTAAACAAGACATTGTAAACAATAAGAACTTACATTGGGGAGGCATTCCTAACAACATGACTAGACGATAGTCTGATTGGCCCACAGGTGTGAAGCTTCATTTCCTTGAAAAACATTTCTGGAACCAAGGGCAGCCTGGACCCCCCACCCCCAGCACCCCACCTGGGTTCACGCTGTGCCAAGAGCAAGGCCCCCAACCCCCCCAGGCCCCGTCCCGATCCCATACATCCCTTATGGACATGGGTTAAAAAGACATAACATTGTAAGGATCCTATAAGGAATGCCCCCCGAACAAAAACAATATGAAAGAGGTAGTGCTTCAACAATCGCTTATGTAAATCGCTATTAACACTAAAACATATAGGGATAGTAAGAGAGGTTTAGATAGAAGGAAAGGAGAGAGAGTAGAGGGGAGGACAGGGATAGGGGGAGGAGGGAGGGTAGAGTGCCTAACACCGATTAGAGTTTCAGTCAGTCGCCTGTAGATTCAGGGGCAAGGGGAATATCAATATATTCAACCCAAGGAGCCCAAATCTCGTTAAACATTTCAGTGGAATCAGCCAATATGCTGGATAATTTTTCTTGTGTCATGATTTACGAGATTTTCCGTTTAACAGCAGAGACGAGCGGCTTGGGCTGCTTCCAAGATTTGGCAATGGAGATTTTGGTGCCAAGTAAAATAAAGTGGATCAACCTTTGCGTGGACCTAGAAAGCTGTGGGATATGTGCGTTCAATAAGGCAACCTCGGGTGTCCTCGGGATCCGACATCTGGTCACCTTGTGAATCATGTTGAAAATGAGTCTCCAGAAGGTGTGGATTCTGGGGCACTCCCTCCAGATATGGGCCATGGTGCCCCGAAGCTGGCAACCCACACGACCATTTTTCACGATGAGAAAAACGACGACGTGAAAAACATTGAGAAAAAATTAGAGCATGTTCTAAATTTTTAATGCCCATTTTTCACATCCAGAAAAATGCTCTGGAGCCTACACACGTTCGTTTTTAATGACCAATTTAAAAAATGCCATTTTTCTCGTCATGAAACGGCATTAGAGTGCAATGAAATGTATCAATATGTGTAATGGGCAATAACTCAGAGTTCCCTCCAGTTTTCTCTCCAACAGTTGTCATCCAATTTAATCCAAATAGATCAGCTCCCCTCCCTTACTTTAAATGGAAGTTCATCCTTGATGAAGGGGGCAGATGTAAAGTGTTGGCTTAGCAAACAATATATCATTGGAAAAATCTTTCATTTGAACCTAAATATTAGGGTCTGGAGCTTCAATTTCTACCTTACTACCCCCTACCACAAGCCAAGGTGATAAGTTAAAGAGTGCAGAGGTTGCCAGACCAAATATTCATATATTCTATACTTACACTACACCGTAATATTGGATGACAGCAATAATATGAAGCAATGACATCCTGCTGCTTTTAGTCTGAGCTATCTATGTTCATTGCTCTGTAATCACATCTCAAATGACAAAATATGATTCAGTGATCCTCATTGTGAAAGTGCCAACAGCAGAGCAATTGTTTGTACTGTCTTTCCTTTGATGGATCCAATGAACCTTACTTATAGGGCACAACTTTTGATTACCATATGATTAACACTCCGAATTAAAAACTCCCAACACTCACACAAGACACAAGAAGGTACATGATACACTGCTGTGACTAGGATTTTTAACACTTTTTAACACTTGCCAAAATTTATGAACATAAGGCAAATTGAATAATACATTTTAGCCACATCCATTAAAACCCCATTTAGGTAATATATGCTGCCAATCAGATTGTATAGTCATTTAAGGCTGTGCATCATGTTAATCCAGCTATTGATGGTTCGGATCTCGGCTTGGTACAGCAGGGCCCAGCCAGGTTTCGAACCATGTATGGGCAGGCTGAATGTACCCAAGTTGATTGATTGTGTTTTCCTGGCAGGGACGGCCCCCACCGGGAGAACACATTGGCTCCATGGCAGGGAGACAGTGTTGATGGGGGAATCAAGTGATTTTCTTTTCAGCAACCTGAGGCTGCGGGAAAGAAAATTGATCCATCTTTAGCAAGCTTTATCTAGGGAAGTGTCATTTGACCCATCCACTTACAGAGGAAGGAAGGAACAGGTTCCAGAAACACCTACTGTAGTACAAGTGTACAAGGGGGATAGTTCCCTTTGCTATTATTCTGTAAATCTCATAGCCATGAACTGCTAAATCCTAGGGCAAAATCCAAGTTAAGGCAAACAGATCCACTGATCCTGAGCTATTATAGACCTCTTCTTTCATGCCTTCTTTATGCATCACACATTTTATAAGTTACCTGTTTTTTTTTTGCTTTAACTACCTCTCTACTTTTGAGCGTACACCAGGCTTACAATCCTGCTATTAATATAAAGCAGGGGTCCTCAACCTTTTTAAACAGGGGGCCAGTTCACTGTCCCTCAGACTGTTAGAGTCTGCTGCCCCCCGCCCAAAAAAAACTGAAAGTCCCCCAACCCGTGCCCATCATTGCTGCCTTACCATCATTGCAGCCTTACCGTGCTGTCACTGCAGACTCACCTTCATCGCCGCCTTACTGTGCCCTCATTGCAGCCTCCCTCACCATTATTACAAGCCCCCCTCACCATCATTACAAGCCCCCCTCACCATTATTACAAGCCCCCTTTACCATCATTACAAGCCCCCCTCACCATTATTACAAAACCCCTTTCACCATTGGAGCCCCCCTCACCATGATTACAAGCTCCCCTCACTATTATTACAAGCCCCCTCACCATTGCAGTCCCCCACCATCATTACAAGCCCCCCTCACCATTGCAACCCCCCACCATCATTACAAGCCCCCCCACAATAATTACAAGCCCCCTCACCATTGCAGCCCTCCACCATCATTACAAGCCCAGCCTCACCATTCCAGCTTCTCACCATCATTACAAGCCCCCCCACCATCATTACAAGCCCCCCTCACCATTGCAGCCCCCCTCACCATTATCACAAACCCCTCTCACCATTGCAGCCCCCCACAATAATTACAAGCCCCCCACCATCATTACACGCCCCCCTCACCATTGCAGCTTCCCACCATCATTACAAGCTCCCCTCACCATCATTACAACCCCCCCACCATTGCAGCCCCCACCATCATTACAAGCCCCCCTCACCATTGCAGCTCCCCCTCACCAT
Source organism: Rana kukunoris (assembly GCA_029574335.1). Lineage (NCBI taxonomy): Eukaryota > Metazoa > Chordata > Amphibia > Anura > Ranidae > Rana > Rana kukunoris. The sequence continues at coordinate 459,403,146 of CM056050.1, forward strand.
TATCACAAGCCCCCTCACCATTGCAGCCCCCCCCACCATCATTACAAGCCCCCCTTACCATTGCAGCCCCCCCACCATCATTACAAGTCCCCTTTACCATTGCAGCCTTACTGTGCCAAACTATGTCTCACCAGTCAGTGTGTGCATCGGGATCTCCTGCTCCTGTTGTGTCAGGATCTCACTGAAAAGTTTGGGCATGCTGTGATAGTCTCGCCCACCTCCTAGACTAGCTCATGTTATAGAGAGAACACTACCTCTATCACACAAGCTGGTCTAAGAGGAGGGCAGGACTACTATCACAGCATGCCCAAACTTTTCACTGAAATCCTGACACAGCAGTCTACCGGCCCTGCGTCCTCGGCAGGCCCCAGTTTGAGGACCCCTGTTATAGAGGCTAGATCATAGACTAAACTAGGCCTGGTACACACTAGGAGTTTTTATTCATTAAATTCAGTGGGCTTAATAGAAAAAATTGGAGAGCTCGGGAGGAGCCACTCTACTATCCGATATTAGTACAGCGATCTCTCTGCTGAGCTATTTATTGTGTCCTGACAGGGAATTTTTAGCGGGACTGCAACATTGTGGCGGACAAATCTGACAACCAAATTACACTTTTTGGGGACCAGTGACATTATTACATTGATCAGTGCTATAAAAATTCATTGATCAATGTAAAAATGACACTGGAAGGGAAGGGGTTAACACTAGGGGGTGATCAAGGGGTTAGGTGTGTTCCCTAGGTGTGCTCTAACTGTAGGGGGATGGTCTCACTGGGACATGCCTGAGATCACTGTTCCTGATCACTAGGAACAGAAGATCTCTGACATGTCCCCTGTCAGATCCCAGTGCAAGCTCACACGAGTGCATCCATAGCAAGCAGCGTGCTATGAGGGCACTTGGCAGGGGGAAGGAGCGAGTGGTGCGGCTGGCGGGTGACCCAAGATTAAGAGGATCAGAACTGCTCTGTGCAAAACCATTTCACAGAGCAGGTAAGTATGACATGTTTATTTATATTTTTTAATATAAATATATAAATGTGAAGCTTAAAGGAGTTGTAAAGGTTTGTGTTTTATTTTCTAAATAGGTTCCTTTAAGCTACTGCATTGTTGGTTTACTTACCCTTTCCTTTGATTTCCCTTCTAAATGTCTTTTTTCTTTGTTTGAATTTCTCACTTCCTGTTTTTCCTCCGTAAGCTTTCCACCATCATCTGAGCGGTGGAAAGTCATTTAGAACAGCTTACTGGACAGCTTACTGAAGAACAGGAAGTGAGAAATTAAGACAAAGAAAACAAAGAAAAAAAAACATTTAGAAGGGAAATTGAAGGAAAAGGTAAGTGAACTACAAATGCACTAGCTTAAAGTAACCTATTTAGAAAATAAAAAACAAACCTTTACAACCCCTTTAACAATTACTTTAACCACTTCAGCCCTGGAAGGATTTGTCCCCTTAATGACCAGGTCATTTTTTGCGCATCTACAAACTATAGGATAGATTTAGGGACTTTTATGTTTTTTCTGCCTTTGTACCAGGCGATCGCGGGTCGCCGGGAGACATTGAGTCTGCCTGAACCGCGGGCACGCTTCCGCAGCATGCACGGGAGCGCACCGCCGGTGGCGCACACCTGCAACTGCGCCAGCCGCGGTACATGTATGGCGATTCGCAGAGGAGATTTTCACCAGGCCCGCCTTACTCTTGATTGACAGCAGATGGCAGTGGGTGGATTCAACAGTAATGCAGATCTGATGGGAAACACTCACTCAGTTCCCCATCAGGCTTCACCCACCACACTACAAAATTCATATCATCTTATGTCAGTATGAGGGGTGCAGTGACTAGGGGCAAACGAGTATGTTCCAACTTCAGTACTGGTCTCTGACAGCTTCATGTACCTATGACAAGTACATGAATTGGGTACAATCACTACAAATTTTGTTGCGGCAGCCTGGCAGAATTCTAAAGGGTGACTGTCTATTCAAGGAGTGGTTTTACTCTTTGCCATCTCCAGCATTATATCAGCATGAAATGTTATCACACAATAATAATTACAGGAATCATTGTCTGTATATATGTCACTGGATTTATGTGAAACATTATGCCACTGGTAGTCGTGATGAAGATGAATCAAACCTGGATAAGCAATATTGTAATAGGTGAATGTTTATCAACATTTGGTATGTCATTAGCACAGCGAAACACCCAAACATCATTTAGAATCAGACAACAGATTCGTTTCTAACATCGTATAGGCTAATGCTTACCAGAAGTCCAAAGAGCTACTAAACGTGAACTAATGTGGAGCTCAGAGCTGCTGTGACAGGGGACAGGAGAATGCCCTGTGTATGTGTGGCATTGTGGACAATGGAGAACACACTGCATATATGTTGATCTGTGAACAAGGGAGCGATCACTGTGCAAGTGCACATTTTTTGGATGAGGGAGAGTGCACTGCATAAGGCCCCTTTCACATTGGAGCAAGAGCCGCGGTGGCGGTATATAGCCGCTAAAAATAGTAGCGCTATACCACCGAGATTGCCACGGGAATCGGCCGCTAGCGGTGCGGTATTAACCCCCACTAGCGTCCGATAAAGGGTTAATACCGCCCGCAATGCGCCTCTATAACCGGTATTAACCCTTTCACGGCCGTTAGCGGGGTTAAGACCACAACGCTAGCGGCCGCAACTCGCGGCAATTATTTTTAGCGGCGCTATACCGCCAGCGCGGCTCCCGCCGCAATGTGAAAGGGGCCTTATGAGTGAAGAAGGTGCATTGTGCATGTGTGGACAAAGGAGAGTGTGCTGCACATGTGCGGATCAGTAAGACCCCTTTCACATTGAGGAGTTTTTCAGGTGGTACAGCGCTAAAAATAGCGCTCTTATACCTCCTGAAAAACTCCTTCACTGCCGAGGGCTTTCACACTGAGGCAATGCGCTTACGGGAGAGAAAAAAATCTCCTGTCAGCAGCATCTTTGAAGCGGTGAGAGGAGCGGCATGTATACCAATCCTTCACCTCTCCTTCCCATTGAAAAGAATGGGAAACCGCGGCAATACCACCCGCAATGCGCCTCTATAGGCGGTATTAACCCTTTAATACCGCACCGCTAGCGGCAATTTCGGCGGTATAGCACCGCTATTTTTAGCGGCGTTATACCGCCAGTGCAGCTCTAGCCGCAATGTGAAAGGGGCCTTAATGTAGGGAAAATGCTGTGCGGATTTGTGGATAAGGAATAGTGCACAGCAGATGTGTGGACTTGTGGACAAAGGACAGTGTGCTGCACATGTGCGGGTCAGTGAACGTAGGGGAAAATGCTGTGCATGTGTGGATAGTGCACATGTGTGGACTTGTGGACGAGGTAGAGTACATGCAGATTTACTAGTTGTTTGGCCAGATTTTGTGGAATCTGTGGTTAACCTACAGGTATTTAATTTAAAGCAAAACTAAAGTCCACAATAGTCCATGCTTCTTCTAGGTGCCAGTCTTTGGCCGGTACGGGATGCAGTAACTCCGGCGCATGTGAAGAGCCAAAATGTATGCTGAGCTGCCCATACCTAGCTCATGTACATTCTAAGAAAAACTACAAGCAGGCAGGTAGGATTATTATTTTTAAATTGTGAGCAGGCAGGCTGTTTTTGCAGAAGAGACAAGTGGTGTCTGTTCTGCAAAAAAAAAAGCCTGTCTGCACACAGTTAAAAAAAAGGGGGGGGTTTTATGCCTCTTCTGCAAAAAAAAAACTGCCTGCCTGCTCACAATTAAAAAAAAATTATAAAAAAAAAGATTTTAAGACATTTCGAAAGAAGGTCTTTTTCTCTACACTGCACCCTGATTGGTAAACAGTTGGGAAATCTTGACAGCACTGCATATTTTATTATAAAGGTGAACTATCCCTTTAAAGAAAGAACTCTTGGAAATTTGTATTACATTTTCCATTGGCATTTGTGATGCCACCAACATATGCCTCAGGCAATAAATAAAGAAAAGAGAAAAATACTCATTTGCAAAGTACTGTAACCTTAGTAAACAAATCAGAGTCCATCTTGCACAGGTCTGAGTTCAGTAAAACTAATGCCCCGTACACACGATCACTTTTTGTGATGAAAAAAAATGTCATTTTCCTTCATGAAAAAAAATGACATTTTTCAAACTTCATTTAAAAAAATGACGTTGCGTACACACCATCATTTTTGGAAAATGATGAACAAAGTGACGGCACTCTAAAGGGGAAGTTCTATTTGCCTTGAGGCTGCTTTTAGCTGGTTACTTGTTAGTAAAAGACGATTCCTGCTTTTTTGTCTGTTACAGCGTGATGAATGTGCTTACTCCATTATGAATGGTAGTTTTACCTCCCGTCTCCTAACTTGCTTCTGGGCATGTGCGGGTTTAAAACGTCATTTTTTACGTAGTTTTGCCCACACACGATCATTTTTTATGACACAAAAAATGACATTTTAAAAAATGACATAAAAAATTCGAGCATGTTCGAATTTTTTTTTGGTCATTTTTCAGAAGACATAAAATGACATTTTGCCCACACACAATCATTTTAAATGACATTTTTAAAAATGTCATTTTCTTTCATCACAAAAAGTGATCGTGTGTACGGGGCATAAGGCTGATTGGTTGCTATGGGTTACTGGACATTGCATCCTTCAGTGCTAAACGAGCCTTTATGTATTCAAAACACCAAATGCAGTTTTTGGAAGCAGTAAGAATGTGTAGTAACATAAATACATCTGTCACAGATCTGGGCAATTCATACTGAGTATATGACCAGAAGGGGTATAGCAGAGATTTGTTTCAGTAAAAACTGCATGCCATAATAATCCAGAAATGCAATATGCAAGCAGCTAATATACATGCAAACATGATACCTATATTGCACTATGAGGGAACATCAGATTCCATGACATCCATGGCGACTTGCTACCTGGGGATGATGCCTTAGGGTCCTTCTAGCTGTTTGACTCTCTGCCATCTCAGCTCCTGGTACGAACAGTCTCTTGGCCCATTTTTTTACACACATCACTATGTGGCACACCTTGTAAGTAACCAGAATTTACTTTTTGTCTTCTCTGGTGAAAGTAAATTCAATATTCTGATCATTATATACTCTTATTTCAGATTTCCCATTTCATCTGCCCCTGAGGAGTATTTTCTATATACACGAAGCGCCGTGTCAGGCTTACAAAATGTAGCTGTAGTGGGACTTTATTCTGATCAACCATTTTTATGACTCATTTATAGTTTTTATTTTATATTACATTTTTTTGTTGTGTGCTGCCCAGCTACTATGGGTCCACATTCATTGATTGATTTCAACAACTCATTGCTATGTGTTACTATATGTATTATGGATGTAATCTTGGTCATGCTATGTGTTTGTATACACGCTGCCCATTTTTACTGTGTAGATATTTTATCTATTTAATACATGTATGCTATTTTCAATGGTTCATTAAATTTTTTATCCCCATTAGCTCATCTAAAGTCCCAATCTCCTTTTGTTTCATATTGAATTCGGGATGGAGATACATCTCAGATGTCATCTCACTCAAAGTCCCAAAACGTCAATAGGCGTCCCCCCCTCTCTTTTTACCTGTGCCCATGCAGCCTGATCCGACAGCAGTGCCCATAAAGAGGGGAAAGCCGCCAATTTACACAGAGCAGGAATCCCCCACTCATCTGGCAAGGCCCACCACCTGACTCCTATGATGGACGTCACACATCCTGGCATTGGACCAGTGTGACATCCATCATAGGAGCCAGTTCAGGAGGCAGGATTTTGTATGTCACTTGGCTGCGCCAGGTAAGTGGGAGATAAGGATCCCTCTCTGTCTGGCGGCGCTCTATCCCCCCCCCCCCTTCAGAGGCAGCCCAGTGTGCCCCCTCCCAGGAGCAGCTCGAAAGTGGTTTCAGAGCTGACGGCTAATAGCCCAAAGTTCCTGGCCAACCCCAACCCCAAGGCTTTTTGGGGGCCCACTCGGGGCTATAGCTCCGGTCAGCGCGGGTGTAATTCAAATTTACTAGTGGGGGGCGTGTTTTATTATAATTATGGATGACCCGACGCAAACAACGCTTTTTTTAACTGCGCATGCGCCGGCCGTGGACGTATCCCAGTGCGCATGCGCAAAATCGCGTTGCAAAACATCAATGAAAACGACGAGAACGTAACTTACGCAAATCCCTATTCGTGAACGGTTTACACAAACGACGTGAATGACGGAAAAAACGACGCTGGCCCGACGTCCATACTTAACATTATGTACGCCTCTATACAGCATGGGTAACTTTACGCCGGACCTAGGCTTACGCAAACGACGTAAAAACACTGCGCCGGGCGTACGTACGTTCGTGTATAGGCGTATCTACCTCATTTGCATATTCGACGTGGAAGCGCCCCTAGCGTCCAGCGTAAATAGGACACTTTAGGACGACGGCGTAGGACGGCGTATCTACGCAGAAAACCGGCGTATCTTGTTTTGTGGATACAAAACAATGATACGCCGGCGCAGATTTGAAATTACGGCGGCGGATCTGGAGATGCGCCGCTGTAATTGTTTGTGGATCTGGCCCAGTGGAGCTGGAACACTGCTTTAAGTGACCGATGCTGCATCCACCTAGGTAAGTATGGTCTCCACCTAAGTGTGATTTCAAAAAACAAAACATTTTCCATACGTCTCTTTTAACCACTTTAGACCCGAACCTTGAGGCAGCTAAAAGACCCGGCCAGGTTTTGCGATTCGGCACTGCGTCGCTTTAACAGACAATTGCGCGGTCGTGCGACGTGGCTCCCAAACAAAATTGGCGTCCTTTATTTCCCGCAAATAGAGCTTTCTTTTGGTGGTATTTTATCACCTCTGCAGTTTTTATTTTTTGCACTATAAACAAAAATAGAGCGATAATTTTGAAAAAAAACTCAATATTTTTTACTTTTTGCTATAAATATCCCCCAAAAATATATAAAAAAATATTTTCTTTTCCTCAGTTTAGGCCGATACGTATTCTTCTACCTATTTTTGGTAAAAAAAATCGCAATAAGCGTTTATTGGTTGGTTTGGGCTAAATTTATAGCGTTTCCAAAATAGGGGATAGTTTATTGCATCGACGAGCGTCCCGTCGGGAAACTCGTCGAGCCAAAATAGAGAGCATGCTCTCTTTTTCCTTGTTGTTCAATGAGGAAATTTGGCTCGACTACCTTTTCGACCGCTCATCGGGAACCTCGTCAGGCGGAATGATGAGTTTAGCCCGATGAGGTTTTCGGACGTGTGTACGCGGCCTGACACATTTTTGGGACCATTGTAATTTTCACAGCAAAAAATGCATTTAAAATGCATTGTTTACTGTGAAAAATGACATTTGCAGTTTTGGAGTTAACCACAAGGGGGCGCTGAAGGGGTTATGTGTGACCTAATGTGTGTTTACAACTGTAGGGGGGTGTGGCTGTAGGTGTGACGTCATCGGTTGTGTATCCCTATAAAAGGGATCACACGATCGATGATGTCGCCACAGTGAAGAACGGGTCTCCCCGTTCTTCAGCCACGGGGACCGATCACTGGACTCCAGCGGCGATCAGGTCCGCGAGTCCCGCGGTCCCGGAGCTTCGGACCCGGTCACTGGAGCGCGCCGCGGGCGCACGCCCACGACCCATGGCTGGGTAATAGCACAGCACGTACCTGTACAGGCATGTGTCCAGCCGTGCCATTCTGCCGACGTAAAAGTGCAGGAGGAGGTCCTTAAGTGGTTAAAGTGGTTGTAAACTCTGAAAAAAAACCTGCAAGACAAAGGCATAATGAGCTAGTATGCATAGCATACTAGCTCATTATGAATTACTTACCATAGATTGAAGCCCCCCGCCGTCATACTTGTACCCTCCCTCCGGCCGCTGACGTCTCTCCGGGTATCGTGGCTCGGGCACTGTGATTGGCCAGGGCTGCAAAGACGTCACTCCTGCGCATGCGCGGGAGCCGCGGGTAATGGCATACAGACTGAAGCAACGGCACATACGTGCCATTGCTTCAGTTTGCTTTAGTGCACATGTGACGGTGACATCGGCACATGCAGGGGACATCTCCTAAACATCCACTGCATATGTATGGTGTGAATACAGGACACAACAGAAATAATTGTTTTCTTGCGTTCATCTATGCAGATCAATGCAGCTCAACCTATATGACATGATCAAGCCCTAAAAAATGAAGTGAAGAGCCTGCAGGAGATCAGCAACAGATGAAATAAGTGAAAACAAGTATTTTAATTTGAAAAAAATGCATTTTTTTTATGATATACAGTGCCATCTCAAATGAAATGTAATTTTACCTTACATCTACAAAGTCTCTTCTGCTGTCCTGCAGCCTCCAAATGTGACAAGAGCAGCATTATATCATGAAATTACTGGACTGCTGTTAGTGGCTACAAAGAGGCTGCAGGGGATCAGCAACAAAAGATCCAAAAAAGACTTTTTTTGTTTGTTTGTTTGTTTGTTTTTATTAAAGAGAATTTCAACACGTATTACACAGACATGGTCAGCTCTTGTTATAATCAGGTCAATTGTCAGAAAACCTTCCTAAAAAAGTCACGTAGCCATTGCCGGAGTGCATACACATAAAAAGAAAGAGGCTGCAGGAGATCAGCATCCAAGGATGAAAAAATAAAGTATGTTATTAAAAGAAATGGCCATTGAAACACACAATACACCGACATGGCCAACTGTAGTCACCATCAGAAAACCTTCCCTTAGAAATGCCAGGCAGACATCACTGGAGTGCATGCATGTAAAAAGAACGCGGCTGCAAAGTAGCTGCAGGAGATCCCCAACAAAGGATAAAAAAAAGGTTAGAGCAAGAAATGTATTAAAAAAATGACCATTTTAACATACATTACATAGTCACAAACACTAATCTAATAAAAAGGTGTCTACAAAGAGGCTGTAGGAGATCCTCAACAAGGGAGAAAAAAGATAAAAACATCATGTCACCTGATTTTACCATCAGGAAACCCTTCCAAAGAAATGTCATGCAGCCATCACTGGAGAAAGAGGCTGCAGGAGATCAGCAACAAAGGATCAACACGTATTCTATTTAAAAAAGGCGAAATCGTTTATGATACACTGAGCTTTATCAAATACAAAGGTCCCTTCTGCTTCTTTAAGTGCATGGAGCCTATGCATGTGAGAAGAGGTTCTGCAGCGGCAGTAGCTGCACACCATGCAATAGGTCTATTTATAGAGAGGAGTGGGGAGCACTGACAACACCTGATCAGATAACAATGGTTCTGTGTGTAGTGAGGAGTGAAGAGGAAGGAATGCACACACCTCCAAGCACACACTGACCTACAGAGAGCCCCATGGGAATACAGGAGTCCCATGGAAATACAGGAGTCCCATGATAATACAGGAGTCCCATGAAAATACAGGAGTCCCATGATAATACAGGAGTCCCATGAAAATACAGGAGTCCCATGAAAATACAGGAGTCCCATGATAATACAGGAGTCCCATGATAATACAGGAGTCCCATGATAATACAGGAGTCCCATGATAATACAGGAGTCCCATGATAATACAGGAGTCCCATGATAATACAGGAGTCCCATGATAATACAGGAGTCCCATGATAATACAGGAGTCCCATGATAATACAGGAGTCCCATGAAAATACAGGAGTCCCATGATAATACAGGAGTCCCATGATAATACAGGAGTCCCATGATAATATAGGAGTCCCATGATAATACAGGAGTCCCATGATAATACAGGAGTCCCATGATAATACAGGAGTCCCATGATAATACAGGAGTCCCATGAAAATACAGGAGTCCCATGATAATACAGGAGTCCCATGATAATAAAGGAGTCCCATGATAATAAAGGAGTCCCATGATAATACAGGAGCCCCATGATAATACAGGAGCCCCATGATAATACAGGAGCCCCATGATAATACAGGAGTCCTATGATAATACAGGAGTCCTATGATAATACAGGAGTCCTATGATAATACAGGAGTCCTATGATAATACAGGAGTACTATGATAATACAGGAGCCCCATGATAATACAAGAGTCCTATGATAATACAGGAGCCCCATGATAATACAGGAGCCCCATGATAATACAGGAGTCCTATGATAATACAGGAGCCCCATGATAATACAGGAGTCCTATGATAATACAGGAGCCCCATGATAATACAGGAGTCCCATGATAATACAGGAGCCCCATGATAATACAGGAGTCCTATGATAATACAGGAGCCCCATGATAATACAGGAGTCCTATGATAATACAGGAGCCCCATGATAATACAGGAGTCCTATGATAATACAGGAGCCCCATGATAATACAGGAGTCCCATGATAATACAGGAGTCCCATGATAATACAGGAGCCCCATGATAATACAGGAGTCCCATGATAATACAGGAGCCCCATGATAATAAAGGAGTCCCATGATAATACAGGAGCCCCATGATAATACAGGAGCCCCATGATAATACAGGAGCCCCATGATAATACAGGAGTCCTATGATAATACAGGGGCCCCATGATAATACAGGAGCCCCATGATAATACAGGAGTCCCATGATAATACAGGAGTCCTATGATAATACAGGAGTCCTATGATAATACAGGAGTCCTATGATAATACAGGAGTCCTATGATAATAGAGGAGCCCCATGAAAATACAGGAGTCCCATAAAAATACAGGAGCCTCATGATAATAGAGGAGTCCCATGATAATACAGGAGTCACATCATAATACAGGAGTCCCCCGATAAAACAGGAGCCCCATGTTAAAAGAGGAGCCTCATTATAATACAGGAGCCCTGTGATAATACGGGAGTCCCATGGAAATAAAGGAGTTCCATGATTATAAAGGAGTCCCATGAAAATACAGGAGTCCCATGAAAATACAGGAGCCCCATGAAAATACAGGAGCCCCATGATAATACAGGAGTCCTATGATAATACAGGAGTCCTATGATAATACAGGAGTCCCATGATAATACAGGAGCCCCATGATAATACAGGAGTCCTATGATAATACAGGAGTCCCATTATAATACAGGAGTAATATTACAGGAGCCCCAGGAGTCCCATGATAATACAGGAGCCCCATGTCCCCATGATAATACAGGAGTCCCATGATAATACAGGAGTCCCATGATAATACAGGAGTCCCATGATAATACAGGAGTCCCATGATAATACAGGAGTCCCATGATAATACAGGAGCCCCATGATAATACAGGAGTCCCATGATAATACAGGAGCCCCATGATAATACAGGAGCCCCATGATAATACAGGAGCCCCATGATAATACAGGAGCCCCATGATAATACAGGAGTCCTATGATAATACAGGAGCCCCATGATAATACAGGAGCCCCATGATAATACAGGAGTCCTATGATAATACAGGAGTCCCATGATAATACAGGAGCCCCATGATAACACACGAGCCCCATAATAATACAGGAGCCCCAAGATAATACAGGAGCCCCATGATAATACAGGAGTCCCATGATAATTTCAGGAGCCCCATGATAATACAGGGGTCCTAAGATAATACAGGAGCCCCATGATAATACAGGAGTCCCATGATAATACAGGAGCCCCATGATAATACAAGAGCCCCATGATAATAGAGGAGCCCCATGATAATACAGGAGTCCCATGATAATACAGGAGTCCCATGATAATACAGGAGTCCCATGATAATACAGGAGCCCCATGATAATACAGGAGCCCCATGATAATACAGGAGTCCTATGATAATACAGGAGTCCTACGATAATACAGGAGCCCCATGATAATACAGGAGCGGCCCCATGAAAATACAGGAGCGGCCCCATGAAAATACAGGAGCGGCCCCATGAAAATACAGGAGTCCCATAAAAATACAGGAGCCTCATGATAATAGAGGAGTCCCATGATAATACAGGAGTCACATCATAATACAGGAGTCCCCCGATAAAACAGGAGCCCCATGTTAATACAGGAGCCTCATTATAATACAGGAGCCCTGTGATAATACGGGAGTCCCATGGAAATAAAGGAGTTCCATGATTATAAAGGAGTCCCATGAAAATACAGGAGTCCCATAAAAATACAGGAGTCCCATGATAATACAGGAGTCATCGGACTCCTGTATTATCATCGGACTCCTGTATTATCATCGGACTCCTGTATTATCATCGGACTCCTGTATTATCATCGGACTCCTGTATTATCATCGGACTCCTGTATTATCATCGGACTCCTGTATTATCATCGGACTCCTGTATTATCATCGGACTCCATGATTATAAAGGAGTCCCATGAAAATACAGGAGTCCCATAAAAATACAGGAGTCCCATGATAATACAGGAGTCCCATGAAAATGCAGGAGCCCCATGATAATACAGGAGTCCCATGATAATACAGGAGTCCGATGATAATACAGGAGTCCGATGATAATACAGGAGTCCGATGATAATACAGGAGTCCGATGATAATACAGGAGTCCCATGATAATGCAGGAGTCCCACGATAATACAGGAGTCCCATGATAATACAGGAGCCCCATGAAAATACAGGAGCCCCATGATAATACAGGAGCCCCATGATAATACAGGAGCCCCATGATAATACAGGAGCCCCATGATAATACAGGAGCCCCATGATAATACAGGAGTCCCACGATAATACAGGAGTCCCATGATAATACAGGAGCCCCATGAAAATACAGGAGTCCGATGAAAATACAGGAGCCCCATGATAATACAGGAGTCCCATGATAATATAAGAGTCCCATGAAAATACAGGAGTCCGATAAAAATACAGGAGCCCCATGAAAATACAGGAGTCCCATGATAATAAAGGAGTCCCATGGAAATACAGGATACCCATGATAATACAGGAGCCCCATGAAAATACAGCAGTCCTTTGGAAATACAGGAGTCCCATGATAATAGAGGAGCTCCATAATAGCAGTGGAGCCTTATGATAGCAGAAGAGCCCGATGATACACAGGAATCCTCTAATAACAGAGGAGTCCCATGAAAACACAGAAGTCCCATGATAACAGAGGAGTCCCATGATAACAGAGGAGTCCCATGATAACAGAGGAGTCCCATGATAACAGAGGAGTCCCATGATAACAGAGGAGTCCCATGATAACAGAGGAGTTCCATGATAACAGAGGAGTTCCATGATAACAGAGGAGTCCCATGATAACAGAGGAGTCCCATGATAACAGAGGAGTCCCATGATAATACAGGAGTCCCATGATAATACAGGCATCCCATTATAAGAAAGGAACCCTCATGATAACAGAGGACCCTATAATAATATAGAAGCCACATATTAATAGAGAAGTCCTATAATAACAGAAGAGCCCCAAAATACCAGAAGAGCCCCATAATCATAGATGAGTCCCATGGTAACAGAGGAGCCACATAATATTAGAGGAGTCCCATGATAACAGAGGAGCCCCATAATATTAGAGGAGTCCCATGATAATACAGGAGTCCCATAGTAATAGAAGAGCCCCAACATAACAGAGAAGTCCCATGATAAGAGAGGAGCCCCACAGTAATAGATGAACCCTATTATAATAAATGAGCCCCATAATAATAGAAGAGACCCATAACAAAGGAGCCCCATAATATTAGAGGCGCCCCATGATAACAGGAGAGCCCAATAATAATAATAGAGGAGTGCCATGATAACAGAGGAGCCCCATAATATTAGAGATGTCCCATGATAAGAGAGGAGCCCCATAGTAAAAGATGAGCCCTATTATAATACAGGAGCCCCATGATAATACAGGAGTCCTATGATAATACAGGAGTCCTATGATAATACAGGAGTCCTATGATAATACAGGAGTCCTATGATAATACAGGAGTACTATGATAATACAGGAGTACTATGATAATACAGGAGCCCCATGATAATACAAGAGTCCTATGATAATACAGGAGTCCCATGATAATACAGGAGCCCCATGAAAATACAGGAGCCCCATGATAATACAGGAGCCCCATGATAATACAGGAGTCCGATGAAAATACAGGAGTCCCATGATAATACAGGAGTCCCATGATAATACAGGAGTCCCATGATAATGCAGGAGTCCCACGATAATACAGGAGTCCCATGATAATACAGGAGCCCCATGAAAATACAGGAGTCCGATGAAAATACAGGAGCCCCATGATAATACAGGAGTCCCATGATAATATAAGAGTCCCATGAAAATACAGGAGTCCGATAAAAATACAGGAGCCCCATGAAAATACAGGAGTCCCATGATAATAAAGGAGTCCCATGGAAATACAGGATACCCATGATAATACAGGAGCCCCATGAAAATACAGCAGTCCTTTGGAAATACAGGAGTCCCATGATAATAGAGGAGCTCCATAATAGCAGTGGAGCCTTATGATAGCAGAAGAGCCTTATGATAGCAGAAGAGCCCGATGATAACACAGGAATCCTCTAATAACAGAGGAGTCCCATGAAAACACAGAAGTCCCATGATAACAGAGGAGTCCCATGATAACAGAGGAGTCCCATGATAACAGAGGAGTCCCATGATAACAGAGGAGTCCCATGATAACAGAGGAGTCCCATGATAACAGAGGAGTCCCATGATAACAGAGGAGTCCCATGATAACAGAGGAGTCCCATGATAACAGAGGAGTTCCATGATAACAGAGGAGTCCCATGATAACAGAGGAGTCCCATGATAACAGAGGAGTCCCATGATAATACAGGCATCCCATTATAAGAAAGGAACCCTCATGATAACAGAGGACCCTATAATAATATAGAAGCCACATATTAATAGAGAAGTCCTATAATAACAGAAGAGCCCCAAAATACCAGAAGAGCCCCATAATCATAGATGAGTCCCATGGTAACAGAGGAGCCACATAATATTAGAGGAGTCCCATGATAACAGAGGAGCCCCATAATATTAGAGGAGTCCCATGATAATACAGGAGTCCCATAGTAATAGAAGAGCCCCAACATAACAGAGAAGTCCCATGATAAGAGAGGAGCCCCACAGTAATAGATGAACCCTATTATAATAAATGAGCCCCATAATAATAGAAGAGACCCATAACAAAGGAGCCCCATAATATTAGAGGCGCCCTATGATAACAGGAGAGCCCAATAATAATAATAGAGGAGTGCCATGATAACAGAGGAGCCCCATAATATTAGAGATGTCCCATGATAAGAGAGGAGCCCCATAGTAAAAGATGAGCCCTATTATAATACAGGAGCCCCATAATACTAGAAGATAACAGAAGAGCCCCATAATATTAGAGTTGCCCCATGATAATAGAGAAGCGCCATAATATTAGAGGCGCCCCAAAATATTAGAGGTGCCCCATGATAACAGAGGAGTTTCATAATATTAGAGGCACCCCATAATAACAGAGGAGCCCCATTATAATACAGGAGCCCCATAATACTAGAAGAGTCCCATGATAACAGAGGAGCCCCATAATATTACAGGAGCCCCATGATAACAGAGGAGCCCCATAATATTAGAGGCGTCCCATGATAACAGAGGAGCCCCATAATATTAGAGGCGTCCCATGATAACAGAGGAGCCCCATAATATTAGAGGTGTCCCATGATAACAGAGGAGCCCCATAATATTAGAGGCGTCCCATGATAACAGAGGAGCCCCATAATATTAGAGGAGTCCCATGATAACAGAGGAGCCCCATAATATTAGAGGCGTCCCATGATAACAGAGGAGCCCCATAATATTAGAGGAGTCCCATGGTAACAGAGGAGCCCCATAATACAGAGAAGTCCCAATTTTAACAGAGGAGCCCCACAATACTGACGAGCCCCATAATATTAGAGGCGCCCCATGATAACAGGAGAGCCCAATAATAATAGAGAAGTGCCATGATAACAGAGGAGCCCCATAATATTAGAGATGTCCCATGATAAGAGAGGAGCCCCATAGTAAAAGATGAGCCCTATTATAATACAGGAGCCCCATAATACTAGAAGAGTCCCATGATAACAGAAGAGCCCCATAATATTAGAGGTGCCCCACGATAATAGAGAAGCGCCATAATATTAGAGGTGCCCCAAAATATTAGTGGTGCCCCATGATAACAGAGAATTTTTATAATATTAGAGGCACCCCATGATAACAGAGGAGCCCCATTATAATACAGGAGCCCCATAATACTAGAAGAGTCCCATGATAACAGAGGAGCCCCATAATATTAGAGACGTCCCATGATAACAGAGGAGCCCCATAATATTAGAGGTGTCCCATGATAACAGAGGAGCCCCATATTATTAGAGGTGTCCCATGATAACAGAGGAGCCCCATAATATTAGAGGTGTCCCATGGTAACAGAGGAGCCCCATAATACAGAGAAGTCCCAATTTTAACAGAGGAGCCCCACAATACAGAAGAGCCCCGAAATATTAGAGGAGTCCCATGATAACAGAGGAGCCCCATAATATTAGAGGAGTCCCATGATAACAGAGGAGCCCCAGATATTAGAGGAGCCCCATAATACAGAGGAGCCCAATATATTAGAGGAGCCCCATGATAATACAGGAGTCCCATATTAATAGAAGAGCCACATGATAACAGAGAGGTCTCGTGATAAGAGAGGAGCCCTATTATAATACAAGCGCCCCATAATAATAGTAGAGCCCCATAATAATAGTAGAGCCCTATAATAAGAGAGGAGCCACATAATAACAGAAGAGCCCCATGTGCAGCCTCCTCCTTACCTGTACACACCGGTAGTGACCGGACCCGACGCCTTGCTGCCATCCTCCCAGACACAGGTCCCCCCAGTCATAGGAGCCTGCCTCGTCCATGCACCTTCCTTCCTTCATTCCCTCCTTCCCTCCTGTGTGTACTTTCCTCTCACCTGCCTTTATAGACTTCCATGCCCCCGCACACTCGTCTCGTTCCTTGCCATAGTCTGCCCACAGCTCCGCTCCTTCCCACGTCTTCCTCTGTGTCACATGGCAGGCGATCAAGTGGGGCGCCACCGCTTCTCCCTTTGGTGTTCGCCGAGCAGCCCACACACGAGATTCCGCCCCCGCCAGGCAGCCTGACTTAATAAAAGAACCTTGTCACCTGAGGGGTGAAGTGCGCCCTGTGCCACCTTCACCCACCGGGCACCCCGACCCGTCAGGGGTCCCAAATAAAACCACACACACTGTTCAGCCTCCATCCCACCCACAGCACTCCCACCGTCCACCCCCCCCCCTCCCCCTACATGAAAACTGAGGTATTTTCAGGGGAAATATGTGAGAGGGAAAAAAAAAACACAAAAGTATCCCTCAGAGTGCAGACAATTCAGAGTGATGGGGGATGTGAGGACCCCCTAACATTTGCTAAGCAGCACTGCTATCAGGCGTCAGGAAACTCTGCACTTAGTTTATAATATAAAAATATAATATAAAAAATATAATCTATAACTTTATGAACACCCACCTACAATTCAGTAGGTCTCCATTTTCCTGCCAAAACAGCCCCGACCCGTCGAGTCATGGACTCCACTAATACACACGATCGGAATTTCTGATGAAAAAAGTCAGGTGGACTTTTTCTATGGGATTTTCCGTTCGTGTGTAGCCCCATCAGAGTTTTTTCATCGGAAATTCCGATGAATTCCATCAGACTTTAGATATAGAACATTCTATATTTTTCAGAAGGAATTCTGATGTGATTTGGCCGGGCAAAGGCCCGATCGTGTGAATCGGCATAAGACCTCTGAAGGTATGATATGGTTGGAATGTGCCACAAGCTGTCAGTAGCAGATCCCTTAAAAGAGAAGTATGGGTTTTCGTTTTATTTAACCACTTACAGACCGGAAGGATTTACCCCCTTCCTGACCTGACCATTTTTTGTGATACGGCACTGCGTCGCTTTAACTGACAATTGCGCGGTCGTGCAACGCTGTTCCCGAACAAAATTTAGGTCCTTTTTTTCCCACAAATAGAGCTTTCTTTTGGTGGTATTTGATCAACTCTGCGGTTTATATTTTCTGCGCTATAAACAAAAAAAAAAGAGTAAAAAAAAATATTTTTACTGTTTGCTATAATAAATATCCCCAAAAATGTATTTAAAAAACAAATTTCTTCATCATATAAGGTCACTATATATTCTTCTACATATGATAAAAAAAATCGCAATAAGTGTATATCGATTGGTTTGCGCAAAAGTTATAGCGTCTACAAACTATAGGAAATATTTATGGCATTTTTTATTTTATTTTACTAGTAATGGGGGCGATCTGCGATTTTTAGCGGTACTGCGAAATTTCGGCAGACACTTTTGACACATTTTTGGGGGCATTGACTTTTATACAGCAATCAGAGCTATAAAAATGCACTGATTAGTGTGTAAATGACACTAGGGAACGATCAAGGGTTTGAATGTGTTCCCTCATGAGTGTTTCTTAATGTGGGGGTATGGGATTGACTAGGGGAGGAGACATATCGCTGTTCAGAATTACTACAAACAGCAGATGTGTCTATTCTCCTCTGTCAGAACAAGGATCCCCAGTCTGGCTCTCGTGCCCACGATCGTGGGTGGCCAGCGGCGATCATGCCCGCTAGCTATTAGCATCGGGTACCCCGCCCTGCAGCAGCACCTGCTATGGCTCTTAAAGGGGCAGACTGATTGATATGTCGATTTGCGGTAATTAACCACTTTGCCAACGTAAATGTGTGTGAGGCGGTCGGCAAGTGGTTAATAACCATACTTACCTAGGTGGATGCAGCATAGGTCTGATGCTGCATCTGTCCCCCGACACCTCTAAAGCCTTGTACACACGATCGGATATCTAATCCGATGGATTTTTTTGACGGATATCCAATGAAGCTGACTTCCATCAGTCTTGCCTACACACCATCAGTCAGAAATCCGCCTGTGCCAAAACGCACTGACGTAAAACACTACGACGTGCTGAGAAAAATTAAGTTCAGTGCTTCCGAGCATGCGTCGACTTGATTCTGAACATGCATGGATTTTTGACCGATGGACTTCCACTTCTATCATTTTTTTATACATAGGAAAAATTTAAAACATGTTCTATTTTTTTTTCACCGATGGAAAACAAACCGATGGGGCCCACACACGATCGGTTTGTTCTCATTGGACAAACCGATCGTGTGTACAGGGCTCCAGAGAAACTGAGAACCAAGTGATCTAACACCACAGATCACTCGGTTCTCACAGCTCC
Organism: Rana kukunoris; assembly: GCA_029574335.1. Lineage (NCBI taxonomy): Eukaryota > Metazoa > Chordata > Amphibia > Anura > Ranidae > Rana > Rana kukunoris. The sequence goes on from CM056050.1 coordinate 459,422,378, forward strand.
CAGTCACTGTCAATCACTGTTTTCTGTTCTACCCCTCACTGGAGTGCTGGGCTGCGGAAGGGGGGGGAAGCGACCGGCTCAGGCTCTCAGTGGCTTGATGAGAGGCTCAGCTAGGTGCCCGTCCTGACATGTGGGCTGATCCCAACTCCATTGCCTCGATCTTGCCTGAACCTGTTTTTCTGGTTTGAGATTGGATTGAGGTCTGGAGACTTGGGAGACCAAGTCAACACCTTGAATATTCTTGAATCATTATCACAGAGTGGCTGGGCATATTATTCTTCTAAAAGAGGCCACTGCCATCAGGGAATACCGTTTCCATTAAGAGGTATATGTTGTACTTGGTCAACAACAATGTTTAGTTAGGCAGTTTGTGTCACAGTAACATCCACATGAATGGCAGGATCCAAGGTTTCCCAGCAGAACATTGCCTAAAGCATCACACTGCCTCCACCGGCTTGCCTTCTTCCCATTCTGCATCCTGGTACCATCTCTTCCCCAGGTAGGCAACACAACATGCACCCGGCCATCTACACAACGTAAAAGAAAATGTGATTTATCAGACCAGACCACCTTCTCCTATTGCTCCATGGTCCAGTTGTAGGTGCCTTTAGTTGTGGACATGGGTCAGTATGGGAACCCTGACCAGTCTTAACCTGTCAGCAGTGCCGGCACAAGGTCATGCAGTGCCCAGGGCGAAGATGGAAAACTGTGTCCCCCACCACTGGGGTGCCTAATTAAAGGGCTGCCTCTGAACAGGCGACAGAGGCTTCTGTTCATTAATAAACCGAAGCACAGTAACACACAGTTTACTCTGTCACTGTGTGACAAGGAATGACTTCTTCTTCTTCTTCTTCATCAGTGCCTGACCTCGCAAATGCGCTTCTGGAAGAATGGTCAAACATTCCTGTGACAGAACCCACTGTCACTGTGTATTTTTGGAAGGGACTGTGGGCTGGCCTGTTACCCACAGATTATGGCCCAGAAGAGACTGGAGACCTGGGGACAAGCTGCCATTGAAATAATGTAATGTAATGCTACATCCCTTCTCCCCTACCCCCCTCTTGTTACTGTGTCTAATTGTCTTGGTTCATTGGACATAGACAATGGCCTGGACTGGAGACATCTCTCCGCAGGGGATGTGTATTGAGAGGCTGCCTGCTTACCATAATCCCTTTATGTTTATCTGTAGCCTGTTTCAATGTACAAATATTCAGTTCCCATTGGTTGTTCCTTGTCCCCTTCTCCTCTTTGACAAGGCTAAGGGGAGTGTCCCTAACTGTGTGTAAAACTGTATGTCTTGGATTTAATAAATAGTTTATGCTCTGCATGTTTAACCCTCAACACATGTTGAGTTTATCCCAACAGAAATTCCGATCGTGTGTACGGGGCATAAGAATTAGATGAAATTATATGCTCCTTTAAAGCCCAAAAGTGCTCTTTGGATTTTTGGTCCCTCTATGAATCTAGGCTGTGAAAATGTCTCTCACGTGTGGTATCCCCATAATCAAGGGGCATAGCAGAATGTGTTTTTGGGTGTAATTATAAGTATGCCTATGCTGCCTTTGAGAAATAACTTGTGAAATATTTAATTTCTTTAATCATGTTACTGGGCTATTGCCAATTAATCTAATTAGTTGCAAAATGTTCTTCCAGCTCTTCTTTGTTAGTACCACATTTTGTTGCCCTGAACCAACTTTTTTAAGAAGTTTTGCTTTCATCAATTTCAAAATGAACTTATTTTTTTCATAAAACAGTATTAAACCCAAACATGAAATGCAATATATTGCACCTTACCAATCATTAACAAAACATTTGTTTTCTTTTTTCTTTTTTATGCTTTTCCCCACTGTTTTCACCTGGTGTTCTGGCCAGTAACACACCTCCTGCATTAGAGTGCCTCCACGCTGGGTGAAGGAGTACAGGGGACACCTTTGGACAGCAGCATTGTCAGTCTGGAGGCTGTAGTGTTACATTTACTAGTCGATTTAGATACACTAAAATCAAAGCCAAACTCCAGCTATCACTTTACAAGTAGTTACAGCAATAGTTATTTTTTTCTTTCGGGATAAAGGTTTTTTTTTATAATTTTTATTGCTGGGATAAAGGTTTTACATAAATAAATGAAAACTGATTATTTTAAGCATCCCCCTATAAATGGTAAATGGCTTGTCTCAACCCTCTGATTACTACATTTTGCAGGACAGCTTGTTCTTTTGAAAAACAACAGATTACTGGACAACTCACCAAGTGAAAATAAGGGAAACAGAGCCTAAAAAAGAAAACAAATGCAGCCATCAAATCTTAGAATTGGTAATCTGAAATATAATGTTTACTTTTGGATTTAATACTATTTGGGTTTATGAGATTTTATAATCATTGCAATTCAGTTTTTCTGCAGATTTTACACAGCATCCCAAATTTTGGAGAATTGGGATTGTAATCCCTTCTATCATTTACAGACAAGGAGACTGCAATCTTTGACTCTGTTTGATCTGCAGTTGCCATAGTATTGCTCATGTGATCAAATATGACACCAGCCCATATTGAATGGACATATGGACTGTGTGGGTGAGTTGTGCATCCATCCCTGCAAACTTGTCAAACTTGGATGTGCGGGTGAGTCCATACAGCCGATGCATTGCTATTCACAGCCTGCATACTATTCAGTGCTAAGACAAAAAAGTAAACAAAGGGCTCCTAAAGATTATTTTACCTTTCCTGATCTGAGTAAAGCCGGTCATAGACGTTTTTTTATTTTATTTTTTTCATGTAATTTGTTCCAGTGCCTTTTTAAAGAGTTTTGACTCATTCCAGTACAGTTCTGTGCAAAAAATTAGTGTGGGATAATTTCATGTCGGCATGCAGTGATGCATGCTAATGTGAAATATAGTAAAGGGGGGAAAGGTCTGCTTTAAATCTCCTATAAGCTTTAACATATTAACGACTTAAGACCCGGACCAATATGCAGGTAAAGGACCAGGTCCATTTTTGCGATTCGGCACTGCGTCGCTTTAACTGACAATTGCGCGGTTGTACGTCGTGGATCCCAAACAAAATTGACGTCCTTTATTTTCCCACAGATACAGCTTTCTTTTGGTGGTATTTGATCACCTCTGTGGTTTTTATTTTTTGCGATATAAACAAAAATAGAGCGAAAATTTTGAAAATAATGCAATATTTTTTACTTTTTGCTATAATAAATATCCCCCAAAAATATATATACATTTTTATTTTTTCCTCAGTTTAGGCCGATACGTATTCTTCTACCTATTTTTGGTAAAAAAAATCGCAATAAGCATTTATCGATTGGTTTGCGCAAAATTTATAGCGTTTACAAAATAGGGGATAGTTTATTGCATTTTTATTAATAATAATTTTTTTACTACTAATGGTGGCGATCAGCGATTTTTTTCGTGACTGCGTCATTATGGCGGACACATCGGAAAATTTTGACACATTTTTGGGACCATTATCATTTTCAAGCAAAAAGTGCTATAAAAATGCATGGTTTACTGTGAAAATGTCAATTGCAGTTTGGGAGTTAACCACTAGGGGGCGCTGAAGGGGTTTAGTGTGACCTCATATGTGTTTCTAACTGTAGAGTGGCGGGGCTGGACGTGTGACGTCATTGATCGCCTTTCCCTATATCAGGGAACAGACGATCAAAGAGAGCGCCACTGTGAAGAACGGGGAAGGTGTGTTTACACACAGCTCTACCCATTCTTCAGCTCTGGGGACCGATCGCGGGACTTCGGCAGCAATCAGGTCCGCGGGTCCCGCGGCCGCATCACGGAGCTTCGGACCGGCACGTGTGCGCAACCCACGGCTGGGCACTTATAGAGGACGTACAGGTACGTAATTGTGCCCAGCCGTGCCATTCTGCCAATGTATATTGGCAGTAGGTGGTCCTTAAGTGGTTAAAGCAGTCTTTGGGCTCTTTAACACTCGCTGTGGAGTGCTGTACCCTCTAAAGAGTCATCCATATTAAGACCACTTTTCAGAGGGTATTTAAAGGGGTGTTCCAGCCACAATTTTTTTTTTTTTAAAGTCAGCAGCTACTAACAGTGTAGCTGCTGACTTTAAATAAGGACACTTACCTTGTCCTACTTGCCCGCGCTGATGGCCCCCCTGATGCCGGTCCCACGATCGATCCAGGTCCCGCGCCGCCATTCACACTATGGGAAACAGGCAGTGAAGCCGTATCCGTTCCTACTGCGCCTGCGTGAGTCTCACGCTGGCTTGTGAATGGGCGGCTGCTCTCTGAGAACACACACAGTTCCCAGAAAGCAGCGCGCCCCATTCACAAGCAGAAGAAGCAGAAGAAAAGACACCGCGGTGTGGAAGAGGCAGATTACGCACTTCCGCATAGCAACAGGTATTTCGGGTGAGTATTTTTTTTTTTTTCACGTTTTTTTTTATTATTTTTTTTTAAGTTAGATGGGCAAATGTGGTTTTCCTGGGTGGAACTCCGCTTTAACAGGCAGTGAAGAGGTGTTATATCATCACCTTATCCCTTTGCTGCACTACCATGCTACAGCCCCATGCATTACATGTGGTTGCGGCTTGGCCCCATTGAACTTACTGGTTGAGTTTGACAAGTTGTGCCACTTGTCGAACTCTGCACCCTGTGTTGAAAAAGCTGTGCCTGCGGCATGTAAACAGCCCCATTTAGCTGCTATTTTACAGTTTAGGTGGGTGGCTAGGAGGTTGTTAACCCAAGGCTCAGCCACCCGATTTTAAACCCCCCCCCATGTCTGAAAGAGACATTGCAGTGGAAGTGGAAGGTCTGCTTCCCTGCCAGACAAATCCCCTTCTCCCTTTCACTTTCCGCTTAAACAAAAGTTCAATGGATGGATTTACTAAAACTGGAGAGTGCAAAAATTTGCCGCACAGCTGCACCAAATGTTGTGCTCTCCAGTTTTAGTAACGCAACACCAAAGACTTCATTAAAAAAAGGTAGAAATTATTTTTTGGCAATCAGCTGCAGTCGCTGACCTGTATATTCTGACATGGCGGGTGCTGCTGTCAGGCTTCAGTGTCTGAGGGGAATTCCTCCATCTATCTTGTTTGGAGATGGAGGAAGCAGTTTTTTTCCAGAATGCTGCTGAACGAAAAATGGCAAGCTCAACAGATTGCTGTTTCTACAAAGTACTACTGTAGTTAGTCCCATCCCCACACAGTTAGAGCACAATGAGGGAACACACACTAAACCCCTTGATCTCCACCTTGTGTTAACCCCTTCCCTGCCAGTTTATACAGTAATCAATGCATTTTTAAAGCACTGATCGCAGTAGGGTGACCATTTTTTAAAACTATTATTCAGGGACACCCTCCTTCCCAAAAATCAGCTTGTGCTGTAACGAATCACAGCACAGTGATTGGACACAAGAGGCGGGATTTATGATTTCTCCAATCAGAAGCAGGGGGAGGGGACTCTGCTCCTCCAGGCATTCCCGGCCAGGACAAGTACTGTCAGTGAGTAAAGTGGTGATGTGACAGCCTTTTTTGGGAGCATTAGTTTAGCTTGGGGGGTGGCTGTTTCATTCCGGGACACTGTATTGTCCTGGAATGAAGGTGCCCAGGACAGACCTGCAAAATGCGGGACTGTCCCAGGCAATCCGGGACACGTGGTTACCCTAGATCGCAGCCTTACGGTTTCACAGACAGTTTCCTACTGCGCATTCATGGGACGCACTGCGTTTGGTGAAAGAGACCGTAGTCTTCCGGGACCTGTGATGTGTCCCAGAAGGCACATCACTGAGGCAATGGTCTCTAAAATGTGTCAAAAGTGTCCGATCTGTCTGCCGCAATGTCACAATACCACTAAAAATCACAGATCACTGCAGATCCATACTAGTTACGTTTGTAGATGCTATAACTAAAAGCATAGCTATAGCAAACCAATCAATATACGCTTATTGCGATTTTTTTTTTTTACCATAAATTTGGAGAAGAATACATATTGGTCTAAACTGATGAAGAAGTTTGTTTTTTAAAAACATTTTTGGGGATATTTATTATAGCAAAAAGTAAAACAATTTTTTCAAAATTGTCGCTCTTTTTTTGTTTATAGCGCCAAAAATAAAAACCACAGAGGTGATCAAATACCTCCAAAAGAAAGCTCTATTTGTGGGAAAAAAAGGACACAAATTTTGTTGGGTACAACATTGCATGACCGCACAATTGTCAGTTAAAGCAACACAGTGCCAAATTGTAAAAAGTCCTCTGGTCAGGAAGGGGGTAAAATCTTTCGGGGCTGAAGTGGTTTTGGTCCCCCAAATAAACTAAATACTATAGCTGC